>OX422217.1:597456881-598056881 GCA_949130495.1 Sambucus nigra | reverse complement strand
ATTCATCCGTAGAAATGTTCCTAAAACTAATCTCAGAAAATAGGATTTACGAGATTATCCTCGCGTTGATCGTTATAACGGAATGATAACGCACATGGAATAATACGCCACTAAGAACAAATATATGTATATGTAAATATATAGAATTTAAGAGAATTGAGTTTAAAGAATATAGAGAAAATAGAAGATGAGAGAAGAGTAGGAATAGGACTCGAGTCACAGGTTTTACCCCAAGACGCCTATATAGCCTATAAAGGCATCAAAGTCCACGTAGTTCGTATGCAAAATGAGGGGTGGGATTTATCCCATAAAATCCAATGAGGGACTTCTCTTATGTGTGTGTGTGTAAAAAAAGAGTTTTAGTTGTGAGAAAAGTGTGAGAATTCCCGTTTGGAATTTATGAGCTAATCCTCTTTTTCTTATTTTTTTTGGGTTTTATTTATATGAAAATAAGAGATGTGAAATAATACTAAATAAAAAGTATATTAAGATATGTGAGATGAGAGAAAAAGTGCTAAGTAATAAAATGAATTAATGCGAATTTAGGGCGATTTAAAGAGAGAGTTGAGAAAGTTGGACCTTCTTGAAGCTCTTGAGCTTGATCTTGGATGTTGGGGAGTAACCCTTGCACTTGGGTGATGATGGAGGATACTTGTTTCACCAAATTTGAGGAAAGAGGTGATGAAAGGTGAAGGATGGAAAGGGATTTGGATGTGGAAATCATGCTGACTTCGAGAGAGGTTTCCTGAGCTTGCTGAGAGTAATGGATCTCTGATCTTCCTCCTTTTTCTGAAATGAGGTTAGGCCCTCCTTTTTATAGGCCCAGGGCATTACCGATCGACATAGACATGGTCCTGCCAATCGACGGGTGTGTTTAGGCACACTACTGATAGACAGGGCTTGGAACCTGTTGTTCGGCAGTCTCTTTCAGGATCTTTCAGAAAATCGGTCGTAGAGCGCGAACCATTAATCTGAATCACACGGGGAGTAAACCATTAGAAAGGTATTTCAGAGACCTTTGAAAGTCCTTTGGACTTATCCCAGGTCTGGGAGTTGACTTTGGGTCAAATGTGGCTCGGAAGCGTTCATTGGTCCTTTAGACGGGGAAACTTCGGACGCAAACGGATCGTTCATCCGCATAGTAAGTCAGAATCGCGCATGGGGCAAACCGTTGGAAAGGTGAGGAAATTTACTTCTACATTCTAAAGAATTTGACCTGGTTCGAGGAGTTAACTTTGGTCAGCTGGGGCCTAGAAGCGTTCGGTAACCTTTCGGAGTAAAATGAGTCATTCATCCATACCGTAAGTCATAATCACACACGGGGCTGACCATTGGAAAGGGGTTTCAGTGATCTTCAAAGATTCATTCAGTCTCAGACGAGCTGAAGAGTTGACTTTGGTGAAACAGAGTCTGGGAGCGTCCGATGACCTCCTGATCGAGTTTTGGGGGAAAATGGGTCGTTCATCCACACCGTAAGTCAGAATCATACATGGGACAAACGTTAGAAAGGGGTTTTAGTTCCCTTAGAAGATTCATTCAGTCTCATTCGGGTTGAAGAGTTTGACTTTCTGTCAAATGGAGCCTAGGAGTGCCCAATGGCCCTTAGGTCAGTACTCGGGGTATGACTTGGGTTTGCAATGATGAAGGGAGGTGCTAGGGACCTAAGGAGAGGTTAGGGGGTATTAGAATGGGCTGTCTATAGATCCCCTCGATGGGTGAGTTTGGAACAAATGATAGACGTCAAATGGACACCACATGATGCCTTTGAAAGAGGATAACCGGAGAGTCGAGGTAGATTCTGAGGACCTTAGGATAAGGATGACCGATTCAGTGGGTCGAAGCTAATTCTGAGGGATTGAATATATGGGTGACAAATTATGTGGGTCAAAGCCAATTCTGAGGGCTTGGAGATGAGGATGACCGATTCTGTGGGTCGAAGCCAATTCTGAGGGCTTGGAGATGAGAGTGACCAATTCTGCGAGTCGAAGCCAATTCTGAGGGCTTGGAGATGAAGGTGATCGATTCTGTAGTTCAAATTCTAAGGATTTAAAGGGGCATGCTGGTGATGGTCTAAAAGTAAAGATTTAGGTCAATTTTGAGGAGCTACAGCAATGATGGTGATGACCAATTCTGTGGGTCGAAGCTAATTCTGAGGACTTAGGTTGTGATGACGAATTATGTGGGTCGAAGCCAATTTTGAGGGATTGGTGACCGATTTTGTGGGTCGAAGCCAATTTTGAGGGCTTGGAGATGAGGGTGACCGATTCTGCGGGTCGAAGCTAATTATGCGGGCTTAAGTTGAGATGACCAATTTTGCGGGCTTAAGGTGAGATGACCAATTCTGAGGGTCGAAGCCAATTCTACGGGCTTAAGGTGAGATAACCAATTATGCGGTTCAAAGCCAATTCTGTGAGCTTAAGGTGAGGTGACCAATTTTGCGGGTCGAAGCCAATTTTGTGGGCTTAAGTTGTGATGTTCTTGGGGAACTCTACCGGGGAAATTACCTCGTGATTTTGATTTGAGCTGGGGAGCTGATTGGTGGGGAAATCCTTGTATGTCTTTTGGAGACTTTATTGGGGGAACAACTAATTTGATGCTGGGGAAGTGATTAGGTGGACCTGGGTTTGGACCCATTTCTCGGGGAAAATTGAGACCTTTGGGGAATAGGAGATAATCCTGAAGTTTTTGGATATTTTGGAGGTCCTCTGGGGACGTTGTTGGGGAGAGATTCGCTTGTATTTTGAGAGTTTCGCTGGGTAAATAGGGGTTCTGCTTCAGGAAGTGAGAAATTTTCTTGGTGAAAATGTTCTAAATCCTTTCCAGGATTTTTAGGAATTTTCTGAGGATTTTTCAGGGTTTTCTAGTATTGTTTGGGGAATTTCTGTACGAAAATTTAAGGGGGTTACCGATCATAATGGTATGGAGGGTTCCATTCGGCAGTGGCATGAACTTTTGGACTGCCTCGAGAAGGTAAAGGGTCAGTGCCGATCAGTAGGTTTAGGGTCAGTACCGGTAGACATGACCCTTGGCATCCTATATAAAGGGGGAGAATTCCCCTCATTTTTCACAGCTTCTTGCCTTCTCTCTTTCTATAATTATCTTCTATGAATCATTCTAGCATTCCGTAATCTGAAAAATTTCCGCTTTTGTGAGCACTACAGTACATCGAGAATGGTTGGCTGATGATGACTGGGCAAACGTGGAGTGGAGGGCCAGGGCGCCTCTTGCTTTGGGGAGCGAGAATTCTTTTGATGCATTCGAGCCAGTTGCGGATGAGAGGACCTTGCTACTGGAGCTTTCGCATCATCGCTCTTCGAGGGTGCTGAACCCTGGTGGTTATGTAAGTAAAATGACCTTTGGCATTCTCTTTTTTGTGGTTTTACTTTTTATTTGGATTCTGATAAGGTTTTTCTATTTTGGCAGTCTGATGTTTCTTTGTCGAATATGCGTGCCCTCGGGACGATGGGGCTTAAGGATGTCTGGGATCATCTTCCACCCGTGGTGCATTGGGTGGTATCCTCAGCAGGTTTTAGGAGGTTAGCGTCTGTGCGGGATGAGACGCCTGGTTCATTGGCAGTCTTATGTGCCATGGGGGAAAGGTGGTGGGACACTACCCATACCTTTTATTTTGGTTTCGGGGAGATGACTGTGACTCCCATAGCTGTGAAGCAGCTGATAGGACTGGATTACGATGGGGAGAAAATAGATGTGGATCACTCCTTGCGAGTGAGTCCGGAGGTGGTGCATGCAGCACTTGGTGATGTAGGGAGGATAGTATCTGAGGACTTCATTCGTCTGTCGCTGTAAAAGGATGGTTTATTGGGCAGGGTGATTGATGTGGAGGACGGGCTGCAAGTGAGGCAGATGGCCCGGTTATTTATTTGATGGTGTTGGGGGAATTTCTAGTGGCGTCGAGCGGCGACGTTGTCCACTTATGGTTTTTACCATGTCTAAGGATGTTTTCAAACATCCCTCTATATGACTGGGGGAGCCTGACTTTGGCGACCCTTTATTTTCCCTTGGATTCATTCATCCGGTGCTGCCGGCAGTCTTTCACTGGATCCAAGTATCTTCTTGAGGTATTCTTTTAATTTTGTTCATTTTCCTTTCATGCATTCACATTTTCCTTATGCATCTCTTTTTTATTGCGAAATTTTTGTCTTTGGCAGACGTGCTTCTATGAGGTGATCGTGTGTAATACCCAGCTGATTTCTTTGAATGATGAGACCATTAGGAATTTATGTCAGTTGCATCGATGATGCAAGGCCAATCGGCAGTTGAGGATGTCTCTCTCTCTAGAGGCGGTGCGTCAGGTCTTGCATGGCCTGACCAGTGATAGGGTAAAAAAAATTTCTTCTTCAGTCTAAGACCTTTATGTGCTCTGATTCTATGTTTCCTTATATTTTGCGGTGGATTTTTGAGGTGACTTTTACCCTTGGGGGATGACCGTTTAGGATACGGGGTTGACTGTAGTAAATGCGTTGATGACGCGTTTGCTGGCGCATGAGTTTGGCCACTCTTGGTATCTCGGGGAGAGGGTGGTCCGACAAATTATTGAGGGGAAGGTGGTGGTGCCACCTGCGAGGCCCCCTATGTTTATGAGGTGGGAGCGGCTACTGCCAGAGGATGCGAGGATCGCGGCAATGATTGGAGATTCCTACCTGTTGTACACCGATGCGGCTGTGTCGTATGATTATATGATTTCGTGATGAGCTGGCTAATGGCGCCCAGCGTATATGATGCACTACCTTTCCCTCCTGTGGGTTCGAGTCGGCCAGTGGGGTCCTCCCATAGCGGTGGTGGTCCGTCGACATCTCCGGCGGCAGCGACTTCGGAAGTTCCCTTTGTGCAGCTACATACTCCTTCATACAATATCCGACGGGCTGATGGAGGAGGTTCTTAGTCCTGAGGTATATCTTTTGTGTTCTTCCCCTTTGGTTTCGTTTGATCTTTTTTTCCTTGATACTGATTCTGTCCTTTCTTGCAGCACGTTCGGGTGTCCACCACTTAGCTGAGGGATATTAGGGACTAGATATCATCAGTGACTGCCCATATTCGGGACACATTTCCTATTCCTTCTTGCTTGGTGCCATCTTCCATATCTGGGGAGGATTCTGGTTCAGGTAGCGGCAGTGCATCATCTCGCCATTGGGGAAAGAGAGCGCGTCACAGGGATGGAAGCTCTTAGGAGAGAGAGAGAGAGAGAATGTGGGTTCCGTCAGAGTCCCATTTGTTTTTTGATTTTCTTTATTTTCCTACAAAAATGATGTAACGCAGAAACATATCTATGCAATGCAATGAAGTTTTTTTTATTATCTTCTATTAATGATGAATGAATGCATGCACATGCACTTTTTACTTTGCTGCTGAGACCGTAAAAAGAAATATTTTTGGGATTTTTAAAGAATGTTTTATTCAAAATGAGAATTTATGTAAATATGAAAAGGGGACTTTTGAAATTCTATTGAGAATATCAATTTATTTTGAATTTTTTGAATTTTGACAAAAGAGGAAAAAAGGAAAATTTCCAGAAGTAGGGGGTTGCAGATCGACAAGCACCTTGTCCTGCCTATCTGCAGGTCAGTCCACTCCCATCAATTCAAAGCTTTGATTGGTACCCTCTTCAGCCTTTCTGGTGGGGAAGGATTTCCTCCGATTTCTGCAGGAATTTTGTCTTTTGTGGTGGTTTTCAATTATAAAAGAGGGGTAAGAGTGGGGTGTTTTCCTCACACCTTCACATTCCTACTTTCTTGTTCTGTGATATGACTCTCCCTGGTAGTGTTGAGTTTTCCAACTACCTCGAGACTTTGGAGGTGATGTGATCTTATAACATCGATGAATATGCTTACAACATGCGTCGAGTTTCTTTATGGCGTAATCGACCCATAGAGTGGAAGATGCTGATGGCGGCGGTACAATTTTGGTACTCTGAAGACCATGTATTTCTCTTTGTCTTGGAAGAAGTCTGTCCGACTTATGATGAATTTTCTGGCATGTTGGGGATAAATCCTGACGTTGCCGCGGCTTTGCCTGCGTTTTACCATTCTCCCCGGGAGTTATTGGCCGGGCTTCTTTGTATTTCATGCTTGGTGGCCAAACCATTGGTGGCTGGAGGTATGATTTCTCTTCGAGCGGTGTTGCGGTCCGTGCATTTGCAGGAGGTTGGTGATGCTGGATATGCCGGAGCTGTCGTTCTAGGACCGGTTTCAAAATTACTATTGGTGATCGGGGAGCTGCTGGTGGACCCAAAACTTACTGCTATTACTTCATGGATGTCCTACCGTCGCAATCCTGCGACGGTGATACTGGCGTAGACTTTGAATGGCTTAGATTCCTGACGAGAAGTTCGCTCTGACTTTCTGAGGGGTATCCCTGTGATGCTGTTCATGTGGTTGTCTGAAAGATTCCTTCTGGTGACTTCTCCAGAATACCCTTTGTTGACTGTAGCTAACTTCTTTTCGCTCCATTTCATCAGTGTTGGTCTGGATATTGAGAGCCGGGAGAACTGGTTCATGGAGCATGGGGCTCTAAATCTGTACTGGTAAGTACCTTTGTGGGTAAGTTGTTTCCTATTCTGGAACTGGGAGAATACCCGTATGTCCGGCTGGTTGGTCTCAGACAAACCTCTTTTTATTTCCCTTGGCGACTTCTACGCCAATTTGGCTGGGAGCAGATTGTGCCACCTCGGACACTAGACTTCTTTCTGGTAGAAGATTTGACAGAGGCATGCATAATCCTTTTGTTTAAATGTATGTTAGAATGGACTGTCGTTCTCGGAGGTAAGAAAAGAATAGTTTTTTGTGAAAAATAAAGGGCCATGCTTATGTAAGATATATGAGTTGCCTACGTACCTCTGGGAGTTTTTGAAAATTTTCAATGTTTCTGGGAATGATTTTTACAGAGGATCGGGCCCACGTAGTTCTGGGTAGAGGGAAATGAAGATTTGTTTTTTAGAATAGAAGGGAGATGAGAATAGTCGTAGCGCGCCAAGATTTCGGACTAGGGGTAAAAATTTTTGAGATGGTCTAGGTTGACTGGACAATCCATCTCTTCTCCATCTAAGTCGGTGAGCATGGCGGTACTGCCAGACAACATCTTCTTCAAAATGTATGGGCCGCTCCAATTGGGCTTGAATTTCCCTCTGGGGTCCCAGATGGGCTCTACTATTTCTTTGAGGGCTAAATCTCCTTCTCGGACACCACGGTCCTTGACTCTCTTATTGAATGCACACGTTATTCGACGATGATATTGTTATATGTGATACAACGCCTTCAGCCTCCTTTCGTCCCGGAGTGACAACTCGTCGAGGCGGCTTTGATGCCAGTCTTCCTCACTGACCTTAGTTTCAAGAATGACGCATAACAAGGGTATTTCTAGATCCATGGGTAGGACTGCTACCATGCCATAGACTAGAGAGTAAGGGGTAGCCCCAATAGAGGTTCGAATTGAGGTTCAGTAGCCCCAGAGGGGGTATGGGATTCGGTCGGTCCAATCTTGATAGCTTTCGATCATATTCTTGATGCTGGCTTTGAGGTTCTTGTTGGCGGCTTCGACTGCACCATTGGTTTGAGGTCGGTAGGGAGAGGATTTGTGTCTCTGAATCCCATACTCGTTAACCACTTCTGTGACTTCTGCCTTGAAATGCAAACCTTTTATCTGACACTAGCTCATGTGGGACCCCATATCGATAAATGATGTTTTTCTTTATGAATTGGACCACTTTTTTGGCATTCAGGATTGCATGTGACTCAGCTTCGACCCACTTGGTGAAGTAATCAATGGCAACCAGGATGAACTCATGTCCGTTAGAGGCCTTGGGTGTAACCTTTGCTATAATATCGATGGCCCAGGTGGAGAACGGCTAGGGAGAAGTCAGGTTGTATAATTCACGCAGAGGCAATTATTGAAGATTGGAGAACTATTGGCATTTGATGCATCTACGGACATAGGTGGTGCAATCCTGGATCATGGTGGTCCAGTAGTAGCCTTGTCATGTGATCTTCTTAGCAAGCATGTGACCGTTCATGTGGGGTCCACATTTTTCACTGTGGATTCTTTGCATTACCTCTTTAATATCATCCCCTGCGATGCAGTGTAGATGGGTTCCATCGAAATTTCTCTTGAAGAGTGCTTTGTGATAGATGATGTACTGAGCGGCCAGTCTTCGGAGGGTTGCCCGGTCTTTATTGTTGGAACCCTTGGGATACCTACCATGCTTGAGGAGGTGCCAGATATCATAATACCAGCAATTGACTAGCTTGATATTTTCTTTGGTGATGAGCTCAATGTGGTAGCAGTGGGTTGGTTTGTCTTTATTTTGGACCAGGAAGGGGGCCATTATTATTCCTTCAGGCATGTCGACCATGGAGGCTAGGGTAGCAAGGGCATCGGCTAAGTTATTTTTTTCTCGAGGTAGGTAATGGAAGGTGATGTCTTGGAATTGGGAGGCTAGTTCTTCTAAGTGGGCATGGAATGGTTGGATTTTCTCATCCTTGACTTTCCATTTTCTGAGCACCTGACCAATGATGAGGGCAGAATCCCCGTAGACATCTAGGCATTGAATAAATTTCTTAAGTGCAACTTTGAGGCCTACCGTACACGCCTTATATTCAGTCATGTTGTTGGTGCAGTGGAAACCCAATTTGATGGCGTTGGGAGTGTGGGAGTCATTTGGGGCCATCAGAAGTATCTCAATGCCATATCCCTTTTTGTTGGCCACTCCATCAAAGAACATTTGCCATCGGAGGTTGTCTTGAGCAACGCGGATGATGTTTTCATCTGGGAATTCAGAGATCCAGTTGTTAGCTTCTTCCATGGGGTAGTCAACGAGGTAGTCAGAGATGGCTCTTCCTTTTATGGCTTTCTGTGTAATGTGCACGATATCAAGCTCAGTTAGGAGCATCAACCACCGATCCATTCGGCTAGATAAGGCGGGTTTCTCAAGAAGGTACTTGATGGGGTCCATTAAGGATACCAGTTTGATGGGGAGTACGAGCATGTAGTGTCGCAACTTTTGGGTGACCCAAACAAGCGTGACACATGCTTTTTCCAAAGCAGTGTAGTTGACTTCGTACCCGGCCAATTTGCGACTCACGTAATAGATGGATCTTTAATTCTAGTAAAGTTCAAGGTATTGGGCTAGCAAAGCCCTAGCTGCAGTGTCGGTTATGGTTAGGTATAGGCCCAAGGGGAGACCAGGCTGTGGTGGCATGAGTACTTAAAGTTGATCTAGGTATTATTTAATTCGGTCGAATGCTTCTTAGCAAGCCTCGTTCCAAACTTTGGTTGAATCCTTTCGGAGGAGTTTGAATATCGATTCACAAATGGAGGTGAGCTGGATGATGAACTGGCTGATGTATTGTAATTTCCCAAGGAAACCACGGATTTATTTCTCCATTCGTGGAGGTGGCATCTCAAGTACGACTTTCAGCTTGGTAGGATCTGCTTCTATCCCTTTCTCACTGACAATGAATCCTAAGAGTTTTCCCTTTGTAACCCCGAAGACACATGTCTGTTGATTGAGTCTCATATGATATCGTCGCAGTCGTTCGAAGAACTTTCGGAGACCGGAACATGACATTCTCTAGTTTTGGATTTGATAATCATATCATCCACATAGACCTCGACTTCTTTATGAATCAGATCGTGCAGGATGGTTGTGGCAGCCCTCTGGTAGGTAGCCCCGGCATTCTTGAGACCAAATGGAAAAACAGTGTAGCAAAAGGTTCCCCATGGGGTGATGAATGCGATTTTTTCTTGATGATTTGGGTGCATTTTGATTTGGTTGTATCCGGAAAACCCATCCACGAATGACTTGAGAGCATGACTGGCTATGTTTTCCACGATCATGTCGATATTGGGTAGCGGGTAATCATCCTTTGGAGAGGCTTTGTTCAAGTCTCGTTAGTCTACACACATCTAAACTTTACCTCCTGATTTTGGCATAGGCACTCCGTTAGCTAACCATGTGGGATATTCGATCACACGAATGAAACCCACTTTCAACTGTTTGACCACCTCTTCCTTGACTTTGAGCGGCCATTCGGTGCGAATCTTTCTCAGCTTTTGTTTAACCGTCTTGTAATCTGGAAGAGTGGGGATCTCATGCTGAGCTATTTCAGGATCAATGCCGTGCATATCGTCATAGGACCATGAGAAGACATCCACGAATTCTTTCAATAATTCTTTGAATTGTGCGCGCTCATGCTCGTCAAGGTTAGCCTCTATCCTAATCTCACACAATTGGCTACTATAACTGAGGTTAACAACAACAGCCTCTTTTACATTAACTTGAACGCAGTTATGTTATTTGTTATTAACCTTATTTAGACCAGTTAAGAATTGTTCATTTGCAATATCATCATCATCATTAAAAGTTTGATTAGAATCTAAACACTTAATGTAAGGCACGACAAGATATTCAAAATCTTTGTTTATTTCATTGATAGGAAAAATAGCATTGATAATCTCATCGAAGGAGGTCTCGATTACATTTGAGCAAGGATAGACAACAGAAGAAGAAATGGGGTAAACATTGGGGTTAAGTTGGATTTCAGCAGGTAGAACGGGCGCAACATGTCAGTTGAGGAGAGGTGTATCAGCATCTTTAATCATGTGGGATGGATCCAGTGATGTAGTTCTTGAATGAACCGTGTAGAGTGCCAACCCTAATGTTTCCAAGTTGAACGAGTCCTCAGAGTCACTTTCCTTAGTCTCTTCGATATCTTAGATGAACGGTTGTACATGCTGTTGGGAACTTTCGGTCCATGGGTAGCTATCTTGGAAAAAGATCTCCATTCCGGGTTTTATCTTCTTATCTGTATGGTCATACCATGGTTTCGAAAAGTCGCAAAAGGGGAACTCCTCACCCTCTTTGATGAATCGCCCAATCAAGGAATTACATAGGATAGTCTAGATGGAGTCTAATCTTCTCTTTATTCGAGGCTGATGGATTATTCTGAGCTCTTATTCGGATGGTTGATACCCCAAACCATAAGGAGGCAAAGATTTCTTCAGTTCGATGGGCTCAAGTATCCCTTGCTATCTTTATCCTAGCCCCAGTCCGGGCATGAAGTCCATGTTTCTGAACATCTGAATCACATTAACGCTGCCATGAGGGTCATATTCGGGATAAACCCTTTCTTTTAAATCATCCCCTGTCGGGAGTAGAAGTGGTTCAGCTCAGAATCTTGATAGGAGCATATCATTTGACCCGTTCTGTATCTCAAGGATTGAACTGCTGGTACTTGCACCCTCAACATTGTCGTCGTTGCCTAAAATGGTGATGACTCGTCCGTCGGCGAAGAATTTTAATTTCCGATGCAGTGAGGAAAACACATCCTTGATACCATGTAGCCAAGGTCGTTCGAGCAACAGATTGAAACAAGCTTGGATGTCAATAACTTAGAATTCAATGATAGGTTTTATAGGGACAGCCCCTATTACAAGCTTTATGGATCCCATCACCTCTCGACGGGTATTATCGTAGGCACGTACAGCAACGGAGGTTGGAGTGAGGTCACTTTCCTTTAGTCCAAAGCATTTGAAGGTTCTTAATGGGCAGACATTCAAGGCGGATCCATTATCGACAAGAGAGAGTGGTACGATTTTCCCCATAACTTCGACAAAGATGTTGAGTGCATGATTGTGGTTTAGCCCAATTTTGGGGATTTATTTAACTGCTTCTTTCGGTGTGGTAGAAGGGGGAACTGTGGGTCCAGTGAGAAACTTGATCAAAGCATTTCTGTGTAGCTGGGAAGAAATGAAAATCCCCCATAGAGTGATGTTAGCCTGAGTTTTCTTTAGTTGATCGAGGATCTTTCTCTCCTCGAGGGTCATTTCTAGCATAGGAAGGCTTTCAACCCCCTTACGCTTGTCATTGGCTGGTAGTGAGCTTGAGATCTGGTAATACCTCCCTGATATGGTCATGTGATTTACTGAAGAAGGGAAGAACATGAACCCTGTTTCTTCGTTAATATCGAGTTGTTTTGCCACTTTGTTTATTTCTCCGAGGAGATCTTCAAATGATATCATCCCACACATGTCGACTATTGGGCCAATTTTCTTAAAAACTTATTCTTCATTCGGATCTTCGAACTCTTCCCCCCCATTCGGTGGCAATAATTATATCTTTCATGTAAAGTCAATGCATTCCACAAGTTTAATGGCTTCTTCATACAGGTCTTCCCATTCTGTGGGGATATGTAAGGGTGAAGGGACTAGGCGCTCTTGTAATTTCAGAGTATTATGTAACTCGACCATACTGCAAATATCATTGGTTTGCCTGAATAATTCTTCCATGATCTGGATAACGTCATATAGGTTGACTTCATCGGTTGGTACCACCCAATTTTCTGACTCTCAGGCCCATTTCCATGCTTCCAAGAATAACGTACTGAACCTCTGGCAATCAATGATCATCTGTGAGGGAAATTTCATCTCAAACTTACGAAGTTGGTTTAACACTTCTGATAATTCCATACTTCCATTTTTAGAACGGGTACGGACAACAATGCATGCTCTGGTAAGGAGAGACAGTGCTTGATCAGCGAGGCTAACAGGGTGTAGGAGGAAATACGGGCAAGTTTGGAGAGGTTTCGGAGAGTGTATGGGTGTGATTTGAGTTGAGGGATCAAATTATGGGTTCATTTATAGGAAGATAACATTGGTATGATTTGGGATTGTGTTGTAAGTAGTGTTTGGCTTAGGATTGGCTGGTGGGGCAATGGTACCTCGGTCAATTAGACCTTGGATTACATTTCGAAGGAGAAAGCATTGGTCGGTGGTATGACTAGTGGTTTTGTGAAAGGCGCAATGGGCATCTGTTTTGAAGTTTCTTGGAAGTGGATTGGGAAATGGACGAGGATCCAAGGGTTTGATGAGGTTTCGTCTTAACAGGTCTTGATAAACTTTGGAGAGCGGAGCATGGATCTCGGTGTATTCCTTTTGGATTGGGACAGGGCGGCCTTCTGGTGCCCACGAAGTGGTCAGTTGATACATGTTGTTGATGGTTGAGACTGCAGCACTGGAAGGTTTGTCATATTTTTTGGGGGTGAACTGTCCGGACGATTTCTTTGGCTCAACCTCTATTTTAGTAAGACCTTCCTCGATTTCTACTCCCGCTTCTTCGAGATCTCGGAAGTGGGGATAGTATTATCCTCCCATGGTTGATCGAACATGGGGTAAGAAGTTCTTCTTCACTATGTTGACTTATTCTTCCTCGGATGGACGATTGGTTATAGTGGCTACCTTTTCCCTTAATCGGGCTATAAAGTTACTAACTGATTCCCCAGAGTTTTTTTTAGCAGCTCTAAATCACAGCGGGTGACCTCAAGCTCTTCCTTACATTTGTATTGCGATATTAATTCTCGAGTTACATCCTCTCAGCTACGGATTCTGGACTCCTCGAAGGGCAAAAACCATCGAAAAGCGCTATCCTTCAAAGTTTGCTGAAACAATTGGGCCATGACTTATTCAGAAGCCCCCTAGGAGATTCATAGAACGATGATAACTTTGAAGATGAACAATCGGTGGTCCACTTTCTTCGAATTTCTTGATATTCGGCATCTTGAACTTCTCGGGTAACCTTGCCTTAGGATAAGGAGACATGTGGGTGTAGTCTATGTAATTTTTGAAGATTCAGACTTGGTTGAACTTCTTAGTTAGCATCTTTATATCTTCTTTGACCTTGTTCAATTCTTCCTCTTTCGGATCAACAATCACAGGCAAGTTAGCCCTAGGCTGGGCAAGGTTTGTCATAGGAAGCTGGGCAGGCGACGACCCATTAACACGAGGGGCACGTGGAGCATGCTGATACTCTTTGGAAATCCAGATAGGATCAGGTGGACCCATAGCGCGAGGGAATAAGACCTCGGGCTCTTGAGGAACAGGAACCTGGTTTCGTTGCATCTCTCGGACCTCAGTCTGAAGGTTGTCAATCTTGGACACGAGCTGAGCTAAAACTGTCGTCAGATCTGACTACGCAACTGGTACTTGATCTGTGTTCTCCATGGAAAATGAATTGATACCGGACTCGAAAGAGGTAGTAGGGGAACGGTCGGAACTCCGGGGTGATTTAACTGAAGACCGAATCCAATAAGGAGCCAGGCTAAGGACGTGCGATCGACTTGAGAGGGCGTAAAATAGGATTTGTTTTTGACAAAAAATTATGAAAATATTTTTGAAATTTTTTCCTTTTTGAGATTGAAAGACAAAATATTTTTGGATTTTTGGTAAAGAAAGGAGAAATATTTTTGGAAGACGGGTCTGAGCATGATTATTATAATTATTATGTTCTCACTTGTATTAAATTCTCCTAAATGCAAAATGAAATGTCGGACGGGACCAGAGCCTGGAAAAGTTGGGTTTATAACATATGAAAAGTTGTGGCTGGACTTGTAACCAGGCTCACGGATAGGGTCCCATTTTAAAGATGCGCGGAAATTTGGGCGGGAGGCCAACCAGTAATTTTGGCAGAGTTTCGGCTTGAAACCGACAATCTAATATGTGTGTCCTAGGCTTGACACCTATATGCGGGTATGCAGTTGGTTGGGTGAATCGAAAAGGGTTACCCACTTCGGCGTGGCTTCCACGATATACGTTTTGCTTTTTGAGGGCAATCGGTACGTTTGGACAAACCATTTGATATACCTGAGTGTATGTAAATGGCCTTACTATATACCTCGTGGGGACGGAACGTGTGAGAAAATTTTTATATACTCGGCGTACGTGAACGAGTTCCCTGCGATATAATGACTTTGATTAAACGGTACAATGCGGGGGAAATGTTCGATATACGTTGAAGGTACTTAGCCAATCGAAGGTTAGAGTCATATCGCTTAGGCTAACTGCGCCCTGCCGGACCACCGCCCATCACGAAGTGACCCTCCAGTTACTGGACAAAATTTGGTCAATCACAATGCTCTTTGGTGATATTATGTGAATCATGCATGATTCTCTTATTAGTATCTTATGAAAGTATCTTTCTTGATAATGCGCACCGGGGAGAAAAGTATGAGTATCAATGGTACACCAAGTATGGGTGATGCGTGCAACATGGGGATATATGTGATCTTAGGTGCACGTGGTGTGAAGTGTACACAGCGAATTTTCTACAAGTGTGTGAATAGAAGCATAAGCATGAGGTACACATGAATAGTAAAGGGGAAACTTGAAAATAGGGGGAAATATAAACAAATATAACACTCGTGTAAATAAAGTCTAGCCCTCAAAAATAGAAATCCCCAGCAGAGTCACCACTATGGCAATCCCCGATCCTCGCGGTGGGAGAGGATCCATTTTTTGGGTCCCACGCGTCCCTCTCGGGAGCGCTTCGGTCGGCGTCATTTGGTGAGGTAAAAAATGTTGAGAGATGGAGTCGCCAGTATATTTTACTCAAAACAGACAAAAGAAAAGGGAGCCATCCCGAAGGACAGCATTCAAAGACATACTGATACATACGAAACCAAAATGAATCGAAAAAGGGTTCGGAGGCTAAGTTACGAAATGGGAAGGTGTTAGTCACCCATTCCGCCCTTACGGTCTCTCATGGGTTGTTGCTATTTTCCTTTATTTCCACGTGATATGTGTGCATGTGTATACGTAGTGGAGATAGGAATCATCGACTTGTATCATGGAATAGATAAAGCGAGTCATCCGTAGGAATGTTCCTAAAAATAATATTAGAAAATAGGATTTATGTGATTATCCTCGTGTTGATCGTTATAACGGAACGATAACGCACATGGAATAATACGCCACTAAGAACAAATATATGTATATGTAAATATATAGAATTTAAGAGAATTGAGTTTAAAGAATATAGAGAAAATAGAAGATGAGAGACGAGTAGAAATAGGACTTGAGTCACAGGTTTTACCCGAGATGCCTACGTAGCTTATAAAGGCATCAAATTCCACGTAGTTTGTATGCAAAATGAGGGGTGGGATTTATCCCATAAAATCCAATCGGGGACTTCTCTTATATGCGTGTGTGTGTATAAAAAAAGTGTTTTAGTTGTGAGAAAAGTGTGAGAATTCCCGTTTGGAATTTATGAGCAAATCCTCTTTTTCTTATTTTTTTGGGGTTTTATTTATATGAAAATAAGAGATGTGCGGTAATACTAAATAAAAAGTATATTAAGATATGAGAGATGAGAGAAAAAGTGCTACGTAATAAAACGAATTAATGCGCATTTAGGGGGATTTAAAGAGAGAGTTGAGAAAGTTGGACATTCTTGAAGCTCTTGAGCTTGATCTTCGATTTTGGGGAGCAACCCTTTCACTTGGGTGATGATGGAGGATACTTGATTCACAAAATTTGAGGAAATAGTGATGAAAGGTGAAGGTTGGAAAGGGATTTGGATGTGAAAATCACACTGACTTCGAGAGAGGTTTTCTGAGCTTGCTGAGAGTATTGGATATCTGATCTTCCTAATTTTTCTAAAATGAGGTTAGGGCCTCCTTTTTATAGGCCCAGGGCACTGTCGATCATCATAGACCTGGTCCTGCCAATCGGCAGGTCACACTGCCGATAGGCAGGGTTTGGAACCTGTCGTTTGACAGTCTCTTTCAGGTTCCTTCGGAAAATCAGTCGTAGAGCGCGAACCGTTCATCCGAATCACGTACGGGGTAAACCATTAGAAAGGTATTTCAGAGACCTTCGAAAGTCCTTGGGACTACTCTCGGGTCCGGGAGTTGACTTTGGGTCAAATGTGGCTCGAAAGCGCTCATTGGTCCTTTGGACGAGGAAACTTCGGACGCAAATGGATCGTTCATCCGCATGGTAAGTCAGAATCGTGTACAGGGTGGACCGTTGGAAAGGTGAGTAGACGTGATTAGAAATTCCAAAGAGTTTGACCTTGTTCGGGTAGTTGACTTTGGTCAACTGAGGCCTGGAAGCGTTCGGTGACCTTTCGAAGTAAAACGAATTACTCGTCCTTATCGTAAGTCAGAATCCCGCACGTGGTGGACCGTTGGAAAGGGGTTTCAGAGCCCTTAAAAGATTTATTCAGTATCGATCATGCTGAAGAGTTAACTTTGGTCAAACGGAGCCTGGGAGCGTTCGGTGACCTCCTGATTGAGTTTCGGGGGGAAACGGGTCGTTCGTCCGCATCGTAAGTCAGAATCACACACGGGATGGGCCATTGGAAAGGGGTTTCAGTACCCTTAGAACATTCATTATATCTCATTCGAGCTGAAGAGTTTGACTTTCAGTTAAATGGAGCCTGGAAGTGCCCAATGGCCTTTAGGCCAGTACCCGGGGTATGACTTGGGTTTGCAATGAAGAAAGGAGGTTCTAGGGACGTAAGGAGTGGTTAGGGGGTATTAGAATGGGGTTTCTACAAACAACTCCCCTTCTATCCTAAAAACAACATTCATTACAACCTACCAATACCAACCAGTAAGCAGCTTCATAAGAAATTCCAAAAACATACCAAAACACCTATACGTACATAAATTCCCCATAAACCCAAACACGGCTAGCTTTACGAAGATGAACCTGACTCATCATTATTGTCCGTTCCTAGAGGTTCCCAATTCTCCCACTCTTGGTTAGTATTTTGAATACGCTCCATGTAACGGTATTCCTTGGCGAGCTCCGACGAATCAACAATACCTCCTCCATAGTATCAAAGGTGGTAAGACATCTTTGGCCAGTCTCCTCCTCTAAAATCTTCCCAACCACCCATTTTTATAACAACTTCAAGTAACCCTAAACAAAAACCAAGCCCCTCCGACTGTTTATGATGGATGGGTAAAAGGCTGGGGACACTGTCATAAAGGCTTAAGTATCATTCTCAAGGACTCAATCAAGTCCTCCACCAAAAAGAAATTAGTTATACGAAGAGGCACAATTTGATCCCATCCTACTTGGCATAGAAGCCACCAAGGAAAGTGAAAGGAAGTTTGGAAAATACCAACTAATCGCACTTACCTATATTTACCAAGTTATAAAATGGGTTACAAATCCCCGACAATGTGCTCCACGACAATGTGCTCCACAAAATAGTTAACCCAGTTTTTCACTTATGGGTTGAAACTAAAGATGGGTTTAGTAAAGAAATTAGCAATTCCCATAGAGGGTAATCGGTAGGGACCTCCAGCTGATTTATCTCAGAATCACATTAACAACATGATATGACTCTCTTTGAGAAAGCACTAACACCACCACCGCAAGACTACAACAGTATGACATCCATGCCACTATCATGGCTACATGAGGATCAACCGTCAGGTCACCTGTCACTAAAAAAATCTGGCACTCAGGCCCAAAACTACGCCTCCAGTAAAACCAGGATTAGAAAATCTCATCTGCCACATCGAGTTCATAACTGCAGGGAAGACGATATTTTCTTCGTGAACCAATGGTCAAGCGACTGAGGGGGAGATATG
This sequence comes from Sambucus nigra, assembly GCA_949130495.1. Classification (NCBI taxonomy): domain Eukaryota; kingdom Viridiplantae; phylum Streptophyta; class Magnoliopsida; order Dipsacales; family Adoxaceae; genus Sambucus; species Sambucus nigra. The sequence goes on along the minus strand of OX422217.1, from coordinate 598,038,489 downwards.
AAGCAACTCTACTAAAGACACCTACGGAGAATGAGAAAAATCGGTCATAGCTACTGTTAGACTAGGGATAACACCCAGCATATCAGAAACCCCTCATATGTGGGACATACCTCGTCTAAGCCGAACCTGAAAATGTTCTCTTCAGGGTACCATAATTGTACCACTTTTTCTAAAAGATTCCAGTCTATGGCACGATTATTCCACAAAAATACTCATCGTAAACTAAAGGTTTTGTGGTCAACATTATAGAAGAAAACTTCCTCTAAACTCTTAAGGTAGGAAGAAAAAGCCTCGATCATTGGGAGAATCATTTGCAAAGAAGAAGAAACCTATAAAAGAGAGAATGTGAAAGATGGTGAAGAAAACACACCCAAGGTCCCTTTTTACACTAAAAGTTCCCATAAAAAGACGAACCCTTCAAAGCCTCACTAGTTCCTCTGTACATAGAAAGTGAAATCAAAGACAACATCATGATTTGGACTTGACCCTTATGCCATTAAATAGGTCAAGGGGTATACCGATCGACAAACACCCCCTCCCCCATTTTAGAAAAATTCCTTATTTCCTCTTTTCGAAAATTGTTGCCTTTCTTTTATACAAAATTTCTAAAAATAAATGTTCTCTTTTTTACTTCAAGTCCCCTTTTCATTTCTATCCCTATATTTGCAACTAAATCAGAAATCATAGTAGTAAATTAAAGTGCATATAGAGTAGTTCACTAAATCTAGATAAATACCAAAAAGAAATACATTTCATATACATCTTTTTCTAGAATTATTATATATCTTATCTGTACAAAAAATAAAAGAAAAAAAAAGGAAAAGATACAATATACACTGCCCATACCCCCTAAAAACCCCTCTCAGAACCAACCCTCAACCTTTGCGGCACACACGATTCCCCTAGTAATGAGCAGTAGACCCTCCACTCCCAGAACCAGAACTCTCCTCTGATGTAGTCAGCGACATCACGCAAGAGCTGGCTATCCTCCTCACATAGTCTAACATTGATGCCATCTAGTCCTTAATGTTCTTGACTAGGTGGTCATCACACTAACAGTCTGTAATAAAAAGAAAAACAAAAAAGACTGAGAAAGTCAATAAAGAGAAAAAACATAAAGAGGGAACTGGAAATAAAAAAGAAAGAAATGCATATACCTAAGGATGGAGGGAATCATCACCAAGACCCGACAACCCGTCCACCGGTGCATGAGGATGATGAGGCACCGACAACAACATTCCACCACTCAACCGCATATGATAAGAAGGAGAAAAAACCTGGAAAAGAAGACCCTCCTTTATGGGTACAACCGTACCTTCTCAAGTGCCGCGGGTTGACACCACCGGCATGCTAGTTCCTCTAAAAAATGTAGTAGTAGGTGGAGGCATGCTCTCCATGCCATATATATACGAAGGCATCAATTAGTTGGTCACAAAGTCAAGGTAGTCGTATATCGTCGTCATATCAGTGTAGATCATATAGGGATCTCCCTATATTGCCTGCGCCCTGGCATCATCCGTCATATTCCTCACTCACCACATATACTCTGAGGGAAACGATGGTGGAATCTCCACCTTTATTTCCATAATTTAATGTACCACCCTTTCCCCAAGGTACCAGATGTACCCAAACTCATGAGCCAAAAGTTGCCTCATATGTGCGTGCATGCTTGTAACCCTCGCGACCCTCGAAGGAAGACTCTAGGGGTAGAATTTCACCTACAGCACCAATTAAGAGTAAATATAATACCCTAAAGCATTAAGATTCTGAAAATTCAGTAAGAAATTAAAGACTAAAAAACCTAACCTGGTCGCTCATTAAGTTGTTTAGCACCTTCTGCATGTCCTTCAAAACTAGGGATTGGTTTGAACGTTTGTTCGACTTCCTCCATTGATACATCCTGTAAAAGTAATCTAACCTACTCTCATTCAGGGACACCAACCCTGCGTTGGGCCCTATCACTTCCTAAAACCACGTCTATAAAGGGCGAACCCAAAAAATCTGAAACGAAAGCAAAAACACACTACAAGGAAATAAAAAGGAAATTAAACTTAAAGATAACCTCTAAAAGGTACATGGATCCTATGAATGTTTGTCGACAGCACCAACTGAACCCATCCAACCAAGCATAACTGGACACCAAAGTGAATCTCCCCCAATTGTACAAATGGACATTCGAAATGATCCTCAAATACGGCAAAAACCACAGATGGACGACGTTTCCATTCATCACTACCATAAACCCTCTCGATAAAAGAAAAATAAATAAGAAAGCTACATGTCTCACCTCTCGCCCATCTGTCTCATATCTTCCTCTTCAGCAGAGTATTTTAGCATAAAAATATGGATAGAATCCCCCAACATGATTCTACTAACATCTCTTAAGGCAGCCTGCACCACCGCCTTAGTATCCTGTAAAGTATGGTCCACTAAAATATGATACCCAGAGCAATCCAACCCCGTAAATTATTGAACATTCAAGGGAGTAACAGTCATCTCCTCAAATCCCAGATAGAATGTGTGGGTCGTATCCCGCCACCTCCCACCAAGCGTACATGATACTGTCAAAGAGTGTGGCATCTCATCTAGTGCACCCGCCAACATGATAAAATTGATGGATGCCACCATCCACTGCACCGCCTTAGGAAGATGGTACCACATATCCTTTATCCCTATCATCCCTCGAGACTGAATGCTCGAAAAAGAAACATCAGTTTGTAAGAAACCAAAGAAAACCCTTCATTGGCCCAAGAAGAAAAGGGAAAAGAAATAGAAAACTAAAGGACCCATACTCAAATAGCCATTTAGGTTCTTCACCCTCACACAACGGTGGTGCACAGGCTCGCGCAACAAGATCCTCTCATCAGTCACGGACTCAAAGGAGTTGTAGACATTCTCATTGACCAATGAAAGTCATACCCCAACTCTCCACTCCAAACCTACCCAATCTTCAATAGAAACCCACTCATTGTTAGTGTTGCTGAAAGTACCCTCCATTTGAAATCTTAAAGAAGAAGGAACCCAAATACGACCTGTGAAAGAGAAAGCAAGAGAATCAATTGATTGAAGATGTGAAAAATGAGGAGGGGTCACCCCCTTTGTATAGAAAACTAAGGGGCATGCCGATCGATAGTCCCCTGGTCTTATCCATCCTTTTACCCAAGTATCCTAGGAGTCCATACCGCATGCTGATCGGCACCTCCCTAGAACTACCTATCGGCAGTTCCCTCAAATTTTGTCCAAAAAATGCCAGAAAAATCCAAAAATTTCCTAACAAATTACAAAAAATGGTAAAAATTCTCTGCAAAGACCAGAACATTATTTCTCCAAATGAAAATTATTTTTGGAGCACCGACAAACTCTTAGAACTCCCCAGAAGGATCAACAGTGCTTAATTTTATCATTAACATTTCCCTAGAGGAACTAATGGTGCGCCTGCACCAAAACAACCCTACACCTTCCCCAGTGGAACTAAGAATCCAAAGTTCACCTTTACCAAAGAACTCTACTCCTTACATAGTAAAATATCAAGTTAGCACATTTTCCCAGTGGAGACACTCAATATAAAACATATCTTTAAGTTCGCAAAATTGACCTCAATCCGCCGAATCGGTCGTTACAACTTAAGGTTCGCTGAATTAACCTCGATCCGCAGAATTAGTCATTATAACTATGGTTTATAGAATAGATCTTGAATTACAGAAATGGTCGCTACAACTAAGGTTCGAAGAATTGACCTCGACCCATAGAATTGGTCGCTACAACTAAGGTCTGCAGAATTGACCTCAACCCGTAGAATTGGTCACTATAATTTAAGGTCCCCATAATTGACCTTGACCCACAGAATTACTTGCTATAACTAAGATCCATAAAATTAAATTCAATTCGCGGAATCGATCGTCACATATTTAGGTTCGCAGAATTGACATTGACCCATAAAATTAGTCGCTACGACTTTAGGTTCGCAGAATTGACCTCAACCAGCATAATTGGTCATTACAACTTTAAGTCTACATAATTAACCTCGACCTGAAGAATTAACCATCATATATTTAGGTTCGTAGATTCTACCTCGACTCGCACAATCGATCGTCATAACTTAAGGCCAACGAAATTGACCTCGACTCGAAGAATTGGTCATCATATCTTTATGTCTGCAGAATTGATCTTGATCCGCAAAATCGATTGGCACAACTTAAGGTCCACATAATTGACCTTGACTCATAGAATTGGTCATTACATCTGAAGGTCCACATAATTGAACTCGACCGATTAAAGCGCTCAATATTCTTTAGGTCCTCATAATCGGCCCCATTTTTCTAAATTAGTCACCTCCAACCCTTAGGTTTGCAAAATCGACCTTAAATCTCCTCTCCAATATTTATGAGGTGTATATATTTTGACGGACTTCATTTCATTCCAATCTCACCATCAAGGGGCTCTCTAGACACCCCATACTAGCACCCCCTAACCACTTCCTTAGGTCCCTAACACTCATTCATTCAACGTAAACCTTAGGTCACACTTCGAGTATTGAACTAGAATCTACCGGGTGCTCTTGAGTTTTATTTGACGATGGTAAACCCTTCAACCTTATAAATGATCATTGAATCCTTGAAGGTCTCAGAATTCACTTACCAACGGTGCATCCCATGCACGAATCGACCTTACGATTTGTACAAACGATCCATTTTACTCTGAGTATTGATCTAGGGGCCATCGAGTGGTCCTCGGCTCCATTTAACTTAGATCAACTCTCTATCCTGAGATAATATCAATGAAACCTTAAAGGGATCTGAATCCATTTTCCAACTATCCATGTTGTGCACAGATCGACCTCATGATCCACACGAATAATCCATTTTACTCAGAGTACTGATCTAGAGGCCACTGGGAGCTCCTCGAACCCCTTTGACACCATTTAGCTCTCCTAATTGAGTTAATCTCAATTAAACCTCTAAAGTATCTGAATCCCCTTTTGAACGATCCATCCCGTGCGCGAATCGGCCTCATGGTTCGAACGAATGACCCATTTTACTCCAAAGGGTCATCGATCACTTCGAGCCCCATTTGACCTTGGTCAATAATCAAAACTAAGATAAGTTTAATAAAATATATAAATTTACTAAACTACCTTTCCAATGGTCCATGTCGTACATGAATCGGCCTCACGGTTCGAACGAAAGATCCATTTTCTTCTGAAAACTTTCCATCTAGAAACCATCGGATGCTTTCGAGCCCTGTTTGACTTTGTTCAACTCCTAAAATTGGAGTATCTCATTACTGAAGGACTTTGAATTTCCTTTTCAATAGTCTTATCCGTGCATGATTTGAACTTACGGTTTTCATTTTATGCCCATTTTTCGAAAAATCCGTTTCGGACTGTCTATTGGCACCTATACACTCTGCATATCGATAGGGAACATTTTTCCTTGCCTTGCCTATTTCGATAAATAGGATAGGGTCCATGCTTATCAAAACCGACTTAACCCTAAATTCCACAAAAGAAGATCCATGATCTCACCCTTTGAAAGATGTCCCTTTCTGTAGTTAGTAAACTTTCTCCTTGAAATCAGAGCTTTCCCTTTCCCAGACAAGTCCATTTTCCAACATTCCCTCACCTCACTTCCTTACCTCAGTTATCTGTCCACCTCATACTACTATATTACCTTTATAACACTTCAAAAATCATCATACTTATATTGTAAATTCAACAACAAAGATCTAAAAGGAGGTCCATTCATCACCCCTTTTATACTTTACTCATTTTAGTGTTATATTCACTTTATTCTCATTTAGTGATATCTTTTAGTTTTGTTTTGTTATCTCACATCAAATAATCCTCACCTTTTTATTATTAGTATTGCACATAACTCATTTTCATAAAAAAGCAAAAAAAAAGACAAAAATAGGGTTTATTCTTAAATTCCAAAAGTAAGACTTCTATTTTCTCACACTTTCACACTTGAACACATTTTCCTCCAAAAACACTCAAAGAGGTGTCCTACATTTGAATTTATGGGCTGAACCACACCTTTATGCTATTTTTGAATACTGTGGACTTTGATGTCGCTTGGGCAACGTAGGCGTCTTGGGACAATCCCGATATTCAAATCCTCCCTTTTCATTTTTATATTTTTTATATTCTATTATATCTATTTTGTGAGTCTTGGACTCCTACATATTTGTGTCTCATCCGACGTGTCCGACGTGCACATTCTCTTTTTAATAATGATTCATTATTTGACAAACACTCATATCTTATGTTTATGATTATTTTTTTGTACACTCTTAGAGATGAATTCTCGCTCTATTCATTCTCTGATGTGAGTTGGATAATTCCATTCTACCATTATTTATATTATACACATGTACACACACAACATGAAGAAAAAATGAGAAGATTAACATATCCCATGAGAGAACAAAAGGGCAAAATAGGTGCCTAACACCTTCCCATTCCATAACTTAGTCCCCGAACCTTTTGAATCATTTAGTTTCACATGCATTAGTTTGACCTTGATGCCATTCTCTCGAGGCGATAATATTATTTTGCCTATTTTGAGCAAAATAGGTTGACGACACTATCTCTTCGTGTTACCCCCATTTGTCAAAGGCCAATTTTATATCCGAGGCTGGATCATGAAGATGCCGACACGAGTGACAAAAAGAGGACCTCCACATCCTCCAATCACCCACACGCACTAGGCCAAAAATGGGAAGAGAGAGAGGGAGGAACCTTCTTCCTTCCTTCTCCTTCCCCTCATCCCGACTTCAAGGCTCGAGCCCACCCTGAAGGAATCCAACCCGGATGGACACAACCCCTCTCCCAACAAACATCCTCCAACCCGATAAAGTGTCAACGAAGACAAACTAACCAAGGGCTCGTCGCTAGACAACACCCTATGCATGGTAAAAAGGATGATACTTAGATCCCAAAGCTACATCAAAAGGTTGTTTCCTCATCACATAGATAAGAAAAAGGGAATTCCCTCTCCCACTCTCGCAATTATTTAATATTGTGTCTCACCATCAAACAAATAGAGTTGTCTCTATCCTAAAAAAAAAATTTCCAAAAATACGGTACACCTGTGTTTCCCATATGTCCCTTCTACATTACTATTTTAATTTTGCTTTCATTTTTTTTGTCTTGGCTCAAAAAGGTGTATATGCATGTGTCACCACAATTATAATAAAAAGTACCTAGACTCACTCTATTCATATGCATATTTGACATTAAGTATCACTTAAAATAGGAGTAGCATTACACCTAATATATCAAAATAATCATCTATTCCAATACGATCCCCTAAATGACCTATAATAGGGTGACCTAAGCTCCAAACTAACTCTGTTCCTCACGCGACCCAAAGTTGGAAGCCATATTCTTCAAACCACTTGGTCCCATATGTGAACTTAAATAGGAATCCATGCGCTCCAAAACCATCTCGGTCCCCTTAGTGTACTTAAAACTAAAGATGTTGTAATGTTTTGAATTTTTGCTAAGAACAAAGTCTAAAATCATGATAACCTATACCCCTATGAAGCTCTCTCACTCTCTATGTTTGAATCCCAATAGGTTCGCATTTAATTGCCTAAAACTAGGTTCCAACTACCAGGAAGGATAACCATTCATGGGGTGGTCCACATAATGAAAGACGCTATTGAAACGTCATTTTTCTACATCTACTCCTCCTACAGACCTTAAATAAAAAGAGGTTGGAATGTTGTTAATCCTTGTTAAGAAAAAAGTCTAAAATTAGGAAACCATATACTCCTGCGCAACTCTTTCCCTCTTGGTCTTCGAGTCGCCATACGTCCACACTTAATCTCCTAAACCTTAGTTACATCTACCCAAGAAAGATAACCAGTTGTGAGGTGGTCCCACATCCCAAAGCATTCCATCGAACCCCCGTGTTTCTACATATAGTGCCCTTAGCGACCTTAAATCGAAAGAGGTTGGAATGTTTTTAATATTTTCTAAGACAAAAGTCTAAAAACAGGATACCCTATACCCATATGGAGATATTTCCCCTCAGTGTTTGAATCACTATACAATCACATTTAATCGCCTCAACCTTCGTTTCACCTAACCAGTAAGGATAACTAGTCGTAAGGTGACCAACAAGCCCCCTAAACTTTCTCCCTCCAGGTTATTACACTATATGCTAAAAAGTATGCATAAGGGACATGTGGGCACAAACTATTATCATAATATCCCTCTGATAGTTTATTCTTACTTAACTACACCCATGTCCTATCCCTACAAACCTCTAAAAGAGTTCGGTTCCCATACCCAAGGACTAACACACGCAGTGCCCTCACCTATTTTTCCATCTCTTATTTATCGTTAATAGTATTATCATAACAATTACTATTCTTTTACTATTAAAAAAGGAATGTGATGTGGATCATGACACCTATCATCAGAAGATGCTCAATGTACCTACTGACATGGTTGACACAACATCTTCTCGGTCGATTAAGTAATACACTTAGCCGAAAAGGCAACTGATCTTAATAATTGATGTTATCATCTAAGCATGTGAATGTCACATGTGGAATATTTAAAACCCCAATTACTCACACGAAAGGTAGTCCCTTCAGTTGATTACAATTAAATCTTCATTAAATTCTCTTATAATGTAAAAAAGTGTATTTGCCTAGCTTATAAAATCACCCTATCCATCCCCCTCTCTCCTATAAATAGCGCAGATGTCCACCTAGGGGGGACAACAGATGAAGCATACACCTTCACAAATAAAGGAATTAAAGGGCTTGTACTCATTCATGCTAAATTGAATAATTACACCCGTGGACGTAGGCACCGTATTGGCAAAACGACATTAATTCTCTACCTCAATATCAACTTATCATCTCTCACTTTAATCTAATCCATAAATCTATTTATCTATTATTAATTAGGGATATATACCAAATAGTCCCTCAAACAATTTATTAATACACGTTTAGTCCAAGCCTTTTTATTTATCCCCAAAAGTCCCTCACTATAGAAAAACACTCAATGTGTGTCACTAGCGCAGACCTTTAAAAATAATAGGATATTGATTAAATGGATGTTTCAGGGACTTTTTGGAACAACATAAAAAGACTTGGACTAAATGTATATTAAAAATGTTTGAGGGACTTTTTAGTAATTGATCATATTAATTATCACCGGTATTTATCAGTCTAAGACCCATAAGTTCCGATACTAATTTGAGACGACGATAGATTGTCACCGTATATAGGAATTGGTTAAGCCACTTGTTGTTTCTCACCCTTTTTTATCATTAAACCTCGATCCCTTTTAATTCGCAAATTTTAAAGATGGGAGATAATCTAGAAGGCAGCTGTGTGAAGGAAATAATTCTACCCTCAACCCCTGTTAGAATTGGGTATATACAGGTAATTATGATGAGATTTCCAGAGACCAAGAGGCAATGAAAAAAAGTGTTAAGCAAATGACATAGAAACTCCAAGATGTTTAATGAATATTTGGATGAGAACCTATCAACCTGGCTGGAGGCAAAAATCTAGCTCGAAAGATGTGAATACGACCCCCAGCTTCTTATTGAGAAGAATGATATACCTACTGGACCTAAGCATTAGAGAACCCAAGGAGGCTAAGTGGGGATTCACATGAATAAGGGAGAAGATCTGGGTACTTTAGATCTCAAAATGACAGGGAATACTTCCCTAGATCTATCACATCTCTCAAAACAACTAGTTTTGATGATGATCAAACCTTCTTCGAAGATAGGCCTAGCGTACTAGAAAGGTTGGGGAGAGTATCTACATTTGATCGCATAGACCTTCGAGAAATTTGGGGCAATATCGAAGAGATCCCACTGGATTTAGATGATATGGATAAGACTTAAGAAGTTCTTTTCCCAGAGTGATAAATTGTCGAGCTAAACCTAGAACTATTACACGTGGGTCGACAGGTGGAAAACAAAATTCTTGGAAAGAAAGTTCGATAGAAAGTCTTATTCGATAAGGTAAATCCATAGTTGGACAAGATGACCAACTATAAAAAGGGTCAATCTAGCATATATATAATTGATTAAGGGAAATTCTAGATCAAAGGATCCTATGCACAGAGGGTTTGTGAAAAGATCTCCTTTTACCCTGTCAATTATGAATTTCCTAATATCGGCCAAGTTAAAAGTACCCATGGTGACACCTAAGTAAGATGATAACACTAATCCGGTGTTAGACGTAGACCAATACCAAACGGCCTCTAATATTTATGCTATCCCGAATGAAATGTGATGTCGAGCATTCTCAAGTATAGTCACTGGATCTGCATAGATCTAGTACAATGGGTTATCGCAAAGATATATTTCAAACATCCAACAACTTGTTTATATCTATGTCAGTAACTTTTGCTTCGGTACCAGGCCTAGAAAGAGAGTATCCCATTCGTTAAACGTGCAATAGAGGGTCGATGAGATGAATAGGGAGTTTATCACTCACTTTAATAGCGAGAAGATGGATGTTATTAATTATGACGAGAAGATAACCATAACAATCTTAATGAGTGGCCTATTAATAGGGAAATTGTATTGGGTGTTAGCTAAGAAGTCACCCAAAATGATGACTGAGTTACTAGCTAAGGTAGAGAAGATTATAAATGTCGAAGAAGTTATGAATGCTAAATAGGTGAGTATATCCAAAGCTAGTATTAATCGAAGCTCGAAGAAGAAGGAGCATAATGATAAGAAGGTTGATGATCCAAAGTGCTATGAAGAGTATACTCCGCTGACGATAGGCATCGACCACATATTGGAAGAATTTGTAGTAGAAGATATTTAAAATGGCTTTGGAAAACCCCAACAAACATAATGTATTGAAGAAAATAATGTGATTTTTACAAAGATCACGACCATAATATGGATACAGCCATAATATAAATAATTGCGTAGCCCTAGAGCACGAATTGATAAATTAAAGAACTGATCGATTGAAACATGGAAGTGTTCATCAATGACATTCTCACCAAAAGCAAAACACTCGTTGACCATATTAGAGATATGGAGAAGATATTTGACCAACTAGAAAAAACAGAATGAAGCTCAACCCAACAAAATATGTCTTCGGAGTATGATATGGGATGTTCCTAGGCTTAACTTTAATCAAAGAGGCATTGAGCCTAACTCTGATGAAATTCAGGCACTTATAAGTATAGAAGTGCAAAGGTCGATAGGGCATATAGAAGCATTAAAACGGTTTTGTTTTGCAAGTTAACAACATGTGCCCATCTTTCGTTAAAGTATTATAAAATACGTTTGAATGGAATGAAGATGAATTATTAGAGTTGAAGAAATATCCGGAATCCAGAACTTTGATTTCAAAGCTTGTCATATGATAGAAACTTTATATTTACTTGGTCGTACCTGAATCAATGGGAATTTTGGCATTAGTTCGATAAGAAAATAGAGTAAAAAAACTAGTTTAGTCAACCAGCAAATCATATCGTGGAGTGAAGATCTGATATCCTAGGCTGGAGTAGTTAGCATTGGACCTGATTGAGGCTTCACGGAGGATGAAGCCATACTTTCAGGCCCATACTATCATTGTCTATATAAACCTGCCTCTACATTAAGATGTTCATAAGACTAAGAAATTAGGTAGACTAATGGCTTGGGGGTAAGATTATAACATCCAGTATGACCATATGACAACCATCAAAGGCTAGGTTGTGTAAGATTTTATATTTAAATTCACTAATGAAGAAAAAACAGTCGAGAAAACTCATATGAAAGAGAGCTCAACAATGTCAAAGTAGACTTCTAGGAGAGATAGCTTAACTCTAAAGACCGAGCATACTTCTTTATAAGAGAACTCACTAGCCCAGTCAAATGAGTAAACACCTATGGGAGATAGCTCTGCCTTTAATTCGTTTAACCAAAATATTGATATACCCGAGTCATCAACCAGACAAGAAGACATTGCTCATGATTTAGAGCACGCAAATATGCTACTAAAATATGGTTATTTAGTTAATGGTAATTTTATAGAGGAGATACTTATTCGGCAGCTATTTATTAATGGATCGTCCTACACCATCAACAACGGAGAAGGTTTAATAATCACTACACTGGATAACATTGATGTAGAATATGCCCTCCAATTCCAATTTGAAGCCGCAAATAACAAAGACTAATACAAAGTACTTAGTGCGGGTTTTAGCCCGACATCATCCCTAGGCCCCGAGAAATAAAGGCACAAAGTGATTCTCAGTTGATAATTAATCAATTATTAGGAGTCTACAAAGCAAGGGAGGAATTCATGGAGAAATACCTAGAAAAAACCAAGGATTTGTTTGAAAAATTCCTAGTTGTTCGGATGGTGATAAACTAAGGGAGAAGAATGCTCGACCAGATGCAGTTGCTTGGCTAGCATTAAAGACAAGGATAGAGATATAAAGAATTTTGCCAATAGAGATCCTCGCACACTGGAGCACTGATGTAGAGAATGAAAAAATCATAGAGGTAGAAATGGGATCATCTTGGATGGATCCTATACGATCATACCTAGAGCATAGCACAGTACCAATGGATCCTATAGAGGCAAGAAGGCTTTAGTATAAGGTAACAAGGTATGTCCTAAAAAAGGAAATTTTGTACTAAAGAAGATTCATTATACCATTACTCAGGCGTGTTCACTAAACTGAAATCGACGACCTAATAAAATAAGTGCATGAGGGCTCTTGTGGAGCACATTCAGTGAGCAGATCATTGGTCAAGAAAGTTTCCACCCAAGGCTACCACTGGCCAGCCATAAAGGCATATTGCGTTAATTACATAAAGAAGTGTGATAAGTGTCAGAAGTACACCAACATACACAAGAGTCTGGGGGCTTCTTTGTGCTGATCACATCTCCCTGTCCATTTACGATGTGGGTAATAGATTTGTCCGGACCATACTAAAGACCCTAGGTAGAATCAGATACTGGTTCGTCATAATAAACTACTTCTCAAAATGGGTGGAGGTTGAACCCCTAGTGGAGATGCTGTGTGAAAAAGTCTTCCAATTCATTTGGAAGAATATCATTTGTCATTATGTAATGTCGCATGCTTTCCTCACTAATAATAGTAATCAATTTGACAAGCAAGAGTGAAAGAGTTGGCGCTTGCGTTCAAATAAGAAATAATATAATAAATACCATTTTTAACCCAAATTAACCCTAAGCATGCAACTAGGTGTGATTGAAACAATATGAAATCATGCAAGAATTATTCAACACACAAAGTTAAGGAAAAATCCCCCACAGGGGCAAAACCATTTGTATATCACTATAATTTTTAAGAAAACGGCTTACAATCGGATTACACTGAAATACAAGTTTTTTTTTACTAAGAATTACCCTCGAGTATCGGATTCTGTAGTCGCGGCTGGAATTATCCCTTTCCAGTAGGGCTGGCGGCTGGAACTATCCCTGTCCAGTAGGGTTGCAATGAAGAGGAAGGAACGGTCCACTTCACAAGGGTTGAACAACAGCAATGGTGTTCTTGGGTTACCAAACTTGATTCACATAGATATGGAAGATGTGTGAATCTAAAAACCTAGAATCATAGGACTCAATAGGTGAAGACTTTAGGGTTGATATGCTCTGAAAATCGTGGGAAAGTCTTAAGAAAACCAACTACTGATCGTGGTTTAAATAAGGAGTCAAAACCCTAAAAAATATGCTACACGATTTGGCAGAATTTATCCTCGTCGGATCGGTCCGGTCTTTTAGGCGGATCGGTCCGGTGAAGTCGGATCGGTTATTTTTCTGAAAACGGATCCATCCGGTTGGCATCGGATCGGTTCGGCATTTTGGTGTCATCGGTTCGTTATGGATCCGGGGTATACTGGCCTCACCTTAGCAGGCGGATCGGTCCGGTACCTTTAGGCGGATCGGTCCGGATGAACCGGATCGATTCTTTTATCTGAGCCGGATCGGTCCGGTCAGGTCTGATTCCCAAAATCCTTCTTCTTCTGATCTTCGGATTTTGTTGATGACGATATGATCTTTTTAACCATCAATCTTGTAACGGCGTATGACATAACATATACATAAAGATGGACAAATTGTCCTTACAAATCTCCCCCTATGTCTATGCCGGAACAAACATAAAAAAAATCCGAATTATCAAGTATGAATAATGCCTATACAAATCTACCCTTCCATGAACCCAAAACTGAAAGAGGTATATGACTAAGGCTGCATCGTTTGTTCTTCAATTCTTCAGGAATCTTCACGCTTTTCTCATCAGGGAGTGTATCATGGGATTATCAAGGATGTACCTACACACATGAGATAAAGCAAATACCAAGTGACGTATCGAGTTTGAAATGAGATAAACATAAGCATATATATTAATTTAAGATGATATTCTCAGAATTTCAAAACTCCCCCATAATCAGATAATTCATTCTCCCCCTTTTTATGAAGTCCCCAAATAGACAAATGAGAGAAAAAAAAATCAAGCAAACAAGTACCGGGGTGACACAAGGCATAAAATCACACCATGAATGAACATAAAACAACCAAGTTGGTGATAGCGTAAAAGAATGGGTGTGATCAAAATTCGATAGAAAAATCAAAGCATACAAACATGACATATGTGCACGATGAATATTGGATAGTCCTAACGAATGAACTCAAATGCTTCCTTTGGTGTAAAAGATTGGAGATATAAGACATTGACTATATCAAATCTACAAATCAAAGCTCAAAGTGATTTCTACACCAATAACGTCCAAAATGATTTTCATGCTTTTTCAGGACTTTCAAGGAAGTACAAACCCGTTTTTCAATCTCCAACCAAACTCCCTCAGATTTATATTTTGAAAAGAGGAATACTAAATTCTCAAACTTTGGAGAATTGGGTGAAACTTAAATGGCCCATATTTGGCATGAATTGCTTTTTATTGCCTTATCAATTTTTTTTCGGGCTCTTTTAACCTCTTAGGACCTCGGATATTAAAATTCCTCCATTTTTTAGGTCCTTTTTAACGGTGGCTTTTGCGCAAAGGATAAGAATCAACTTTCGCAGCCCCTCCCCGTTATGAAAATATACACACAGTCTCACCAAAATGGTTTTTACATGAAATCCAATCTTGTCAAGTTTTATCGTATTTTATACATTGTATAGACAGGATTGAGATGGAAACACTCAAGCCAACATGAGATTGACAAGTGCAATAATCAAATATAGCCGTGCATGTGTGCAATAAAGGATATAAGAGTCAAGCATGTAGGAAATATCACTAATTACATCTCAAGGACTCCAATCAATGTTAAGCACATGGATGAAATGATGTAGCCTCTCAAATCTCTATCAAACAGTCACATGGATATATGGAATGAAGTTGTGACTTGGCTATCTTAAATGCTCATCCCTAAAAGGCAAAACTCTTTTTGATTTTTCAAAAATTTTATCAAAATAAAATCTTTTTCTACTTTTCTAAAAATTCTTCTAAAAAGAAAATCTTTTTGTATTTTTCAAAAATAAGAAAAAAGAATACATAAAAGCTGTACAACTAAGCTATGGTACATATAAAACAGACTAGCAATAGGAAGCATATGATATGAACATGAAGAAGCATCCTATTCTAGACATAGACCAACCCCTCAGTCAACTGTGCAAATCCCCAAAGACTTCCTAAGACTCTCAAATCTAAGGGCATCTAAAGGTTTCGTGAAAATATCGGCTAACTGACGGTCGGTAGGAACAAAACTCAGGGTTACGACCTTCTCCTCAACTAACTGACGTATAAAGTGCTCGCGTAACCTGATGTGTTTTGTGCGCGAATGTTGGACAGGATTGCGGGATATGTGTATCGCGCTCGTGTTATCACAGGAAATGAACATGGTGTCCTGTGAGATCCCATAATCCTCCAACATTTGCTTCATCCACATGAGTTGCGTGCAACAACTCCCGGCGGCGATGTACTCAGCCTCCGCAGTGGACAAAGAGATGGAGTTTTGCTTCTTGATGAACCAAGAGACAAGAGCAGAACCAAAGTAGAAACACCCACCCGAAGTGCTCTTACATCCATCTACGTCCCCGGCCCAATCGGCATCCGAATAGGCGGACAAACGGTCATCGGTATCAAAGGAATACCAAATACCGTATGAGAGAGTCCCACTCACGTATTTGATAATACGTTTTAGAGCGAGTAAGTGTGACTCTTTAGGAGACGACTGATAACGCGCACAGACTCCAACACTAAAGGCAATGTCGGGACGACTAGCAGTCAAGTAGAGAAGACTGCCTATCATACTCCGATACAAGGTTTGCTCTACGTCCTTGCCTGAAGTGTCCTTACTAAGCTTGGTAGTGGTACTCATAGGTGTACGAGCATGCTTAGCGGAGTCTAAACCAAATTTCTTCACTAAGTCTCTAGCATACTTGGATTGGGAGATGAACATCCCATCCTCTAGCTGACGAACCTGGAGACCAAGGAAGAAAGTAATCTCACCTACCATGCTCATCTCAAACTCACTTTTCATCTCCTCCTCAAAGTGGTGAGCATGCTGGGAGCATGTGGATCCAAAGACTATGTCGTCCACATAGACCTGGGCAACCAAAATAGCACCGTCATCTCTCCTGACGAACAACGTCATATTAACTCCCCCTCTCTTGAAGCCACGGGCTAAGAGATAGGAAGTAAGCCTCTCGTACCAAGCACGGGGTGCTTGCTTCAAACCATACAAGGCTTTCCTCAGATAGTAGACGTGATCAGGGTGCTTAGGGTCTTCAAACCCTTTTGGTTGTTCCACAAAAACCTCTTCCTGTAGAATGCCATTCAGAAAGGAACTCTTGACATCCATCTGATATACCTTGAAGTGCAGATGACATGCGATGGAGAGCAGAAGACGGACGGACTCAAGCCTCGCAACAGGAGCAAATGTCTCCCCAAAGTCTACACCCTCTATCTGTGTGTAGCCTTGAGCGACCAACCTAGCCTTATTTCTGGTTATGGTACCATTTTCATCCATTTTATTCTTGAAAATCCACCGGGTACCAATTACATTAGTATCATTAGGTCGGGGGACAAGTTCCCAGACATTGTTCTTCTTAAACTGAAGCAACTCATCCTGCATAGCAGATATCCAATGTTTATCTTTGAGTGCTTCTTTGTGGTTCTTGGGCTCGACTTTGGACGTGTAGCAATGATGACTAACAACGTTTTCTAGTTGAGCACGAGTCTTGACCCTGAGAGTGGGATCGCCAACAATGGCTAAAGGATCATGACTCTTGCGAACCCAAGCAGGTGTGTCCCCTAACACAGGAATAGGGTTCACAGAGTGTGGGAGAGGAACGGGAAAATAACTGTTAGAAACATCCTCATCCTCACACTGAAGGTTGGGATCAATAACCGTCGGAGGTTCGTCATCTTGCACAGTGACGTTTATTGATTCCATAACCTTAGAGCTCTTCAGGTTAAAAACTCGGTACGCTCTACTGTTCGATGAATATCCTAGAAATATTCCCTCGTCGCTCCGGGAGTCAAACTTTCCTAATTGCTCTCTATCCCGTAGGATGTAGCATTTACTCCCAAAAACACGGAAATATTCCAAGTTGGGTTTCTTGCCAGTCCACAATTCATAAGTCATCTTAAGAGTGTGTGGACGAAGATAAACCCTATTCACCGTGTGGCATGCAGTAGACACTGCCTCTGCCCAAAATCTCCTAGAAACATTATGACCTAGAAGCATATATCTAGCCATCTCTTGGATCGTTCTATTCTTCCTCTCAACAATCCCATTTTGCTGAGGATTTCTCACAGCAGAAAACTCATGTTTGATCCCAAGGCTATCACAGTACAAATCCACCTTTGCTTCCTTAAATTCAGTGCCGTTGTCACTACGTATTCTGTTAATAGTGACCCCGTGTTGATTTTGCAGGACACGGCACTTGGTCGTTAAAAATTCTACAGCATCAGATTTCTCTCTTAGAAAACCTACAATAGAGTATCTAGAGAAATCGTCTACCATCACGAGAATGTATCTCTTACCACCTAGACTCTCCGTGCGAGTAGGACCCATAAGATCCTTGTGAATCAACTCGAGAGCACGGGAGGTGGTAATGGAATTCAACTTCCTATGAGGGCTACGGATTTGTTTTCCCAACTGACAGGATCCACAAATCATGGAAGTTGGCTTTCCAAGTGATGGTAAGCCACGTACTAGGTCCTTTTTAACTAAACGAGATAAGTCTCTAATGTTCACATGACCTAGACGTTGATGCCACAGATCCATAGGAGTGATCGTGGCGCTGTTGCAAACAAGTGAGGATGTGGGCTCAGTCCCATAGCAGTTATCCTCTGTCCTCACCCGTTGCACTAAAAGTTTACCGTCTTGATTATAGACCTTACAAGCTTTCCAGTCAAACTTCACTGCAAAGTCATCGTCGCACAGCTGGCTGATGCTAAGAAGGTTTGCTTTCAAACCTTTGACGTACAGCACGTTCTCTAGCTTTGGAAATCCTGGTAACTCTACTGTACCTCGTCCCACTATGCTAGATTTGCTACCATCTCCAAAGGTGACTCTCCCATCATTATAATCCTCAAGATGGGTAAAATATGAGACATCACCTGTCATATGTCTGGAGCAACCACTGTCAAAATACCACTGTGAGGTATTATGGGCTTTGAGAGCGACATGGACAACAAGGGCCTTTTTCTCTTTCTTAGGAACCCAAGAGTAGGTACCTTTTTGTATTCCCTTGTTGTTGTTGGTTTTAGCCGGAATGCGGGGCGCATTCATTGATGGTAAGGTCATCCGTTGGAATTCCTCCATCAAACTCTGTGATGTGGCGGCTAGAAACTCAACACGCTCTCTCAGACTGGCAAACTCATCAGTCTGATGTGGTGGAGCAAACGTACGTCATGTCCGACCCAACTTATAGCAATCATCCCTAAGGAGTCCGTTTCTTTTGCAATGGGAGCAAAAGGGCACAGTATTAGGAGGAACTTGGATTGCTTTTCTTGGTCGAACTCTCCTTCTTGGTTTTTTATGACGGCCATAAGGAGTCGTAGTAAACTCAGGAATTGGTCCGGGTGCAATTTGGGACGTGGAGGCACCATCAAAACCTATTCCTTGCCTGTCACCAAAACCTAAAACAGGACCGAGGAGCATCTTTCCCATCTTCCCAGATCTGTCCTCGATTTGTACCTTGACTTTCCTAGCTCTCTCAAGGTCATGAGTAAGCTGAGCAACAAGGGCTTCAAGCTTCTTTCGAGTCTCCATGGAGGAATGGAGCTCACTAGTAAGACTAGCCACTTGTTTAGTCAAGTCCACTTTCTCTTTCTCAAAACTGCTCTCTCTCTCTTTAAGCAAATTCTCTTTACTAACCCAAGCAGACTCACTCTCTCTCATGGCGGAACAGGTGGAGGACTCTTTCTCTCTCGTCTCTTCTAACTCTTCTTTTAACGCGGTGATCCTAAGAACTAACGCCTTGTTACGTTTTTTAGTTTTGAAAGACTCATTATATAACTCGGCGTAGGCGCGTTGAAGGTTATTCTCGTCCTCACTACCTTCCTCCTCTCCCTCACTCTCTTCGCTCTCGCTGTCGAGGTGTCCCTGTGAAGTAGCATCCTCATCGTCGTGAGATGCACTAGGAGTACTCACATGACTACCCATGAACGCGGTGAAGTTACGCTCATGCGGTGACTCATCTCCCGAGTCCACCGACTCGACCTCACTGTCGTCACTAAGGGTAGCATTCAGGACAGCTTTACCCTTTTCCCTATTCAGACGAGTGGCACACTCAAACTCTCTGTGTCCCTTACCGTCGCACTCAAAACACCTCTCACTGTCTTTAGGGGGTTCTTTGAAATCTTTCTTTTCAACCTTATTTTTCTGAAAATTCTTTTTATCTTTGAAGTTCCCATTTTTCTTAAATTTCAGAATTTTCTTGAAGTTTTTAGCAAATAATGCCAAATCATCTAAGTCAAACTCACATTCAGAATCAGAATTTTCTATCTTTCTAGATGACTCGACTTTCTTTCTTGCCGACCCCTCACTTTTTCTCTCTTGGGCTTTAAGGGCAATTCCCTTATCTTTTGGCTTGGAAGATTTAGGAAACATGTCTATTTCATAAGTTTGTAAATCACTTACCAGTTCTTCCAATTTTAGAGTATTTAAATTGCCCAAGGAATTTAGCACAGTGACTTTAGGGATAAAACGCTTAGGAATGGAACGAAGAGTCTTCTTAACAACTCTAGCATTAGGAATATGTTCACCTAGGTTAAAGCTAGTATTAACAATGTCAGACAGCCTAGCATAGAATTCATCAAAGCATTCATTTTCATGCATGGTGATTGTTTCAAATTGAGTTGTCAAGTTTTGCAATTTTAACTCTTTAACAGCATTAGTTCCTTCATGGGTAAGTTGCAAAACATCCCATGCTTCTTTTGACGTGGTACACGTCATTATGCGTTTGAATTCATCAGGTGTGACAGACCCAGAAATAGCACTTAGACCCTTAGAATTAAAAGAAGACCATTTAAATTCTTCATCAGTCCAAGAAATGTCAGGTTTCAAGTTGGTCACATTATCAACAGTCACGGTGGGAGGAGTCCACCCTCGTTCAACCAAAATCCAGACACGTTCATCAATGGCTTTTAAAGCCGACCTCATACGGGCTTTCCAATAAGCATAATTTGACCCGTCAAAAATAGGCATTTTATAATATGACTTCTCCATTTGAACACGCTCTTTTAAAAAAAAAATCAATTTATTTTAGAAATTGATATCTTTAGAAAAATTTTGCGGAAGTAAGGAATACGCGATAGAATAGCGTAACCCGCTCTGATACCAATTTGAAAGAGTTGGCGCTTGCGTTCAAATAAGAAATAATATAATAAATACCATTTTTAACCCAAATTAACCCTAAGCATGCAACTAGGTGTGATTGATCAATATGAAATCATGCAAGAATTATTCAACACACAAAGTTAAGGAAAAATCCCCCACAGGGGCAAAACCATTTGTATATCACTATAATTTGTAAGAAAACGGCTTACAATCGGATTACACTGAAATACAAGTTTTTTTTTTACTATGAATTACCCTCGAGTATCATATTCTATAGTCGCGGCTGCAATTATCCCTTTCCAGTAGGGCTGGCGGCTGGAACTATCCCTGTCCAGTAGGGCTGCAATGAAGAGGAAGGAACGGTCCACTTCACAAGGGTTGAACAACATCAATGGTGTTATTGGGTTACCAAACTTGATTCACATAGATATGGAAGATGTGTGAATCTAAAAACCTAGAATCATAGGACTCAATAGGTGAAGACTTTAGGGTTGATATGCTCTGAAAATCGTGGGAAAGTCTTAAGAAAACCAACTACTGATCGTGGTTTAAATAAGGAGTCAAAACCCTAAAAAATCTGCTACACGATCTGGCAGAATTTATCCTCGTCGGATCGGTCCGGTCTTTTAGGCGGATCGGTCCGGTGAACTCGGATCGGTTCTTTTTTTGAAAACGGATCCATCCGGTTGGCATCGGATCGGTTCGGCATTTTGGCGTCATCGGTTCGTTATGGATCCGGGGTATACTGGCCTCACCTTAGCAGGCGGATCGGTCCGGTACCTTTAGGCGGATCGGTCCGGATGAACCGGATCGGTTCTTTTATCTGAGCCGGATCGGTCCGGTCAGGTCTGATTCCCAAAATCCTTCTTCTTTTGATCTTCGAATTTTGTTGATGACAATATGATCTTTTCAACCATCAATCTTGTAACGGCGTATGACATAACATATACATAAAGATGGACAAATTGTCCTTGCAAAGAGTTTGAAGACTATTGTGTGTGATATAGAATTTAAAAACTTTAGTTTGTACCCGTCCATCCTAAATGTAATGGTTAAACCGAAGTGATGAATAAAACTTTGCTCGAGAGAATAAGAAAATGGTTGGATGATGCTAAAGGAAATTGGATTAATGAAGTACAAAGTGTTCTTTGGGCATACAGGACAACACCAAAGATAGAAACATGCGAAACGCCTCATATGTTGGCTTTCAGAATAGAGTAGTAGTTCCCACAAAAATTAGTCTGCAGCTCACCGCGTTCTCAATTTTGACTCTCCAAGAAGCAACTTAATGATAAGATTGAAAATTGATTTAGTAAAGGAAGTCAGAGAACATATAGCACTCCGGGTGGCAGTGAACCAATACCGAACTTCTTGCTTTTAAAATAAAACCAAGAAACTTGAAGGAGGGGGACTATGTGATAAAAAAAAGGTCATTCAGAAGGGAACATATTGGATCCAAATGGTCATGGTCCATACAAAAGAAATGCAGTCATCTGACCAGGGACCTATAGAATTGAAATAATGGAAGTGGAATAATTCAAGAATCCATGGAATGCCACACACCTAAGAAAGTACTACCGGTAATGAAGAACATGTAACACCCATTTAATTTCTTGTAACCCATTTCTTAGTGGTAAATAAAAATTTATTAAGTCAACAATGTTATTTCTTTTAAGTCCTTTTTGCATAGGGAAATATGCTAAAAAATTTCTCCTATAAAGACAACATAACCACATAAATTCATGTATGACCCCGTCAAGAGGTCATGAATAAGAAGTTTCACTTCATGTATTATTTCTCCTTTAGGGCAAAGCAAGAGTAAGAAGTTTGCCAAATTACTTCATGTATGATCTCACCTTTATGTCAAACTAAGAATAAGAAGTTCGCTAAATTACTTCATGTATGATCTCGCCTATAGGGTAGACCAAGAATAAAAATCTCATTAAATTTAGGAAATCCATAACAGTAATATAGATGACAAGATCCGGCCATAACTGAATAAACATGAGAATAATCCTTAACCAATTTGGTCATCTCAGGCAACTAACACTGGTATTTAGTTAGGGCAATAAGATCCGTCCATACAAGGGGAGTTAGTAAAGCCTAAGACTAGACAACCCAGGTTTGTTCAACTTAGTAACTAGTAAGGAATATTATTTAGGAAATAGCCGATGACTCGATCCTAAGACTAAACTACCATTAGAACGATTTTCTAGCATATATAATTCATTAATATAACATGACTTAAAACTACAACAGTTTGGGTACACCAACTTAGGCAAAAAACAAACAAGTAAAGGGAAAGGCATTAATCTATTATTCCATTATAACTTAAAGATCATTACAATAATGTCAAATTATTACAAGACATCAACCAAATCTTTAGCCATAAGAATAGGTTTGCTGGTTATTAAACCCTCAAATCAAGAAGGAGCAATGCCTAAGGCATAAGGTGTAACAGTTATCCACGGATCCCTAGTCTTGGGTTGACTACCATAGTTGACCCTATCTACCAGATAAAGAGGCCGACATAAATCCTCATCTCCAGCAAGGGCATACTACCTGAGATATTTCCTTATTACACTCATTAGAACGACATCTGGAGGTATCCATGAGGCATCAAGATTGAAAGAAGGATCGGGCATATCCAAATAGACTAGGTCATATCATTACCATAATTAATTCTTTTTTAAAACCTGCATTACTGCCAGAGCATCGAGCCAACCATTCTTGTAGCCGAATTTATTTGCCCGATAAAGCTCTGCCCTAATATGTATAAGGGCCTCAAAATATCCTTCCATCCAAACAGTGTGAGGTTGATTATGGAATTGATATGGCAGGAGATCTACCTTCTCGCTCAACCTCTTAATGGTGAAAAAATGGTTCTTAACATTTTCTTCTTAGTATGCTTGAGTTTTTAGAGTTATTTCCCCTTCAATTGTTTGGGAAATCCTCATTTTCTATTGAGAATGTTACCCTTTTATTTTCCTCATATGCTCCAACTCTTCTCCAAGACAAGCATTTTCCTCTTCCAAAAATGAGGAACCTTCATTGTGGTTAGCAGGGTTAGACTTTTTCAAACCTTCAAGCTCAACTCGAAGAGCATTATTTTCCTATTCTAACATGAAGGGAACTTTCCTAGCACTAGTCAACTTGGTATTGAGGATAAATTCCTATATGGAATACACATTTGATGATATATAAAATAACTTCTTATCAAACCACTCCTCTTCTGTAGGTCAACCAACCTGTTTTATGGTCGGCTTAATGACTAGCCATTGAATTTTTATGATCTTGTTGCATAGTGAAGATCACGTCATGATATGTAGCATTATTAAAAACCACATGGTGAAAAAGTCGATGCAAATCTAGATATGCTTGCTTGGCCAAAGAACATGCATCCAAACCAAGTAATTCTTCAAGATCCTCATCATCAACGTCTATATAACCGATTTTAAATTATCAATTATGCCTTTATTATCATCAATCACTCCAGCATTGCACTTTAAAGTATGTGGTCAAATATAAGTATTTACCGAGAAGAAAGAACTTGCTAAAAATTTAAATAAAGTCACAGTATGTGAAATAGTAATTTCATTCTATTGTCAAAAGGGAGACACATTGGGGTGAACCCCATACATAGATATGGTTTTAAAAATCAACGTAATAAAAATAAACATTCCCAGTACGACTATAGGGGTTTATTTCCCCATATTATCCTCATCAACAGCAACATGATTTTTGCCTCTCAACAACCAACAACTTCTCCTTATCATCAGAAGCAACAACTTCCCCTTTGTCATCTATAATTTCTTCATCAACATGAGGAGTTCTTGAAAGGTATAGTTTTAAGAGATCAAACTCATTGGCAGTGCCAGCCTTATGAGTTATGCATCACAACTACCTTTGAAGAATTCTTTCTTCAAGTAGTCAATTTGCAAGGAAGCATTGTAAAAGGCCTTGTTCCACCCCTTAGTAATGGCCGCTTCCTTGGCCTCGGCAGCAAAGGCCAAAACATGTTCGTCCTTGATTTTTCCTTGCTCGACTGTATCCTGGACATATTTAGCTTCCTTCCTTGACTTCTAGGTAGACGCAGCAGCCTTATCCAGTGAAACCTTATCCCCTCCAGTCATTGATCCTTTTCTCTAACTTCTCTTTATCCTTCTTTTGGGACTTATTATCACGATGAAAAGCCTCCAAAGACTATCACAACTCATCAAAGGCGACCTCAACATCTGAGGATGAATCCTTCAATTTGTTGTTCGTCGCCAAAAGTGGTTATCTAGAACTATAAAACAAATAGGCAGAATGAGAAATTAGCAAAAGAACGAATTAATTATGATGATTGAACAATAACAATCAACTCACAGGGGCCAATTTTGGTTGGCTCGTTCTAGTAGCCTATTATGAGGAATAAAAGATAAAATTGCTTTTTCATTCGGAAGGGAACCATCGTTGATACATATGCTAGCAAGTTCAGGACTAGTAACTACCGATGGGGTGGTACTATTTCCTTTGTCGATGGTCTTCCTTCCCATGATCATGGGGATCCCTTTTGATCCTCTTGGATAGGGGTTAATTATTCCATGAAGAAGTTCTTTAAATCATGATGTGACTCCAGACTCTAATATCAAGGTTCTTGCTCATACAATGAGCAAATGGATGTAACCTGGCCCCAGCATGGGTGGCGATCATATTGGTAATTTTTCGTTTCACCATCTCGCTTGAAGAGACGTTGGTCGGTACTAGCGCAATGACAAGAGGCTCAGAAGAGGAAGAGCTACTTTATACTAAAAAAATATCCCCTTATCTATGAGAGGACTCAGAATTAAAAGTTACTCCTTATTCTATAAGAGGACTCAAAATCAGACACTGAGGAATCAGAAGTAGAAGATGTTGGGTCGTCAAAGGGATAGGTGCAAGAGGTATTTCTTCGATAAGACAGGATCCTAAAGAGGTGATTATACTTCTATAGCCGAGTAGAAAAGAATCCAACCTAGGGAGTTCCCCAATGTCAGGCCTTTGCTGGATATACCAAATAGTTTACAAATTAGGTAAATTAACCTCAGAGTCTCGAGCAAGTCTCTTTTTCCTCGTTACTGCAAAATAGAATTCGGGAGTGCAAAATTAGCAATAGAAATAAAGCAAAAATCATAATATAAACATTTTAAATATGCGTCCTAACCTATTCCCTTGCCTTTCTTAGGGCACGTGTGCCCCTCATATATTGTACCTTTAGGAAGAGAGAAAAACTGCCGATTCTTCATAATCAAACCATGATCTCAATAATCCTTATTACATATAGGTAAATCCATAACCGAGGCCCTATTTGACTAGATTGTCCTCATATAATATATGTTTTCATTAGTGGTGCCCCAATGGTAACAATAAATTAACTCTGAAATCATAATATGGGTCCCATACTGCTCGTTAATACGATAGACCCCATTAACGATTCTTCAA
The DNA here is from genome assembly GCA_949130495.1 of Sambucus nigra. Lineage (NCBI taxonomy): Eukaryota > Viridiplantae > Streptophyta > Magnoliopsida > Dipsacales > Adoxaceae > Sambucus > Sambucus nigra. The sequence continues at coordinate 598,012,206 of OX422217.1, read as the reverse complement.
TTATTTGGAGCAACTTAGGTAGGGACCAAAAAAAAATATTGACAGAATGATAGAGATAGACGGTTCAGGGGAAATGACCACACATTCAACAATGAAAATAGATAGTAACCAATGGCTTTCATGTATGGCTTAAAATATCAAAGTCCCCACTCACTATTTTAGTAACTACTGATTGGGGGATCCCATAAGTAGCTGCAAAATCTTCTAATAACCTCTTAGTGAAGAGGGATGAAAATATCCTTATGCTGAAATACGAAAAGCTCTCATAAATGACTAAAAATGAAAGATGGAATGCTCTCACAGATGGAAGAAGTGCTTGGAGATGAAGGAAGGTTTTTAAATAAAGGTGAAATGATCAAAAGTTGGAAACTGATGTTTTTATCAAACTGAATAACATCTCCATAGTTACCAAATCCTAATGATGCATATATCTATCAGACGTTTTTATTCTGATGGTAGATGGCCACCAATAGTGGCTTATTACCAATGCACCCACGGCGTACTTCGCCTCCAAAATTTTACCGTTATTTACAAAATTTACACTGAACGACGAGAATTAAAAATCTTAGTTTGCCAACTCCTTAAGGTCGGTGGCCGACCTACTCACAATCGAATATCAATGACCAAAACCTTACATAACCTGCCCCCTTATTACTATTTAATACTTCATCCATTCATTCCACACCCTAATCCACTCTAAAGATCCAATACTCCAGAGAATCTACTAGATGTTATAGTCATGAATGAAGTCTTGAGCACTTTATTTTACCACAAATATGGAATATGACATTGATCAAGTATATTATGACACATATCACCAGAAGATGCTCAATGTACACACTGACATCATTGGCAAAACATCTCCTTGGTTAACTAAGTAACATACCTGGTCGACTGGGAAACTGACCTCAATAATTTTATGTTATCATTTAAGCACGTGAAGGTCACACGTGGAATATGTATAACCCCAATTCCTTAGATGTCAGACGGTCTTTTCATCTTATTATAATTAAATCTTCATTAAATTACCTTACAATGTAAAAGGGTATAATTCGTTAACTTTCATACCATCCATTCACCTTCCCTCATTCTCTTATAGATAGCACACGTATGCACCTCGGGGGCCGGGGGGGGGGGGGGGGGGGGGGGGGGCGATGGTTGAGACATATACCCTTACAGAGACTTGGAGGCTTGTACTCATTCACACTAAATTGAATAATAAACTCTTGCACTACACCTGTGGATGTACACATCATATTAGCTTAACCACATTAATCCTCTCCCTAAATCTCAATTTCTCATCTCTCACTTCAATCTAATTCATTAATGATCAATCTATTTATCTGTTATTAATTATCATTGGTATTTATCAGGATAAGACCCATAAATCCATATGCCAATTTTAGACATTAACAACTCTTATCATTATTATCATCATTTTGTGCCATTATTTGCCCATATTACTCCTCATATCATACCATTATTACCATTGCTTTATTATTATTATTATTATTATTATTATTATTATTATTATTATTATTATTATTATTATTATTATTATTATTATTATTATTATTATTATTATTATTATTATCCTTTTTACCATTATGATAATTTTTTCCACATTATATAATTATAATTTTTATTATAAAAACATCATTAATATTACCTACTGTCATCACTTCATTATTATCATTATAATAACCATTATTTTTCTATTATCGTTTGCACACCACATTATCACATTACCATTATTATCATTATTATTACCACCATCAAATTCTATCATTATTATCCTTCCATCATCACATTTTCACAAAATATATACACATTTATCCTTATGCTCAGTCACACCTAACCAATGCATATTTTTTTGGCCACACCCTAATTCTATATTAAAAAGAATATATCCTTTTATATGTACATATATCATACCATCCAAGAATGCATACATGTAATAAATGTCCAAAGATATATGTAAAATACATAAATCTTACCTATGGAGTGTCGTCATGATGCACCCTCAACACTCGATGAATATCACACTTTCGCGGGAGGACCTTTGTGTCGACCACATACATAGGAAGAGGATACTCATACACTAATGCCTACACCTCATGAATAACATCCTTACCCCTTTAATAATCATCTACGTTCGGAACCACCCATTGATATCGCCTCGGTCCTAAAATAAATATTTTTGGCCACCTTCTGAGATCCCTTGTCGCCATCGGCTCAACCCCCTGCACCAACTCCCCCAAGGATCTCCGAGAGTGGATCCACCACTAGAACTTTCTTATCTTCCATAACAATGGGTTGGTGTATGTCTAAGGTCAAGAGAAAAAAGACAAATAAACACCCATAGGATAGTTTAACGCTTTGAGAGAAAGAGAGAAAACCGAGAGAAAAGAGAAAATGGATAGGGAAGTGAAAAAGAAAGCACCATATGCCAAATTTATAGGTTTTGGCAACTGAAATGTTTAGCCAATTGACTATCCATTTCTAGCAATTGGCCGATCGTCTAACCTAGTTCCCTCCCCCCTTTAGCTGATCGACAACTTTTAAGATTTTCCAAAAATCCCACTTTCCTCCCCTAAACATTCAAGCCATCACCCACGGTCCCTATAACACTTCTAAAATAGCCAAACCTATTTTCTAAGGCTATTATTTCAAAAGATAATATATTCATGCACACACTCTTAGTCGATCGCCTGTGTGGACACCTCGATTTGCAATAAAAGTCCTATGATGCTTAACCTTGTTCTAAATAAACCCCACGAGAAATCCTATCAAAATTCAACTTTCAAAACCTACATTAAGGTTATAAGTGTCAAAAACAAAAGAAACCTGAGTATCTGGGGCAAAAGTATAAATAACCAAAAAAACAAAAAAAGTTACTTAATTCATTAAAGCAACCAATAAATAGCTCATTTAATGGCTTTTGTCGATCGACTAAAAGCCCCTCAAGAAATAGTAAATTGTCCAAGGCTTCTGACACACAAATTTTATCCAAATCTTTTCTTAGCCTTTGATTAAAAATCATCGCCCCTAAACGTTTGGCCAATTGGCCATTCAATCCGTCAAAACCCCTATAAGTAGAAGTCCCCGCCCACCATTTCAATGCATTCCACTTAGAATATGAATACAAAAACCCAACTTTGATTCTTTTTTTCTAGATTTCTTAATTCTGAGTGCCCGAGATACTCGAGGTCATTTTTTTATATGTCCCGATGGGCTCGTACTTCGGAAAGTCTCTTTTTCGAATGTAAAATCTTATACTTCCATGGATTCACCCCCCCCAAAAAGGTTTATACTTCTGAAAAGTAGTCTCCAAAAGAAACCTATAAAAATTCTACAAAAATCAACACGTTCAGTCGAAGCTCTACCCCACTGAAAACACCAAAATATGGTTTCCCCCCAAAGCTGAAAGTCATCTTTTGGTGCGATGGTAAAGAAACTTTCCCAAATTTCGAGGCAACACTCCACATATATATTCTTATAAAGTGTGAATACTTGTGTACCCTCTTTAACCTGTCCCTCGATTAGGGGACCGAGTATATAAACTACAAAGTTTATATTTGTTTAAAGCTTGGTTTTTAACCCAGCACCTCCACTTGTGTTACGAATTGCATTCTCACATGCCAAAATAATACAAATCAAATGCCATGATTCCAAAATAAAAATATGAAAACATTCTTCTCAAAATAATTTCTCAAGATAGTTCGATGTAGTTGAGTTCAGTCAGAAACTTTACAGATCAAAGTCTAAAATTAGGATACACTCTCCATTTCTCCGAGCGAACTAAACCTATCTCTGCATGACACTCTAAATATATGTTTTTATTTCAATACTTTTTAAAAATTCACATTTGATAAACGTATAAAATTAACATATAAATATATCAATTTGACACAACAAAAATGTTATATTAAGGACTAGGCTACATAAATACCCACTATTCTACCTTGTATATCCGGTATCCCATTGCCTACACCTGTAAATATTTTGTTTGTGAGAACTACATTGTCTTTGATCCCAAGGCTCATTAGGAACGTAGACGGTATACCAAGCTAAACTCTTGAAGCCCAAGCCTCGTAATACGTCCCGGGGCATATTATCGCCTAGATATGTCTCCATATCTAGTCCCAACCCCTATATATTATTCACCCATTCAAGTGAACTACATTGCTTTGATCCCAATTCACCTTGGGTACGTAGGCAGTATACCGAGATAAACTTGTGAAGCCCAAGCCTCATAATGCGTCTCCCAATGTATTATCCCTTAGAGATGCCTCCATCTCTAGTCCCAACTCATGTATGTTATCCAACCAATTCGTGTGAACTACATTAGCTTTAATCTTAGGTGTCTTTGGGTACGTTGGAATTATACCGAGTTAAACTTATGAACCCCAATCCTCATAATATGTCTCTTTGCATATTATCTCCTAGTGATGCCTTCATCCAATGTTTTAAACTCCCATGAGTTATCCTGGTCAATCCCAATACCAAGATATGGTGTTATTCTATTATTATTATCAACATAACATTACATCATTTATGTAACCTCCCCTTTTCTTTGGCAAACCCCTCCCAGTACTACACCGCCAAACTAGTCAGAAGTACAATAACTTTCGGCTAGTAATCACCCAGTTCTTATAAGGTTATATGATAATATAAGGCATCTTCAGGTCCATTCACATTTTTATATTCCATACATAGTCCCTCCCCCCCCCCCCCCCCAAGCCAAGTTCTACACTTGCACACTCGAACACATTTTACAACAAAACTAATTAAGGTTATATCCCAAGTCTCCTTGGGTAAGTAGGCGCAACACAAGGTCTTTCTCTTGAGCTCAAGTATTGACAATATATCTCTTGACATATTACTTCATCAAGACACATCCATCATTAGTCCGTATCTACTTCAGACGAGATATCAAACTATCTGAGCAACTGAGCTTTCTGTCACACTAACATTCACCATAACATCCATATGTTATACAAATAAAAACACAGAGTCATACTCAAGCAATTTTCTGTACCTACATCGATTAAAGTGACATTCTTATACATCCCACTTATACTATTTTTCAACCCTAGCACATATCAACATTTTTTAGGAACCCTCATGCTAAGGCCTTTTAAAAAAATTCTAAAATAACTTAAAAGTAATCAATTAATTTAAAAATAAGTACTAAGCATAGGATTAACGAAGCATAAATAACAAGTGGGGTGCCTAACATCTTCTGTTGTAACCTAAAATAACAATGCTATATGAACCAATGATAGTATGAGACCTGTCACAGTATCCAGTGGGCTTAAGCTCATGATGTTGATGAGGTCGGCTCACTATCCCTTTAGGTTAGCAGAATGGCCGACCACCTTCAGGAATGCGAATCATCGATAAGGTGAACATGCACAGGTGAGAATGTTTATATTCACCCATGAACATGGACATGAGGATATGTTAAGGTATTATCCATAAAGTACAAGTGTGTGAATACCTGATGTATGAAGGTATTATGCCTATTCTCCTCCCCACTACTATGAATAGCTTATTGAACCCCTTAGTTAGAGGACAACTGAAAAAAGTTTACAACTAACCATAGAGAGTTATAATCACAACAAGCTCTAGGTCCCCTAGTTACAACTAACCCTCAGTTGGAGGACAACAAGAAAGGTTGAGTAGGGGCTCAACATTTTATCACCTAGGTCCCCGAGCTAAAAGGGGTCATAATCACGGCAAGCCCACAAGATATAGAGATCACCGAGAAGGATCTATGAGATCAAGGACTAATGTGCGACGATCATTACATGTTAGTCAATTTATAAAATACCACAAGTGCACGGGATATCATAGAATAGAGAGTGTAAGTACGGGTTGAATCCAAAAAAATTTGTCAATTTGAACATTTAAAAGAATTGCAACTGTCTGACTAAATTAAATGGTGTAGAGAATAATTATGTGCTAAACTAAATAAAGACAACTAAGAATACTGAGAGAAACACACGAGAGTTGGAAATAATATTAAAGAATTAGGATCCGGGGTCCATTTATCACGTAACTAATATTCAAACTAATTTAATATTGTCATTTCCTTTTTATAACTCAAATTATATTGAGTTTCATCGCATCTAATTAAAAAAATATGACGGTTATGTTCAAAATATTTTTAACATCTCTAAGAGGCGGCTAAAATTCATATTCCCTTAGAAAATACAAGTTCTAAAGTTCGCAAATATATTTAAGCATGGAATATCAAAATAGTCAAAGTGAAAACACAATTCATCAAAAATACTATTTTTAAATCTTAAAACTTGATTAGATAAAATAATTTTGTAGGTTTTAAATCACTCTCGTGTCATTTTAAAATAAGTACGAAATTTTTTATGACAGTTAAAATGAGTAGGGAATAAACAACAATTAAATTAACGTAACAATACTAGCTAACAATTATAAACTTCTCCTTAATCATCATAGACGAGTTAAGCTATCATGATGAAGGACAAAAACAAATTGAAAGAATGAGTAGAAATTTTCATTAATAAATCAAACATATAATAAGTTCTCTCATAATAATCTTCAATCCTCTAAAATATGAGAAAAACGTGACCCCATAATTGATTACAATCACTCAAAAATTGCTCCCTAAAATTCTATGCGAAATTGTGAGCCCAAGGGTCCTTTTTATAGGGCAAGAGGTGAGCTGTTTGAGTTGGGGTGAAACTCTCTTTGATTGGTTGAACAATGTTAGAAGCGATCACTATACATCTTTAGTCTTCAGATCGGAATAAGGAACTCAATTTCCCCACACTCAAGGAGTCTTATATTTGCTTTTCGAATAACTTTTTTCGAACGACCGTAAAAATTAGCCTTTTCATTCTTTTCTCGAGTTAATTGTCAATTTGCACCATATTCCATCATTATTTGCAAAATTTTAACTAGGAAACTATTTTCATAAATTAGCACAAGAAAATTATAAAATTATCAAAGTGCCCATTTTTTACTTAACATTACCATTTTGCATATAAATTCAACTTTTCTTGCATTTTTTCCCTTTTTAAGAATAGTCTTTTGAACTTATTAAATAAAAAAAATGGAACTAACAAATTATGAATTTGGATATAAAATATACAAAATAATATACTCATCATGTGTCGAGCAGGCTTTTCAGGAAAAGAGCTCAGCACAAACCCATGGCTGAGCAGCTAAAACTGTTTTACTAAAGGCCAATCCTGACGTGCATCACTAGAAGGTCTCAATTCAAAGATTGGAAGACCATTTGGGGTAAATAGCAAACTTAAAGAATCCATTGCACAAGAGTTTCATAAAGGGGTCACCTTTCATTCCTTCAGTTGTGAACTACCTTACGCCTGCTAAGTTCAAACGACTTATAGTAACCCTAAAGTACGATGGAAAAACATACCATGTACTTCATATGGAATAGTTTAAGTTGCCATCGACATTTATTCAGTACTAGATGAGATGTGTTACAAGGCATTCTATAGCATTATTACTAAATCAACTCAGATCTGGTACAATAACTTACCGCAAGGGTAGATATCCAACTTTTAACAGTTTGCTGATATGTTTATCAAAAACTTATGCTTTGGAGCCAAACTAGTCAAAAGGGCAGGTTATCTACGAAGTGTTTGATAATGGTTCGGAGAAACCACGTGCAAGTATATCACTCGATTTAACAGTGAAAAATTGGAGGTCAATGATTATGAAGAAAAGACGATGAACACTGTGTTGATGAATGGATTACTCCCCTAAAAATTTTACTATGTTCTATCCAAATATTATCCAAAGACCATAATCAAATTACTGGTTGAAGAAGGAAAAATTATGAACACCGAGGAAGACATGGCTTCCAAGCAGTCTCATAACCCAAAGTTCGATAACAAAAAGGGTTCCGAGAAGAAAGAGCATAGGGATAAGAAGGTGGACAAAACGAAGAGGTATTATGAATACACCTCTCTGACTATTGGTGTATATCACATCATAGAGGAAATCTGGGAAGATGGGATGTGAAATGGCTTGAGAAACTGAAATCTCCCTAAAAATAAAAAGACAAAATTGAGTATTACGAATTCCATAAATATTAGATGCATAATACGGACAGTTGCATAGCCTTGAAAATGAGATACAAAGCCTAATTCAAAGAGGAAAGTGGTCCTTGTTCATTGATAAAGAGGGTAAAGAAGACCCTTCAAACGAACACAAAACTCGAAGGTGATCGGAATCCCCCTACAAAAGAGAAGATGATAAAAAAAAGGTAGAGACGATGATGCCAAAGATGACCAAGATTTATCGAGGAAGCCTAAAGAACCTGTACGAGAGGTAAAAATGATATCTTCTGGCTGCTATTTTACTGCAAGTGGTGACGCCAACGGTTGTGATGAAATAGCTAAGAGGAAATATTATATCAATGAAGCCAAATCATGCTCAACTTATTCGATGATGTGGATAATCTTCCTCAAAAGGTGAACAAGGATAGACTGATGATTGATTTCTCAAAGGACGACTTATCAGGAGTACTCTATCCACACGATAGCCCCCTGATCATCACCATGTTACCACACGAAGAAAAGGGTAGATAAAGTTTTAGTTCCCAATGGCAGCCCAACCGACGTTATATTTTATAATTGCTTCAATGGTTTAGGGATGAGAGATATTAAGCTTGAGGTCTATCACAGGCCCTTTATTGGCTTCTCAGGAAAGAAAGTGTATCCCCTAGGAACTGTCAAGCTAGAAATCATAATTGGTAACTGGACAACCTGTCAAAATGAGAAGATTCGCTTCGTCCTTGATAAGAACATCATCTCAACATATAACATTATCCTCGACAAGGTTGGCTTCAAAAAGTTTGAAGCAGTACCTTCCACTATACACTAATGTCTGAAGTTCTCTACACATTATGGGGTTGGCGTTGTTACAGGAAACAAAATTAAAAACCTAAAGTGCTACTACATGTCAACTGACCAAGAAGAAACAAAGAATCTAAGCACAACCTATCAAATAGAGACCATATGACCTCTTAAATAAGCTAAATTGGCTAAGGGACAAGTTGTAAAATTAGTAAAGATCATTGTACTGGATAACGAACACCTAGAAAAGACAACACAGATTGACACATACCTATACCCAGCCATAAGGAAGGAATTAATGGATTTCCTCAAACAACAGGAGAACATATTCACTTGGAGTCAAAAGGATATTCCAGGAATTTACCCATAATTCGTGTGTCACGAACTCAACATCATCAAGTATGTAAAGAGAATAAAAAAGAAACGATGTGTCTTCAGTCTTGAAAAGAACATGGCCATACATGAGGAAGTGGAAATGTTGTAGAAGGCAAGTTTCATTAAAGATGTCAAATGCCTTGAGTGGCTAAAAAATGTAGTTATAGTAAAAAATAAGAACAATAAATCACGTATGTGCATTAATTTCACAGACTTGAACAAGGCCTACCCGAAGTAGAACTATCCCTTTCCAAGGATTGATCGATTGGTAGATGCTACAGATGGTCATGAACTACTCAGCTTCGTGAATGCATATTCGGGGTATAAATAGATTTAAATGAAGCTAGAAGTTAAGGAAAAATTTCATTTATCACCATTCATAATACATACTGCTACAATGTTTTTCCTTTGGAGTTAAAAAATATTAGAGCAACGTACTAAAGTTTGGTAAACAAAGTCTTCGAAGAACATATGGACAAAAATAAGGAGGTATACATGGATGATATGCTCACTGAGAGAAATAAATATGCCAATCACATTAATGATCTGGAGTAGATGTTCAAGCAATTAGAGAACCACAAGATGAAGCTCAACCTTAGTAAATACGCGTTCGATGTATAAGAAGGAATGCTCCTGGACTTTATAGTAAATCAGAGTGGTATTGTGGCTAATTCGAATAAAATTCAAGAACTAATCAACATGTCCTCTCCCATAAACAAGAAGGAAGTGTAGAAGCTGACTGATAGTGTTGGAGCTCTCAATAAATTCATCTCACGAGCTACTGATAGGTGCCTTCCTTTCTTCAAGCTAATAAGGAAGAATTTCAAACGGAATGAGTAATATGAAAATGCCTTCTTAGAGCTGAAGAAATACCTGGGATATCCACCCTTACTCTCAAAACCACTCGTAGGAGAGAAACTTTACTTGTATACGGTCGTATCCTAGTTGGCAGTTACCTCAGAGTTGGTGTAATTAGAAAATATGGTGCAAAAACCAGTTTACTACACAAGAAAAGCTCATCGAGGTGACGAAGCATTAGTTACTGAGCAAACTTCTTCAAAAGATAACTCAATGATTGGTACAACCGACCATGTGGAAGAAATGCTTGAAGCATCAGCTAAGCAGGATAAAACTGCTCGCTAACTAGAACACAGTAAAAAGGTGTTCAATCATGGAATCCTAGTAAAAGGATATGTTAATGAAGAAACTCCAATTTAGAAGACGTATATATGTGGCCATCCCGAGGGGGTTTAGGGTCTCTGAGGAGGGTGTTCTCCTCCCCTGTCCTTCCCTTTCGACGTGCGTGTGAGATTATGACCTTTCTCGAGGTGCTTAACCATCGTCGATGTGGGGTCATATGTAGAGATAGATTCGCCAGCCTATTTTACACAAAATAGGCAAAAAAAATGTTGTCGCCTCGAAAGAATGGTATCAAGGACAGTTGTGATGCTTGCTAAACCAAGTAGATCAAGGGTCCAGGGACTAAGTTATAAAATGACTAATGCTAAAATAAGGGAATTTAAAGACAAGGGTGGAGAATTAGACTTCCTTATAAAGATTTAAAGTGGGTCTTTATTATAGATGCACTGATCTCATGATGAGGTTATGGTGGTATAAGTAGATGGCTAAGAATTTACTTAAAGGAGTATGAAAATGATGCAAAGAATATGGGAAATTGGCTCTTCAAGAGGGGAGCAACTGTGAATTCGAGAAAATATTTTTTGAATTGCTGAGGGGGGTGTTCAGGGGTGTTTTTCAAAGTGAGGTCATGGCCTATATTTAAAGGTCTAAGGGGGTACCGATCGTCCCTAGAAATAATACCGATAGGCAGGGTCCCCGGGGTGTAATTCGGCAACTTGAGGTAAGTTTTTCAAAAAAATGATCGTAAAATGCGAATCATAAGTCAGAATCATGTATGGGGTGGACCATTGGAAAGGTTATTCAAAACCCTTTAAGCATCCATATGCAACTCCCGGATTCGGGAGTTGACTGAGGTTAAACGGGGCTCGAGCGCACTCGGTGGCCTCTAGATCGGTACTTAGAGTATGACCTACAATTTATGATGGACGAGTGAGTGATAGGGATCTAATGATGTGCTTCGGGGGTCCTAGGATAGGGTGTCTACAAAGAGACCGTGGACGGGCGACCATGGAACAAGTTGAGGCCGTCGAATAATAGACACCACATTGGCATTAGGAAGGATGATATTAGGTCAATTTTATGGACCTTGAGTATGATGTTGACTTATTCAGCAGGTCAAGGTCAATTCTATGGACCTAAGGATACAAGGTTGATAGATTCAGCGGGTTGAGGTCAATTCTTAAGACTTAAGGAGATAAGGATGACCGATTCAGCGGGTCGAGATCAATTCTGAGGACCTAATGAGACGAGGATGACCGATTCAGTGGGTCAAAGATGTGTTAAGGTTGGTTCTAAGGGGATATGGTGACCAATTCAAATGATCGAGGCCAATTTTGAGGACCTAAAGTGATGTTAGGGGTGATCAATTCAGCGGGTCGAAGTCGATTCTGAGGACCTAAAGTTATGACGACTAGTTATGTGGGTTAAGGTCAATTATGAGGGCAGGGTCGAGGTCGAGGTCACTCATTAGGACCTAAAGTTATGATGACCAATTAGGAGGGTCGAGGTCAATTATGAGGACCTTAAGTTATGAAGACCGATTTCGAGGTATGATGTCAATTCTGAGGACCAAAAAATATACCGACGAATTCAGAATGTCGAGATCAATTCTATGGAAGTTCTAGTGACCAATTCTGAGGGCCAAGGTCAATTATGAGGACCTTGAGTTGTAGCAACCAATTCTAACGGTCGAGACCAATTCCCAATACCTTAAGTCATAGCGACCAGTTTCAAAGACCAAGGTCAATTCTGAGGACCTTGAGTTATAGCAACAAATTTTAGGGTCAAGGTTAATTTTAAGGACCTTAAGTTGTAGCAACCAATTATGAGGGCCAAGGTTAACTCTGGGGACCTAAAGTTTTAGCGACCAATTCTGAGGACCTTGAGTTGTTGTGACCAATTTCGAGGTTCGAGGTTAATTCTGAAGACCTTAAGTTATAGCGACCAATTCTGAGGGCCATGGTGAATTCTATGTTCCTTATGTTGTGGAGACCAATTCTTTGGACCTAAAGTTATAGGACCCAATTCTGAAGGCCAAGGTTAATTCTGAGGACCTTGAGCTGTAGTGACTAATTTTAAGGGTTGAGGTTAATTCTGAGGACCTTAAGTTGTAGTGAATAATTCCGAGGGTCGAGGTCAATTCTAAGGACCTTGAGTTGTAGCAACCAATTCTGAGGGTCGAGGTTAATTCTGAAAACCTTAAGCTCTGAAGACTAATTCTTAGGGCTGAGGTCAATTCTGAGGACCTAAGGTTATAGCGATCAATTCTGAGGGTTAAGGTCAATTTTAAGGACCTTAAGTTATAGCGACCAATTCTGAGGGTCGAGGTCAATTCTGAGGACCTTAAGTTTTAGTGACTAATTCTGAAGTTTGACGTCAATTTCGAGGACCTTAAGTTGTAACGACCAATTCTAATTACAAGTTCAATTCTAAGGACCTTAAGTTGTGATGTCTAATTCTGAGGGTTGAGGTTAATTCTGTGGATTTAAACTCATAGCGACGAATTCTGAGGGCTGAGGTAAATTGTGTGAACCTTGAGTTGTAGTGACCATTATGAGGGTCAAGGTCAATTCTGAGGACCTTAAGTTATAGAGACCAATTCTGAGGGTCGAGGTCATTTTTAAAGACCTTAAGTTATAGCGACCAATTCGAATGGTTGAGATCAATTCTTAGGACCTTAAGTTATGGCGACCAATTTTAAGGGTCGAGGTCAATTATGAGGACCTAAAGTTGTAGCAACTAATTCTAAGGGTCGAGGTCAATTCTGAGGACCTTAAATTATAGCGACAAATTCTATGGGTCATGGTCAATTCTGAAGACCTTAAGATGCAACGAACAAATCTGAGGGCCGAGGTTAATTTTTAGGACTTTAAGTAATATTCCCAATATTATCCACTGCTTGGGAAGAATCAAGTCGCAACCCTATCCCCTCTTACCTTATAAGAGAGCACCCCCCAGGTCAAACTGGCCATGATCAGTTATCAGCACCAGTCGCGACCTGGTGTCAAACAGGCTACGACCGTCATCTGAGCATCAGCCGCTACCTGGGTTCAAATAGGCCATGTCACCTACTCTCCCACCAGTCACTTGACAGTTGTCCTGCTTCTAGAAGGATTGCTTACTCATCTCTCTTATCCACATGTCACATGCTCTATGCATGTGACAACACCTTTATAACTTCTATAAATAGAAGTGTTTACCTTACTTTTTGGGAGAGGAATCACTTGGAAAAGACATGCCAAAGTCTCAATGCTCTCTCTTTTTAGATATCATCATACATGGGGGGCTAACCCCCTGCGACAGCCACATAATATCATCCCTTACAGGCTACATCCTAAGCTACCCAGCTTAGCTACATTTATGTATTCTCTTATCATCTATCTCTCTTGTACACCTTTAATGGCACCATAATCTTGTGCTATACAACATAATAATGAGAGTAGGGCAATAAAGTGAGCGTAGGCTCATTTTTATAGCCGGACCACTATATATCTCATGTTTATCTCCTTTTACTTATTTTATTTATATTTTATACTTGATATAATGGTTGGGAAGGATATATGTCCAATTTCTCATATCATCATTTTGGCACTGTCTGTGGGAACGAGGTATTAAATCTAGTTTCCTTTATATTTTAAGGTTCATTACACCTTATTTCATCAATGAGGCTCCCCGGGCCACTACCCCACATGTGAGATCTGGGTCATGGGACTCATACTTTTACATATAAACCTCGTGAGGGAGTTATTTATACCTAGATCTGTTTATAGGTCATCTTTTTATGACCTTAGATATGTTTTCTATACCCCAATGGCGTTTCCCTACCTAGTTAGTGTTGAAAAGCACAAAAGGCTATAGCCTCATAAAGGTGGGTAACTAGGGATGAGTTTTAATTACTCATTTCTACTTTTTACACCAATGATCTAGGATTTGCTACTAGACTTGTGCTATTTTTTAACTGAATGACTGTTTTGTCCTTAGTAGACTCCTAGTAGGCCTATTTTAGACATTTTCGATTGGCTAAACACAAGTTCTAGGTCCAATTTTGAGATTATAACCTCCACTCCCTCATGCTAGATGCGTCCTGGCAGTTTAACTGCCTATAAGTCGTAGTCCCTTTATTGAAGTTGGTCTATATTTTCACTACAGTTCACCATTTGGAAAAAGGGGCTTATGATAAATTTTCCTCGGACTCAACTATGGTGAATTTTCCTTTGGTAAAGCTATGACAGTAGCCTCATGTGTACAACAAGCCGCGACCACGCGAGTATAATTTCGTAGATTATCAAAAACTGTATCCCTGTTACTATACTTTGTTTTTCTCTACAATCCTTGATTTTCTCATCACTATTTAGTTCATCTCATAGTATATATTTATAAATATTAACATAGAAAAAGTCATGGAAGGAATCTTTGGGTCAGGATCATAGCAGAATGAAGAGATAGCCTAACTGTTGAACTACATTAACCACGTTTATAACAGTCAAGCCTCTGTCCAATGCCAAGTCAACCTTGTGGCACAAAGGATTTTGATGCTGGAGTCTATAGACTTCACCTATAGGCAGAACTCCGCAACACTAGATACTGCAGAGGACATGGCCGTGGCCAAAGTCCCTAAAAAGAGGAAGCAAGAAGAACCAAAGATAAAGAAGGATTATAAAAACCAAACCCCACTAATCGCAAGTATTGAGGTCATCCTTGAAAGCATCAAGGAGGACAAATTGCTGAGGTGGCTCGAGAGGCTGAAATCCCCTCCCCACATGAGAGACTGGGCCAAGTGGTATAAACCTCGTCAAGACCATGGCCACAGCACTAGTAGTCAATTCACCCTGAAAGATAAAATTAAGAGGCTTATCAGGCAAAGGATGCTATAGCGATTCACAAATATTGTACCTTACAACTAAAAGCGCATGCCTAGTTTTAACTTCAAAGCATTTATATTTCTATTTTTATGAAGCTCTTTGTAGTTCTTACCTATAAACTTTGTATTCTACTAACAAAGTCAAAAATAGATTTATGAGAACATGGATGTAAGATTTAGTAATATTTTAATTCTTGTTCTCCTCATTTAAAATCTCATGAAAAACCTTCATCTTTAACAAATTTTAAAGGAAAAATGACAAATTATCCCGAAAGATGATTTATTTTGGGAGGAGAAGTCTATAGAGGAGAAGGGGTACCCACCTTACTTGTCTCATAACGCCCCTCATAGTGCAAAGACATACGAAAGTATAGGATGCTTATATTTTATAAAATCAATCATCTATCAGGATGCATCTATTAAATCTTAGGGATCAAGATACCCCTTCTCAACTTTTGGGATGCGTCGATCAACATTGAGTGCTCCTAATACTCATTATTAGTTATGGGTGGCTTATTGACAACCCAGTCTGTGGAGGCCTGAAAATACCTATCTCGGGGAGTGTTAATAATATCAAGTCTAAGAAGGACTAAAAATACCCAACCAACCGTCGGTGTCTCATTGACAACCCAGTCTAGGGAGGCTTGGAAATGCCCCAAAACAAAGGAAAAAAAGGTGATGTAGTCAATTGAAGAAAGGTGGGATAATGAAATTATTTCTGCAGCAATGGAAATTGTTCCCCACAGTCCACCAGTCCAATATTCCTGCAGCAACATTTCTAATCTTAGTTCTTCCTATCGCGGAACAAAAATAATTTGTCATCTTAATGGGAGTGACATACACATAAACGTTGGAAGAATAATCTGGAGCCTATGGCCGCAACCTCCAGGGTCATAACTAGTATTCAACAAGATCCACGTAGCTATAGCATGTTCCTAAATTTTGTGCAAGCCTATGTTCTATAAGGTTACTTGTCTAAAGTAATTGTGTAAGAATTCAATGTTAAAATAACATAAGGTCGTAGCATCATTAAGACAATCACATTGACTAGAAAAGGCATTGTATTCAACAAAATGTGGTTGCGGCCCTGTATATTTAGAAACAGCAGATGTTCAATATAGTCGCAGCCTTGTGCAATTACAAACAGAATGTGGTCACAGCCCAAAACAGATTACAAAAGAAGCAAAATAGATTGGAAGTCAACAATGAGGTCCCATCCTCATCCACATCATCATCCTCGTCCTCTCCATCATCTACCACGGTCTAAGTCTCATCATCAGCTATGACGACATACTCCATCTTCTTCATGTATCTTTCCTCCGCAGCAGCCCTTAGCTCTGCCACACACTCTATATGTTCATTTATATGCCTAAAGTGTACCGGACAATCCAGCGATCTAAACCTCGGCCTTATGATAGCCGAGGTAATAGAAGTTCGAAAATACCCATCAACAACATCGTCCTTCCGGGGTCGGCTGCAGCCAATGCCCCCATGATTATGGACCTCGTCTCGACTGGGAATAATCCGAGATCATCTAGAACCTTGGAGCACAGTTCTTATCAGGTCGTCCATAACCAACATCGCGCCTACCTTATACATCAACCTCGGTTGGTCATCTTCCGAGGTCAGTAAGGACTCACCACCCTTCGACATCATCGGCCCCAACCGACGTTGCAAGCACCACATGAGAATCAACAGCCATGTGGGCTCAGCGCCAATTGTGAGTGTCGGCCCTAGCCGATATTCCGCATCTCTAACCTCGCCTAGGCATCCCAGCTAAGGTCATCATATAATTCCCAACCAAGGCAGGGGTCGTACCTCACCAACCTCGTACTCACCAAGGCCGAGGTTGGTACCAAGAAAAGACAGCCGAGCTTCTATGCGTACATGTATGGCTTGAAGTACGTGGAAAAATCTGTTATTATCGAATCATTCCCTCCACGTGAGGGAATATTGAGGTTATCATTACTTAGTTGAAGATTAGCCAGGTGTGAACCTTTGA
The DNA here is from genome assembly GCA_949130495.1 of Sambucus nigra. Lineage (NCBI taxonomy): Eukaryota > Viridiplantae > Streptophyta > Magnoliopsida > Dipsacales > Adoxaceae > Sambucus > Sambucus nigra. The sequence continues at coordinate 597,994,958 of OX422217.1, read as the reverse complement.
CTGGCTGGATCTCCATGCACATGATCATTGTATGCTTGGGAGGGGGGTACATTACACCCCCCCCCCCCCACACACACACTATATATAGAGGTCATCCTCTAACTTGCAAAAAGATAGATAATTCACAACCCTAGCTGAAACTCTGTCATTTTACACAGTTGAGAGATAAATCTTGAGAGATTGTATCCATGGCCATTGGTTCCTTCATTCAGTGATATTACTCACACACACTCATAGTGGACGTAGGCCTAATTGGTTGAACCACTTAAATATTGGTATTCATCCTCTTCTCCTCATCTCAATCTCTTATATTTGTTATACTCTTGTGTTGCCATTGTCATTACTAATTGGATCTTACAAACACCTTGACGGGTGGTGCTATTCCTAGCATCATTATTTTGGCGTCGTCTGTGGGAACAAGAAGATGTCTCTTCCTCTTTTTCTGCTTAACGTCATCGGAGACTATGGTGGTGAACCAGGCCTCACCCCTTGCGTGGAGATGTTTCACCATTGAAAGAGGTCCTTTAAGGTATTAAGCTCATCTTCTACACAAGCTCTTTAGTTTTAACATATGGCATCGGAGTTGCCACCACCTCCTCCATCATCTGGTGCTGGAGGACCTAGTTCCAGCCAAGCACTACCCCAATCCGAAATGGTTGAGGTGGCAGCAGCCTAGAGGTCCTTGGTTGCAACACAATAAGCAATGAAGGAGCAATTTGCACAGCTCAGTCAAAATATGATGAGGCCACCTGGGGTCTCACCGGAGATGATTACTCCAGTGGCGGCTCAACCCCATCCTGAAGCTAGGGGACCACCCCAGGCACCACGGAAAGACCAACCTAGACCTAAATGGAGGAGGGACGTTACTGACCCTAGGCGTTTGCATCTGGGGATGCAATGACACCCTTGCCCTGAGGATGGGTATGATGATATGGATGCAGAAGACGCTCCGTAAGATTGTTGGGAGCCATATGAGGTTTCAAATAACACAGTGCGCCCTATCAGCAGAGCCGAGGTTGTGGGGGCAGAAGAAGTGAAGGTGCCTAACAAAAAGGATCAACTTTTGATCGATTGAGCATAGGGTCGACCTTCGAAAGGCTCGGCCCAATGAATGACCTGAGGTAGAGGTTATCCTGGTCACGAAGTGCCGTTGGCTCTCAAAGGGGAGAGGGAGAACATTGACCTCATCATGGCTGACCCCATCAGGGCCGAGACAGGGATCAAGAGGAGGTCAACAGTCGACGTTGTTCTGCATCTAGGTAACCCTCCGTCCACCCCTTAGAGGTAGCTGGGGATAACCTCGGTCAGGCTGATGTTGCAAGTCCATTGAATGACTCCATCCAACATCTTGAAGAGAAGATAGGAGACCTCATCAAAATTCGAGACCCATTTCAAAGAGGGATCTCTATTCGTGGCTAAAATAGTGAGCTTCCCAACCCCTGCAAAGTTCAAGCCACCTACGGTGTCTCCCAAGTATGATGGTCGCACCAACCATGTCCATAATATTGAGAGGTACCAGTCTGCGGTGGACATTTATTCAATACAAGGTGAGATGAAGTGTCGGGCCTTCTCCGGGACTTTGATAGGAGCTGCACACATCTGGTTTACCTCTCTTCCGAAGAACTCAATTGAGAACTTTAAGGGATTGGCTGAACGGTTCATTCACAATTTCTATTTTGGGGTAAGACCTCAAAAGAAGACCACCCATATGTTATATGTCAAACAAGGCAAGAACGAGAGCCTAAGAGACTACATTTCTAGATTCAACAAGGAGAAATTGTAGGTTGAAGATTATAAAGAGAGTATAGCTATGACAGCCCTCATAGGAGGTCTCTAGAAAGGTAAGTTGTTTTGGAAACTTGCAGAAGACCCTCCCAAGTCCATGGCAGAGCTGTTGGAAACTGAAGTAAAGGTCATGAATGCCGAAGAGGCTATGGAGGCAAAGTATGAAGATGATAATGGAAGTGGCAGTGGGAAATTCCAAAGAAAGAAAGATGGAAAGAAGAGGTCTGCAGACGATAAGTTTGCACACTACACTCCTCTAACTGTGAGATACGAACACATCCTCAATGAGATCAAGAATGACCGATCTGTGAGATAGCCGAAGAAACTGAAGGCTCCCCTGCATAAGAGGAACAAGAACCCGTGGTGCGAGTTCCACCAAGACCACGGCAATGTGACTGATAAGTGTTTCTCTTTGAGGGATGAAATCAAGAAAATGTTGAAGTCTGAAAAGTTGAGGAAGTATGTCGATGGTAAGGCTCCTAAAAGGGGAAGAGATGACCCTAAAAATAATAGGGGCGATAGATGTCGAGATGACACTCTAGCAAGAAGAGATGATGACTCAGATGGCGATGATGAGGACGATCCAGACCTCCCACCGAAAGATGACAATACCCCTGTGAAGAGAGTTACTATGATCTCCTTCGGTGTTAGCACGATATATAGAGGACTCACAGGGGGTGGCTCTGAAGTAACCGATCGTAAAACTCATGTAGCAGAGGCTAAGTCAGCGGCCAAAGTAGAGGTTGTAAATCTAACATCTTCAGAGGCCAAGCAAAAGAGAAAGAAGGTGGATATAGACACTCTTATAGTTGGGTTCTCCCGACTCGACTTCAAAGGAATATTAGCTCCGCATGATGACCCTCTGGTAATTACAACAAGAGTGCATGGATGTGAAGTAGAGAGAATCCTCGTAGATGGAGGAAGTTCAGAAGACATGATGTTCTGGCCCTGTTTCAAGAGCCTAGGCCTCAGCAGAGCTAGGCTGGTACCCTATCATCATCCGTTAATGGGCTTCAGCGGTGAAAAGGTCCATCCATTGGGCATGTATGAGATGGACGTGCGAATGGGAGATGAGTGGCCTAAGAGGTTGACTCGGAAGATCAATTTTTTTGTGATGGATGAAAACGTCTTCTCGGCCTATAACCTCATCGTAGGAAGAGTAGCCCTTAAGGAGTTTGAGGCCGTGCTGTCAACGGTCCACCAAATGCTAAAATTCTCGACCCCCTATAGGGTAGGGGAAGTGCAAGGTAACCAGACCATTACACGAGAATGCTACTTCAACTCGACTCAGGAGAGAGAGGCCCATAAGAGGGCCCCAACCACATATAGCATTGATACACTTGACCCTAGAGATGAAACGAAGTTGAAGAAAGGAGAGGCCGCGGAAGAGGTAGAATCCATCATCCTCAAAGAGGATGAACTGAAAAAAACCGTCAAAGTCAATAAGACCTTAAAAGCGAAGATCAAGGAAGATCTGATAAAATTCTTGAAGAAGAGGCATAGTGTCTTCACTTGAGCCACGCAGACATGCCTGGAATTGACTCGGAGGTTATGTGCCATAAACTCAATGTGGCAGAAGGTGTTAAGCCAATCAAATAAAGACGAAGAGTTTACTCTAGGGAGAAGTATGACGTCATTAGAGAAGAGGTCAAAAAGTTGGAAGAGACAGAATTTATCAGGGAGGTCATATACCTAGAGTGGTTATCAAATGTCGTTGTTGTGCCCAAAGCCAATGGAAAATGGAGGATGTGCGTATATTTCACCAACCCGAACAAGTCTTGCCCAAAAGACAGTTATCCCTTACCTTGGATTGATCAGATGGTAGACGCCACGGTAGGGCATGATCTCATGAGCTTCATGGACATGTATTCAGGCTATAATCAGATCTTCATGGATGCTGAAGATTCAGAGAAGACAGCTTTCATCACCGACAAGGGGACCTATTGCTATAAGGTTATGCCCTTCGGCTTGAAAAATACAGAGGCCACATATCAACGTCTTGTAAATAAGATGTTTGAAGATCAAATTGGCAAGACTATGGAGGTATATATAGACGATATGTTGACTAAGAGCTTAAAGGCCTTCATTCACATGGCTAGAAAGGACCTTCGATACCATGGACTTGTACAGAATGAAACGCAATCATGCGAAGTGTGTCTTCGGAATGGGAGCTGGAAAATTTCTTAGATTCATTGTCAATCAGAGGGGAATAGAGGAGAACCCTGAGAAGATTAAGGCTTTACTTGATATGAAGACGCCAAGAAGTATCAAAGACATTCAGAGGCTCACTGGAAGAGTAGCTGCACTAAACACATTTATTTCCAGAGCCACGGGCAAGTGTCTTCCATTTTTTAAAGTGCTTAAAAAGGCATTCGAATGGGACGAAGAGTGTAACAAAGCCTTTAAGCAGCTCAAATCCTACCTCGGTTTCCCCCGCTCTTATCTCGGCCCATCATGGGAGAGAAGATTTATGTTTATCTAGTAGTATCAGAATCAATAATAAGTCCAGCCATAGTACGGGAAGACGTTGGGGTTCAAAGTCCTGTATACCTCAATAGTAAGGCCCTTCAAGGGTCTTAACAGAACTATCCTCGGATGGAGAAGTTGGTCTATGCTTTGATGCATGCTTCCAGGAAGATGAAACCCTACTTCCAAGCCCACTCTATGGTCATCCTCAATGATTCCCCATTAAGGCAAGTCCTCCCCAAGCCTGAGAAGTCAGGCAGATTAATGACCTGGGCCATTGAGAATATGACCTTATTTATCAACCCAGGGTGTCCATTAAAGGGTAGACACTTAAAGATTTTATTGCTGAGTTCACATGGGAAGAGACTGAGGTTGAGAACAATCTAGTGATCGTAGAGGGATTAAATAGTAATGTCTTCCGAAACCCGAAAGATGTTATGTCCAACACAGCCAGAAATGGAATAACTGAGAATGAGGAAGACCGGTACCTCTTCAAGCAAGGAACCCTGTCAGAGGGGAGCTTCTCTTCAAATGAAGACGTTTGGAACCTCTTCATTGATGGGTCTTCTTGTGAAAGTGGAAGCGGTGCAGGGCTGATACTCTCAGATCCGGATGGTATAAACATTGAATATTCACTAAGGTTCAACTTCAAGGCATCAAACAACGAGTCAGAAGATGAGGCCATGATAGTAGGCCTCTCCTTGGCAAAGACCCTTAGGATTGGTCGACTCCTACTTCAGAGTGACTTGAGGTTAGTTGGCAACAAAGTGTTTGGAGTGTATGAGGCCAAGGATGAAAGGATGTCCAGATACCTGAAGAGGGTAAGAATGATGCTAGAAGGTTTCGAAGAGGTAAAGATAAAGAGGGTACCTCGATAAAATAACTTCCACGTAGATGCACCAGCAAGGTTGACTTCAACAATAAGGACAGACATCCGAAGGATAGTACCAGTCGAGATCCTACTCAAACCAACCATTGAGGAAGAATAGGTTGCCAGTTATTGCCTCAACTTGAACCTAGGGAGATCATGGATCTCATCAGATATATTAGAGAGGGAGATTTACCGGAATCAAATCTAAAGAGGAAGAAACTGAGGTACAAAGCTGCTAAATTCTCAATAATAGGAGATGTCCTATATAAGAATGGATTTATGTTACCTCTCCTCAGATGCAGCTATCCCACAGAGGTCCCCCACATCTTATAGGAGGTACACGGGGGTTCTTGCTCCAGTCACATAGGATGAAGACCTTTAGCCAAGAGGATTATCACGCAAGGATACTGGTGGTCAACCTTGGCCAAGGATGTTGTAGCCTACGTGAAGAGGTGTGATAAATGCCAAAGACTCTCCACTATCCCCCATCAACCTCATCAACCTATGATGTCAATCAGTTCCCCTTGGCCATTCGCAATATGGGGGATTGACTTAGTGGGTCCCTTACCAAGGGCTACGAATAACTATCGATTTCTGATAGTAGCGATTGATTACTTCTCCAAGTGGGTGGAGGCTTAGCCGATGATCACGATTACAGAGCAGAAGACCTTCCAATTTATCTGGAAGAGCATCATATGCAAACATGGCCTCCCTAACACCCTTATCTCAAACAACGGAACTCAGTTAAAAAATTATTCCTTGGAGAAGTATTGCGACAGAGTTGGGATCAAGTAATTTTTCTCTTCTCCTGGACGACCTCAGGAAAATGGTCAGACCGAAGTCACAAACAGAAAAATCCTCGACAGGATTAAGAAGAGGTTAGAAGAAGCTAAGGGGAGATGGCCTGAAGAGGTTTATGTTGTGTTATGGGCCTACAGAATAATGGCTAGGACACCAACGGGGGAGACCCCATTTACGTTAGCACATGGCTCAGAAGTCATCATACTAACAGAGGTAGGACTCCCCACTCACAGAGTTCAGACCTATGACCCCGAGAATAATGGAGAAGAGAGAAGACTTGACCTAGATTTAATTGAGGAGAGAAGGGAAGATGCCGAGATCAGACAGGCAACCTACCAGCAGAGAACAACAAAATTCTATAATCAAAGGGTGAAATCAAGACCCATAGCTGTAGGAGACCTAGTGTTGAAGAAGACATTGCAAAAGGCAAATAAGTTTCACCCAAATTGGCATGGCCCTTACAAAGTGATCGAGGAGGTTGTACCTGGTACCTACAAGCTAGAAAACCTTGAAGGAGAACCTTTCTCCAATCCATGGAATACTGATCATCTAAAAAAGTATTACATATGATGTTGTAATGGTTTCTATGTAAATGTATCATCTTATGAAGAAATTATTAATGAGAAGATCAGTTTATGTGTCAATTCTTAGTTCATTATACTTTAGAGGTGAAATTTAGGAGGATAACATCTTAGTTTGATGACCTCAGACCTTAAAACATCATAATTTGGTGGCAATGTCTGAGGTGAAACATCATATTTGGAGGACCTTAGACCTTAAACATCATTAATTTGGTGAAATTTATGAGGGTAATATCATATTTGGATGACCTCAGACCTTAAAACATCATAATTTGGTGATAAGGTCTGAGGTGAAACATCATATTTAGATGAACTCAAACCTTAAACATCATTAATTTGGTGAACTTTATGAGGGTAACATCATATTTGGATGACCTCGGACCTTAAAACATCATAATTTGGTGACAAGGTCTGAGGTGAAACATCATATTTGGATGACCTCGGACCTTAAACATCATTAATTTGGTGGAATTTATGAAGGTAACATCATATTTGGATGACCTCAGACCTTAAAACATCATAATTTGGTGATAAGGTCTGAGGTGAAACATCATATTCGGATTACCTCAGACCTTAAACATCATTAATTTGGTGATATTTATGAGGGTAACATCATATTTGGATGACCTCGGACCTTAAACATCATTAATTTGGTGAAATTTATTAAGGTAACATCATATTTGGATGACCTCAGACCTTAAACATTATTAATTTGGTGAAATTTATGAGGGAACATCTTAGTTTGATGACCTCAGACCTTAAAACATCATAATTTGGTGGCAAGGTGTGAGGTGAAACATCATATTTGGATGACCTCAGACCTTAAACATCATTAATTTGGGGAAATTTATCGAGATAACATCATAGTTTAGTGATGAGGGCACCATTATATCGAGGCCTCAGACCTTAATACAAACACCATGGCATGACATAAAACCATTCAAGGAACATTCATCAAAAGAAGCAAATATTACAAGTCAAAATGTAATAAAAATGTTATCAGAGGTTACAGACCAATATAAATCAGAAGCACAAATTACAAATAAGAGCTTCACAAAATACGACCTAAGTGCCTGCAATCTCAGGGTTAGTGGCCATGGCCCCGCTTCCTTGGCCGATGTTTGTCACTTCTACTTCATCAACTTAGAGATTAACGTCTTTAGTCCCTGAAGCTTCTGGTTGAGCATTCTCTGCAGGTGCAACACCTCCTTCCTCCTTGACCTCTTGTAAGGCCTGAGCAAACCGAGGATCATCATAGCCCAGAACAATAATGTCCGAGGCTTCCAGGATCCTCGACTCCTTCTCTTTCATTGCAGCCCATTTACCAGAGATTTTAACACCTCTTTCAAGGTATTCAAAGCTGAAGCTCATGAATTGGTTAGAGACCTGATAGTCTGCCAACCACTTCTCAGACGCATCCTCAAGTGAAGCTTTCACTACAACATCAACCTTTTTGTTAGAGGACGTCGTCCTTGGCCTTTAGGGAAGAGGAGTGGTCTTTCTGAAGATTTTCCATATCCTTCTCCCCCTCCTTCACCTTATTCTCAGACTCCTGCAAGGAAATCTTCAGATGTTCCACTTCAGCATTTAGAGCGGCCTCCACCTTCTGGGCCTCTCTTCCCTTTTCAATCAGGGGTAGCTTCCCTAAGGTCCAATCAACAAACCGGTGAATGGGGAGAACACCCTGCAACACATAATCAGATGCATGAGATCAAGACAATGCAAGTTAAAGACGAGGTTACACTTGAACTAAAAAGATAAGCCTTTACCAGGATAGACCTGTGAAGGTAAAACTCGGCCAGTAGAGGAGTATCAATAGAGCGTAGGAAGCGCTTATCAGCATCAGTCATCGTAGATTTGATGGCATCCATTGCTTTCAGACTGTGACCTATGAGGCTGTAACGGATCTTCAACTGCTCCAAACGAGCAGCCAGTGCATCATCGGACAAGATGGGGATGGCGCGATCGCTCTTTTGGGCTTTTCTTTGCCTCTGATCCTCTAAGGCAGTGGTGGAAGATTTTCTCTTTTTTTAGCGTTGGCCTTAGAAGTGCCGACGTTCTGCTTTGGTGGGGGAGGAGGAGGAGCATTGATCCCATCTTTCTTCACCAGCTTAATAAGACTTGGTGCAGACATCTCCCAGAAGTCGTCTGAGATTCCTTCGGGGCATTCTGTAAAAACAAAGGTCTGAGTTAAAAGACTAGAGACATAGTAAAATCAGAGGTACAACTTAGCAAAATAAGCACTTACGAAGTTCGGCTAAAGGATTTCCCCCCAGTCCAGTCTTAGAGAGGTAGTAAGGTTTCATCAGGTGTTCATACTTGACCAACCGACCAAGCGCCCCCTGATATTGAAGGTCCTTGACCTTTTGAAGGTTATCCTGGCTTAACCCAAGGTCGGCTTTGGTAGCCAGTGACAGTTTTCCCCGCCTCAGAGGGGTCCTCGACTCTTGAGATGAAGAGGGGGCACAAGTGCCAAATTTCCATGCCCCAGAAATGAAGAAATATCGTGGTTTCCAATTGTGATTCTAGGTTTGGGTAACCAACAACATCTTCTTATCAGACTTCCTACCTAGGAAGTAGTAGTAGCTCGGATGGTTTCTAGCAGAGGAGGGAATATAGCACCCTGTGAAGACCCTGACAGGAAGGTCTAAATGATGAACCGCCCTTCATAGGACGATGGATCCTATCATCACCCTCCATGCATTGGGAGACAACTGGGAAGGGGCCAGGTTGATATGGGATAATATGGCCCTAATTATTGGATGTATTGGAAGATAAGATCCTAACTTAAACATCTGCTCATATACGCAGATCTCCCCATTTTGGCCACTAAAGGCCCTCTCATCCCTCAGAGGTCTCCTAAGTTTAATATAAGGAACTATGGAGTAAAGGTGCCTAAAGGCTAAGAGGTCAAATTCATTGGCAGTGCTCTCTATCTTGGCTGCCATCGAGACATCAACATCACTCTCGTGACCGTTATCCTCATCCCTGGAAACGTCGTCCTGGGCAAGCATAGGAGCACTATCAGGGAACCTCTGAGCGAACTCAACCCCTGTGGCGACCGACAGGAGAATAGCATCAATGGGTGGGGGAAAAGCCACACTCGGCCCCATAACTTTAACATCGAAAGACACTCATGAAGTGCTAGCACCGTTGTGGGATGAGACACGACTTTGGACCTAGGCCTGATCATGGACCTGATCTTGCCTAATGGAGAAGTCCATTGCCTCCTAGAATGATTCAACAAATATAGGGTCTGAGGTGGATGACTCAGACTCAGACATTAGAGAGGGTTCCAACAGAGACTTCGCTGGCTCAGCTAGTTCTGCTGGCTCAGGGTATATCACCCTCAGAGGGGGTGGAAAGATTGGTCTGAGAGGGAAAGCCTAAGACCTACGAGCTTCCTCTTGGGCTCGTTCTATCTGCATAATCTAATCTATAGTCTTCTCCCTAAGAGAAGGGAATTATTCTAAGAGATGATAAAGAGGCCTGAGCATATGATTCATACCTTAGACTTGGGACTCTAAATAAATAACAAACAAGTTAGAAATTTAACCAAAGATCAAATTGGGGTTTTAAAACAAGAATAGTGAAGAACATGCAAGAACAGTTACCGAAAAGCTCAAAAATCTCACCAAAAAATTCAAATAGTCACCGGAAAACTCAAAAGTCTCGCTGGAAATTGAAGAAGCAAGAATAAAGGGGGATGAAAATGGCAGAGTGAGGTGGATATAATACCTGTAGACTCGCGAAATGAAGGAGATGTGAAGAAATAAAGAAGACCCCTAAAAACGTAGCAGCCAAGCCCTTGAGAGAGAGAGAGAGAATTGCAGAGATAGCCAAGGCGGGAAAGAGAGAAATAAAGAAGAAAGAGAAGGAAACGAGGTTTAAACCTTTAAGTGGGTTGGCACAACTCCCAAGGCCCATCATTGCCTTGGGAGCCCAAAAGACAATCAGAATCATTGCCCTTGTCATGCACGCTACCCACTCCAATAGGTGACACATATCAAAGAGATGGTGGTACACAAGGAAAATATAGCCTCGGACCTGTATACCCCTTAGTCACCTACTCACATAAGTAACTAAGGGCTAGGGCTGATTGATATGCCCAAAGTGTATCGAACAATCCAGATATCTCATCATCGGCCTTATGATAGCCGAGGTAATAGAAGTTCTAGAATACCCATCAACAACATTGTCCTTCTGGGGTCGGCTGTAGCCGACGCCCCCACGACTACATACCTCGTCTCAGCTTGGAATAAGCCGAGATCATCTAGAACCTTGAAGCACAGTTCTTATCAGGTCATCCATAGCCGACATCTCGCCTACTTTATACATCAACCTCGACTGGTCATCTACCGAGGTCAGCAAGGACTCACCACCCTTCGACATCATTGGCCCCAGCCGACGTTGCAAGCGCAACATGAGAATCAGCAGCCCTGCAGGCTCAACGCCAATTGTCAGTGTCGGCCCTAGCCGACGTTCCACATCTCTAACCTCGGCTAGGCATCCCAGCCAAGGTCATCATATAATTCCCATCCAAGGCAGGGGTCGTACCTCACTAACCTCATACTCACCAAGGTCGAGGTTGGTACCAAGCAAAGACAGCCGAGATTCTACACGTACATGTATGGCTTGAAGCACGTGGACAAATCTGTTATAATTGAATCATTCCCATCACGTGAGAGAATATTGAGGTCATCATTACTTAGTTGAAGATTATCCAGGTGTCATCATTTGACTGGCTGGATCTCCATACACATGCTCATTGTATGCTTGGGGGGGTATATTACACCCCCCCACACACTATATATAGATGTCATCCTATACCTTATAAAAGGATCGATAATTCACAACCCCAGCTGAAACTCTATCATTTTACACAGTAGAGATAGAAATCTTTAGAGATTGTATCCATGGCCCTTAGTGCCTTCATTCAGTGATATTACTCACACACACTCACAATGGACGTAGGCCTAATTGGCTGAACCACTTAAATATTGGTGTTCATCCTCTTATCCTCATCTCAATATACTATATTTGTTATACTCTTGTGATGCCATTGTCATTACTAATTGGAGCTTACAAACACGTTGGCGGGTGGTGTTATTCCTAGTATCATCATTCATCATCACTGAGCTTCTAGGAAAGGATATTTTCCTTTGATTCAGGGAAGTTTTTAACTAACTTTTGCCTAAGCTCCTAGAAACAGAGGAGGTAGGCCTTGTTATTAGTTAGGAAAAAGTTCCTTTAGGTTTTATAAACAGCCACAACATCTTCAGCAGCCTTCTTGAAGGCTGCATCATGATCATCATCCTTCTATTTAAGGGTTGCGGTGTGGTCATCATTGAGCTTCTAGAGTGTCGTGGAGTGACTTTGAACTAGTTTAGCATGCTTTTTCTGCACTAGGTTAACCTTTTATTCAAAGGTTGTATCTTACCTGGCAGCCGCCGTAGCCTTGGCATCAACAATTGCGATGGATTCTGTGGCCTTAGGAAAATTCTACTCGGCTTCATTCTTTTCCTTGTTAGTAGCTTCAACACTTAAGTCCGCATTAATTTTATACACTGCAAAGGCAGCGGCGGAGGAACTCTTTCTAGCTCCAAAGGACGTGACCCTAGTACTTTCAAGCTCAGATTTGTGACTTGTCTCCTTAGCTTGGTGCTGGATGCACAGCTTCTCAAATATGGCTTTCAAGGACAAGGTAGACTTTACAACTTAAAAAATGAAGTTCCAAGTGAAAACTATGAAAAATTAAGTTTGTAGAAGGCCAAAAGTTATTGAATAATTACCTTAGCAAACTGTGGATGGTGTAGTCCTCTAGATCCTTTGCGTCCTCTTCATCCTTGAGACGACTGTGGAAATTGTGTCCTAAGGTGATCTAGGGTCTGGATGCCTCAGTTGAGGCTGTGGACGACCCTCCACAACCTTGCTCTATGGAGCTATCAAATTTTCATTGACGGCTATAATTTTTCACGGAGAGCTACTAGTGGTGGATACGTGAATGGTGTTGACATCCCCATGAAAATCTGTGATAGTTAATTTCAGACCTGTCACAAAAATCTACTCACCAATGTCATTATCCACTGGTTGTTCATTTTGTTGACCCATTGTCGCAGCATCTCCAGTAAGGTCTGCATCTTTTTCAATAGTTGGGTTGGTATCCTCAGTTTTAATGGGCGCAGACCCACTAGTAGCTGGGATCCCCTCCTTGGGATACCTCTTCCTCTTTTTTCCCACTTTTAGGAGCCTAATTGAGGCGAAGAGAGGCCTCATCCATTTTTATAAAGTTGGGATGCAAGAAGTTTGCGGTTAATCTCCTCAGCACCCCCTGAAGTGGAAGAAAATCAATTAAAAACAAGTCCATAATGGAAGCCGCAACAAAGTATATTAGAGAAACTATTGGAGTTACCTTCAACAACTATTTTCTTGGGTTGGTGCTTGGACGCAAAATATCCTTATTCAAAGATGGACAGGGAGGTGACAAGGTCAGAAAATTTCTTCTTTTTTTACTTAAATTGGCCGCAACCTTAACTATCTTTACCTGCGTGTTGTTGAGCCTCAAGCTGTCAAGAGTTGTACCAAAGTGTTAGTATGTGCTACAGAGAATAAAATAAAATAATAAAATTAAATTATTGGAAAGAATACAGACTGCAACAAGTGAATACCTGCTTTGGAAGGACGTCCCAACATTTGCGGCATCCTAAAGGATTTTTCCCTCTCATTTTTCTAGGGAAGAACTCCCAACTATCCCCAAACACAAAGAAAAATTTGCCTTTCTAGTTTCTAACACTAGAAGGCATGCCGGTATACAAATATCAATCACCACTCCACAGCGCGGCGTAATAGTAGCACATAAAGTCTTTGGAGTTATCGTTTGGTCTGTAAAATTGGAAGAACTCCACAGGCGTGATGTCTTTACTGAAGTATTTCTGCCAAAGTACTAAAGCAGTTGGATTTCCCTCCAGTCATTGGGGTTCAGTTAGGTTGGGGCTAAGTACTTAGAATCCTCCTCACTAGAATAGAAACTAGCAATCGCAACCCTAAGCCAAAGGTATGAAGAGGAAAACAAACTCCCTCATTTGGTATCGCGAAACATAAGCTTTATTCTGTAGTAGGAAGAGTATATATGGTACCTTCTAGGAACTCAAAGGTTGTGTCCACATCCACAATCCATTCTTCTGTCATAATGAATTAGTGGTTCAGCACTGCGGGAGCTCTCTTACTCGATTGGCCATGCGATCTAGCAGAAGTATTACTAATCTTTATTGGGATAGCCGCATTAGTCACTTCAACAAGGGGGTTATTGATATAGTGAGTATCTTCCTTCATGATGTCCATAGCCTCCCTAAGATCCCTGCAAGTAAAATATTCCGTGGAGTCATAATCTATTGAGACACAGTTAGGGCAATCCTTAAGTTGGCAAGGCCCACTAGACTCCCAAGGCTTTATATGAACTATCTCAAGAGGAGGTATATCGAAGTGTCTCTTCCTGAAATTCTCCAAGTACTCCTAAAGAGTCCAATGCATAAAGCCGTGAAAATACCTGAAAGGTAAAAGGACTCCATAGTTAGGCGCCGCAACCACTATGATCAGAAAGACCTGTAAAAGTCGCGATAGATGCAAAAAATATAATAAAAAGACACAAAAAAGTTCATGTCAAAGGCCGCAGACATTTAACCCAAGCTGTTAACCAGCTACAGGAAGGAAAATTTTGGCAAAACCAAGGAAAAATGAAGGTTACAACTAATCAATCCAAGAACTAAGGACTGCAGCCAGGGGAAATCTTAGGTTTACAAAGATAGAAGGAAGGCCATGAAAAATAGCATCGTTATACTACCAAGCTGCGGCAAGGGGAAAAAATCGGTAAACAATTTTGATTACTAACCTTTAAAGATCAAAAAACCAAAACCCTAGAGTTTTGGCCAAGAATACCAAGAACACGTTCTTGGTTTTCTTGGCTAAAAACAAAATCCAAAATGGGGTCTAGGTATAAATTAAGCCTAGAACCACCAAATCTTAACCCAAAAAGTACCCAAACCCATTCAGAAATCCTAAATCTAGTCCAAACAATGAAAATCCATTCAGAAATCCCAAATCTTAAAATGGTTTTATCCAAAACCCTAACTTCCCAGAAATTCAGTAACCAAAAAACTCTATTTTCTATAATATTTTAGAAATTAAAGGCATAGATTGATTCATAAAGTGTTGGGAGAAAATAATATGGATTTAGAGAGCACATATATGCAAAGACGTGAAATACATAACGAAATCGAAATGGCACTATGAAAAGAAGAAATTGAAGATTTGATTACCCGAAATATGGAAGATCAATTGTATCTCAGTCTTGCACCACTACGAACCACCTTGAAATCGCCGCCTAAAATTCACCAGAAAATGTAAAGGAAAAGAGGAAAAAGGTTTGCTCTCGATTTTCTCTTAAATATTTAGATAAGGTAAAGAAGGTCACAACCTAATGTCATTTATATAAGAGGCTGCTGTAAGGTGAAGCGTCGTATTACATCGACCGAGACAAACTGGTCGCATCCCTAGTAGGCAACTTTCAAGACATGAATAATGACATCACGGTAAAGGCATAAAAAATAGCTTCAACACCAACTCTCCACCCCTTGGCACTACAACTTAAGTTCATACTGATATGACCAACATTCTCCGCTGCATGGGAACAGATAGGCTGGACACATTCCTCTCGTACCTTATAAGAGAGAGCCACCCGAGTCAAATAGGTCGTGATCAGTTATCAGCACCAATCGCTGCCTGGGGTCAAGCAAGTCGCGATAGTCATCTGAGCATCAACTGATGCCTAGGTTCAAATAGGTCACGTCACCTACTCTCCCACTAGTCACCTGATAGTTGTCCTACTACTACAAGGATTCCTTACTCATCTCACTTATCCACCTGTCATGTGCTCTGTGCACATGACACCACTTTTATGACTTATATAAATAAAAGTGCTGACCTCACTATTTGGGAGAGGAATCACTTAAAGCCCTACCAAAGTCTCAACTCTCTCTCTATATAGAGATCATCACACTTAAGGGCTAACCTTCTATCGTAGCCTCATAAGATCATCCCTTATAGGCCACATCCTAAGTTTCCCAGCTTAGCTACATTCATGTATTATCCTCTCTTCTCGCTCTTGTACGCCTCTAATGACGCCACGATCTAGTACTTATAATGAATGTAATGATAATATGGAAACAAAGTGGACGTAGGCTCATTTTTATAGCTGGAGCACTCTATATCATGTGTTTATCTCCTTTCACTTGCGTTATTTTTATTTTATACTCGATATGATGGTTGAGAAGGATATATATCAAATTTCTCATATCATCACTAAGTTATGACGACTAGTTTTGAGGGTCGGGGTCAATTATGAGGACCTTAATTTGTGATGAGCAATTCGAAGATCCGAGGTTAATTTTGAGGACCTTAAGTTGTGAAGACCGATTCTAAGGGTCGGGGTTAATTATGAGGACCTTAAGTTGTGATGACTAGTTCTGAGGCCCAGGGTCAATTCTACGGACCTTATGTTGTGAATATCAATTCTGAGGGCCGAGATTAATTTTGAAGACCTTAAGTTATAGCGTAGGGAATTGCTGTCCTAGAAAAATTTAAATTATCTTGGGGTTACAGGTGCGACTTTTGGTTCCTTTACGAATTGTGTTGTTATGAAACTCAACTATGGACTCTTTGAGATTCCGACTGGGAACTGTAGAATATTTGAATGTGGGTGTTTCATTGGTTCCATTGTGGAATATGCTGAGGGTAAGGGTGTAAGATTAATCCTACTTGAGATTTTGAGAGTTTGTAAGGGGATTAGTGTTCCAAAAATGATTTTCTCTTTATTAGGGATGTAGGTGACCTTATACTCTTGGAGTATTCCTTTAAGGACCGCAAGGGGTATGCATATGAATAGATGATAAGGTTGTAGGCGCACAATTTTGAGTATGTTTCGTACCTAGGGGAGATGTTTGTGCAGAAGATGACATGACACCCATTTCTGGCTCTTTCCTTTCGAGATTTTCTTCCAGATCTGTCATTAACTTGGGGAGTTTGGCATTGACCATGCTTGATGTAATAACTTTGTACTTAAAAAGTGAGACTCAAGAAAGCAAAAATAATTAATTTTTTTTATTTGATTATCTTAGTTTAATGGCTTACTCTACATGCATAAGGAAGCCTTAGAGGCTTGGTTAATATATGGATGAGAGGATAAAAATCTTCATGTAGTGTGGAGCGCGTCTCTTTTGTCAAGTTGTGTTGATTTTGGTGTGTTGAAGAGACTGTACTAGTAATTGCTTTGTGAGAGATGTTGACTTGAATCTTCTAGCAACGATGGTACAATTCTGATACTCTGAGGACTATGTTTTTCATTTTGGCCTAGACGAGGTATCTCCTACATATAAGGAATTCTCATAAATGTTGGGGGTCAGTCCTAGTGTTGCGGCATCTATGCCCAATATTTCTCGTTCACCCTGAGCATTTCTGGCAGAGTTGCTCCATATTTCTCCTTCGACAGCACCCTCAGTAGTTACTGGCCTGGATGGATTATTTCTCTTTAGGAGACTATATATTCTATGCGCCTGAGGGGTTTTGAGCATGTTGGCTTTGCCAGAGTTATTGCCTTAGTCCTTACTGCAAGACTTTTGTTGGTAACAAGGGCTTGATGATGGATCTACAAGTGGCTCTGATAATGGCATGGATGTTTTTTTGCCATAATCCTACAGTTGTGGTGTTGGCTGAGACCCTGATGGGTCTGGATGCTCGAAAAGAGAGTTTCTCTAACTTTTTAAGGGAGTGCTCGGTAATGTTATTCATGTGGATTGCAAAGAGGTTTCATTTGGTAACCCCTCCTATGTTTCCCTTAATGGATGTGCCTAATTTATTTGTCTGATCTTCTTCAGTTTCATCCCATCAATAATGAATTGGGTCAAATGTTTATTGGTGGAGCACAAAGCTCGATGTGTTTGTCGGTTAGTGCCATGGTTGGGAGACTTGTAGCCTATTTTGCAGCTTGAAGAGTATTGATATGTGCGGTTAGTTGGCCATCACCGAACTTCCTTCTATTTACCCTGGCATTTTTTACGCCAAGTCGTGTGGGAACAAATTATGCGCCTTAGCATAACGAACTTCTTCCTAGTGGAGGATTTGACTGAATCACTAAGGATGATGCTGGGTTATTTATTATTGTACCATCGACCGTCTATCCATCTGTCACAATTTATGGGAGGGGTGTGGCATATGTCTGGGGACTACCTGAAGTGGTTATGGAAGTGGATAGTAAAGCAAATCATGACGGAAGAGACCGATCAAAGGTGGTTTGTTACCTTCAATACCATGGAGGACATTGTGGTTTTGTTCAGGCTTGTCAGGGCGTACTGCTCCATGGAGCGTATATAGAGTGTTAACCAGGAGTGGGAGATTTGAGGACCTCCAGGGGACAAAAATGATGATGAAACGAGGGCATCGGGTAGTTGAAGGCAATGTCTTATGAAGCTTGGGTATTTTTTGCGAAGTTAGGGTAATTTTTGTGTTTTGGGGGTTTGGAATAATTTTTGGTGTAACTTATTAAGGGTTAGGTTTGTTTAAGGATTGTTTAGTCAGTAAAAGGGGTGGTTTGCTTAACACCCTTTTCTGATACCTTATGTAACAACACTGTATTCCTTATTCAGAAATAAAAATTGATTTTAATCATATTTTGTTGTCCCTATTAATGGATCTTGCATTTAAATTATCTATACCAATTTCTAAGGTATACATAATCCTTTTTTTCATGTAAATGATAACATGGACCGCCGTTCTCAAAGGTTAAAAAAGAATTACATTTTGTGAAAAAAAATGGGACTGGGACCATATATGGCTTATGGGATACCAATGTACCTCTAGGGATTTTAAAATTTTTTATGACTTTTATTTCGAAAAGAAAATGTTTTTGAGAGGATCTGGTCCTACGTAGTTCTGGATAGGGGAAATGAATATTTTTATAGAATAGATGGGGGATGAGAAGAGTTATAACACACCGAGATTTTGAACTAAAGATAAAATTTCTTGAGACGGTAGAGGTTGACTGGACGTGCCATCTCTTCTCCGTAGAGGTCTGTGAGCATAGAGACGCCTCCTGAGAGAATTCTCTTTATAATGTAGGGGCCGCTCCAATTCGATTTGAATTTCCCGTTAGGGTCCTAGATGGGTTCTATGATCACTTTAAGGGCAAGGTCTCCTTCCTGAATATCACGATCCTTGAATTTTTGGTTGAATGATCGTCCTATATGGCGATGGTAACCTTGTATATGATGTAGAGCCTTCAATCCCTTTTCATCCATGAGTGATAATTCGTTTAAGAGGCTCTGACCCCATTCTTCTCTGCTAACTTTTCTCTCGAGCATGCTGCAAAGGGAAGGTATTTCAACCTCAAAGGGTAGGATCGATTCCATGTCGTACACTAGAGAATAAGGGATAGCCGCAGTAGGCATTCTGATTGAAGTGATATAGCCCCGGGGGCATAAAGGATCCAATCAACCCAATTTCTGCAACTCTCAGTCATCTTGTTGATCATGGTTTTTAGGCTTTTATTGGCAGATTCGACAGCACCATTGGTTTGGGTTCGATACGGATAATATTTGTGTCTCTTAATCCCCTACTCCTCGATCAGTTCTCTGATCTCAGCTTCGAAATGGAGCCCATTATCTTATACTAACTTATGAGGAACTTTGTGTCGGTAGATGATGTTCTTTCTGATGAACTTGGCCACTTTCTTGGCATTAAACACAGTGTATGAATCGTCTTTGACCCATTTAGTAAGTACCCAATGGAGACCAAGATAAATATGTGACAGTTTGAAGCTTTCGGAGTAACCTTCCCTATGATGTCAATGCCCCAATGGAGAAGGGAGGGAGAGGTCATGCTTATAGTTCTCAAGGAGGTAAGTACTGGAGATTGGAAAATTATTTGCATTTGAGGCATCTTCGGACATAGTGACAGATGATCTTTTTATCAAGCATGTGACCATTCATGTGGGGCTCTCATTCTCCTCTGTGGATCTTCTACATTATTTTTTTAACATCATCCCCTGATATACAATGCAAATGGGTATCATCAAAGTTTCTCTTAAACAACGCTTTATCACAGATGATATACTGGGCAGCCAGTTTGTGAAGGGTTGCAAGGTCTTTCTTATTGGAGAATTGGGGATACCTACCATGTTTGGGGAGGTGCCAAATTTTATAGTACCATAACCCGACTATATCAGAATCTTTCTCGATAACGAGATCAACATGGTAGCAGTTCTGAACTAGGAAATGGGTTATTGTTATTCCTTTAGGCATGTCGACCATGGAGGCTAGGGCAGTAAGGGCATCAACTAGGTTGTTCTTTACATGAGGTAGTAGTGAAAAGTGAAATCTATAAATTGGCAGGCCATCTCTTCTAGGTGGGTGTGAAAGGGTTGGAACTTCTTGTCCTTAATTTTCCATTTTCTGAGGATTTAGCCAATGATGAGGACAGAGTCTTCATATACATTAAGGTGTCAAATTGCTTTCTTGATAGAGATATTGAGGCCTATAGTGCATGCCTCATACTCACTCATGTTGTTGATGCAGGGGAAGTCTAGTTTAATGGAAATGAGGGTATAAGAGTCATCAGGAGTGATTAGGAGTATTCAAATGTCGTATACTTTCTTGTTGGCAGCTCTATCAAAGAACATTTGCCATATGAGGTCCCCTTGAGAGGTGCAGAGAATATCTTCATTCAGGAATTCAGAGACCCGCACATTGGTCCCTTTCATAGGGTAATCAGTAAGGTAGTCAGAGATAGCTCTCCCTTTCAAAGTTTGTTGCGTGTCGTACACATTATCGAACTTGTCTAGTAACATCAACCAATGGGACATTCGACTGGACAGAGCGGGAGTCTCTAGAAATTATTTGATAGGATCCATTAGGGATACTAGTCTGATGGGGAAGGCAAGCATGTAGTGCCCTAATTTTTGCATGACCCAGACTAAGGAAACACACGCTTCTGCCAAAGCAGTTTAGTTGACCTCGTACCTAGCCACTTTTTAACTTGCGTAATAAATGGGAGTTTTCTTATGGGAATCTTTAATGTATTGGGATAGCAAAGCCCCTGCTTATCTGTTACGATCAATTATAAAAGGAGGGGAAAACCTGGCTAAGGAGGCATAAACATCAAAGATTGGGTGAGGTATCACTCGATTCGGCCAAAGGCTTATTAGCAAGCCTTGTTCTAGGCTTTAGTTGAATCTTTCTGGAGAAGTTTGCAAATGGGTTCACAAATAAAACCAAGTTGGATGGTGAATATACAGATGTATTTTAGTTTACCTAGGAATCCTCAGACTTCCTTCTTTGTTCGTGGTGGTGGCATCTTGAGTATGGCTTTCAGCTTGGTAGGGTCTACTTCGATTCCCTTCTCACTCACCATGAATCCTAAGAGTTTTCCTTTTGTAATGCTGAAAACACATTTATGTGGATTTAGCCGCATCTGGTTGTGTCGCAATCGCTCGAAGAACTTTCGAAGGGTGGGAATATGAACTTCTTGAGTCTTAGACTTAATGATCATGTCGTCTACATAGATCTCGACCTCCTTGTGAATAAGGTCATGCAGGATGTTTGTGACATCCCTTTGGTAGGTATCCCAAGCATTTTTTTATTCCGAAGGCATTATAATATAGCAAAAAATCTCCCATGGGGTGATGAAGGCAGTTTTCTCCTGATGGTCAGGGTGCATCTTGATCTAGTTATATTCGATGAATCCATCGACAAATGACTGGAAGGCGTGACTTTCTATATTGTCTATGATCATGTCAATATTTTACAATATATAGTCGCCTTTTGGGGATTCTTTATTCAAATCCCGGTACTCGACACACATGCTGACTTTTTCTCCCGACTTTAGCACGAGGATGATTTTGGCGAGCCATATAGGATATTCGACTAAGAAAATGAAACCTTGTTCAATTGTTTGACAAATTCCTCTTTGACTTTGAGCGATCATTCGGTGTGGAGCTTCCTTAGTTTCTATTTGACTGGCTTATAGTCTGGTAATGTTGGGATCTCATGTTGAGCTATTTTTGGGTCGATGCTAGGCATATCGTCATAGTACCGTGTGAAAACGTCCATAAATTCTTTCAATTGTTCTTCAAATTGTGCATGCTCATGCTCGTCAAAGGTGGACCCTATCCTAATCTCGTACTGATGGCTACTAGAATCAAGATTAATAACAACGTACTCATCATCAATAGTTTGAACATGGTTATGTTGTTTTTTATTCTTCTTATTAAGATCATTAATCTAATGCATAACAAGATACTTAAAATCTTTATTTATCTCATTTTTGGGAAAAACAACATTGAGAACCTCGTCAAAAGAGGTCTTAGTTACATTGATATCAGAAAAAGGAATAATAACATCTTGGATAGGGTAAAGGTAGGGGTCAAGTTGGATCTGAGCAGGTTGGACAGGCACGAATTTCTAGTTGAGGAGAGGCATGTCAACAACTTTGGTTTGAGTGGATGGGTCTGACGGCACGACATCTGAGTGGATCATGTAGAGACTCAACCTTAGTGTCTATAAGTTGAATGGGTTCTCTAAATCACTTTCCTTAAATTCCTCGATAATTGTCACAGCTTTCTCGGTCAGAGGTTGCACTTTATGTTTGTAATCTTCGGCCCAAGAGATATGTCTTGAAAGAATATTTCCATCCCCGGTTATATATTTTTATTGATAAAGTTAAACCATGGTTCAGGGAAGTTATAGAAATGGAAGTCTTTACCCTCCTAGATAAACATTTTATTCAAATAGTCTCTCAAAGTAATATTTTCCTCTTCTAAGCCTCTTTTTTTTCTTGGTCATTGGAGTGCTTTGAGTTCTTTTGGTGAAGGTTGGTAACCTAGACCACATGGGGGAAATCCACCTTTAGGACTATAGTATCAAGGATCCCTTTCTGGCGTTGCCTTAGACCCATTCCAGGCATGAAGTGCATGTTGTTGAACATCTTAATCACTTTACAGTTAACATGAGGATTGTGTTTTGGATAGACTCGGTCTTTGAAATTATCTCCTACTCGAAGGGGAATTAGATAAACTCTGAAGCCAAATAAGAGTGTATCATTCATTCCATGTTGGATTTCTAATATCAGATTAATAGTGTTGACATTATCTGTACTGCCGCTATTGCCAAAAATGGTGATAACTTGAGCTTTGAAGAAGAACTTCTGTTTTTTATGAAGAAAAGAAGATATCTCTCGAATGTCATGGAACCATGAATGGCCAAGGATTATATTGAAACATGAAGGTATGTTAATGACTTGGAACTCTGTGAAGGGATTGATAGTGCCAAACCTTATTACAAGTTTTATGGACCCCATTAATTCCCGAAGGGTATTGTCATAAGCATGCACGATGACAGAAGTAGGAGTGAGATCACTGACTTTTAATCCCAAACAATTGAAGGTTCTGAGAGGACAAACATTGAATGAAGATCCATTATCAATAAGTGAGAGTGGGAATGTCTTTCTAGGACTTCAACGGAGATGTTGAGGGAAGAATTATGATCATGTACGATCTTTAATATCTCTTCTTCAAAAAAGGAGGGTAATTTGGAAGAGGTCAAGGACCCAACCATATTTACGACTTCCTTGGGAGTGATGGAAGGAGAGGTTGTGGGCCCGGTGATGAGTTTTATTGATGCATTCTGAAGAAACTGGGAGGATGCGAAAAGCCCCAATAAGGTGATATTAGCTTGGGTCTTCTTGAGTTGGTTAAGGACTTTGCTCTCTTTAATTATCATTTAAGTCATGGGAAGTTATTCAAAAACTCCCTAACCTTTATCTGTCTCGGTCAAATGAAGAATCAGATATTTATAGTGTCTCCCTTACTTGGTCATGTGATTTAGTGTAGCGGGAAAGAACAAAAACTCGGTGTCTTCATCTACCTCGAACTAAATGGCCACTTTATTGATTTCCCTAATAGATCTTCAAAAGATATCATTCCACACAAGCTGGCTATTGGACTGACTTCTTCCCTACTGGGTTTGTCATCTAAACTATCAAATCATCCCCCCATTCGGTGGAAACTATGTCCTCTTTCCAATAGAAATCAATACATTCAATAACTTCAACGGCTTCATAATACAAATCTTCCCAATCAATGAGGAGGTGCAGGAGTGAAGAGACAAACCATCCCCGAAGCTTCAAAGTGATCTCAAAAATACTGTAGATTTCACTTGTCTATCAAAAAGCATAGACCATTATCTCTACACTATAATATAGACTAACTTCTTCAACAAGTAAAATCCATTCATCTGATTCTAGACCCCACTTTTGGGATTTCATGATCAAGTCACTGAATGTTTGACAATTAACAGTCATCTCGACGGGTAATTTTAACCTAAACTCTAAGAGTTGGTTCAACACAACTGGTAACTCCATGTATTTCCCTTCAAACTGTGTGTGAAAGGCAATGAAGGATCTTGTAAGGAGTGGCAAATCTTTATCGGTGAAGCAGGTAAAGTGTAAGAGAAAATATAGGCAAATGATTGGTGCTTTCCTGGGCACAATTTGAGTAGATGGGTGAAATTCTTGGTCATTTTCAAGAAAGATAGCATTTGTATGTGCTGAAAGTGGGTTATCAGTGATATTGGGTTTAGGATTAGCTGGTGGGAAGATGATACCCCAACTAATTAGGCCTTGGATCACATTCTTAAGGTGGACCAACGGATTAGTGGAAATCACAACGGGGATCGAGCTTGAAGTTTTTAGGGAATGGATTGGATAACGGATGGGGGTCCAAGGGTTTGATGAGATTTCGTCCCAAAATATCCTGGTAGACATTAAACAGGGGAGCATAGAGCTTAGTATACTCTTTCTTAGTAGGATTAGGGAGACTTTTCGGTGCCCAGGAGGTAGTAGGTTAGGAAATGTTTTTGATGGTTGAGACTGTAGCACTGGCGGGTTTCTCATACTTTCAAGGAGTGAATTGTACGATCACTTTCTTTAGCTTGGATTACACATTGGTAATGCCTTCCTCAATTTCTACACAAACCTCTCGAAGGGATCAAAAGTGTGGGTAATACTATCCTCCCATAGATGCTTGGATATAAGTTAAGAAGTGTTTCTTCACACTATTAACTTGTTCCTCCTCAGAGGGTCTGTTGGTCATGGTAGCAACTTTGTCTCTCCACCTTTCTATGAACCTACTGTCTGTTTCCCCAGAGTTCTACTTAAGAAGCTCTAGATTGTAGCATGTAACTTCCATCCCCCCATTGTACTTGTACTGAGATATGAATTCTTGGGTGACATCCTCCCAACTACGGATTTTGGATTCTTTAAGGGACATAAACCACTAAAGGGAACTTTCTTTTAAGGTTTGGTAGAAAATCTGGGCCATTATATCTTCTAAGGCACCAAGGAGGGTCATGGATCAGTGATAGCTTTGAAAATGAATAATTAGGGGGGGTTCTCTTCCCTTGAACTTCATGATGTATGGCATCTTGAGATTTTATGGAAGTATGGCTTTGGGATTGGGAAACATATGAGTGTAGTCCATGTAGTTCTCGAATATCTTGACTTGGTCAAACTTTTTTTACAACACTTTGAGGTCTTTCTTGACCTTATTTAGTTTCTTCTCTTTGGGTTCCACGGGTACTGGTAGGTTAGCCTCTTGTTGGGTAAGGTTCATAATGAGGAGTTGAGCTGGTAGCGCCTAATGGCAGGCAGGGCACACGAAGCATATTGATACTCTTTTGGCACCTAGAGAGGATAAAAAATGTGTGGACCCCTGGGATGAGGAGAGAGAACCCTGGGTTCTTTGGGAATATGGTCCCGGTGATGCTGCATTTTGTGGACGTCAATTTGAAGGTTGTTAATCTTGGCACTGAGTTTGGCAAATGAGGTCATCAGATCGGGTTGCACATTTGGTGCTTGGTCAGTGTTATCTATGAGGAGCTCGTTAAGGTAAATCATAAACTCGGATAAAGTAGCAGAATAACAAATGGAGCTTCGGAGCGATTTGATAAAAGACCTAAACCAATACAGAGCTAGGATAAAATCAGGTATGTGATTGACCTGAGAGGGAAAACGATTTGAATTTACTTTTGAAAGGAGGGAAAAGAATTTTTGGTCTTTCGAAAGGAGGAGAGAAAATATTTTTGGTATTTTAGTTTTTCAAAAAAGAAGGGATAAAGGAAATGAATCTTAGTATGATTAATATTAATGCTATTATTATGTTCTCACTTGTATTAGGTTTGCCTAAATGCAAAAAAATATCGGACAAGACCCGATCCTGGGAAAATAGGGTTTGAAAATAGGTAAGACACGGTTTGACTTGTTTCTAGGCTTACGAACATGGTCCTGTTTTGAAAAAAAGAAAGTAAAATAGCGCAAAAATTCAAACGATATGATGACCCAAAATTTGATTAGAGTTTTGCATGGTAATATGAAAACTAATTATGAGTGTTATAGGTTTGACACTTATATGAGGTTTATGTATTTGTTAGACTAGTGGAAGGGTTCCCCTCTTTGGCATGACTTCCACGATATGCCTCTTGCCTATAAGGGCAATCATTCATTGGTATGTGTGGATAATCCATTTGATATACCTGAGTTTACATGAATTGCCTCACTATATACCTCATGGGAAAAGTACGCGTGAGAGCAAATTTAATATACTAAACGTACGTGAATGATTTCCCTGCTATATACCTACCATCATGAGTTCGATCAAACGGTATGATATAGGGGTAATCATTCTATATACATCGAAGGTATGAGGCCAATGGAAGGTGAGAGTCATATCTCTTAGGCTAACTGTGACTCGTAGGACTAGCACCCATCACAAAGTGACCCCTCAGTATGAGAAATGTTTTTGGTCAATTTTGTCATCCTCTTGGTGATATAGTGTGCAAAAATGCATGAGTTTTAAATAACATATTATGGAGAGAGCGTATTTTTTTAATTTTTTACTTGCATGATGAGTAAAGAGAAATACTACACTAATGAGGGAGCATATATAAGTATTATGACAAGTAAATCTAGCATGGAAACTATACTATGCATGGATATATGTGAGTGAGTAACTGACATGGGAATATATACAAGTGAGTGTGTGTTGTAGTGATCATATACATGGATCCACTACAAGTGATGTATGATATGTGTAAGTGATCATGGAGATATATACAGGTGTGGGAAGCTAGGGTGTGTGTTAGTGAAGCCTAAACATGGATATTCTAAGTGGTATGTGAATCATGTGAGTAAAAAGTGAAGCTAAGTCTAAGTGTGTGAAGTGTACATAGAGAGTTTATATAAGTGTGTGAAGTGTATAAGTGAATGGAAAGTGATATATACACGGGAGATATATATACAAAAAGGAAAATATAGGAGAAAAGGAAAAAACAAGGTAGGTCCATATGCACACATGTAGAAAAGAATAACACCCATGTAGAAAATAGTATATTCCTCTTAAAAAGACCCCAACAGAATCCCCACTGTGGCCATCCCGAAGGGAGTAGGGGTCTCTAAGGAAGGTCCTCTCCTCCACTTTCCTTCCCTTTAGGTGTGTAAATAGAATTGTGCCCTTTCTCGGGGATCTCAACTATCTTCGATGTGGGATGATATATAGAGATAGAGTTACGATCCTATTTTGTACAAAGAAGGAAAAAAAATATTGCCGCCTCGAGAGAACGCCCTCAAGAAAAATACTGATGTTTGCGAAACCAAGTAGTTCAAGGGTCTCGGGACTAAGTTATGGAATGAAAAGTTGTTAGGAACGCATCTCGCCCTTTCGGTCTCTCATGGGAATGTGTTAATCTTCTACTGTTAGACTCCATGAAGTGTGTACTTATGTGCATAATATAAATGGATGATGGAATTGCTCAAGTCGCGTCATGGACAAAGGCGGAGTGAGGTCATCCTTAGGAGTGTTCACAAAATAATAATTCAAAGTATAATGTAAGTATTTTTCGATTCAAAAGTCGTTATAGAAGAACTAATGCATACATCGAAAAAGACACAAGCAAGGAAGAAAGCATCTAAAATGTATTAAGAGTATATGATAAAAAAAGGGAACAAATGTGTATAAGGGAGGACTCGAGTCTAGGAATTTACCCAGGACACCTATATAGCCCAAGGGGCATCAAAGTTCACATAGTTCGAAGATAATATAGGGTGGGGTTAAACCCATAAATCCAAACAGAGGATTTCTCTTATATGTGCATGTATAAAAAAAAGGTGTTTTAGTGTGAGAAAAAGTGATGAGAATTTCCCATTTGGAATTTACAAGTAAACCCTAATTTTCTTGTTGTTGGTTTTTTTGTGTGAAAATAAAGTATGGGCAGATATAATAATAAATGTTTCAAATTAAGGTATGTGATGAAATGAAATAAAGCATTAAGGTGAAAATAAAGTGACTAATGCTAAAATAAGAGAATTTAAAAGAAAAGGGTGGAGAGTTGGACCTCCTTATCAAGGATTGAAATAGATCTCGATTGTAGATGTGTTGATCTTATGGCGAGGTGATGGTGTTATGAGGAGATGTGTGAGAATGTACTAAAAGATATATGAAAAGTATGGGAGGAATGTTGGAAATAGGCTCTTCAAGAGGGGGACAACTCTTCATTTGAGAGAATATTCTCTGAATTGCTGAGAGGGACATTCAAGGGTGTCTTTCAAAGTGAGGTCATGGTCTTTATTTATACAGCCAAGGTGGGTGCCGATCAGCATGGTCCTAGACCTGCCTAATGGAATAGAACCTAGTGCCATTCGGTAGTTTGAGGCAGTTTTTTTGAAAAAAGGTCATAAAATGCAAATCGTAAGTCAGAATTGTGCATGGGACAAACCATTAGAAAGGGTATTCAGATCCATTTAAGAATATATTAAGACACTCTCGACTTTGAGAGTTGATCAAGGTCAAATGAGGCTCGAGAATGCCTGGTGGCCTCTATATTGGTACTCGGAGTATGACCTAGGATTTACGGTGAACAAGTGAGTCCTAGGGATCTAAGGAGGTGCTTAGAGGGTCCTAGGATGGGGTGTTAACAATATACATGGCTCATCACGGGTCTCTGGCAGCGTATCTATGATGATAATCAACACCTTAGATAACATAGAAGTTGAGTATGCCCTCATATTCCAATTCAAGGCCTCCAACAATGAAGCAGAGTACGAGACACTAATAGTAGGATTTGACTTAGTGCTCTTTCTAGGTGGAGAGAAAATATAGACGCACATCGACTCCCACTTGATTATAAACCAAGTGTTGTGTGTTTATGGATTCAAAGGAGAGTTAATGACAACTGTCCAAAGTGCAAGATATGATATCCAAGATTCTAATAGTCAAATTAGTTAGGATCCCTAGAATTGATAACGTCGGGGCAGACGCACTTGATCGGCTTGCTTCTGTGATAAGAACGGAGTTAAAGAGGACCATACCAATAGTGTTCCTCCTCCATCGAATTATCTTGGAAGAAAGCCTCAACATGATTGAACTGAATTTAGGCCCATCATAAATGAACACAATAAGGGAATACCTTGAAAAGGTCATCTTGCCGACTGATCCAAAGGAGGCTAGAAGATTGAGATACAAAGAAACCATAAACGTTATTGAAGGATGGATACTATATAAAAGAGGATTTATTATTTCGTTGCTCAGATGTGTCCATCCATCTGAGACGCCCGACCTGATGAAGGAAGCATGTGAAGCTTCTTGCATGGCACATTCAGTAGGAAGATCGCTAGTCAGGCGAGTGGCGACACAAGGTTATTACAGGTTAACTATGAAGACTGACTGCACCAACTATGCAAGACGTTGCAAAAAATACCAAAGATATTATACAATCCATATGACGTCCGGGGATACACTCGTGCCGACTACATTCCCTTGGAACTTTGCCATGTAGGGGATTGACCTGATCGGCCCTCTGCCAAAGATAAGGGGAAGGTTCAAGTACTTGTTCATCACAGTGGATTACTTCACCAAGTGGGTAGAAGTAGAACCTATGGTGGATATTCCTTACAAAAAGGTCTTCCATTTCACATAGAAGAACGTCATTTGTCATTGTGGAGTGCCATATGCCTTCATCACCGATCATGGAGCGCAATTTAACAACCAAGAGTATGAAGATTATTGTGTTCAGTCCAAAACTTAAAAGCTACATGTCTCCACTGGACATTCGCAATGCAACGACCATACAGAAGTGATGAATAAAACTATACTCGATAGAATGAAGAAGAGTCTAGATAATGCCAAGGGAAATAGGATCAATGAATTACAAATTAGTAATACCCCATATTTCGGCGTATTTGATATTTAATTAATTCGAGAATTAAGTGAGAAAATAGGTTGTTAATTAAATTACACGAGTGACACAATTTAATGTGATTATTGAATTACTAATCGAGAGATAGATAATGATTAATATTATGATATGAAATTTACTAAGTGAGAATAGTAAATAATTAATGATGATTGATAAACGTCATAGTGAGTGATATGGGCGTATTTGATTTTATCTCAACCGGGAGTCACGTGTAGAGTATACTGAGATCAAGACAGGAAATATATTTAAGTGACTCGAATGATGATTTAGAGGTCACGAATGGTTCTGAATTAGTCGGAATAGTATACCTGGGGTTATAGTTTAGGTCCCGGGTCAATTTTAGACCAAACTGACACCTATTGAGGGCATTTTTGTCATTTAAAAAATAGAGGTTAAAGGACCAACGATATTCTAAGTGTTATATCAGATGTTTAAGATGTGAGGCTAGGGTTAGAAACAGTTAAACCCAAGAGGGGACATTAGAAAGAAGAGAGAAATCATTCTCAAAGCTTAAGCAGGCATTCTTGGAGGATTGAACCTTGTCTTGCACCCTAACATCCAAGGAGTGAGAATTGGAAGAGGAGATCATCACTCCAACATCTAATCCCAAAATCAGACCCTACAAACAAAGAGGCAAGTTGTTAATTGAAATAATCATGAAGTTATAATACCCATGTGTAGGGTTTTAAGATTTCTTTTTGTTAAATCAATGTTCTTGGGAGAAAAAGAATGAGTTTTATGCATGTTGGGATAGGATCTGCATGTAGAACGATTTAACATATCTAGAGGATCAATAATTAGAGGAGAATTGATCATTAATATGAATTAAATCTGGGGCTTGATGAATATTTGAGGAAGAACATGAAAACCAAGGATTTTTGAGGATTAGAGGTTTTAATCCATTATTGAATAATTTGTAATGTTTTGATGCAAAAGTTACGTTAGAAATTGTCCTTATACATGTGGGAAGGGTTTAAGACAATTATTTTAGAGTTTGGTGGGAGAACATGGAAGATTAAGGTGCGTTAATGGTGGAAAATACGTCTGTTATATCTGCAAAATGAGTTATAGAAAAATAAACCAGTTCGAACCAAAGAGGTGCTGTTCGGTTCGGTCTTTACAGAACAGCGGACCGGTTCGGTCCTGGGAAGTCGGATAGGTTAGGTTCCCTAAATTAAATATGAAATTTCCTTTTGTTCCTAGTGTTCCTAAATTGATGTTGTGGAAATATTTAGGACTTTGTAAAAATAATAATAGGATATTTATTATATTATGGTAGGACTATTAGAGAGGTATGAAGTAGTCTTATTGAGAGGTTTAAGACGACATTGAATTCGAGATGAATGAAATCGTAATTAATCTAAGAGACGAATAAAGAATTACGAGAATCGAATAAATTGGTGTATCGACCAGTAGGGTAAGTTAGACTTATCTATCGAACTTAGAAAAGGGGTAACTATGACCCTTAGAGTTGTGTGAATATTCATATAAATGAGATAGTGAGATAAATCGTAAAATAAAATGTACGATAAGTATTAGAGAGAAATATACTAGGTACTCATGTGAATTATTAGATTGTGTGAATATCTATAGTATAAGTATGTAGGTTGTGTGAATACCTAAAGGATATTTATAGTATTGGGGTCGATGGCTATCCGGACCAATACATGAAAGCTCGAATTTAGGGTCGATGATTATTCGAACCAAATGGAAGATAAATAATATTGGGGTCGATGGAAAATCCGAACCAATATACATATGCATAACATTTACATTGGGGTCGAGGGATATCTGGACCAATGTAAATGATAGGATGGTATTGGGGTCGATGGTTATTCGGACCAATACATGAAAGTTCGAATTTGGGGTCGATGATTATCCGAACCAAATCGAAGATAAATAATATTGGGGTCGATGGAAAATTTGGACCAATATACATATGCATAACTTTTACATTGGGGTCGAGGGATATCCGGTCCAATGTAAATGATAGGATGGTATTGGGGTCAGTGGCTATCCGGACCAATTATCCTTATTGTATATATTGTGTGCGAAATCTATACCTTATCATGTCCTACTGGGTGCGATAGTAGACTTGTAGATGATATATATATATATATATATATATATATATATATATATATATACATCTAAAAGACAATTTAAGAAGAGAAACTTAATTACAAAGATTGAAAGATAGGTAGTGATATCTACTAGAATAAATTAAGTAGTGAGACTTAATTATATGATTTTAATCATAACACATGTAAGTGTTGCATGAGAAATAAATTATATATGGCATGTTAATGCAAATAATGTACTGTATGGGCGGTACGGGGAAATTAGGCGAATAGATATGTTCAGATAATACTATAGTCTAGTTATCTTGAGCACTATAGCTAGGTGGACTAAGTATAGAAGGTTAGGAGTGCACAATAGATGAGAGGTGAGTAAACTCAAGAGAGTGTATGATAACCTAACTTGTGTAATAAATAACCGATTTGAAATTTTTGATAAACGCTTGCTAAATATTTTCAAAATGTTTTGTGTTCTAACACGTGCCATTAAATATTTTCAAAACCTTTTAGGTGTTCAACTACAGGGACACCAGGTGTGACTTCATTCCAGGGACTCGAAGTTGTAGCACTGTGGATGCTAACATGATTGATTTGATTAGACGATTCTTCCATTCAGATCTAGTGTAGGATCTCATTTAATATTCCATGTATGGACATATTGTCCGTTGTCAGTTTTTAGTCATTTAGTTCATTTATTATTATGGAGTATTTGGTTGGATTTTGACCGATGGTTTATTCGGCAAACCTTTATGCATTTATATATTATGATGGTTGGACTCTAGTATATTGTGATTGTTTAATTTTGTTTATGCATTATTAGATTTATATATTTTAAAGAAAGATAAAATTTGGCAACAGTCCAATTTCACTTAGGTGGTTAGTAATTAAAAAGTTTTTCAAAGGTGATTCAATTAATGAACCATATGAGAAACCTATTTTAATTTAATAAAGGCCTGATCAAGCGATGTTTAATTAGGCGGGGTGTCACAGATGGTATCAGTGCATCGGGTTCTAATGTCCTTAGGATCTGTACGGCTTACTACATTTTTATCATAGCGTTCTTCGATATAGAGCCTTTTGATAGGATTGTTGTACTCCTCTACGTATTAAACTTACGTTCTTCTACTATTAAGTATAGTGGATGTGATTAATATATGTGTTTGGTTAGGCTTCGTACACCGAACATTATGGGACAACCAATGAGGGACGTTAGGAGGATTGCATGAGGAGAGGCCCAGCAGAAGACATAGAGCATTATGGATATGGTGATCGTGATAGGAGTCACAATTATTATTGCTCAGGAACGTGGCAATAAGATAATTGCTCGAGAATGGTAGTTTTCCTGAATACCGTGGTAGATAACGGTAGTACAAAAACGTAGTTGAAAAAGGTGGAGTTAGAGGGACTCTATTAAACGGTCACTTTTAAGGATTCAGAAAGAGAGAATCCAAAGACACTTGTGTAGGGTAGAGTGCAGCGACACTCATAATTAAATTTCGGGCAAAATTTTTAGCTCTTAACAGCAACGTTAACTGATGAGAGTGAGTCACCAATTAAAAAGAATTATAAATGGAATTAAACAAAAATATGTGGCTGCGATTGGACCGTAAGATATTACATCTGATGTTCAGACAGAGATGAGAATAAAATTTTGGAACCTATCAAAGGGACAAGATAGAAACTGATCGTGAGTGACAAGTTGAATAGCTCATCGAACTTCACCCGACGAAGTAGATACGGAGAATGATAAATGGATCTGTAAGTTGATAATGGACCCATAATAAGAACATACTCGCATGGATGGGAAATTCGGTTAGGATGAACAGTGTTGAGGTCATCAAAAGTCGTACATTTTTTGAGTTTACATTAACGCTTCCATAAGAAGGGAGCCAAAAGGGTTAAGGAATATACCCAAAGAGCAAGAATGGATTTAACGGCGATGGTAAAACACCAAAGGAGGGTTTACCCACTAGGGCACCCATTTATATGATTAGGATCAGTAAAATTCCTCCGAGTGACGGTGGATTCCACCGTGGCCTTTGAGGCCAGTAACGAGTCCCATAAGGCCAGCGGAGCCAAAGGTACAATGGGGGTAGTAAATGAGGCCAAGACTACCAGGTTAGAGAGAAGGATACCCTTACATGGTCAGTTGTCCAGGGGAAGAGGAAATGACATGGAAAAGTGTCATATGTGTGGACGATAAGGCCACCTGTATTGGATTAGCCCACAACGAGAAGTGAGACCAGTTAGACTGAGGGAGAAAATAGAAATAGTGCTAGTGGGGCACAACATTATAAGGAATAAGACTTATAGTAAGAGAATTTGGGCTAAGATAATTAAGCCCATGGATTATTGAACCTAGAATGGTGGGTCGAGCAGGACCAGGAAGGTCCTTAGCAGCAATAACATCCTGTTCCCCTGGGTCGTTAGGGACAAGGGAACAATGGGGGAGGCCAATGGGGTCATACTCAGAGGAAGATAGATTTTGGGCCAACGTTTCACTTATGAAAGTGTAGGCCACGAAAGGAAACAGTACCCCAAAGCGAGGATAAGGGAAACTATAGGAAGAGATCCTGGATATACAGCAGATCATGGGTCAGTCCTGGCGCGAGAGTTAGGCACAGGGACCCTTTGACTAGGCAGGCTAGATGGCAATTAGAGATAGAGGTTTTCTTGATCCTATGAGTATAGGATACGTTTCGGGTGACATAGGTGACTCACAATATATGATTATTAACACAAAAAAATTCACGAGTGAGTCAAATTTAGTTGGGCGTTGACCATAATAAACATTATGATGTATACATATACCGTGGGGTAGCGAGACTCTTTGGTATCGCCCACGAGAGAGAACGGGTGGGTACACTGAGATGAAATTTATATTACGTTTTAGTTTACTGCATTCGAGAGTTATGAGAATAGAGTAGACTACTTTTTGAAATTTAGCGAAGGGATAAGCAATCGTAGATTGTGATAGTGAGATCTCGTGTTCATTGTTCCACGATATGACCTGTTTTTGTTAGGTATCACCTAAAAGAGGGTCAAACCTATATATATGTGAATATATGTTATGATATACTCTGAAGTAGACTTCTATGTCCATGTTGTCTAGTTATAATTGATCCCGGCGTATAGGGACATGATAATGATGTGATTCAGGATAAATTGGCTTATTATCGAGCGGAGACATATAGCTCGTGATTTATTCGCTCTAAGAAACTAGTGATAGTAAGAGCGTCGTTAGATATGTTGTCTTCTGTATCATAAGGGTGGACGAGTATACTTTTATGTCAAAAGATTAGGACATGGGTTTAGTGTCGTAACTATTGTTCGTTTATACAGGTATATCTGAGGAATGATAACTATAGTATACCTGAGACTAGTGGAGTCATTTTTTGAGTTATACACGATTATAGGGTGTATGGACATCCTGGGTGGAGAAAAGTCTCACTTAGTCAGATGCCTAGCAGTTTTGGGGAGCACGCGCAAGGGCAATGATTTTTGGGTATATTCCAAAAAAGGGGAGTAAGATGTCCCTCGTAATGTGAAACCTTGAGCATGAGGGTCAGTGGTGAATGATACATAGTGGAGTTGACACCAAGTTACACCATATAGGGGTGTTAAGAGGTTGATACGAGGTTATCAATTAGGCTTTTGTAATTTTGATGTCCCTAGTGACGGGGTTGATGAGCATGAGTGGTGAAATGCGTATTTAAAGCATCCACAATCACGGAGATGTCAGGTTTCCATCGTCTTTGCAGAATGGGTTGACCTGAGGAGAATATTTACTATTTTGGAGTGGTTTATACTATTGAGCAGTCAATCAAACTTTTTGCTTAAGGAAAAGAAATGAAACGGAGCTAGGTGTTGTCCAAATTTTTTATGAATTAGGACAAGACCTTTCAGTCCCACCTCTGGTCGAAAGGGTTAGCAAGCGATGGGGAAGAAATGCCTATCGTTCTAGGCATGGCACCCATAAGACAATAGTAGGCGAAAGTGACTAGGCTGTTGCAGGGAAAGAGAAATGAATAATTCCATAATTGTGGGTGATTGGGAGTTGTATTTACCACTAGTAGAATTATGTGTGATACCTCATTATAGTTTACTATTTATGTGACACGTTTCGAGGCCTTATAGGGGGATCTTGTTATTCACCCTTTGGTTGATAATAGGTGGGTAATAACAAGCTTCTAGGACCCGAAGTGATTTATAGTCCATCTGCATAAATTTAGAAGACCACATTTTTCAGATAGCTCAGAAACTTTAGAAGAGTTACGCCACCGTGAGATAAGAGTTTGAAGTCTGACATGAGTAATCATGGATTATTGCGAGTAATTACCCTGAGGAGATTCGGGAGTTGGGCAACAAGAAGTTAGCACCCATAAAGGTGTGGCCTTTTCTAACATAGAGATAGTAGATCAGACAGAGTAGAAGCTCATCTTTTGTGGCACTATATGGTTGGACGCCAATGAGCTGGAGATGGATGACCATGTGTTGGTGAGGTATCTTCCATGAAGGGGTCATAAGATTCGTCAAGAAAGGGATACTCGCATCAATATATGTAGGGGCCTTCCTTATCATGGAGAGAGTGGGACCAGTGGCATATAGACTGGGTTTATCGGTGAACCTTCAGTGGATACACGAGGTGTTCCATGTGGCATCACTGAAGAAATACAGGAGGCACAAGAAGGCCTTATGGCATGTCCCACTTGAGGAGATTAACTTGAAGCCATATATCTCGTATGAGGAGAGACGATGGCGATTATGGATCGTAGTGAACGTAAGTTGTGATCTAAGGTGGTACCCTTATTCAGAGTTTAGTGGGGACACCATATCATTGATGAGCCTACCTGGGAAGGGGAGGAGGATATGCGAGAGTAATACCCAGAGTTGGTTACCACTGGTACGTCCTAATTTCGAGGAATAAATCCCTTTGTAAGGGGGGAAGTGTGTAAAACCCTGTATTTCTGCGTATTTGATATTTAATTAATTCAGGAATTAAGTGAGAAAATATGTTGTTAATTAAATTACACGAGTGACATAATTTAATGTGATTAAATGATAAATGTGATTATTAAATTATTAATCAAGAGATAGATACTCATTAATATTAAGATATGAAATTCACTAAGTGCAAATAGTAAATAAATAATGATTATTGATATACGTCATAGCGAGTGATATGGGCGTATTTGATTTTATCTCAACCGCGAGTCGCGTGTAGACTATATTGAGGGCGAGATAGAAAATATATTTTAAGTGACTCGGATGACGATTTAGAGGTCACAAATGGTTCGGAATGGGTTGAAACAGTCGAAATAGTATACTCGGGAGTATAGTTTGGGTCCCGGGTCAATTTTAGACCAAACCGGCACCTATTGAGGGCATTTTGGTCATTTTTGGAAAATAGAGGTTAAGGGACCTACGAAATTCTAAGTGTTATATCAAATGTTCAAGACTTGAGGCTAGGTTTAGAAACATTTAAACCCAAGAGTGGCCGTTAGAGAGAAGTGATAAATCATTCCCAAAGCTTAAGGAGACACTCTTAGAGGATTGAACCTTGTCTTACACCCTAAGCATCCAAGGAGTGATGATTAGAAGACAAGATCATCATTCAAACATCTAATCCACGAAATCAGACCCTACAAATAAAGAGGCCAGCAATTTATTGCAATATTCATGAAGTTATAATACCCATGTGTAGGGTTTTAAGATTTGTTTTTGTTAAATCAATGTTCTTGGGAGAAAATGAATGATTTTTATTCATGTTGGGATAGGATCTGCACGTAGAAAGATTTAACATATATAGAGGATCAATAATTAAAGGAAAATTGATCATTAAAATGAATTAAATCTGGGTTTTGATGAATATTAGAGGAAGAATATAAAAACCTAGGATTTTTTAGGATTAGAGGTTTTAATCCATTCTTGAATAATTTGTAATGTTTTGATGCAAACGTTACGTTAAAAATTATCCTTATACGTGTGGGAAGGGTTTGGGATAATTAGTTTAGAGTTTGGTGGGAGAACATGTAAGATTATGGTGCGTTAATGGTGGAAACGCACCTGCTATAACTGTAGAAACGAGTTATAGAAAAACGAACCGGTTTGGATCAAAGAGGTGCAGTTCGGTTCGATCTTTACAGAACATTGAAACGGTTCCATCTTGGGAAGTCAGATCGGTTTGGTTCCCTAAATTAAATATGAAATTTCCTTTTTGGGACTAGTGTTCCTAAATCGATGTTGTGAAAATCGTTAGGACTTTGTGAAAATAATAACAGGAGATTTATTATATTATGGTAGGCCTATTATAGAGGTATGAAGTAGTTTTATTGAGACGCTTAAGATGAGATTGAATTCGACATAAATGACATCGTAATTAATCTGAGAGACAGATAAAGAATTACGAGAATCGAATAAATTGATGTATCGGCCAGTAGGGTAAGGTACACGTATCTATCGAATTTAGAAAATGGGTAGCTATGACCCTTAGAGTTGTGTGAATACTCATATAATATGATAGAGAGATAAATCGTAAAATAAAATGTATGGTAAGAATTAGAGAGAAATATACTATGTACCAATGTGAATTAATAGGTTGTGTGAATAGCTATAGTATAAGTACGTAGTTTGTGTGAATATCTAAAGGATATTAATATTATTGGGGTCGATGGCTATCCGGACCAATACATGAAAGTTCGAATTTAGGGTCAATGATTACCCGGACCAAATCGAAATTAGATAATATTAGGGTCGATGGAAAATTAGGACCAATACATATGAATAACATTTACATTTGGGGTCGAAGGATATCCAGAAATAGGTAAATTATAGGATAATTGGGGTCGATGGTTATCCGGACTAATAATACTTATTGTATATATTGTGTGCGGACTATATATACCTTATCATGTCCTACTGGCTGTGATAGTAAACTTGTAGATGATATATATATAGATATACATCAAAAAGACAAATTAATAAGAGAAACTTAATCACAAAGATTTAGAGATAGATAGTGATATCTACTAGAATAAATTAAGTAGTGAGACTTAATTATATCATTTCAATCATAACACGTGTAAGTGTTGCATGAGATATAGATTATATATGGAATGTTAATGCAAATAATGTACTATATGGGCGGTACGGAGAACTTAGGCGAATAGATATGTTCATATAATACTATAGTCTAGTTAGCTTGGGAAGTATAGCTAGGTGGTCTAAGTATGGAGCATTAGGCGTGCACAATATATGATAGGTGAGTAAACTCA
Organism: Sambucus nigra; assembly: GCA_949130495.1. NCBI lineage: Eukaryota > Viridiplantae > Streptophyta > Magnoliopsida > Dipsacales > Adoxaceae > Sambucus > Sambucus nigra. The sequence goes on along the minus strand of OX422217.1, from coordinate 597,955,754 downwards.
AGAGAGTGTACGATAACCTAACATATGTAATAAATAACCGATTTGAAATTTGTGACAAATGCTAGCTAAATATTTTCAAAACGTTTTGTATTCTAACACTTGCTATAAAATATTTTTAAAACCTTTTAGGTGTACAGCCACAGGGACGCCATGCGGGACTTCATTTCAGGGACTCTAAGCTATAGCACTATGGATGCTGATGGGATTGATTTGATTAGACAACTCCTCCATTCTGATCTAGTGTAGGATCTCATTTTATATTCCATGTATGGACATGTTGTCCGTTGTCTGTTTTCTGTCATTTAGTTCTTTTATTATTATGGAGTATTTGGTTAGATTTCGGTCAATGATTTGTTCGGAAAACCTCTATGCATTTATGTATTGTGATGGTTGGACTCTAGTATATTGTGAATTTTTAATTTAGTTTCTGCATTGTTAGACTTATCTGTTTTAAAGAAAGATAAAATTTGGCACCGGTTTAATTTCACTTAGGTGGTTCAGTAATTAAAACGTTTTTCGACAGTGATGCTAGGAATGAAACATATGAGAAACTTGTTTTAATTTAATAAAGGCCTTTTCAACCGATGTTTAATTAGGCGAGGTGTCACAAAATTTTACTATGGGCTTATAGGACTACGTCGAGGATAACCATGGATGAAACACCCTACATGTTAGTATTCAGGATAGAAGCAGTGGTCCCCATAGAGATTGGTTTGTCTAGTTACAGAGTACTCCATTTTGATTCCCCAAAGAGTCACCTCATGAGAAGGTTAGATTTGGTATTGGTTGAGGGAGTTAAAGAACACGCTGCACTTTGCGTGGTAGCATATCAACAAATAACTGCACGGTTATGTAACAAGAGGGTTAAGCCGAGCAATCTTAAGGAAGGAGACTACGGACTGAAGAAATTTCTCAAGAAAGGGAATAAGTCATAACCCAATTGTCACGGTCCTTAACACTTTTCTCTAGTTTTTTGACCATGCACGGTCCTTGGAACGCTGAGCATTTGAGGAAATATTAATAGTGATCCGACGAAATATAATCCTTTTTTTTTCCCTATAACTCATTTTCGATTCTTAACAAAAATCATCAAAATTTTCATGAAATATTATTTCCCTTTTTATGTATTTTTCAAAATAGGAGATGTGCTAAATTTTAAAATTTAAAGAAATCTCAAATAGCAATGAAAAGCCAAACTTCAAGATTTCATGTATGACTTCGTCTTCGGACAAGCCGTGAACAGGAAGTATGACTTTATGTATGGTCCCACAAGGTCAAGAATAAGAAGTCGTAGTAAAAAAAAACTTCATATATGATTCCATAAGGTCAAGAATAAGAAGTTTTACCAAACTAAATTAAGGAATAATCCTAAAACATTTGGTTGCCAATAGTAACTAACATTAACACTTGGTAAAAATGAGAAGATCCGTTACAACGCCCACATACAATTACACATTAATAGAACCAAAGATAGGACAACATAAGTTTGTCCAAATTTGTAACCAGTAAGGCAGATTAGTCAGCCTATTACCGAACATACAATCATAAGACTAAACTACTAATACGCAATGGTTACACAATCAAACAATCAATGTATTAATTCAAATATTCCAAATATCAAAGTCTTATTACATAGAAACAACCAACAATTGAGATTGATAATTAAATACCAGCTGCCTAAGCCATATTAGAAGGGCATTTACCCAGTGCCTTCTCCATTCCAATGGGAGTAACATCCACAGCATAAGAAGTGAGAGTGGTGCTTAGATCCCTCATCCTTGATTGACCGTTAGATATTTCCATATTCACCAAATGTAGGGGTTGGCTAAGAACATCGTAAATATGCAAACCATAATCTCCAAGGTACTTTCTAATCAAGCTAGTCGGTATCGCATCTGGCGGAATCCAAGAGGAATCCAACTTGAAAGGATGATTAGGCTGGTCCTTCATCATCTTCACCACGGTAAGAGCATTTATCCACTCCCATTTATAACCCTCTTTATGGGTTTGATCAAGTTATTCACTTAAATTCTTGAATGCCTCATCATAACCATTCATCCATATCATACGAGGCTGCTTATGAAAGCGATAAGTAAGATGATCAACCTTCTCACTTATGCTTTTGATGGTAACCGAAGACGAACAGTCTTCTCACTTAGCCTCTTGATGGTAACCGACTGATTCTCTATGAGATTTGCTTAGTTGGCTAGATTTTTCTTAGTCCTTTCTTCTTCTACTGATGGGTGAGCGATAACCACTTACTGTGAAAACTGACCTTCACCTTTTGTTTTCTTCAATTGCTTTAACTTTTCTATTAGACGATCATTCTCTTGTTCCAGAAATGAAACTCCTTCACTCTGATTGATTGTGGTTGATATCTTAAGGCCTTCTAACTCATCAGTCAACAAATTATTCTCCTGCTCAAGAAGACTGTCCACCTCCTGATCACTCTTCAAATATGGTTGTAGCAAAAACACCTTCTTAGAATATGTCAAAGACAAATCCTATAAATTCTGAGTAAATCCACATCACTCTGGAGAATGAAAAATGTATTCTCGTAGTCGACAAATAAACTGGTAACATCATCCTAATAATCTCGATAAAGGTTAACGATCATATCATAATAAGAAGTATTGGTCGCTATGCCTTGGTGGAATAACCCATGCATATGGAGAAAAGCATCGTTATCTCAGTCAAATACATTTAGGCTGAGTAATTCCTCCACCTCTTCCTCATCTAGTTCCTCGTGGCTATCACCATACATTTGATTACTCTTAATGGAAAGCTGACTTTTTATGGCAACCAAATTAGTCATTCTGGAATCAGCCTGAAATAAACATGATAGTACCTAAGTAGTATCACATTAGCAATACACAAAAAAAATATCAAAATTCTTATCATTACAACTCATCCTATTCTAGAGGCACTTCTCCTTCTGGTTAGGCAACCACCCCCACCACATATTCCTATGGTACTACGAACTCATCCATCTCATTTTCATCATCAGCTTCCTCTTTAATTTGTGGGGGAATACCCGAATTATGCTGAAAAAATAAGTTTGAACCAATAACTATGTTGACTTGGGTTAGAGAAGCATCCCAACCCTTCTTGAAAGAGAACTTATTCAGATATTCAATCTAGATAACAGCTGTAGAAAATGCCTTATCCCATCTTCGGGTATATGCATATTCCTTATCCTTCTTGGCCTTAGCTCTCATCTCTGACACCTAGTCTTTGGCTTACTCTGCAACCTTCTCAGCCTTCTCGATCGCCTTTTCAGCCTTTCCATCCCTCTTTACAGCATCACCAGCAACTTGCTCAGCCTGGATCCTCCCATTCTCGATCTCCTTAATAGCATGAGTCATGTTATTTTTTTTCCTCCTTATGGGCCCAATTGACAACCTCTAAGGATTTACGCACGCCATAAAAGGTTGCCTCCACATCAGTAGAAGGTCCTTTCAATATATCATTCATCCTCAGCAACTAGTCATAGTAAACCAAGAACCATAAAAAATAACATGAAAGAGCATTAGAAGCAAATGATAATGAAAAATGATGAATAAAAAATTATCAAGTGATACTCACAAGTGCCAGTTTATGGATGGCCCGTTCGACCAGCCTTGCATGAGGAAAGGAGGATGTTGCAACCTTATCTATCGAAAGAACCCCTGATTAGATTAGAGCATGAGCTAGACTAGGGTTCATAGTGAAAAATTGGGCACTACCCTAACCCTTGTCAGCATGACCTTTTCCAACCAACTCCAAGGTGGGGATTGTTCCACTCTCCAACCTCTTAAACTAGGGCTTATGATTTTTACTCGAAGAAAATTCAACCATAACGGGTTATTTAGAACCCCCAACATCAGATTTCCTTTCAATAAGAGGGGGAACTTGGATCTATCTTAGAGGTTAGGGATATTCCTCTTCACCATTTCTACTGGAGTGACGTTGATCGACGTCGGTGAAATTTCTGGATGTTCAAAAGATGAGAAGGAACTCTCAGTCGATAAATTCCTTCATGCTTATAATGGAGACTCAGTCTCAGCACCAGAAGAGGAAGAAGTGGGGGCATCTAAGAAGGCGAGGCCTTCTAGTATGTCCTCAGTTGGGCCAGAAATAAAAGATGTAATGGAGTTGTGGTATCCTAGTAAGGCTGAATCAAATCGAGGATGATCTTCACTAATCCTCTGTTGTATGGACCAAATAATCTTAGGTAGGAAAAATTGACCTCAAAGACATGGGAAATATCTTTCCTCTTCTTCTCTGCAAAATAGAGATACAAGAAAATGAAATTAATGATAAAATCAAAAGAAGCTATAAAATGATGAAAAAGTATACAAATGTGCAAACCTATGACCTGGCATTCCTGTGGGCAACGAGGCCTAGTGTATTCCTCACCCTTGGGAAGAGGGGAAAATTATCAATCCTTCAATATGAGACCATGATCCCAATAGTACTTACCAGAATCAGGCAAGTTCACGACAAGGGCTCTATCGAAGAATCTCATTTTCCGACGATAAATATTTTTCATTAGTGGTTCCCTAACTTTAATAATACATTAACTCCTTTATTTATATATTAGTCCTATATCGCTCATTGATACAACTTACTTCATTTAGCATTGTTCAAGTGTTTGGGGCCACTTGAGTATGGACCACATCTGAAAATTAACAAAACTCTAGAAATAAATGATTAGCAGGAAAGATGACCCCACATTCAGTAATAAAAATAGTACGGATCTAGTGACCCTCCTTCAACACACAGAGGTCACAAGGACCTGTTAATAACTTTGTTCTTACCCAAGCAAGGATTATATGGGTAGTCCGAAAAATATCCAAAGAACTATCATCAATGGTTTACACCATATTTGCAACCAAGAATAAATAAATACAAGAAGGGAAAGGATTATTACAGTCAGAAGAAACAATAAAGAAGAACAACTCTCACAAATGGCGAGGGAAAAGATTAAAAGATAATAAATGGATTTCAAGGTGAAGTGAATAAAAGGAGGTAAGTGCCACTTTATAGAATACAGTGACATCTCCTGAGTTGCACAAAATGGTATGATTAAACGTACCCACTACTAAATCTTTTCATGGTGTGTCAGTTTACAGGAAATGAAATGACCAGCGTATGACCAAAAGATTCGTTATTTTTGCCATTATTTACAAATTTCCATTGACTCAAAGAATCAAATTCAGAAATTTGCTAACACCCTGAGATTAGCAGCCGACGATAGCTTTCATAACGGTGAGCAAACCCTGATGGATAATACCCCATCCTTTCACTCTGCCACTCCTTTCTCACTCCAATCAAGAATAAAATATTGGGCGCTTTTATTGTAACCTAAAATAATAATTCTACGTTAATGATAGTATGACAGATATCATAGTATCTAGTGGACCTAATCCCACGATATTGATGAGGTCATCTCACTATCTCCTTTGGTCGAAAGAATGGCTGACCACCTTCAGGAATGAGAACCATAAAAAAGGTGAATAGGCACATATGGACATCTCTATAGTCATCCATGCACATACACGGGAGGACATGCTAAGTTGTTATCCATAATGTAAAAGGGTGTAAATACCTGATGTATGAAGGTATTTCGCTTCTTTTCCTCCCCACTACTGTAAATAGCTTACTACACTCCTCAACTGGGGGACAATTGAAAAAAAATTTACATTTAACTTTGTGGAGTTCTTGAGAGACTGTACTCAGCCTTAATACTTAGTGGCTTAACATTCATGGATACGGGTATCTTATTGGGCTGTACCACATAAAACCCTTTTTCTCCTCCTTTGTCTCTCATCTTTCTTTAGTCCATATTATCTTATACTCCATATGTGGTAAATGATTACTGGAATAGCTAAGCTAAGAATCACCATAATGAATGTACCAATTTTAGACACCAACACCTACCCCACTCGTAACCTAGTTCCTAAACTTGCACAATAAGAATCTATGGACCAATTTCAGACTTTAAAACCTGCCTTGGGATTAGCCCGAATCGTTTTGTTTGTTTTTATATAAAACAAGCCGGCGACTTGGAACAACCTACGAAACCCCTTTCTCCTACATGAAGCCCACACTTGACAAAGGGGAATGAAACAAACCTGGACATGGCATCAAACTAAATCCTCGTGCAATATCATCGACAAACAAACGCCGACCTGATAACTCGACCTCGGGGGGGGGGGGGGGGGTCATAGGAGTGGGAGACGAGCACTCTCGCATCCACGGTAACACTAAGTTCCCTTCCCCCGCAGGCACACCGTATTGCTTGCTTGGCTTTCGCAATGGCACAGAGTCCTAATACTAATTTCGCCTAACAAATAATAAATACGTAATATCTAATATAATAAAATATAAGGATGAGGTAAGATGCAGACAAGTTTAAATACTAAACTTAAAGCTAGTCGCAATTTTTTAAGCTTTAGTACCTTTTCACTAGTTATATTAGGCATCACTCCCATATTCTGTAAAATTGTAATTAGTTCCATAACCACCTATACCTCTCTCAACTTCAACATCTTTTTATGCCTTTTAACTTTATGAGAGAATATGGGACCAAAAACTAAAAAATATAGGATGAGTGGAAGAATAATTACAAATAGGACTACAAACATGTGGTCCCTGTATTATAAGCACATACAGAATCTCCAATGTTAGTAATACTTCGAAGTTTACGTTGAAATTCACCTCACAGTGTTTCAGATATGTGATACTGGCAAAATGCCCGTGCCTGAAGGCACGGCAAAAATTTTCCAAAATACATAATCGCAAAACGACGAACTTTTCAAAATACGTAATCGCAAACTGATAAATTTTTTCCAATGTAAGTAATTACAAAACGACAAAAATTTTGTTCCCCAACAAAACCTAGTGTAGTCTAAAGTATTGAATGTTGTAACAATTTATGTTAATTTTTTACAACACAAATATGAAAATAATTTAGAAAATTTGGGCAAAGTTCTGTTTATTTATAGGACTATTCACCCTATTAAGAAATAAAAAGTCCACAATAAAGATAGTAGTAATAGTCCGTCTTGGACTTCTCATCAACATCATAGTCATCAAATACAAATTTAAATATAGTACAAACAAAATCATCAATTGAACATAATTCATGAAATATACAATATTCATCAACCGAATTCACGTTCTACCTAAAATAAATAAAATGTCAATTTAAAAAAATGGATATAATCTCCTTTATTTATTGGACTATCCATCCTACTTAAGGGAAAACAACACTTCCAACAATATTCAAAGAGCCCAAATATATGTTATGTGTTCTAATGATGAAATTACACATTTACGTTCTATGCGTATTGATTACCGATGTATGCTCAAGCGATATAAGAACAGATTCTACATGGAGTCACTATAATATAAATAATTTAGTTTACAGACCGATTATACCACTCTAAAATTGTAACCCCCAAAACATTCATCTATAATGTGAAAGATACAACATGGAGTATTTTACAATTCAAATACCAAAAATCCTGCTATAATGGCCAAATATGATATTGAATCCTCAATTCGTTGCAGAAAATGAAGTGCACTGATATTGCAGTTTGATGTCATGAAAAATGAAGAAACATTATGGCCAAGGAAACATTATGACTAAAATGACTATTGAATTCAACAACAAATAGAACTTAAAATTGATTTGGAAACAAAAATATCGTACCTGTTAGATTCTGGTATCATACCTGCTATATTCCATACATGCTATATTTCAACACATACAAAATAAAAAATAAATAAACATGTTATAGACTAGAAATTAAAGACTCGTATCAAATACTGATTGCTCATCCTAATATTTTTAAACCAAGTATATGTTTTCAAACACCTCATATGGAGGTTTTCTCAACATAGATTGAAACGGAGCATCAAGTAGGATTTTAACACCTCCAAGCCAATATATACATCCCAAAAGAAGCAGTTTACTATGTATAAATCCAAGCCACAAACATAGTCCCAATCCATTTGGTGTAGGGCAGATGCAACACGACTAAAGAGTGAAGGCAACAACTTGGATGTATTCACACTACCTATAGTACCAATCCATAAGTGAGACTTGATAGTATGAGGAGCAAGTGAGATAAATAAGAAGAGCATACCAAGTATGGTTGTAGAAGGAAGAGGAAGGCCAGTAGTAGTGAGTAATGAACAGGGGAAGATCCTCATACTAAATGAGGATTTGATCATCGAACCAATATATCCTTTTACGAATTATACAGGAGAAGTGCCAAGGTATCTCATCATACCAAGAGTTAATAGCAAGAATCACCAAACAGTAGTAGATATAGTTGAGCAGATGCAAACTATTAGACCACTTGAAATAGAGAAGAGTGTTTCAAATCCAATCTATCCAGATGATAAGACAGGACATAGTACTGAACTTAGTTCACATCCAAAAAAAATCCAAGCCAAACCAAAATCACATCTTCTCTAAATGAAGTAGGTAAAACATGATAGTAAGGAACCTGCAAAAAATAGTGTATATCAGGACTGATGTAATACCACCATTGTATATATCAGAACTGAGTTCCCAAATATTATATCAACAATAGTGTGTATATCATAGAGCAAGTAGTGCAGCTGAGTCGAAAGTAATTAGAAACAAAGAACAAAATTCTATTACAATCATGTTCTTGATTCTAACAATCTCCTGTAGAATCACACCGAAACTATAGCTAAAAAAACACCAAAAAAAAACTTACACTTGTTGAGAAGAATTTTAAGAATGTATACTCACACTTGACACAACATAAAAACATCAAATAGTGTAAAACTAACTTGTTAAAAAATTCAGATTTTAAGAATGAGTTATCCCCTATTTAAGAAATTAGTTAGCATACCTGGACCTATTAACACAAAGGGAGTATCCCCCCGTTTAAGAAATTAAAAAATACTCTACAACATTACTAATACTCCTTCCTGGACCTCTTATAAGAAACATAATCAATTACATAAAAGTTTATTTGGCATTCATATCATATACACAAAAAGTGGAGGAATAAATGAAATTCATTATATAAACAATAAACATAATGCTTTGTCAAAATAAAATATAAAGAATCCACTTGGAACCATAACTATAAAGACCATAAAATATAATAGACCACACTGATCCTTCTTCCTCGATCCACTTGCTTTCAATCCGTAAACCTCACCCGCTCTTCTCGTCTTCCTTGTCTCCCTCGGACCATGCTTTTTAAGGCTGCAACAAACCAAAGATAATCAAGTCTTAATTTTCATAAAGGTTTGTAATTAAAAATGTGAGAAAAATAAAACCATTGAGCTTTGTGCATTCAATAGCTATAGGATGATTCCCCCGTAACCAGTGACTAATGAACCCAAACTCTATGATACAAACAAAGAAATTATTAGGTTGAAATATAAATGAAAGTGAAAATGAAAATGTTGACATTACAAAGAAGGTTTCATAAGTGAAAGAAATTCATAAATAAAAAGGATAAGAGATAAAAAAAAATGCATTGACACATCACTGCTTTTAGCCATCAATAATCAACAACCACCTTTAGTGCAATATGAAAAGTCATTTTGGGTCAATCTTAAAGTTTTGGATTGTAATGAAATACAATTACACTCCAAATTTGACATGTAATTAGTTTTGCAATGAACAATCGAGTTTTCAATTCTGTTTGACCCTACTCAGGATATCAAAAAAGAATCTAATTTTCAATTATGTAGCATCTTTAAGGCTGCTATACCTCTTTAAGGATGCATACATCTTAAATAAGGCTGTTATACCTCTTTAAGGTTGCTATATCAATTTACGCTCATAAAAATGAAGAACGGTCATTTAAATAAAAAGAAAAAGATAATACACCTCTACCCATTTTCAAACTACCAAACCTAAAATCAGTGAGAAAAAGATAAATCTACTAAAATAGGAAAAGAAAGCGATTGAGCATAGAGAAGAGAGAAGACAGAGCATGGAGATCTACCTTGATGCTGAAAGAGCGTGAGAGAGAGAATACACCTCTAGATAAGTGAGCACCATTAAAACTCCACCGAAAACACTACCACCTGTGGATCAGTTCTAATGCTTCTACATGGATCATATTTCTTTCTACGTGAATTGTATTTCAAACGATAGGTAGGAACAATGAGGGGTATAGACATCTAAGAAATCCTTTTGGGCAACAATGTCATGTTTCGTTTGATGTCTTCCCACTGTCCAGAATACATGCTTAACTTGGTCTTTATTGGGCTATCTTCAACTGCCTATCAAATTTTCTTGCAAAATTTCCCCTACTCCACACGTACTTGCAACTGAAGACTTATTTCAACCAAAGTTGTTAGAAGAAATAAGATATAAAAAAGGATGATAAGAAACATGAAGTTTATTTTAAGTGTGACTTCATGTTATCGAAGGTTTATTAAAACAAAATTAAAAGCAACCAAATACGATATTAAAAAGTATACAAAGAATCAATACTCAGAACATGTATAATACTAGTGTGTAATACACTAAAAAGAATGTCGATGTATGCTCTATGCATATTAGAACAACTTTCGCATACAGAGTCTACATCAGAGTCATTATAAAATAATATAAAAATTCAGCTATAATGTGAGAGATATAACACATAGTAAACCACCAACTCAACTATTGTTTATAGCTATTGCAGCTCGGGTGTTCTGACTGGATTCATTGAAGCGTTCCAGCGGCAATTTGTGCAAGGGAAAGGCGTCAACAGCTACGCTAAAACCTTTAAGACCATCACACTCAATATTCTTTCTATTCTTCTTGTTCCCATGATCTTAAAACACATGAATCACAATTAAAATATAGAATAATATGTCAGAAAATATTAAGAGACGTCTACAATAGAAAATGGAATAAATAAGTATTCACAAAGCCAACATTGAAAATAACAAAAGGGGAAGGATCATATTAATGATGAAACTAAAATTTCTAGAAACTGGTATCATGTTTCAAACTAAGTAAAATAATTCAAACACAAACATCTGATACCATGTAAACATAGTAGTGGACTCAAGAGGTTGTAATTTGATGAAAACATGAAGAAAAAAAACATATTTCATGAATAAATAGGTATGTAACTTCAAAATAGAGCATAAAATACGAAATTACAGTTATGTTAGAACAAAGAAAAAGGTAAATCATTAAGTATTAGAAAATAACAAATAGAGCACAAAAAACTCTTTATACAAAATTCAGTTCATGTGTATAAATAAAAAAAAATATCATTATCAAATTTGAAAAGGCAATATTTTTGTAGACTGAGAATTATATGAACACTCAACACCTTAGGTTGAGGAGAATCACAAATAAGTAATATAACCAAATGCATTATTTACATCCAAGGACTTGAAGTAATGAAACTTAAAATAGTTTTTATTTTCTCAATAGAAAAGCAATGAATCAAGTTGGAAACGCCCAAATCATCTAAGCCATTAAACATGATGAGATAATAAATCTGAACCATGTGTGAATGCAATTCATATCCCTCCTAGAGGTGGATCCATTTGCATTCGACCATGTGAATCATCACATGTTTTTTGCAAATTAACATTGCAAAGTGATCGACTACACCTTTCTTTCAATATGATGGACTAAGCTTTGATAAATAGCTAAGAGAAGAGTTAAAATATATGCTGAGAAATTAAATAAATGAAAACATCCCAGTAATAAAAGATTTGAATACACTTGAAATCTTGAATGAAATCAAGTGCTTGAGTGGTTCAAGTGCATTATGGACACGTCTACAATCAAATATTGACATCACATAGGCTCAGTTAATGGAACAAACTAATCTTCTAGTCAACAAATTCACCTTACAATTGATTCCAACTTATATGGAATTATGAAATTTCATAAATTGTCGAGAGTGAGAAATACGATAGTCTGGTATACTAAGTCAGGACGCGCGTGCGAGTCTTATCGAAACTAATTTAATGAATTAAAGAAGTGAATTACTTTTAAGTAACTTGTATGGTCATTTCGAATGCGCTATCAAGTTCGTAAGGGTCGAGATAGTCAGAAAACTCTACTCGGGTATTTTATTTGGACTCCAGACATTTTTAGGCATAACCGGCACCTCGTAGGGGTAATTTTGTCTTTTGTATTTTTGGATAAAAATTATTTATTAAAATAAACTTTAAAAAAAATTCACAATGTTTATAAATACGTTTTTTAAGTGTATTTATTTATTAAAAACTTTAGAAACGCAATTCATCATTTCGATGACTTATGATATTGTTAACAAAAAGTTTCCCAGATCGGTTCATCTCTTAGACTCCATTTATAAAATATTTTTTCCTCTCTTTAGTTTTCAATCTTCTTTATACTCTCTTATTGGGAGTTTTATTAAAAATTTTGAGAGATATTTGCATTTCTATGTTCCGCACATTTTGTCTCGTTCGCGCATCGCGCCGGCTTACAACTAGTCATATTAAAAGTTCATCTTAATCTTACTTAAAAAGAGTCAATAAATTTGGACTTACGAAAAGAATATCATCACCTATATAAAATTACATTGCATGTTAAGATCGATAATGACACAAATGTGAATTAAAAAACAAATGTAATGCCAATGAGGTGCACGCACTGATAATGAAATATAAATTTTTGATAAGGCCCAGCTTGGGTCAACGGCACTAGGGGTCGGTTTTGGTGCACAAATTTCTGTTAAGGCCCAGCTTGGTATCCAATTTTTCTTGTACCGACCCGATTTGATTGAAGCTCAGATTTAAGAATGGCTTCGTTAGTGCCAAACCTATTTAATTAATGAATTTATCTTTGGTTTAAGGCCGACTTGTGGTTCGTCCGTTTCGATTTATGATTGATAATGATAGGAGTGTGTCGGGTCGATTTTGAACCGTAATTCAAATCTAACCGATCGGTTCTGTTTGGAAAAGTCAGACCGAAACCAAACCGATGATGGAAAAAATCGTTGGTTTCTGTTCACATCGATTTCGGTTCGATTTTGGTCGGGTTTTTTTTGCTGATTTTCAGTCTTGGTAAGTTTTTAAGGTCGGTTAATGATTTTTGGATATAAAAATAGAAATTATTTAAGAGTTTTTTTAATATAAATATTGATGTCGGTTCCGTTCGGCTTAAATCGGTTGTTTTAGATCTAACCTTTAAAATCCTTAAACCACAGACCGAACCAAGCTAAAAAATTCACCGATTTCAGTTCGATTCAATTCGATTTTCAGACCCATCGATTTTTTGTGCACATCCCTAGATAATGACACAAATGTGAATTAAGAAACAAATATAATGCCAATCTCCAAAAACTCCATTTTCAGCATTTTTTATTTTTTAAAAGTTTAAGAAATAAAAGTAAAGTGGGTCAATGTTTAATTTACCTTAGTTGGGGTTAATATCACACGCATAATTTACACACTTTACCTTACACACTTACACGAACCAACCCTAATATCCTCTCTCTCTCTCTCTCTCTCTCTCTCTCTCCTCTCTCTCTATGACCGTCATTTCTCATTTCCCTCATCCTCATCAAACACAACACAAGAGTTCCCAACCCTAAAGTGTTTAATCCAAGAGGAGAACTCAGGTAAATCCGATTAGAACCTCCATATATAAAATCTTACAACTGAGACTAATACCTCATCTCATTGATTTCTACCGGGCTTGTGTTCGTTGGCCTGATATGGCGACATATAGAAGTTCTAAAATCTCGATTATGATCAATCCGACGAATCATCCTGAAATTGCGATGCATGAAGCCCGAATGGTCGACAAAGTCTCCCCTTTTGCCCCTCATTCTCAGTTTCGCTCCCGTGTTCTTCTGGTGCTGTAAATTGGTTTGTGTACAGATGATGAATTGTCTCTTAAAGGGTTATCCTCTTTTCTTTTCATCTTAATACAAACATATATATTTCTGCATGGATTTTTGTAAATATTTAAACATATATTATCAACCTAAACTGATATGTTAAGGGTTGATTATTATAGTTTATACACTACTACTAAGATTTTGGTTGTTTAAAAAATGGGATTTAGTGTCCTGCTTATAGTATTTACAGTTTATATACAACTATTACAGTTCATATACTAGGGTGAATGTAGTGTCCTGCATATAGAATTTTGGTTAGTTAAAAATTGGGATTTAGTCGTTTATGGACCGAATAGGACCGAGACTGAATTCGGACCGCTTGAAAATTGAATAGGACCGAGACCCATTATGTACCGAGTACTACCAAAATTACAGCAAGGAGAAATTTATCGAAATTACCGTATTTTTCGAAAAATAATTTTACAGATGTACCGCGCGGTTGTGTTTTGGTTTATGAGATGTTGTACCGGCTAGTAAAACTGTTAATTTTGATTTGATGATTTCAAAGTTGGTATGGTATTAATATGGTCAATTTACCGACCAAACCGACCTAAAATCAGCCCTAATTCTTATGCAAGAGGCATGTGCATTTTTCTTAACTAATATTGTCATCGTTTTCTATAATAAGATGCTACCAGATAAGCACAATTGAAGGCACTGATCTCATTATTATTTATTTCTGGTGAAATATGGGATTATAGAAGAGTATATATTATTTTAATGTATCACATGCCATATGATAGTCAATATAATAAAAATAAAAATAAACAGTAGTATGCCATATAATAGTAAGTATAATAAAAATAAAACTGACATTAGTATAACGAACTAAATTTACAGGAGACTGATATATATTTTTTAGTTCTCGTGTACCGCATCATATGATATACAAAGCGGGAATACTACATTATTATTATCTTTTTTTATCCATTAAATTATATTTTTATCCTGAGGCATCATGTTAATTAATAGTTAAGTTAATTATATTTTGACTTTTTCAACTTTGTTCCCATTTGTATTTCACTGACCTTAATTTTATTTTGTAAATTATATTTCCTAAACTTTTAAAAGAGCATCACTTTAGTTACAAATCCTAACCGTGTTAATTTTTTGCAAAAAAAAATAGCATTGTGTGTGGGATATTAGGATATTTTTATACAAAAATATCCTCATTGTGATGCATATGATCATTTTTTTCATCCAAAACATAAACACTGTTAGAGTTTTGGGATGATTTGATTCGTTTTAAAATATTCAGGGGTTAAGTATAAAAAAGAAGAAGAGTGGTCGAGTAAAAATGAGGGTGTAATTTGAGGGGTCAAAATGTAATTAATCTTTAATAGTTTAAAAATCTTTGTGCTCGTTTGATTCGAAATATTTCTTTTTCTAAAAGACTTTAAAAATAATAAATTTTATTTAAAATTAGAGTTCTTTTTGGGCTTAGCAAGATTTGTATTAACCACTGTTCTAAAAAATTCGTCTAGACTTAAGGCTTGGGAGAAACGCCCCGCCTTAAGTTTTTTATGCCTTATTCTTGATAAAACCCTTAAGGCACACTTTTTTCTAAAAACAACAATGCTTTAGTGAAACAATATTGCATTTTAAAGATTTTTTTTAGTAACCGGACCATTATCTCATTCAAAATAATCAAATAATATTTTAATTTGCATATATTCAGACATATTTTTATGATATGTACAATTTTAGTATTTTAATAGCCTTGTTATGGTTAAAAAATATTAAAATCTATTAAAAAGGCATAAACGCCTTTTCACACCTTTTTACGCCTAGGCCCGCCTAGGCTTCTAAGGCTTAAGGCTTGACCTCCACGCCTCGATCACGCCCCGCGTTTTTTAGAACCTTGATCATTATTAATCACAAATAGAAAACGGACGAACCACAATCCAACCTTAAACCAAAGCTAAATTCATTCATTAAATAGGTTAGGCACCACTAATTAATTAAATAGGTTAGGCACCAATGAAGCCATTCTTAAATCTGAGCTTCATCCAAACCGGGGTCAGTTCAAGAAAAATTAGAGACCAAGCTGGGCCTTAACAAAAATTTGTGCACCAAAGCCGACGCCTAGTGCCGTTGACCCAAGTTGGTTCTTAACAGAAATTTATATTTCATCATCAGTGCGTGCACCTCATTGGCATTACATTTGTTTCTTAATTCACATTTGTGTCATTATTGATCTTAACATGCAATGTAATTAATATATAGGTGATGATATTCTTTTCGTAAGTCCAAATTTATTGACTCTTTTTCAGTAAGATTAACACGAACTTTTAATATGACTAGTTGTAAGCCCGCGCGATGCGCGAACGAGACGAAATGTGCGGAACGTAGAAAATAAAATATCTATCAAATTTTTCAATAAAACTCCCCGTAAGAGAGTATAAAGAAGATTGAAAACTAAAGAGAGGAAAAAGATTTTATAGATGGAGTCTAACAGATGAACCGATCTGAAAAACTTTTGGTTAACAACATCGTAAGTCATTGAAAGGATGAATTGCGTTTCTAAAGTTTTTAATAAATAAATACACTTAAAAAACGTATTTATAAGCATAGTTAATTTTTTTAAGGTATATTTTATTAAATAAATTTTATCTTTGCAAAAAATTGTAAAACATATTTTTATGTAAAATAGTTAAAACTATTATTTACTTTTTAAAAGAGTGTAAATAATTTTTATTTTATTAACCTTTTCAAATAATTTAAGCACTTTTCTATATATTTTTTAGAATATTTTTTTATTTTGATAACATTATTTTTATAGAGAGAGATAAAGAGGTTGGAAGAGAAGAGATAGAGGGAGAGAAAGGAAAAAATGAAATATAGAGACTTTCAACATTTTAAACCCTATAGTTGTTGTCTTTGATTTCAAACAGAGTTAGAATATTCATTACTCAACTTAAATATTCTCAAACTAAAAAGAAAAAAAGATGAAAACATTACATAAAATTATATATGTGCGTAAATGAAGAGACGTGTTAATAGAGAGAGAGAGAGAGAGAGAGAGAGAGAGAGAGAGAGAGAGAGAGAGAGAGAGAGAGAATTAAATGAAAAGTACATTAATTTAATAGGATATAAGAGAGAGAAGAAAAGAGAGCATTGTCACTTAGATAACTTGAAATAGTATGAGCATTAACTAGCTGTAGAGCAATTTATAATATGCCACTTGTAAGACCGCGCGATGCACGGGCAAGGCGTAACGTGCGGAATATAGAAAAAAATGTCTCTCAAATTTTTCAACAAAACTCCCAATTAGAGTAGATGAAGAAGATTGAAAACTAAAGAGATGAACAAAGGTTTTATAGAGGGAGTCTAAGAGATGAACAAATCTAGGAAACTTTTGGTTAAAACCTTCATAAGTCTAAAGGATGAATTGAAATTCAAAGTTGTTGCTTAACAATGCCTAGTTACAATAGAGAAATGAATGCGATAGTGTTTCTGAAAAAATTAATTATAAAATTCACTTGAAAATATATATGTAAAAATAGTTAATTTTTTTAAAAAAATTTATTTTATTAAATAACTTTTATCTCTGCAAAAAACAGTAAATGTTTTAGTCATATAAAATAGTTAAACTATTATTTACTTTTTAAAAGAGTGTAAACAATTTACTTTTTCAAATAATTTAAGCACTTTTTAATATTTTTTAATTTTTTATTTATTTTGGTACCATTATTTTTATAAATACGTTTTAAGTGAATTTTTTATTAAAAACTCAGGTTTTTATGCTAATGTAAATAAAAAGGATAAAGATTTAATAGAAAGGCCGGATGAAATTAAAAAAAAAAAAAGAGATATAAACTTAAAAAAATTTAATTCGGTAAAAAAAATCATATATAATTATATTTTCAAAATTATCCACCATTTAAGTCTTTCAATAGCACGCCTCTACAAGAAAATATCCAAAAATCAGTGTGACTCCTCACACAGCTTGACGGTGAGAAAATACGACACTACAGTTGCAAGTAGGAATTGGTTGTCACTATTTTTCAATTATGATTCATATTAAAATAATATCACACAAAAATAACGCATAAAAATAAGGTTATGACTAAATGCACTCCGAGTGAGTACTCCAATATTTCAAAATGATATATAAGGACATTTTATAATGATCTTTAGTGGCATTTTTTAATTTTTTGATGACACTTTTTGAAATATGAGAGAAGTCACTTGAAGTTCATTTAACCATACGCAAAAAAAATGGTTAAGGTTAAAAATTATCAAAAAAACTCTTTTGTACATGTCATCGAACATATGTACTTGAAAATAAGACTGATACACACCAATTTTAGAAAATGATGTATTGCTATAAATAAGTATGATATGTATGGTAACTAGGTGCTGGGGATGATGGCTTCTTCTCACTTCCCTTGCCGTTTTGTGTCGACAAATATCTTCACGAGAAGCACCGCAATAATGTCACTACACATCTGGCAACTGGATAACCCGCCGTCGGAAGGCAATAACTTCAAATGTGGGGAACATGCAATCGTCGACATAAGCGTGGAGGTTTCTAGGTGACATAAATTTGGCCTCTTTTTTTTTTTTTTTTTTTTTTTTGTTTTGCCCCTGCACCTCTGTAGGGCTGTGATCCCCCAAGCCGCGGTGCCAATGAAGTATGGTTCTGGGGCTGCGGCTTAATTTCTTCAATTTTTCGTAGAAGCCGCGGACCCTTTGGTTATCTACTCGTTTGCCATGTAGAAATAATGAATAAATCGATGCCGCGGTAATTTTGAACGAGAGAAATGTTGCCATCCAGTGTTAGGGCAGCGGTGGATGAGGATGCCGCGGCATTTACTTGAGTGCTGACAAGATAATGAGGCTGTAGAACCTTTCCCTTGGAAAATCGAGGTCATCCTCCTGTAGGTTTGACATGCTTCATGATCATAGTAACAGAGCCTCCTATAGCCGCTTTGATTGTCTTTCATGGCTTTCCTTTAGTCGATCTTGGGACACTAGGAAGCCTCCCAGGCTGATATGAGAGACACTATCAAGCCTCTCCAGGCTGGGTTATGTTGTTAAGCCACCCTCAGCTAATATACGAGACACTATCGAGCCTCTCCAGGCTGGGTTATGTTATTAAGCCACCCACAGTTAATATGCGAGATACTATCAAGCCTCTCCAGGCTGGGTTATGTTGTTAAGCCACCCACAGCTGATATGCGAGATACTATCAAGCCTCTCCAGGCTGGGTTATGTTGTTAAGCCATCCACAGCTAATATGCGAGATACTATCGAGCCTCTCCAGGCTGGGTTATTGTAACAACCCTCGATTTTTGGAGACTGAGAAATTAAATTTTGGGAAAATAAAATTTAATTGAATTGGAGAATTTCAAAATTTGGGAATTAAGGCCCAAAAATAGAGAATATTTTAAAGTATTCCGGATGATATTTTTTAGGGTACCATCGACTCCGGAAGGGTCGAGATAGTCAAAATGACTGTCATTGGGTCTTATTTCGGCTCCGGAATGTTTTTAAGTTATTTTGACTTGAATTGGAGTAAACGAGTCATTTAAAGTGTGTATTAACATTTAAACTTGGGATTTTGTTTTAAAGTTTTGTGAGGCTTACGGATTAAGCCATTTCTCATTTGAGAGAAAGAGAGAAAAAGCCCTAGAGAGAGAAGAAGAAAGGAAGAGAGAGAGGAAGAAAAGCTTGGGGATTTCCGGCCCAACCGCGACATCGAGGACGATCCAACCTCTACAAACCTGAGGCAAGTGTTTAATCTTGCTAAATAGCTATTTGTGTATTTCATTTCATAATTTGTGGGGTAAGAAATGGATTTTTGGGTATTAACATCAAAACCTAGATTTTGGGTTTAAATCTTGAAATCAATGTTATTCTATGGTTTAATCACATATAAATGGTTGGGATGAGATGTAGGATGGGTTTTCTTGTTAATAACATTATTGGGTTGAAGATTTGGGGGCTTGGTGATGATATTTGGGTATTTAATTTCGTGGGTTTGCTGAGAAAGGGAATTCGGCCAGCTTAACTGGTATGGCCGGTCGACCGCGGTCTGGGGACCGGTCGACCGCGCCTTAAGGAAAAAGCCTACTGCATTTCTTCGTAGGCAAAATTTGGACCCGCGGTCGACCGGGGGTCTGGGACCGGTCGACCGGTCCCCTGTTTTTAGCCCAAAGTTTAGAATTGTTCTCCCCCTCTTTCTTTTGGAGTTTATTTTTCGAGGCTTCCTTAAGGGTTGTTTTAGGAGGTTTCTCTAGGCGGACTTCTAACCCTTTTTGGTTGGGTTAGTTGATTTGGGGTTCTCTCTTATGAAGTAAGAGATATCTTTTGGTGACTTATAGGGGGTTTCTCACTTAGTAGCTGATGGTGGGAACTTCTTGGAATCATTGGATAAGAAATATCCATGTATGTTGTGAAATTTCTAGGCCGACAATGATGTCAAATCCTTATAAGGATAGGATATGGTTAAGATGTAGTTTGGGGCCAATTGGAAGAGAGTGGTTACATACTCATTAAGAGCGAGGGGTCCCATATCCTTAGAAATGTTTAGTCTAGGGGAAAATCGATAACTCAATAGGGGTAAGGGTTACCGAGATTGATTCGAACCATAGGTGACATTGAGAACGCTTTGGGATCGTACCATCGACTAGAGAAATGCGGTAGCAAATTCTAGTTAGGATAGTTTCCCCGTAATTATGGGGATATGACTACTGAGATTCCAATACTTGAATAAGGTTGGAATAAATTGAGGTTTTAGACTATTAAGTCATGTGTGAGCCTATGGTCAAATAGTACCAAAGGTAATGATGTACTTTTGGGTATGGTTGATACGTGTAGTGATGGATTCCTACACAAACTTTTGGGTGATAACCCTAATGTTGAATATATGTATAGATATTTACATATGGTTTTGGGAGACTATTCTTCATAGGAAAAATGATTGAATATGTTTCAAGTGAGGGATTGTATTCACATATCGAGGTACATTTAATGGATATTGTGGTGACGGCTTGTATATTGAGGAGTATGTATACTTATAGCCGGGTTTATATATCTTATACATATGAACGAGAATTAGTTTGTATATATATTGATATAGCGATGTGTGAATATATATGCATATATCTATGTATGAATATGAATATATGGATATATTTATGTTGTGGACATACATGGTATGGACATTTAAACCGTATATGATGGTTTATTATATTGGATCATATGATGGGATCATATGGATGTATATATATTGCGTATGTGAGTGATATATATATACTTATTTGGTTTATTATATTGGATCATATGATGGGATCATATGGATGTATGTATATTGCGTATGTGAGCGACATATATACTTATTTAGTTAAGCATACCCCGCTCATGCTATCATTGGGAAGTTTCCGTGCCGAGGGTGAGCATCCTGGCATATAGTGCAGGGTGTGGATATTCCCCAGGTCATAGTCGTCCCTTGTGATTATTATACATATAGATATATATTTTTGGGATGAGACGTGGTGGGTATGTTTCGTCTCATTGCCGGTTGGAACTATGACCGCTTCCCGGGACGTCGTGTGTGTGAGTATATCACGAGGTGGGTGTCGTTGATCCCCACCAGGTGGTCCCCAGTTGTTACGTGAGCCAGACTCTGGGAGGATGATAGCATTGATGCAGTTTTATCGGCGATATATATAGCCGGGTATTATATTTGCATGGCCATTGTACATCATATATGGTATGTACACTTGGTCATGGGTATGGATGCTGGTATGTATATATATATGGTGAGAATAAAATACCTATATATATATATATTTATATATCCTAGATAAAAGGACATGGTATTTCTAGGGTACATCTTGGATGATTATGGTGTACCAGATTTATTGGGGGTTGATGTATCGTACTTGAGGAATTCTTCGGTTACATCACACCAAGGATATTATTGGAGATTCTTTTATTTTATTTTATTTGTTTTCTTTCTTTTCTTTTCTTTCTTTCTTTCTTTTGTAGTTTATAAAGTTTTAGTAGTAGTGGTAGTATTAACTTGTATGTTGAGGATTATGGATCTCTAGGATCGACATTGCCCAGGAGTAGTGTAACGAGGTGGTTCCTTGTTTGGATTTCGCTTCGCGAGACACCTCACGCACGAAACACAGTGCCATGTCGAGATTTGAGAGAAGTAATTCCATATGTGGCATCTCGGATCTCTGGTCTTGACCTTGTCAGGAGTAGTGTAACGGGGCGGTTCCTTGTTTGGATTTCGCTTTGCGAGACTCCCCACGCACGAAACGTAGTACAATTTTGAGATTAGAGAGAAGTTTTGCCAATATTCCATGTGCATGATATTAAGAATATTAATTCTTATGTTTTAGCCTATATATGTATATATACATATATATGTGTATATATATATAGGGGTAACGTATTATGAATTATAATTCATGAGATTATTAATCGGAATCCATTAAGCCTTTTATGGCATAATTGTTGTAGCCATAATCTAGTAGGATTAGAAAGGGTGGGTCCTTAGATTATGACGGGTAAGTAGCTCTCGTGGGTATAGGCTAGGCCTATGATAAGTTAGGTTGTCCATATAACAATGGGGGTAATTTAACTAAAACTTGAGGACGCGATTAGGTGCGCGCCTTTAGACGAGAGGTGAGATGGGGTTCCACGAGAGAGCGATTCCACTTTAATTATGAAATAAAGTACACCGGTATTTATTATGCACGGTTAACACACTTGCTAAATATTTTCACATTCGGGGCTCTGACCCGTTTACTTTTCTCTCCTCCTTGTATATATATTTATTACCACAGGTATCCTACCGCATGGATGCCGGATGACTTTCTATCCAGAGTCTTGGGAGCCGCGACAGGTGCGGACTGTTGTGGGATGTTTCATGTAGCCGCTTCCTACTTCTTTAAAATTCTAGGTAGGGTTCATGTTGTATATCGGGTTTGTACCTAAGGGATATTTATGTACATGTTTATATTTATTCCATTTCAGTTATTGTATTGGCTGTGGCCCGACAGCTTATTCGGGTCTACTTTGTGTAGCACATTCGGTTATG
The DNA here is from genome assembly GCA_949130495.1 of Sambucus nigra. NCBI lineage: Eukaryota > Viridiplantae > Streptophyta > Magnoliopsida > Dipsacales > Adoxaceae > Sambucus > Sambucus nigra. The sequence goes on along the minus strand of OX422217.1, from coordinate 597,932,822 downwards.
TTTATTTAGTAAATTTTATTTCTAGCATCTCATTTATTTTAGTTCTTTCCTGCATCCTTCTTTTCTTTTTAGCGTTAGTTGGTTGTCTGTTGCACATTTTTATTTATTTTCGCATCCCGCTTGTATGATATCGGGTAGTTAGTCCTATATTATATAGTACCGACAGTTGATGTTGAGACTGGACCATCTGAAACTCCTGATTTAATATAGTATAGGGCTGGCCACCCGTTATTATTTTAGGCGGGTTGTGACAGATGGTATCAGAGCATCAGGTTCTAGAGTCCTTAGGATCTGTGCGAGTTTCTGCATTCTTCCATTAACGTTCTTTACATAAAGCCCTATAATTAGGACTGTTGTGTTCACTGCGTTGTTTTCTTCTGTGAAGTATATTCACTTGATTGGCGTTCTGGTAACAGTTGCTCTTGTTTTGTTTCAGACGTCGCCTAGATTTTGTTATCTGGGACAGGATAGGATTTAGAAGTGCAATACCCATAGTATATTTTGGGTACGCCTTACTCGGGGGTATTTGTTTTTACGGGTTTTGGAAGAGTTATTGAGGATATTTCTAGCAGTGGTTCGAGGTGATTTATCGGCAATTGAGTAAGAGAGGAAATTTACTCGAATGGCGAATCTTGGTCTTAGTAAGGAAAGTCCAAGGAGAGGCATGTAGTGTAGTCCTTGGGAGGTTTAGATTGAGAATCTGTTAACCTTAGTTAGGAAACCTAATGTTGGTGACTCTTACCGAGGTGAGGTTAGTGTAGTTATCCCAATATTAGGAGTTCTCGGCAGTTACAATTGCGCCTTGCCCTTCAATATGGTTAGGAAGGATTCTGAGAAAGATGTTTCTCTTGGGAAGAAATAGGGTTAGGAATATGATTGTCCTGGAAGAAGTTGGGGACCCTGAGTTGAGATTTTAGGACGAGGGGAAACCATTGAGTTACGGAAAGGTAAGGTAGAATACCTTTATTTGGGTTTAAGTTACGCTTTGTGCGATATTGGGAACGTCGCGTGTGAAGTGTGATGAGTATCTAGCCGCTATACCGATAGGGTGTATGGAATTTTCCTAGAGGAGGAAGTGAGCAAGAGCGGCCTTTGTATGGCATCTTTGGAGATGATATACCTTTTCATAACTGAGAGGTTCAGAGTTTGGGAGATTTATGGAGAGCTGATAGTTTAGCTCATAATTGCGCTAGTTTTGAGAACTAGGCTTTGGCTAGAGTATTGTATTTGTTGAGGCCTTGTGTCCTAAACATAAGGTGTTTGTTTGGCGTGTCGAAAGACGCGGGATGTGTTTATATTGTATGGTTGTTTAGGCCCTCGAGCAATATCTAAAATATGGAAAATCCCCTTTTTATAAAACCTTAACCCTGGTCCAACTAATCTCAATCCCCGACCTAGCTACACAGTAGTGTATTGGGAGGGTTCCTTGTTTGGATTTCGCTTGCGAGACCTCCCCCGCACGAAGGTGGCTAGTGTCAGGAATTGAGGAGAGTTCTACCATTGGGAAATTTTAAACTTTTATATATTTAGTATGTTGCTATAGAGTATATTGCTGAGGGTATGTTATGATTGAGGCTAATGGAGCTTGATCATAGTTTTACGAGTGGAAACTCGGTTATGAGGTGTATGGGCGCCCTGGGTAGTAGTTGCTTTAAAACTGTATGGTTCGACATGAGAACCAGGAAGGATCGGTATAGTGATCCTAAGGATTGATGTGGGGACTAGATGATATTGAGGTCCTAGGCATGTCTTAAATTTCGCGGATGAAATTTTTGTAAGGGGGGAAGTGTGTAACAACCCTCGATTTTTGGAGACTGAGAAATTAAATTTTGGGAAAATAAAATTTAATTGAATTGGAGAATTTGAAAATTTGGGAATTGAGGCCCAAAAATAGAGAATATTTTAAAGTATTCCGGATGATATTTTTGAGGGTACCATCGACTCCGGAAGGGTCGAGATAGTCAAAATGACTGTCATTGGGTCTTATTTCGGCTCCGGAATGTTTTTAAGTTATTTTGACTTGAATTGGAGTAAACGAGTCATTTAAAGTGTGTATTAACATTTAAACTTGGGATTTTGTTTTAAAGGTTTGTGAGGCTTACGGATTAAGCCATTTCTCATTTGAGAGAAAGAGAGAAAAAGCCCTAGAGAGAGAAGAAGAAAGGAAAGAAGAAGAAAGGAAGAGAGAGAGGAAGAAAAGCTTGGGAATTTCCGGCCCAACCGCGACATCGAGGACGATCCAACCTCTACAAACCTGAGGCAAGTGTTTAATCTTGCTAAATAGCTATTTGTGTATTTCATTTCATAATTTGTGGGGTAAGAAATGGATTTTTGGGTATTAACATCAAAACCTAGATTTTGGGTTTAAATCTTGAAATCAATGTTATTCTATGGTTTAATCACATATAAATGGTTGGGATGAGATGTAGGATGGGTTTTCTTGTTAATAACATTATTGGGTTAAAGATTTGGGGGCTTGGTGATGATATTTGGGTATTTAATTTCGTGGGTTTGCTGAGAAAGGGAATTCGGCCAGCTTAACTGGTATGGCCGGTCGACCGCGGTCTGGGGACCGGTCGACCGCGCCTTAAGGAAAAAGCCTACTGCATTTCTTCGTAGGCAAAATTTGGACCCGCGGTCGACCGGGGGTCTGGGACCGGTCGACCGGTCCCCTGTTTTTAGCCCAAAGTTTAGAATTGTTCTCCCCCTCTTTCTTTTGGAGTTTATTTTTCGAGGCTTCCTTAAGGGTTGTTTTAGGAGGTTTCTCTAGGCGGACTTCTAACCCTTTTTGGTTGGGTTAGTTGATTTGGGGTTCTCTCTTATGAAGTAAGAGATATCTTTTGGTGACTTATAGGGGGTTTCTCACTTAGTAGCTGATGGTGGGAACTTCTTGGAATCATTGGATAAGAAATATCCATGTATGTTGTGAAATTTCTAGGCCGACAATGATGTCAAATCCTTATAAGGATAGGATATGGTTAAGATGTAGTTTGGGGCCAATTGGAAGAGAGTGGTTACATACTCATTAAGAGCGAGGGGTCCCATATCCTTAGAAATGTTTAGTCTAGGGGAAAATCGATAACTCAATAGGGGTAAGGGTTACCGAGATTGATTCGAACCATAGGTGACATTGAGAACGCTTTGGGATCGTACCATCGACTAGAGAAATGCGGTAGCAAATTCTAGTTAGGATAGTTTCCCCGTAATTATGGGGATATGACTACTGAGATTCCAATACTTGAATAAGGTTGGAATAAATTGAGGTTTTAGACTATTAAGTCATGTGTGAGCCTATGGTCAAATAGTACCAAAGGTAATGATGTACTTTTGGGTATGGTTGATACGTGTAGTGATGGATTCCTACACAAACTTTTTGGGTGATAACCCTAATGTTGAATATATGTATAGATATTTACATATGGTTTTGGGAGACTATTCTTCATAGGAAAAATGATTGAATATGTTTCAAGTGAGGGATTGTATTCACATATCGAGGTACATTTAATGGATATTGTGGTGACGGCTTGTATATTGAGGAGTATGTATACTTATAGCCGGGTTTATATATCTTATACATATGAACGAGAATTAGTTTGTATATATATTGATATAGCGATGTGTGAATATATATGCATATATCTATGTATGAATATGAATATATGGATATATTTATGTTGTGGACATACATGGTATGGACATTTAAACCGTATATGATGGTTTATTATATTAGATCATATGATGGGATCATATGGATATTGCGTATGTGAGTGATATATATATACTTATTTGGTTTATTATATTGGATCATATGATGGGATCATATGGATGTATGTATATTGCGTATGTGAGCGACATATATACTTATTTAGTTAAGCATACCCCGCTCATGCTATCATTGGGAAGTTTCCGCGCAGAGGGTGAGCATCCTGGCATATAGTGCAGGGTGTGGATATTCCCCAGGTCATAGTCGTCCCTTGTGATTATTATACATATAGATATATATTTTTGGGATGAGACGTGGTGGGTATGTTTCGTCTCATTGCCGGTTGGAACTATGACCGCTTCCCGGGACGTCGTGTGTGTGAGTATATCACGAGGTGGGTGTCGTTGATCCCCACCAGGTGGTCCCCAGTTGTTACGTGAGCCGGACTCTGGGAGGATGATAGCATTGATGCAGTTTTATCGGCGATATATATAGCCGGGTATTATATTTGCATGGCGATTGTACATCATATATGGTATGTACACTTGGTCATGGGTATGGATGCTGGTATGTATATATATATGGTGAGAATAAAATACCTATATATATATATATATTTATATATCCTAGATAAAAGGATATGGTATTTCTAGGGTACATCTTGGATGATTATGGTGTACCAGATTTATTGGGGGTTGATGTATCGTACTTGAGGAATTCTTCGGTTACATCACACCAAGGATATTATTGGAGATTCTTTTATTTTATTTTATTTGTTTTCTTTCTTTTTTTTTCTTTCTTTCTTTCTTTTGTAGTTTATAAAGTTTTAGTAGTAGTGGTAGTATTAACTTGTATGTTGAGGATTATGGATCTCTAGGATCGACATTGCCCAGGAGTAGTGTAACGAGGTGGTTCCTTGTTTGGATTTCGCTTCGCGAGACACCTCACGCACGAAACACAGTGCCATGTCGAGATTTGAGAGAAGTAATTCCATATGTGGCATCTCGGATCTCTGGTCTTGACCTTGTCAGGAGTAGTGTAACGGGGCGGTTCCTTGTTTGGATTTCGCTTTGCGAGACTCCCCACGCACGAAACGTAGTACAATTTTGAGATTAGAGAGAAGTTTTGCCAATATTCCATGTGCATGATATTAAGAATATTAATTCTTATGTTTTAGCCTATATATGTATATATACATATATATGTGTATATATATATAGGGGTAACGTATTATGAATTATAATTCATGAGATTATTAATCGGAATCCATTAAGCCTTTTATGGCATAATTGTTGTAGCCATAATCTAGTAGGATTAGAAAGGGTGGGTCCTTAGATTATGACGGGTAAGTAGCTCTCGTGGGTATAGGCTAGGCCTATGATAAGTTAGGTTGTCCATATAACAATGGGGGTAATTTAACTAAAACTTGAGGACGCGATTAGGTGCGCGCCTTTAGACGAGAGGTGAGATGGGGTTCCACGAGAGAGCGATTCCACTTTAATTATGAAATAAAGTACACCGGTATTTATTATGCACGGTTAACACACTTGCTAAATATTTTCACATTCGGGGCTCTGACCCGTTTACTTTTCTCTCCTCCTTGTATATATATTTATTACCACAGGTATCCTACCGCATGGATGCCGGATGACTTTCTATCCAGAGTCTTGGGAGCCGCGACAGGTGCGGACTGTTGTGGGATGTTTCATGTAGCCGCTTCCTACTTCTTTAAAATTCTAGGTAGGGTTCATGTTGTATATCGGGTTTGTACCCAAGGGATATTTATGTACATGTTTATATTTATTCCATTTCAGTTATTGTATTGGCTGTGGCCCGACAGCTTATTCGGGTCTACTTTGTGTAGCACATTCGGTTATGTTTATTTAGTAAATTTTATTTCTAGCATCTCATTTATTTTAGTTCTTTCCTGCATCCTTCTTTTCTTTTTAGCGTTAGTTGGTTGTCTGTTGCACATTTTTATTTATTTTCGCATCCCGCTTGTATGATATCGGGTAGTTAGTCCTATATTATATAGTACCGACAATTGATGTTGAGACTGGACCATCTGAAACTCCTGATTTAATATAGTATAGGGCTGGCCACCCGTTATTATTTTAGGCGGGTTGTGACAGATGGTATCAGAGCATCAGGTTCTAGAGTCCTTAGGATCTGTGCGAGTTTCTGCATTCTTCCGTTAACGTTCTTGACATAAAGCCCTATAATTAGGACTGTTGTGTTCACTGCGTTGTTTTCTTCTGTGAAGTATATTCACTTGATTGGCGTTCTGGTAACAGTTGCTCTTGTTTTGTTTCAGACGTCGCCTAGATTTTGTCGTCTAGGACAGGATAGGATTTAGAAGTGCAATACCCATAATATATTTTGGGTACGCCTTACTCGGGGGTATTTGTTTTTCCGGGTTTTGGAAGAGTTATTGAGGATATTTCTAGCAGTGGTTCGAGGTGATTTATCGGCAATTGAGTAAGAGAAGAAATTTACTCGAATGGCGAATCTTGGTCTTAGTAAGGAAAGTCCAAGGAGAGGCATGTAGTGTAGTCCTTGGGAGGTTTAGATTGAGAATCTGTTAACCATAGTTAGGAAACCTAATGTTGGTGACTCTTACCGAGGTGAGGTTAGTGTAGTTATCCCAATATTAGGAGTTCTCGGCAGTTACAATTGCGCCTTGCCCTTCAATATGGTTAGGAAGGATTCTGAGGAAGATGTTTCTCTTGGGAAGAAATAGGGTTAGGAATATGATTGTCCTGGAAGAAGTTGGGCACCCTGAGTTGAGATTTTAGGACGAGGGGAAACCATTGAGTTACGGAAAGGTAAGGTAGAATACCTTTATTTGGGTTTAAGTTACGCTTTGTGCGATATTGGGAACGTCGCGTGTGAAGTGTGATGAGTAGCTAGCCGCAATACCGCTAGGGTGTATGGAATTTTCCTAGAGGAGGAAGTGAGCAAGAGCGGCCTTTATATGGCATCTTTGGAGATGATATACCTTTTCATAACTGAGAGGTTCAGAGTTTGGGAGATTTATGGAGAGCTGATAGTTTAGCTCATAATTGCGCTAGTTTTGAGAACTAGGCTTTGGCTAGAGTATTGTATTTGTTGAGGCCTTGTGTCCTAAACATAAGGTGTTTGTTTGGCGTGTCGAAAGACGCGGGATGTGTTTATATTGTATGGTTGTTTAGGCCCTCGGGCAATATCTAAAATATGGAAAATCCCCTTTTTATAAAACCTTAACCCTGGTCCAAATAATCTCAATCCCCGACCTAGCTACACAGTAGTGTATTGGGAGGGTTCCTTGTTTGGATTTCGCTTGCGAGACCTCCCCCGCACGAAGGTGGCTAGTGTCAGGAATTGAGGAGAGTTCTACAATTGGGAAATTTTAAACTTGTATATATTTAGTATGTTGCTATAGAGTATATTGCTGAGGGTATGTTATGATTGAGGCTAATGGAGCTTGATCATAGTTTTATGAGTGGAAACTCGGTTATGAGGTGTATGGGCGCCCTGGGTAGTAGTTGCTTTAAAACTGTATGGTTCGACATGAGAACCAGGAAGGATCGGTATAGTGATCCTAAGGATTGATGTGGGGACTAGATGATATTGAGGTCCTAGGCATGTCTTAAATTTCGCGGATGAAATTTTTGTAAGGGGGGAAGTGTGTAACAACCCTCGATTTTTGGAGACTGAGAAATTAAATTTTGGGAAAATAAAATTTAATTGAATTGGAGAATTTGAAAATTTGGGAATTGAGGCCCAAAAATAGAGAATATTTTAAAGTATTCCGGATGATATTTTTGAGGGTACCATCGACTCCGGAAGGGTCGAGATAGTCAAAATGACTGTCATTGGGTCTTATTTCGGCTCCGGAATGTTTTTAAGTTATTTTGACTTGAATTAGAGTAAACGAGTCATTTAAAGTGTGTATTAACATTTAAACTTGGGATTTTGTTTTAAAGGTTTGTGAGGCTTACGGATTAAGCCATTTCTCATTTGAGAGAAAGAGAGAAAAAGCCCTAGAGAGAGAAGAAGAAAGGAAAGAAGAAGAAAGGAAGAGAGAGAGGAAGAAAAGCTTGGGAATTTCCGGCCCAACCGCGACATCGAGGACGATCCAACCTCTACAAACCTGAGGCAAGTGTTTAATCTTGCTAAATAGCTATTTGTGTATTTCATTTCATAATTTGTGGGGTAAGAAATGGATTTTTGGGTATTAACATCAAAACCTAGATTTTGGGTTTAAATCTTGAAATCAATGTTATTCTATGGTTTAATCACATATAAATGGTTGGGATGAGATGTAGGATGGGTTTTCTTGTTAATAACATTATTGGGTTAAAGATTTGGGGGCTTGGTGATGATATTTGGGTATTTAATTTCGTGGGTTTGCTGAGAAAGGGAATTCGGCCAGCTTAACTGGTATGGCCGGTCGACCGCGGTCTGGGGACCGGTCGACCGCGCCTTAAGGAAAAAGCCTACTGCATTTCTTCGTAGGCAAAATTTGGACCCGCGGTCGACCGGGGGTCTGGGACCGGTCGACCGGTCCCCTGTTTTTAGCCCAAAGTTTAGAATTGTTCTCCCCCTCTTTCTTTTGGAGTTTATTTTTCGAGGCTTCCTTAAGGGTTGTTTTAGGAGGTTTCTCTAGGCGGACTTCTAACCCTTTTTGGTTGGGTTAGTTGATTTGGGGTTCTCTCTTATGAAGTAAGAGATATCTTTTGGTGACTTATAGGGGGTTTCTCACTTAGTAGCTGATGGTGGGAACTTCTTGGAATCATTGGATAAGAAATATCCATGTATGTTGTGAAATTTCTAGGCCGACAATGATGTCAAATCCTTATAAGGATAGGATATGGTTAAGATGTAGTTTGGGGCCAATTGGAAGAGAGTGGTTACATACTCATTAAGAGCGAGGGGTCCCATATCCTTAGAAATGTTTAGTCTAGGGGAAAATCGATAACTCAATAGGGGTAAGGGTTACCGAGATTGATTCGAACCATAGGTGACATTGAGAACGCTTTGGGATCGTACCATCGACTAGAGAAATGCGGTAGCAAATTCTAGTTAGGATAGTTTCCCCGTAATTATGGGGATATGACTACTGAGATTCCAATACTTGAATAAGGTTGGAATAAATTGAGGTTTTAGACTATTAAGTCATGTGTGAGCCTATGGTCAAATAGTACCAAAGGTAATGATGTACTTTTGGGTATGGTTGATACGTGTAGTGATGGATTCCTACACAAACTTTTGGGTGATAACCCTAATGTTGAATATATGTATAGATATTTACATATGGTTTTGGGAGACTATTCTTCATAGGAAAAATGATTGAATATGTTTCAAGTGAGGGATTGTATTCACATATCGAGGTACATTTAATGGATATTGTGGTGACGGCTTGTATATTGAGGAGTATGTATACTTATAGCCGGGTTTATATATCTTATACATATGAACGAGAATTAGTTTGTATATATATTGATATAGCGATGTGTGAATATATATACATATATCTATGTATGAATATGAATATATGGATATATTTATGTTGTGGACATACATGGTATGGACATTTAAACCGTATATGATGGTTTATTATATTGGATCATATGATGGGATCATATGGATGTATATATATTGCGTATGTGAGTGATATATATATACTTATTTGGTTTATTATATTGGATCATATGATGGGATCATATGGATGTATGTATATTGCGTATGTGAGCGACATATATACTTATTTAGTTAAGCATACCCCGCTCATGCTATCATTGGGAAGTTTCCGCGCAGAGGGTGAGCATCCTGGCATATAGTGCAGGGTGTGGATATTCCCCAGGTCATAGTCGTCCCTTGTGATTATTATACATATAGATATATATTTTTGGGATGAGACGTGGTGGGTATGTTTCGTCTCATTGCCGGTTGGAACTATGACCGCTTCCCGGGACGTCGTGTGTGTGAGTATATCACGAGGTGGGTGTCGTTGATCCCCACCAGGTGGTCCCCAGTTGTTACGTGAGCCGGACTCTGGGAGGATGATAGCATTGATGCAGTTTTATCGGCGATATATATAGCCGGGTATTATATTTGCATGGCCATTGTACATCATATATGGTATGTACACTTGGTCATGGGTATGGATGCTGGTATGTATATATATATGGTGAGAATAAAATACCTATATATATATATTTATATATCCTAGATAAAAGGATATGGTATTTCTAGGGTACATCTTGGATGATTATGGTGTACCAGATTTATTGGGGGTTGATGTATCGTACTTGAGGAATTCTTCGGTTACATCACACCAAGGATATTATTGGAGATTCTTTTATTTTATTTTATTTGTTTTCTTTCTTTTTTTTTTCTTTCTTTCTTTCTTTTGTAGTTTATAAAGTTTTAGTAGTAGTGGTAGTATTAACTTGTATGTTGAGGATTATGGATCTCTAGGATCGACATTGCCCAGGAGTAGTGTAACGAGGTGGTTCCTTGTTTGGATTTCGCTTCGCGAGACACCTCACGCACGAAACACAGTGCCATGTCGAGATTTGAGAGAAGTAATTCCATATGTGGCATCTCGGATCTCTGGTCTTGACCTTGTCAGGAGTAGTGTAACGGGGCGGTTCCTTGTTTGGATTTCGCTTTGCGAGACTCCCCACGCACGAAACGTAGTACAATTTTGAGATTAGAGAGAAGTTTTGCCAATATTCCATGTGCATGATATTAAGAATATTAATTCTTATGTTTTGGCCTATATATGTATATATACATATATATGTGTATATATATATAGGGGTAACGTATTATGAATTATAATTCATGAGATTATTAATCGGAATCCATTAAGCCTTTTATGGCATAATTGTTGTAGCCATAATCTAGTAGGATTAGAAAGGGTGGGTCCTTAGATTATGACGGGTAAGTAGCTCTCGTGGGTATAGGCTAGGCCTATGATAAGTTAGGTTGTCCATATAACAATGGGGGTAATTTAACTAAAACTTGAGGACGCGATTAGGTGCGCGCCTTTAGACGAGAGGTGAGATGGGGTTCCACGAGAGAGCGATTCCACTTTAATTATGAAATAAAGTACACCGGTATTTATTATGCACGGTTAACACACTTGCTAAATATTTTCACATTCGGGGCTCTGACCCGTTTACTTTTCTCTCCTCCTTGTATATATATTTATTACCACAGGTATCCTACCGCATGGATGCCGGATGACTTTCTATCCAGAGTCTTGGGAGCCGCGACAGGTGCGGACTGTTGTGGGATGTTTCATGTAGCCGCTTCCTACTTCTTTAAAATTCTAGGTAGGGTTCATGTTGTATATCGGGTTTGTACCCAAGGGATATTTATGTACATGTTTATATTTATTCCATTTCAGTTATTGTATTGGCTGTGGCCCGACAGCTTATTCGGGTCTACTTTGTGTAGCACATTCGGTTATGTTTATTTAGTAAATTTTATTTCTAGCATCTCATTTATTTTAGTTCTTTCCTGCATCCTTCTTTTCTTTTTAGCGTTAGTTGGTTGTCTGTTGCACATTTTTATTTATTTTCGCATCCCGCTTGTATGATATCGGGTAGTTAGTCCTATATTATATAGTACCGACAGTTGATGTTGAGACTGGACCATCTGAAACTCCTGATTTAATATAGTATAGGGCTGGCCACCCGTTATTATTTTAGGCGGGTTGTGACAGTTATGTTATTAAGCCACCCACAGCTAATATGCGAGATACTATCAAGCCTCTCCAGGCTGGGTATTGTAAGCCTCCTGGCTCGATGACGAGTCCCAAAAGCTAAGAATGGGCGTTATAAGCCCCCGTGGCTGATAAAAGCTCCTTGAATCCTCAGATGCCACTACGAATATGGTCATCATATGATAAGATGTAGTTGCACATTGCGGGGGAAACTTCAGAGCTAATGAAGGTCGTATCCCATCCATAAGTGCATCCCGAAATAGAATAATCCTTCGAGATAATTTTGTTATATTTCCTCTGAAATCTGTTTGAGACAACAAGTCTTTTTGCGAGGTAGCAGGTTATGAAACCAAGAGAAATATCAGATATAGCTAAACTTGATAGTTCATATATTTATATATGTATGCTGCAGCTAATGGCTTTGTTAACAAAACATAAAGTCTCGAGTATTTAAGGCTACAGTGAGCTTTATAAAACATAAACAGAAATAGTTGAAATTAGAAAGACTAAGGATGAGATGCAGTAGGCAGCCTCTGCTAGGTCTGGCTGAATCCCTTATGCATTCTTCAGGAATCGCTGTAGCATCCCTTGCCCGATTAGCCTTTCAATTTCATCCTTCAGAGCGTAGCATTGCTCTGTGTCGTGGCCATGGTCCTGATGGAATCTGCACCAGGTAGCTTTGTTCCTCTTGTGGGGTCGAGCTCTCAATTTTTCTGTCCACCTCAAAATCTTGTCCCCTTTGATGACTTCCAAGATCTCCTCAATCGGGAGGCTCAACTGAGTGTAGACACCAGACTTTTTCTGCCTTTTTTGACTTCTGACGATTGGTTCCACGGTTTCAGTTTTCGCCGCGGCAGGCATGGCTGGCTTTGCTATTTCCTCCACTTCTGCGCCTATATTTTTAGATGTCGCGGACTCCAGCATTATCACCCTCTGAGTGAGAAAATTGACCTGGGTCTAAAGCGAGGCGTGGCTATCATAGAGGTGATTAAGGTGATTGTATAGTTGCACAATCTCATCCTTGACTTCTGCACTCCGGCTGGATTCTCCCTCCATCTCTGCTTTTATTAGTCTTTACAATGTATATATATAATCTGAGAAGAATCTAACAGAAGTGAGCAATCTCAGAGATACTAAAGTAACCAAGTAGGAAATGGAGGCCGCAGCCACTTCTACGGGGCACCGCGGCCGCGGCCATAAGGCGCGTAGCAAGATGCACTGTCGCGGCCTCATATGATACACCACGGTATATCTAGAGCCCGACTGATTACGCTCAATGTTTGAAGCTTTTGTAACTACCCTAGTGTAGGCCACGACCCTAAGACATATTTACTGTCTGGCCACATCCCCTCCTAGGCAGCAAGGAGCAATCCCAAACCTGAAGCTCAGGAACTGAGTTTCTCTCCCGAAACTTATGGGGAGCACACCTACTAGGGTTTGTCCATGAGTAAATAACCTCTCGGTGCACACACGGCACAGTTTCAATGATAACCCTATATCATAGGCCAAGAACAGCAAAGAAGGAGTAGATACAATCCCTCCCTAATCATTCATCTTTTTGAGGCAAAAGCCCGTCATGCCTTTCGATACTAGCTAGATAGAATGATATCACAGGGGTATGCAAGATGGGTCTAAAGCCATAAGATGGAGTAAATCTGGAGTCCAATAACCAGTAACCGACCCGTGAGGAGATGATCCAAAGGACCCCCTGGGATCGAATAAGGTGTTTGAAGAACTCATATGTGCAGAGAAACAAGATTGAAATGTTTCGTTCCCACAGACGGCGCCAGATTGATGATACGAGAAATCGTACATAGGTAGATCTCGTGCCAACAAATCAAGTATGAAATGTAGAATAAATAGATAAAGCAAGCAAACAGAGAGTAGACAAGATATAGAGTGGTTCAGCCCCTAAAATAGGCCTACGTCCACTGTGTGGCTCCCTTCTCATTACATGCATTGCATTGTACAATATAATCGTGCCTATAGAGGCGTACAAGTATGAGAATAAAGGAGAGTACATGATAGTATTAGAGATTCCGGTGAGCCCGTGAGGTAGCTGTCTTGTAGATTCTAGGCCTCCAAAGCTTATGTTGGGATGATGTAGGGAGAGTCTGTGTTGTAGGGCCTCGGGTGTCTCCGGAACCTCTCCCCACTTCCAGGTGTGATCCTCTATTTATGAGGAAGTGTGTTGAGTCACGTGCCAGGAGCACGTGGCGCATACCAAGTCTGCAGTAGATGTGGATAAGGGCGGGCGGCCCAGAGAGTAAGCAATGCTGCTGTGCTGGAGGGAGACCGCGGACCTTAAGGTGGGGTGCCGCGGCCTCTTATAGTGAGAGCCGCACCCTATAGAAGTTCTGGCCGTGCCTCGAAAGAGAGTTACCTTCCGCGGCCTGTATCGCCTGGATGGGATTGTAGAAGTACTGCCACGGAAGGGTGCTATACTTGTACTATCATTCATTATATTATTTTTCAATAAATATGGGTAAAATAGTTAATTGTATCCAAAATATTTAACAGATGGACTAAATTGAGACAAAATAAAAGGATGGGGATGAAATTGAAACAAAAAAAAGGACAGGGATGAAATTTAACCAATTCTAAAGGTGAGGGATTAAATTGAGACAATAAAAGGGTAAGCGACTAAATTGAAACCAATAGAAAGGTAAGAGACTATTGTGGTACTTTACTCTATATTGTACTAGTTTACACATTTGTTTTTCCCTGTTGCTATAAAAGGGACAAAACTATGGCTGAGTTCATTGATAGTTACGATTTCCAAAATTTTCATTTTTTTCCTTATCGCATCATGTGCACAAAGTATTGAACACATCAAACAAAAATTTTATATTTCATTAACAGTGCGTGCACCTCATTGGCATTACATTTGTTTCTTAATTCACATTTGTGTCATTATTTAGGGGTGTGCAAAAAAATCGATCGGTTCGAAAATCGAATTGAATCGTCCCAAATCGAATCGAAATCGGTGGATTTTTTAGTCTGGTTCGATCTGCGGTTTAAGGATTTAAAAAATCGATCATGTCGGTTCGGTCGATGGTTAGACCTAAAAAATCGATTTGAACCGAATCGAACCGACATTAATATTTATATTTAAAAACTCTTAAATAATTTCTATTTTTATATCTAAAAACTATTAACCGGCCTTTAAAACAGACCAAAAATAAAAGCCGACCTAAAAAAAATAACCACCAAAATTGAAAACTGACCAAAATCGAACCGAATTGAAATCGATGTGAACCGAAACCGACAGTTTTCTCCATTATCGGTTCAGTTTTGGTCTAACTTTTTCAAAAAGAACCGATCGGTTCGATTTGAATTACGGTTCAAAATCGACCCGACCCGTGCACACCTTTATCATTATCACTGTTCTAAAAAACCCACCTAGGCTTGAGGCTTGGGAGAAACGCCCCGCCTTAAGATTTTGACGCATTATGCTTGATAAAACCCTTAAAGCTTACTTTTTCTCTAAAAACAACAATGCTTTAGTGAAACGATATCGCATTCTAATGATTTTTTTACAAACCGGACCATTATCTCATAAAAAATAATCAAATAGTATTTTTATTTGCAAATATTCAGACATATATTTATGATATGTACAATTTTAGTATTGTAATAGCCTTGTTAGGGTTAAAAAATATTAAAATATATTAAAAAGGCCTAAACGCCTTTTCACACCTTTTTACGCCTAGGCCCGCCTAGGCTTCTACGGCTTAAGGCTTGACCTCCACGCCTCGATCACGCCCCGCGTTTTTTAGAACCTTGATCATTATTAATCATAAATAGAAAACGGACGAACCACAAGCCGACCTTAAACCAAAGCTAAATTCATTAATTAAATAGGTTAGGCACCACTCATTAATTAAATAGGTTAGGCACCAATGAAGCCATTCTTAAATCTGAGCTTCATCCAAACCGGGGTCAGTTCAAGAAAAATTAGAGACCAAGCTGGGCTTTAACAAAAATTTGTGCACCAAAGCCGACGCCTAGTGCCATTGACCCAAGTTGGTTCTTAACAGAAATTTATATTTCATCATCAGTGTGTGCACCTCATTGGCATTACATTTGTTTATTAATTCACATTTGTGTCATTATTGATCTTAACATGCAATGTAATTAATATATAGGTGATGATATTCTTTTCGTAAGTCCAAATTTATTGACTCTTTTTCAGTAAGATTAACACGAACTTTTAATATGACTAGTTGTAAGCCCGCGCGATGCGCGAACGAGACGAAATGTGCGGAACATAGAAAATAAAATATCTATCAAATTTTTCAATAAAACTTCCCATAAGAGAGTATAAAGAAGATTGAAAACTAAAGAGAGGAAAAAGATTTTATAGATGGAGTCTAACAGATGAACCGATCTGAAAAACTTTTGGTTAACCACATCGTAAGTCATAGAAAGGATGGATTGCGTTTCTAAAGTTTTTAATAAATAAATACACTTAAAAAACGTATTTATAAGCATAGTTAATTTTTTTAAGGTATATTTTATTAAATAAATTTTATCTTTGCAAAAAATTGTAAAACATATTTTTATGTAAAATAGTTAAAACTATTATTTACTTTTTAAAAGAGTGTAAATAATTTTTATTTTATTAACCTTTTCAAATAATTTAAGCACTTTTCTATATATTTTTTAGAATATTTTTTTATTTTGATAACATTATTTTTATAGAGAGAGATAAAGAGGTTGGAAGAGAAGAGATAGAGGGAGAGAAAGTAAAAAATGAAATATAGAGACTTTCAACATTTTAAACCCTATAATTGTTGTCTTTGATTTCAAACAGAGTTAGAATATTCATTACTCAACTTAAATATTCTCAAACTAAAAAGAAAAAAAGATGAAAACATTACATAAAATTATATATGTGCGTAAATGAAGAGACGTGTTAATAGAAAGAGAGAGAGAGAGAGAGAGAGAGAGAGAATTAAATGAAAAGTACATTAATTTAATAGGATATAAGAGAGAGAAGAAAAGAGAGCATTGTCCCTTGGATAACTTGAAATAGTATGAGCATTAACTAGCTGTAGAGCATTTTATAATATGCCACTTGTAAGACCGCGCGATGCACGGGCAAGGCGTAACGTACGGAATATAGAAAAAAATGTCTCTCAAATTTTTCAACAAAACTCCCAATTAGAGTAGATGAAGAAGATTGAAAACTAAAGAGATGAACAAAGGTTTTATAGAGGGAGTCTAAGAGATGAACAAATCTAGGAAACTTTTGGTTAAAACCTTCATAAGTCTAAAGGATGAATTGAAATTCAAAGTTGTTGCTTAACAATGCCTAGTTACAATAGAGAAATGAATGCGATAGTATTTCTAAAAAAATTATTTATAAAATTCACTTAAAAATATATATATATATAAATAGTTAATTTTTTTAAAAAAAATTATTTTATTAAATAACTTTTATCTCTGCAAAAAACTGTAAATGTTTTAGTCATATAAAATAGTTAAACTATTATTTACTTTTTAAAAGAGTGTAAACAATTTACTTTTTCAAATAATTTAAGCACTTTTTAATATTTTTAAATTTTTTATTTATTTTCGTAACATTATTTTTATAAATACGTTTTAAGTGAATTTTTTATTAAAAACTCAGGTTTTTATGCTAATGTAAATAAATAGGATAAAGATTTAATAGAAAGGCCGGATGAAATTAAAAAAAAAAGAGAGATATAAAGTTAAAAAATTTAAATTCGGTAAAAAAAATCATATATAATTATATTTTCAAAATTATCCACCATTTAAGTCTTTCAATAGCACGCCTCTACAAAAAAATAGCCAAAAATCAGTGTGACGCCTCACACAGCTTGACGGTGAGAAAATACGACACTACAGTTGCAAGTAGGAATTGGTTGTCACTATTTTTCAATTAGGATTCATATTAAAAGAATATCACATAAAAATAACGCATAAAAATAAGGTTATGACTAAATGCACTCCGAGTGAGTACTCCAATATTTCAAAATGATATATAAGGACATTTTATAATGATCTTTAGTGGCATTTTTTAATTTTTTGATGACACTTTTTGAAATATGGGAGAAGTCACTTGAAGTTCATTTAACCATACGCAAAAAAAATGGTTAAGGTTAAAAATTATCAAAAAAACTCTTTTGTACATGTCATCGAACATATGTACTTGAAAATAAGACTGATACACACCAATTTTAGAAAATGATGTATTGTTATAAATAAGTATGATATGTATGGTAACTAGGTGCTGGGGATGATGGCTTCTTCTCACTTCCCTTGCTGTTTTGTGTCGACAAATATCTTCAGGAGAAGCACCGCAATAATGTCACTACACATCTGGCAACTGGATAACCCGCCGTCGGAAGGCAGTAACTTCAAATGTGGGGAACATGCAATCGTCGACATAAGCGTGGAGGTTTCTAGGTGACATAAATTTATGAAAGTATGGATGTTGGTTTAAAATCTTTTTTTTTAAAGAGAATAAACGATGATAATTTATAAGGGAACAAATTCTAATAAAGAACATAATTCTATTCTAGGTGCCACCCTTTTTTTTAGTGAAATGTAAAATTTAATTAACACCAAAGGAAAATGCCCAGAAATATATCAGTTACAGCCCAAACCAAAAAACAACACAGACCCAAACAAAACTCAAATTAGCATGCATGCCACAAACCTAAATTGGCACGCATACCACAAACCCAAAACAAAATCCAACGATTTACCAACTAACCCAACAAAATAAAATGAAAACAAACTAACAAAGCCCAACCTTGCTACCAAAACTCAATCAACTACCCAACCCAAAAATTAACCCGAGTCCAGATCATTACCAAACCAACTGCTAGTTTCAGTAATACCATCAAACTAAAACCAGTTACCTCAACTCCACACGTGTTGCCTTGCCAGACATATCTCAACCACGTGTACACCACCATTTGAATCAACCACTCAAAGAAAAGCAGATTGAACCCTTGTCTGCCACCTAATAGCTAAAACGTATCAAAACTTATCTTTTAAACCAAACACTCAAGGTAACACATAAGAGATACCTCCAAACTTCATCTTCAACCATGGAACCTCCAGAAATCCAACCAAGACCACCCAACCAAAAATCATCCCAAATACCACTTTCAAACAAATATCAACCACTTCAACCAATGAATCAAATATCCATAGGAAATGAACCCAACAAAATGCTTGAAACAAATCAAAGTGAACCAAGAACCAACCTCCCCAACAACTACATAAGTTGTGCGAGTTTGGCGATGATGGCCTAACCTTCAGAGGCTTTGGCAGAATCACATCCGGCCCATGCGGTGGTTGTGGAATATCAGGATTCGGTGGTGAAGGTATTGATGGGCCTGGAAAATTAGGACCGAGCGGAGAAGGCATTGGCGGAACTGGAAAATCATGACCTGGGTTTAGTCCAGGTGACACTGGTGGAGGATTTGCGGACTCATATGAAAACTCCAATATATGGCTAGAAAGAGAGAACGGGTTTGGGTTTTAAAATTGGTGGAGACCCAGCTTTGGCTCAGGGATGCAGATTTGTTATATTGGTTTCGCATCAATGATCTTTTTCTAGGGTAATTTGGAGAGAGAGAAAAACTTGACTTGGAATAGGAATTATAAGGGATAGTGACTTTTTTGGATTTTAGACATTTCGTCCTAGTCAGATAAACAATCGAAGAGATATGTGAAAAGTAAAATATTATTAATCATCATAAAAAAGAATAGTAAAAAAAAAGAGGAGGGTGCGTAAATAGGACTTATCAGTTGCTTAAAGAGTGAGATAAATTCATATATTCATGTGGACACCTTTAAAATGAAGTAGAATTAATTGATGGGGCTTTGAGCCAATGTGGATGGTTACGTGGATAACCTTGAGTTTGAGGATCTTAAATGCTTGTATAATATTTTAGAGTATTATAGAGATTGGCTAAAATATATACAACTTATTCTATATTGTAGGGTTCATTGTTTTGTCATTCATAATTTGATCAAACACATTGGAGAGTCATGTGAAACCTCATTTGGTTAAAGTAAAAAAACTTGTACTATTTCTATAGTTAACCCTGATGTATTAGTGGAATAGAGTCACTTGTTAATAAAATCAAATAAAAAGTAATTGAAGGAAATCAATTTCAAACATAACGGAAACCTATTAAATCATGGGAAGCACTATCGGAACTCCAACAAAATTCTCTAGTGCTCCAAATTTTTTATAATGAATTAATTAACAGAACTACCCTCCATGTCCATTAAACCCTCTTGAAACCCACTAAAACCATCATGTAATATTTAATATATCTCAATCGCCCTATACTCCAATTTTTTAAGCCACTTCGTATATATTCTAAATTTGTAAGTAAATCTCTTATTTCACCATTAGTTTTTTTAACAAAAGAAGACTCTCAGACACTTCATCCTTATATATTTATTTGTAAAAAATTATATTTTTCACTTTTTAAATATCAATATCCTTTAATTTTACAAACCCTTACAAAATTGAAACGGTTATTATCCATCCATTGGTAGACAATCATCATGTTTCAGTGACACAAATATATAAAAGTCGCTACAAATATTTATTTTAAGAATATTTCGGATTAGTTTAAATCCCATGACTAAGTATACTACATGTGCTTTAATATTTTTAAACTTCCTCCTATTCTTTTGGAGATGATAGCTACTTTCCTTATTTTTAGAGTTTTGGTTACTATAGTACTGTATATATAATATCCACGGGTGTATCAGTTATGCATGAAATCATATAATAAAATTTCCTTTATCATAAAAAATTATTTACGGTACGAGATCCTAGGTTCTACGGCATCCGATTCCTTAATCTCAAGTGGTCTTTCACTCAACATGAACTCATTACAATAACTACTTGCAATTTGTTTTGTTAAGTTAAAACCATCAAATTATTTAATTTGGAAAACCCAAATTCTCATTCTCACGAATACACTAAAGATGACGGAATTCATTGAACGAGATCCACCAAGCAAAATTAATGACGAGGGTGAACCAACAATACTAATACTCCGGCTTGGACCTCTTATAATAAACATAATTGATTACACAAAAGTTTATTTGGCATTCATACCATATACACTAAAAGTGGGGGAATAAATGAAATTCATTATATAAAGAATAAACATAATGCTTTGTCAAAATAAAACATAAAGAGTCCACTTGGAACCATAACTATAAAGACCATAAAATATAATAGACCGCACTGATCCTTCTTCCTCAATCCTCTTGCTTTCAATCCGTAAACCTCACCCACTCTTCTCGTCTTCCTCATCTCCCTCAGACCATGCTTTTTAAGGCTGCAACAAACCAAACATAATCATGTCTTAATTTTCATAAAGGTTTGTAATTAAAAATGTGAGAAAAAGAAAACCATTGAGCTTTGTGCATTCAATAGCTATAGGATGATTCCCCCGTAACCAATGACTAATGAACCCAAACTCTATGATACAAACAAAGAAATTATTAGGTGGAAATATATATGAAACTGAAAATGAAAATGTTGGCATTACAAAGCAGGTTTCATAAGTGGGAGAAATTCATAAATAAAGGGGATAAGAGATAAAAAAAAATGCATTGACGCATCAATGCTTTTAGCCATCAATAATCAACAATCACCTTTAGTGCAATATGAAAAGTCATTTTGGGTCAATCTTAAAGTTTTGAACTGTAATGAAATACAATTACACTCCAAATTTGACATGTAATTAGTTTTGCAATGAACAATCGAATTTTCAATTCTGTTTGACCCTACTCAGGATATTAAAAAAGAATCTAATTTTCAATTATGTAGCATCTTTAAGGCTGCTATACCTCTTTAAGGAAGCATACATCTTAAATGAGGGTGTTATACCTCTTTAAGGTTGCTATATCAATACACGCTCATGAAAATGAAGAAAGGTCATTTAAGTAAATAAAAAAAGTTAATACACCTCTCCCAATTTTCAAACTCCCCAAACCTAAAATCAGTGAGAAAAAGATAAATCTACTCAAATAGGAAAAGAAAGCGATTGATCATAGAGAAACGAGAAGACAGAGCATGGAGATCTACCTTGATGCTGAAAGAGCGTGAGAGAGAGAATACACCTCTAGATAAGTGAGCACCATTAAAACTCCACCGAAAACACTATCGCCTATAGATCAATTCAAATGCTTCTACATGAACTGTATTTCAAATGCTTCTACATGGATCGTATTTATTTTTATGTGAATTGTATTTCAAACGATAAGTAGTAAGAATGCAGGGTATAGACATCTAAAAAATCCTTTTGGGCAGCAATGTATGTTTCATTCTATGTCTTCCCACTGTCCAGAATACATGCTTATCATGGTCTTTATTGGTCTATCTTCAAGTGCCTATCAAATTCTCTTGCAAAATTTCGCCTACTCCACACGTACTTGCAGCTGAAGACTTATTTCAACCAAAGTTGTTAGAAGAAATAAGATATCGAAAAGGATGATAAGAAACATGAAGTTTATTTTAAGTGTGACTTCATGTTATCGAAGGTTTCTTAAAACAACATTAAAAGCAACCAAATACGATATTAAAAAGGATATAAAGATTCAATACTCAGAACATGTATAATTCTAGTGCGTAATACACTGAAAAGAATGTTGATGTATGCTCTATGAGTCTACATCAGAGTCGTTCTAAAATAACTATAAAAATTCAGCTATAATGTGAGAGATATAACACATAGTAAACCACCAACTCAACTGTTATTTGTAGCTATTGCAGCTCGGGTGTTCTGGCTGGATTATTGAAGCGTTCGAGCGACAATTTGTGCAAGGGCAAGGCGTCAACAGCTACGCTGAAACCTTTAAGACCATTACACTCAATATTATTTCTACTCTTCTTGTTCCCATGATCTAAAAACACATGAATCACAATTAGTATATAGAATAATAAGTGAGAAAATATTAAGATACATCTATAATCGAATATGGAATAAATAAGTATTCACAAAGCAAACATTGAAAATAACAAAAGGGGAAGGATCGTATTAATGATGAAATTGAAATTGCTAGAAACTGGTATCATGTGTCAAACTACGTAAAATAATTCAATCACAAACATCTGATACCATGTAAACATAGCAGTGAACTCAAGAGGTTGTAATTTGATGAAAACATGAAAAACAACATGTTTCATGAATAAATAGGTATGTAACTTCAAAATAGAGCATAAAATACAAAATTACAGTTATGTTAGAACAAAGAAAAAGGTAAAACATTAAGTATTAGAAAACAACAAATAGAGCACAAAAAACTCTTTATACAAAATTCAGATCATGTGTATAAATAAAACAAAAATAACATAATCAAATTTGAAAACGCAATATTTTTGTACACTGAGAATTATATGAACACTCAACACCTTAGGTTGAGAAGAATCACAAATAAGTAATATAATCAAATGCATTATTTACATCCAAGGACCTGAAATAATGAAACTTAAAATAGTTTTTGTTTTCTCAATAGAAAAGCAATGAATCAAGTTGGAAACACCCAAATCATGTAAGCCATTAAAAATGGTGAGATAATAAATCTGAACCATGTGTGAATTCAATTCATATCCCTCATAGAGGTGGATACATTTGCATTCGACCATGTGAATCATCACATGTTTTTGTCAAATTAACATTGCAAAGTGATCGAGTGCACCTTTATTTCAATATGATGGACTAAGCTTTGATAAATAGTTAAGAGTTGAAATATATGCTGAGAAATTAAATAAATGAAAACATCCCAGTAATAAAATATTTGAATACACTTGAAAACTTGAATGAAATCAATGCTTGAGTGGTTCAAGTGCATTATGGTCATGTCTACAGTCAAATATTGACATCACATACGCTCAGTTAATGGAACAAATTAATCTTCTAGTCTAAGATTCAGATATCAACAAATTCATCTTATAATTGATTCCAACTTATATGGAATTATGAAATTTTATAAATTGTCAAGAGTGAGAAATACGACAGTTTGGTATACTAAGTCAGGACGTGCGTACGAGTCGTGTCAGAACTAATTTAATGGATCAAAGAAGTGAATTATTTCTAAGTATCTCGTATGGTCATTTCGAGTGCTCCATTGAGTTCGGAAGGGTCAAGATAGTCAGAAAACTCTACTCGGATATTTTATTTGGACTCCGGACATTTTTAGGCATAACCGGCACCCCTTAGGGGTATTTTTGTCTTTTGTATTTTTAGATAAAAATTATTTAATAAAATAAACTTTAAAAAAACTAAATATGTTTATAAATACGTTTTTTAAGTGTATTTATTTATTAAAAACTTTAGAAACGAAATTCATCCTTTCGATGACTTACGATATTGTTAACCAAAAGTTTCCCAGATCGGTTCATCTCTTAGACTCCATCTATAAAATATTTTTTCCTCTCTTTAGTTTTCAATATTCTTTATACTCTCTTATTCGAAGTTTTATTGAAAATTTTGAGAGATATTTTCTTTTCTATGTTCCGCACATTTGGTCTTGTTCGCGCATCGCGCGGGCTTACAACTAGTCATATTAAAACTTTGTGGTAATCTTACTTAAAAAGAGTCAATAAATTTGGACTTACGAATAGAATATCATCACTTATATATTAATTACATTGCATGTTAAGATTGATAATTACACAAATGTGAATTAAGAAACAAATGTAATGCCAATGAGGTGCAAGCACTGATAATGAAATATAAATTTTTGTTAAGGCCCAGCTTGGGTCAACAGCACTAGGGGTCGGCTTTTGGTGCACAAATTTCTGTTAAAACCCAGCCTGGTATCCAATTTTTCTTATACCGACCCCGGTTTGGATGAAGCTCAGATTTAAGAATGGCTTAGTTAGTGCCAAACCTATTTAATTAATGAATTTGGCTTTTGTTTAAGGTCGGCTTGTGGTTCGTCCATTTTCGATTTATGATTGATAATGATAGGAGTGTGTCGGGTAAATTTTGAACTGTAATTCAAATCTAACCGATCGGTTCTGTTTGGAAAAGTCAGATCGAAACCGAACCGATGATGGAAAAAAACATTGGTTTCGGTTCGGTTCGGTTTGGTTCGGTTCGATTTTGGTCGATTTTCGATTTTGATCAGTTTTTTTTTTGCCAGTTTTTAGTCTTGGTCAGTTTGAGGTCGGTTAATGATTTTTGGATATAGAAATAAAAATTATTGAAGAGTTTTTTAATATAAATATTGATGTTGGTTCCGTTCGGCTCAAATCGATTTTTTTAGATCTAACCTTTTAAATCCTTAAACTGAAGACCGAACCAGGATAAAAAAATTCGCCGATTTCAGTTCCATTCGGGACGATTCAATTCGATTTTCAGACCCATCGATTTTTTGTGCACACCCCTAGATAATTACACAAATGTGAATTAAGAAACAAATATAATGCCAATCTCCAAAAACTCGCTTTTCAGCATTTTTAATTTTTTAAAAGTTTAAGAAATAAAAGTAAAGTTGGTCAATGTTTAATTTACCTTAGTTGGGGTTAACATCACACGCATAATTTACACGCATTACCTTATGCACTTACACGAACCAACCCTAATCTCTCTCTCTCTCTCTCTTTCTCTCTCTCTCTCATCCTCATCAAACCCAACCCAAGAGTTCCCAACCGTAAAGTGTTTAATCCAAGAGGAGAACTCAAGTAAATTCGGTTAGAACCTCCATATATACAATCTTACAACTGAGACTAATACCTCATCTCATAGATTTCTACCGGGCTTGTGTTTGTTGGCCTGACAAGGCGACATATAAAAGTTCTAAAATCTCGATTCTGATCAATCTGACGAATCATCTTGAAATTGCGATGCATGAAGCCCGAATAGTCAGTAAAGTCTCCTCTTTTATCCATCATTCTCAGTCTTCGCTCCCATGTTCTTCTGGTGCTGTAAATTAGTTTGTGTACAGATGATGAATTGTCTCTTAAAAGGTTATCCTCTTCTCTTTTCATCTTAATACAAACATATATATTTCTGCATGGATTTTTGTAAATATTTAAACATCTATTATGAACTTAAACTAATATGTTAAGGGTTGATTGTTACAGTTTATATACTACTGCTAAGATTTTGGTGAGTTAAAAAATGGTATTTAGTGTCGTGCTCATAGGATTTACAGTTTATATACAACTGTTACAGTTTATATACCAGGGTGAATGCAGTGTCCTGCATATAGGATTTTGGTTAGTTAAATGGGGATTTAGTTGTTTATGGATTGAATAGGACCAAGACCGAATCTAGACCGCTTGAAAACCGAATAGGACCGAGACCCATTATGTACCGAGTACTACCAAAATTACCGCAAAGAGAAATTTATTGAAATTATGGTATTTTTCGAAAAAACGATTGTACCGATGTACCGCGCGGTTTGGTTTTGGTTTATGAGATGGTGTACCGGCTGGTCAAACTGATAACTTTGATTTGATGACTTCAAAGTTGGTATGGTATTGATATGGTCAATTTACCGACCAAACCGATCGAAAACCAGCCATAATTCTTACGCAAGAGGCATGTGCATTTTTCTTGACTATTATTGTCATCGTTTTCTATAATAAGATGCTACCATATAAGCACAATTGAAGGCACTGATCTCATTATTATTTATTTCTGGTGAAATATGGGATAATAGAAGAGTATATATTATTTTAATGTATCACATGCCATATGATAGCCAATATAATAAAAATAAAAATAAACAGTAGTATGCCATATGATAGTAAGTATAATAAAAATAAAATTAACAGTAGTATTGCGAACTAAATTTATAGGAGAAGGATATATATTTTTTAGTTCTCGTGTACCGCATCATATGATATTCAAAGCGGGAATACTACATTATTATTATTATTATTATTATCTTTTTTTATCCATTAAATTACATTTTTATCATGAGGCATCATGTTAATTAATAGTTAAGTTAATTATATTTTGACTTTTTCAACTTTGTTCCCATTTGTATTTTACTGACCTTAATTTTATTTTTTAAATTAAATTTCCTAAACTTTTAAAAGAGCGTCACTTTAGTTCCAAATCCTAACCATATTAATTTTTTGGAAGAAAAATTAGCATTGTGCGTGGGATATTAGGATATTTTTATAATTTGAGGGGTTAAAGTGTAATTAATCTTTAATAGTTTAAAAATCTTTGTGCTCGTTTGATTCGAAATATTGCTTTTTCTAAAAGACTTTAAAAATAATAAATTTTATTTAAAATTAGAGTTCTTTTTGTGCTTAGCAAGATTTGTATTAACTATTTGTTTAATCATTTTTCGCAAGCAATCCATAAACGAAATAATGAAAATAGTTGTCTTTGCGATTGCTCGTAACAATATAATATATTATGAAAATAATTGTCACTTTATATATAAAATTAGGTTATAACATGATTCATTTTAAGAATTTTATTTTTCTGGGTTAACATGTTTCGTGAAGGCTAGAGTAAAACTCCAAGGAAAAATTCAACATGTACCCCGTCTTCAAGCAACTGTAATATGTAATAAATTTTCGTAAATGTAAAACTACTCTATTTATGATGACAAATTGTAGCAAAAAGGTTATTACAAGTTGACCTCAAACTAAAATGTATTCTCCCTTATCAAAATTGTAAATGATTCATAATGTTTAGTGTGTTAAAAGTTGGGATAGCAATGGAGTGGATTTGGGACGGATTTGGCCAAACCCGACCACAAACTCATTTACCCCAAAATTTTAACACATTAGGGTCGGGGGCAGGGTAAGTCCGCACCAAAACCCGTTTCATTATCGTCCCTAATTAAAAGGTACAAACAAAAAATTAAAATTATTATCGATCACACAAATGCATTGATATTTCAAAAAAGCGGAAAATAGTTTTAGTCCCGAAAGAATGAAAAACCTAAACCTGGATAGAACTTGATGTAGGAATATTTCACTCAGCAAATACTTCACACACAACAATCCATGAAGCTAACCCATTAGCTCTTGAGCTTTTTATGACTCTGAAGAAAACCCAATAAATCGTCCACATACCGCTCTTGCATATCCCTATCTCCAAAAACTCCATTCGTCTCCTTAACCTTGTCCCTATATATCTTTCCCTCGTTCTCCACCATCACCAACCTCAACGACCCTGCCACAGCTTCCCTAGTAAAAGACCCGTCTCCCTCATCCCTTGGTATCGAATACCCCATATTCTTCTCCTCTAAAAACCTTGCGTTTAACCCTTGGTCAGCCAAAAACGTTAGCAAAATCAAACCCCTCCCAAACATTACACCCTCCACCACCGAACTCCAACCCGCATGACTCAAAAACCCACCGACTGACTCATGGCTCAGTATTTTCAACTGAGGCACCCAACTAGTCCACACCACACCACGTCCTTTTGTTCTCACCTCAAACCCTTCCGGTAACTCAACCCCGATTTGTTTCCTCAAAACCCAAAAGAAAGGTAACTTAGATAACTCTAACCCATGAGCTAACTCCGTGAGTTCATTTTGACTCGGTTTTGCCTCACTCCCAAATGCAACATACACAACTGACTCTTTTTCTCGATTGTCTAGCCACTCCTTAATTGATCTCCACTCAACGTTGTTCTCATCATTTATATTTAATACGTCACTCGGAGGCAACTCGCCCACGGGGAAAACCGGTTTCTTGTGAATCTCCTCAACGAGTTGAAACCACTCGGATTCAAAACAAGAGCCTCTCACTGCTAACACATCACAATTTTGAATACTGGACCCCAATCGAAACGTGACCGAAACACTTCCGTCACCACTTTTCACCATGTCCTCAAAAATACGTGAAACCTCAAACAGCCGAAACGCCACCGTGGACTCAAACGGGACCCACTTTGGTGAAACCGTGAAGTCAACAGCTGATTTCCTACCATCCTCATCCTCGCCCTTTAAAGCAGAAACAGGGCCACCGAAACCCAACGTCACAGCGTTGAATATACTAAAAAAAGCACTCGAAATATTTAACTTAGCTGCAATTGAGCCTACCCAGTAAGGGGCAAAATCGTAAAATACCCAATCCGGAGAGGAATCTCTTAGAAACTGAGTGATGGGTTGTTGCAAACCATCGTAAGCAATCTTGAGATACTTAACTTTGTCATAGGGTAAGTCCATTGTGGCCTCTGCATTTTCTGGTAAGTTATCCACTTGGGGTAAAGGGATTTTTACGAAATTTATGAGTGGTTTTATATAGGGAGGGAGGTTTGGGAGGCGATCTATGTTTCTTGGAGTGGATATGAAGGAGATTTTATGGCCCTTTTGGGCTATGAGTTTGGAGAGCTCTAAGTATGGGATCATGTGGCCGAAGGCTAACCATGGGAACATAACTATGTGTAACTTACCATCTTCTACCTTTGACATGGCTGGACTTGGTTTTGGACCTTAGACTTGTTTATATAAAGAAATGTAAATGTAGACAGATATTACGTTCACTGGTGTCTGTATATTAGAAGTTCAAGGCAAAATTTTAGCTCAAGTAAAATATTTATATAAATAAACTTTATCTAAGGATTCTGGCGCAAGATGCATGCGATTTTTCTGGACTATTATTGTCACCGTTTTGTATAATAAGATGCTGCCAGACAGGCACAATTGAATGCACTGACCTCCTTATTATTTATTTCTGGTGAAATATGGGATGATACAAGAGTATATATTATTTTAATGTATCACAGGCCATATGTTAGTCGGTGTAATAACAGTACTGTAACGGGTAGCGGTTTTGTGTACCGGTTTAGTGCGCCATGCGTACAAAATCAGTGTAAAAAATATTTCTTGTATAATGAAAATAAAATCCGGTGTAGTGCACCAGTTGCACAGTATCGGTGTAAAAAGCATTTCTCGTATAATTTTTTTTTTTTTTTTTGATAACCCTGAACCTCCACACGAACGAGCCCTTTGGACTCCCTCGTGCAAGCTAAACAGGGGGGGCACTGCGCATGTCCACCTCACACACGAGCCCCGCTTAAATACTGGTAAACCCTGCGGGCGATCGAACCCACAACCGTGTGCCTAACCACACAGTCCTGAGGAAGCCCTCCAACAGGGGTAGGTATCCGTGGGGAGGGATCGAACTCATGACCTATGGTCAGAGTGAAGCCCATCCTTACCACTGGACCAAGCCAGGGTGGATATTTCTCGTATAATAAAATAAATAAAACAGAGGAGAAGGATATATATTTTTTGGAAAAATCTAGATTGACTCTAGATTTGTGAGGGAGTCACACTGACTTGGCATACAACCATTGGTTCAACTGATTTTTTTTTTAAATTAAAAATTTGTATTTTCAGTAAAAATAATTTTTTTTAAAAACTTTTTCTAACAAAGTGTTTTTAACCTTCTATAACTGTTTTAAAAAATATTTTACTATATTTTTTTAAATGACTTTTATTGAAAATTCATATTTTCAATAAAAGTCATTTTTTTTAAGAAAATAGTCCAAATGACGTCGGTCCGCTCCAGCGTTTAAAGAATAATTTTTCATACTTTTATTACAAACAGTTAAAAAAAACAGTTTTATTGAAAATACAAAATTTTAGTTTTTATTATAAAAAAAACTGTTTTTTTTTAAAAAAACGGTTTAAAAAAAAAGAGTAAGAGTGGTCAAGTAAAAAAATGAGGATGTAATTTGAGGGGTTAAAGTGTAATTAATCTTTAATAGCTTAAAAATCTCCGTGCTCGTTTGATTCGAAATATTGCATTTTCTAAAAGAATTTAAAAATAATAAATTTTATTTTAAATTAGAGTTCTTTTTGTGCTTAGCAAGATTTGTATTAACTATTTATATAATCATTTTTCGCAAGAAATTCATAAAATAAATCATGAAAATAATTGTCTTTACTATTGCTGGTACGAATATAATATATCATGAAAATAATTGTCACTGTATATATAAAAGTATTAAACAAATAAACTAGTTGTGTTCTTTTATTAGGAGGACCATAAGAATATAATAAAATCAAAAAATATATTTACATAAAAATATGTTATAACATGATTCATTTTAAGAATTTTATTTTCTTGGGTTAACATGTTTCGTGATGGCTAGAGCAAAACTTCAAGGAAAAAAGTCAACCTATGCTCCATCCTCCAGCAACTGTAAATATGTTAATTAATGTGGGAATTAGCAATATTAAAATTTTGTTTCAATTCTCATTCGACAAAAAATTTGTATTTTTATATTTAACTAGGTGTAAACTCGTGCGATGCGCGAGTTGGGATATAAATTTCGCACATTAAAGGAAAAAAGCCATACAAATCCAACAAACTTAAAAATATTCACAGAAAACATTAATTTGAGGATCCAAAGTCCAAATAACCCTGTTAATCAGGTGAGAAATTATCCAAACATAATAAATTCAACAAACATTCTGAAAAAGTACATTTCAAACATTCTAAAAATAAAAGAAAACACTACAAAAAGTTTAACATTTTTACCATAACAAATTATTACATATTGATTTGTGAACTAAGCTATAATTTCTTATCAAAACGACATTCAATTTCTTCAACCCCCTAGTTCTCAAAAGAAATTATATTTTACACAAACACCCCTACCAAAATTTTACTCTAGTTGATTACTCATTTAGGGAAGTAGGCTTCCTCCTTTAATATGAAAATAGGTGCAACATTATAGCTACAATAAAATAAATATCTGAATAAAAATTGATCTAAAGTCCAAGACGCTGGCATAAAAGAACCAAACTACATCATCACATCTATATAAATGTCAATCAACAACAGGATATCAATATCTCCGTTCCTTAAAAATCTATATAATAACCATAGAAAACAATAAACTAAAAAACACTCAGAAAAAACAGAATCTGAAAAGACTCCCAAAATAAGAACTTTCTTTCTCCCTCTCAAACCCATATTCACCCGTCCTCCCAGATACAATATGTACACATATGAACGAATTTTAGATTAGTAAATATTAATTGAATAAAATATTTTTGGATAAATTCGCATAAATTTCATCAACGGGAAGAGTTTCAAGTCGACCTATAAAAATTAAACTTACACATGTTTAAAAAATAACGTGATTTTGAACTAAAGTTTTTTAGAGGTTTTGGAATTACCTGATAAAATGTTGTCGTAATGAGTGAATTGATTGGAAGAAGATGCAAATGAAGATAAAGATGGAGAATCGGAGTTATTGAGGAGAATTTCATCGACAGTGCGGTGGTGATCTTCGTCGTCATCTGTGGCGGATATTCCTTATTCCCACTAATGAAAATTGAAAACAAATAACATCACAATTAAAATTGAAAATAAATAACTTTGCTTTTGGAAAATTCAAAGCAGTTGTTATCAAAGATAAGGTCTCCATCTTCAAGTCGAAGGAGAGTAATGGCAGTTCCATGTCTGAAATGAAGAAACTTTTCATGTACAAAGAATCCGAAGATTTCCAAAATGGTTCTGACAGTTGATCTTCTAGTAAAGTGTCACCGCATTAACTCACCCAACCCAAAATCTATGCCAAAAATTGGCACACCTAAATCCCAAAAAAAGAAATCCCCCTATTATTTAGATGTAGAAAACAACTTTGAGATAACCCCTGAAGCTACTTTAAAAAGCCCTTCTTTTGTTTTGAACCGTCCTTCCTCTTTGAAAAGAAAACCAATCCGTGATTACCTTTTGGTGCCTTTATAACACTTCCAGTTTAGGTAAAGAGATGGAGGATGTTTGTGGAGGAAAAATGGAGAGGCATTTTTGGAGAGACGTGAAGAGATGGAAGATGTTTATGAAGGAAAAATGGAGGGGCATTTTAGAGATGAAAGGGGGGGAATTGAAGAGGCGTTTTTAGAGAGAGAAAAAAGGAATTGATTGAGAGGGACAAACGTGAGAGCCTAGAGGGGTTTAATGTTTTGTTATGGATTGCCACGTGGATATATTCTAAGAGGAGGAAGATTTATTACTTTGTATTCTCAAATGACGTACAAGATTTACTTAGTAAAGAAAAGAATTCAGAGTTAAGAAAAGAATAGAGAATAGATAAAGACAAAGAAATAAACATTTGGATGAATTCAAAACTTTTTGGTTCCCCAATCTTTTTATTTATCTTCCCTCAATGCCTCGTTTTCGTAGGTATAAATGTATTGTCGCATACGGATGGTTTTTGGCAAACCAAAAGGTTCCGAGTGTATTGAAGTTAAGAGAGAGATGAAGGAAAAAATATGGAATAAATGAGAGGAGAGAGAAAGAAAATTATCTGTGACACGTGGATGCTTTAGTTGATAAGTATTATTAATGCCTTGTATAGCATATTATAGTATAATATAAAAGATTTCTACTTTAATATATTTTCAAAAATTATATATAATTTTTTATAATAACATTATCATATGGTATGGATAATGATATTGTTTAAATGTCACTGTCAAAAAGTGCAAATTATTTTTTAAAATACTCTACACAAAATATAAAATAAACATTATTATGGACAAACCGAAACAATATATTTTCAATGAAAAATAGTTTATTCCTTACACCTTTTCGAGTTCTTTTATTTAAAAAATGCACAATAATTATATATTTAAAAAAAAAATCACCTTTCGAAATCATGCTTGGTAACCGAGTAATCACCCAAAATTCCCGACTATTAACAATGAATTGAAAAAGTGTTTAGCGGAGTCACTAATGAATATATTAACACTTCTTAATGACAACTAAACATATTTTTGAATTCGCTCTTGATAACCGCAAGTTCAGAGTACCAAACACGATTTTAAAAAGTGCAATATATTTATAAATATTTTAACAAGGGCATTATTTTCATAAATACGTTTTAAAAGTACATTTTTTAAATTAAAAACTTCTTTTTTTTCATTTGAATTAAATTGAATTAATTCATCGGTGTCAATATTACTGATCTTAAAAATGTGGTCCTGCACATGCATTAAAGACATACAGGCACCCAACACCTCATTAATGAATTGTAACCTAAAAAAAGACCAGGAGTATTTTTTATCAGCAAATCTCACCATGTGACCGAAGGCTTGGTGATAGGGTAAAGGGATTTTTACGAAATTTATGAGCGGTTTTATATTGGGAGGGAGGTTTAGGAGGCGATCTATGTTTCTTGGAGTGGATATGAAGGAAATTTTATGGCCCTTTTGGGTTATGAGTTTGGACAGCTCTAAGTATGGGATCATGTGGCCAAAGGCTAACCATGGGAACATAACTATGTGTAACTTACCATCTTCTACCTTTGACTAGAGCTGTAAAATGAACCAAGCTACTCGAGCTCGGATCGTGTTCGTTCGGAAAAAAGCTCGTTCAGGACTAGCTCGTAAAATAAATGAGCCAAGCTTGAACAAAAATTTAAGCTCGTTGTCTTATTGAGCTCGGCTCGGATTCGGCTCGATCATCGATATCCATATTAAACTAGTGTAAAATAACCAAGATGCTCGAGCTCGACTCGTATTCGCTTGCTTAGAAGCTCGTTCGATCTTGGATCGTAGGATAAATGAACCGAGCTTGAACATACTCTTATGCTCGTTTACATTTATAAACCAAGCTTGAGCAATCTTAAGCTCGGCCCGGCTCGCCTCATTTTCACCCCTACCTTTGACATGGCTGGACTTGATTTTGGAGCTTACACTTGTTTAGTATATAAAGAAATGTAAACGTAAAGAGATAATTCGTTCATATGTGTCTATATATTAGTTTAAGGATAATGATATACCTACCAAATTTTTATATCAAAACTAATTTATCAATTGCATTAAACAATTATATGCTATTGCCTTGATAAACCACCTTTATTATAAATAATTGATGCACATCATTTTCCTTAGTTTAAACAATTTTTTCCAAACTTCGAGAAACATATGATGAAAGATGTGTGTGAGATCTAAATAGTAGTTTAAAATTTAAACTATTCCCCCCAACCTCACGTGTGTGTATATTATATCGTAGAGTAAAGTACTCAATAGTTTCTTATCTTTTTATTAATTTTAATTTAATCTCTTATTTTTGAATTATTTCAATGTAGTCTTTCATATTTTAAATTAATTCAATTTTGTCCCTATCCTTTTTTTTTTCAATTTCATCCTCAACCTTTCATTTTATTTCAATTTAGACCATTTGTTAACTATTTTGGATACAATTGATTACTTTACCCCTCTTTATTGAAAAATAATATAATGAATGATATAAAATTTGAAAAATAAGCTATTTTATTATTATTTGGGGATAAAAAATAGTTTTTTATCCTAGAATAATAAAAAAAAAGTTTTTATTTTTATTCTATCCCAGTTGTTTTTAATTTTTTTAAAAAAAACTTGAATTATAATTTTACTAGTCAACATAGTTTTTTTTATTTGTAAAAAATATTTTTTTCATTTTAACTAAAATATAAAATTTGATGTTTTAGATTCAAAATTGATTGGTGCCGCTGGCGCGGACCCACGTTCATTGGATCGGACCCACATTCATTAAAATAAGGGGCTTGGGAATAAACCACTGTAGTCAAGCCCTTTATTTTAATGAATGTGGATCCGATAAAGCAAACTAACCAATCGCGAATCTAAGACATCAATTTTTCCCATATATATGTAATATAATTGATAAATAAAAAATTTAATCTGATGTGGTTTCGCGCTAGCGGCACTAATTATTTATGAATCTAAAACATCAAATTTTACATTTTTAATTAAAATTAAAAAAATAGTTTTTTATGAATAAAAAAACTGTGTTGACTATTAAAATTATAATTCAAGTTTTTTTTTTTTGAAAAATTAAAAACAACTGGGATAGAATAAAAATAAAAACTATTTTTTTATTATTCTCGGATAAAAAACTATTTTTTATCCCCAAATAATAATAAAATAACTTAATTTTCAAAATTTATAACACTCATTATATTATTTTTCAATAAATATGGGTAAAATAGTCAATTGTATCCAAAATATTTAACAGATGGACTAAATTGAGACAAAATAAAAGGCTGGGGATGAAATTGAAACAAAAAAAAGGACAGGGATGAAATTTAACCAATTCGAAAGGTGAGGGATTAAATTGAGACAATAAAAGGGTAAGCGACTAAATTGAAACCAATAGAAATGTAAGGGACTATTGTGGTACTTTACTCTATATTGTACTAGTTTACACATTTGTTTTTCCCTGTTGCTATAAAAGGGACAAAACTATGGCTGAGTTCATTGATAGTTATGATTTCCAAAATTTTCATTTGTTTCCTTATCGCATCATGTGGACAAAGTATTGAACACATCAAACAAAAATTTTATATTTCATTAACAGTGCGTGCACCTCATTGACATTACATTTGTTTCTTAATTCACATTTGTGTCATTATTTAGGGGTGTGCAAAAAAATCGATCGGTTCGAAAATCGAATTGAATCGTCCCAAATCGAATCGAAATCGGTGGATTTTTTAGTCTGGTTCGATCTGCGGTTTAAGAATTTAAAAAATCGATCATGTCGGTTCGGTCGATGGTTAGACCTAAAAAATCGATTTGAACCGAATCGAACCGACATTAATATTTATATTTAAAAACTCTTAAATAATTTCTATTTTTATATCGAAAAACTATTAACCGACCTTAAAAACAGACCAAAACTAAAAGCCGACCTAAAAAAAATAATGACCAAAATTGAAAACTGACCAAAATCGAACCGAATTGAAATCGATGTGAACCGAAACCGACAGTTTTCTCCATTATCGGTTCAGTTTCGGTCTAACTTTTTCAAACAGAACCGATCGGTTCGATTTGAATTACGGTTCAAAATCGACCCGACCCGTGCACACCTTTATCATTATCACTGTTCTAAAAAACCCACCTAGGCTTGAGGCTTGGGAGAAACGCCACGCCTTAAGATTTTGACGCATTATGCTTGATAAAACCATTAAAGCTTACTTTTTCTCTAAAAACAACAATGCTTTAGTGAAACGATATCGCATTCTAATGATTTTTTTACAAACCGGACCATTATCTCATAAAAAATAATCAAATAGTATTTTTATTTGCAAATATTCAGACATATATTTATGATATGTACAATTTTAGTATTTTAATAGCCTTGTTATGGTTAAAAAATATTAAAATATATTAAAAAGGCCTAAACGTCTTTTTACGCCTAGGCCCGCCTAGGCTTCTAAGGCTTAAGGCTTGACCTCCACGCTTCGATCACGCCCCGCATTTTTTAGAACCTTGATCATTATTAATCATAAATAGAAAACAGACGAACCACAAGCCGACCTTAAACCAAAGCTAAATTCATTAATTAAATAGGTTAGGGACCACTCATTAATTAAATAGGTTAGGCACCAATGAAGCCATTCTTAAATCTGAGCTTCATCCAAACCGGGGTCAGTTCAAGAAAAATTAGAGACCAAGCTGGGCCTTAACAAAAATTTGTGCACCAAAGGCGATGCCTAGTGCCGTTGACCCAAGTTGGTTCTTAACAGAAATTTATATTTCATCATGAGTGCATGCACCTCATTGGCATTACATTTGTTTCTTAATTCACATTTGTGTCATTATTGATCTTAACATGCAATGTAATTAATATATAGGTGATGATATTCTTTTCGTAAGTCCAAATTTATTGACTCTTTTTCAGTAAGATTAACACGAACTTTTAATATGACTAGTTGTAAGCCCGCGCGATGCGCGAACGAGACGAAATGTGCGGAACATAGAAAATAAAATATCTATCAAATTTTTCAATAAAACTCCCCATAAGAGAGTATAAAGAAGATTAAAAACTAAAGAGAGGAAAAAGATTTTATAGATGGAGTCTAACAGATGAACCGATCTGAAAAACTTTTGGTTAACAACATCGTAAGTCATAGAAACGATGAATTGCGTTTCTAAAGTTTTTAATAAATAAATACACTTAAAAAACGTATTTATAAGCATAGTTAATTTTTTTAAGGTATATTTTATTAAATAAATTTTATCTTTGCAAAAAATTGTAAAACATATTTTTATGTAAAATAGTTAAAACTATTATTTACTTTTTAAAAGAGTGTAAATAATTTTTATTTTATTAACCTTTTCAAATAATTAAAGCACTTTTCTATATATTTTTTAGAATATTTTTTTATTTTGATAACATTATTTTTATAGAGAGAGATAAAGAGGTTGGAAGAGAAGAGATAGAGGGAGAGAAAGGAAAAAATGAAATATAGAGACTTTCAACATTTTAAACCCTATAGCTGTTGTCTTTGATTTCAAACAGAGTTAGAATATTCATTACTCAACTTAAATATTCTCAAACTAAAAAGAAAAAAAGACGAAAACATTACATAAAATTATATATGTGCGTAAATGAAGAGACGTGTTAATAGAGAGAGAGTGAGAGAGAGAGAGAGAGAGTGAGAGAGAATTAAATGAAAAGTACATTAACTTAATAGGATATAAGAGAGAGAAGAAAAGAGAGCATTGTCACTTGGATAACTTGAAATAGTATGAGCATTAACTAGCTGTAGATCATTTTATAATATGCTACTTGTAAGACCGCGCGATGCACGGGCGAGGCGTAACGTGCGGAATATAGAAAAAAATGTCTCTCAAATTTTTCAACAAAACTCCCAATTAGAGCAGATGAAGAAGATTGAAAATTAAAGAGATGAACAAAGGTTTTATAGAGGGAGTCTAAGAGATGAACAAATCTAGGAAACTTTTGGTTAAAACCGTCATAAGTCTAAAGGATGAATTGAAATTCAAAGTTGTTGCTTAACAATGCCTAGTTACAATAGAGAAATGAATGCGATAGTGTTTCTAAAAAAATTAATTATAAAATTCACTTAAAAATATATATATAAAAATAGTTAATTTTTAAAAAAAAATTTATTTTATTAAATAACTTTTATCTCTGCAAAAAACAGTAAATGTTTTAGTCGTATAAAATAGTTAAACTATTATTTACTTTTTAAAAGAGTGTAAACAATTTACTTTTTCACATAATTTAAGCACTTTTTAATATTTTTAAATTTTTTATTTATTTTGGTAACATTATTTTTATAAATACGTTTTAAGTGAATTTTTTATTAAAAACTCAGGTTTTTATGCTAATGTAAATAAAAAGGATAAAGATTTAATAGAAAGGCCGTATGAAATTAAAAAAAAAAGAGATATAAACTTAAAAAATTTAAATTCGGTAAAAAAAATCATATATAATTATATTTTCAAAATTATCCACCATTTAAGTCTTTCAATAGCACGCCTCTACAAAAAAATAGCCAAAAATCAGTGTGACACCTCACACAGCTTGACTGTGAGAAAATACGACACTACAGTTGCAAGTAGGAATTGGTTGTCACTATTTTTCAATTATGATTCATATTAAAAGAATATCACACAAAAATAACGCATAAAAATAAGGTTATGACTAAATGCACTCCGAGTGAGTCCTCCAATATTTCAAAATGATATATAAGGACATTTTATAATGATCTTTAGTGTCATTTTTTAATTTTTTGATGACACTTTTTGAAATATGAGAGAAGTCACTTGAAGTTCATTTAACCATACGCAAAAAAAATGGTTAAGGTTAAAAATTATCAAAAAACTCTTTTGTACATGTCATAGAACATATGTACTTGAAAATAAGACTGATACACACCAATTTTAGAAAATGATGTATTGCTATAAATAAGTATGATATGTATGGTAACTAGGTGCTGGGGATGATGACTTCTTCTCACTTCCCTTGCCGTTTTGTGTCGACAAATATCTTCACGAGAAGCACCGCAATAATGCCACTACACATCTGGCAACTGGATAACCCGCCGTCGGAAGGCAGTAACTTCAAATGTGCGGAACATGCAATCGTCGACATAAGCGTGGAGGTAAATTTATGAAAGTATGGATGTTGGTTTAAAATATTTTTTTTTTAAAGAGAATAAACGATGATAATTTATAAGGGAACAAATTCTAATAGAGAACATAATTCTATTCTAGGTGCCACCCTTTTTTTTAGTGAAATGTAAAATTTAATTAACACCAAAGGAAAATGCCCAGAAATATATCAGTTACAGCCCAAACCAGAAAACAACACAGACCCAAACAAAACTCAAATTAGCATGCATGCCACAAACCTAAATTGGCACGCATACCACAAACCCAAAACAAAATCCAATGATTTACCAACTAAGCCAACAAAATAAAATGAAAACAAACTAACAAAGCCCAACCTTGCTACCAAAACTCAATCAACTACCCAACCCAAAAATTAACCCGAGTCCAGATCATTACCAAACCAAACTGCTAGTTTCAGTAATACCATTAAACTAAAACCAGCTACCTCAACTCCACACGTGTTGCCTTGCCAGACATATCTCAACCACGTGTACACCACCATTTGAATCAACCACTCAAAGAAAAGCAGATTGAACCATTGTCTGCCACCTAATAGCTAAAACGTATCAAAACTTATCTTTTAAACCAAACACTCAAGGTAACACATAAGAGATACCTCCAAACTTCATCTTCAACCATGGAACCTCCAGAAATCCAACCAAGACCACCTAACCAAAAATCATCCCAAATACCACTTTCAAACAAATATCAACCACTTCTACCAATGAATCAAATATCCATAAGAAATGAACCCAACAAAATGATTGAAACAAATCAAAGTGAACCAAGAACCAAACTCCCCAACAACTACATAAGTTGTGCGAGTTTGGCGATGATGGCCTAACCTTCGGAGGCTTTGGAGGAATCACATCCGGCCCATGCGGTGGTTGTGGAATATCAGGATTCGGTTGTGAGGTATTGATGGGCCTGGAAAATTAGGACCGAGCGGAGAAGGCATTGGCAGAACTGGAAAATCATGACCTGGGTTTAGTCCAGGTGACACTGGTGGAGGATTTGCGGACTCATATGAAAACTCCCATATATGGCTTGAAAGAGACAACGGGTTTGGGTTTTAAAATTGGTGGAGACCCAGCTTTGGCTCGGGGATGCAGATTTTTTATGTTGGTTTCACATCAATTATCTTTTTCTAGGGCAATTTGGAGAGAGAGAAAAACTTGACTTGGAATAGGAATTATAACGGATCGTGACTTTTTTGGATTTTAGACATTTCGTCCTAGTCAGATAAACAATCGAAGAGATATGTGAAGAGTAAAATATTATTAGTCATCATAAAAAAGAATAGTAAAAAAAAGAGGAGGGTGCGTAAATAGGACTTATCAGTTGCTTAAAGAGTGAGATAAAATCATATATTCATGTGGACACCTTTAAAATGAAGTAGAATTAATTGATTGGGCTTTGAGCCAATGTGGATGGTTACGTGGATAACCTTGAGTTTGAGGATCTTAAATACTTGTATAATATTTTAGAGTATTATAGAGATTGGTTAAAATATATACAACTTATTATATATTGTAGGGTTCATTGTTTTGTCATTCATAATTTGATCAAACAAATTGGAGAGTCATGTGAAATCTCATTTGGGTAAAATCAACAAACTTGTACTATTTCTATAGTTAACCCTGATGTATAGTGGGATAGAGTCACATGTTCACAAAATCAAATAAAAAGTAATTGAAGGAAATCAATTTCAAACATAACAGAAACCTATTAAATCATGGGAAGCACTATGGGCACTCCAACAAAATTCTCTAGTGCTCCAAATTTTTTATAATGAATTAATTAACAGAACTACCCTCCATGTCCATTAAACCCTCTTGAAACCCACTAAAACCATCATGTAATAATTAATATATCTCAATCGCCCTATACTCCAATTTTTTAAGCCAGTTCTTTAAGCCACTTCGTATATATTCTAAATTTGTAAGTAAATCTCTTATTTCACCATTAGTTTTTTTAACAAAAGAAGACTCTGAAACACTTCATCCTTATATATTTATTTGTAAAAATTTATATTTTTCATTTTTTAAATATCAATATCCTTTAATTTTACAAACTCTTACAAAATTGAAACTGTTATTATCCATCCATTGGTAGACAATCATCATGTTTCAGTGACACAAATATATAAAAGTCACTACAAATATTTATTTTGAGAATATTGCGGATTAGTTTAAATCCCATGACTAAGTATACTACATGTGCTTTAATATTTTTAAACTTTCTCCTATTCTTTTGGAGATGATAGCTACTTTCCTTATATTTAGAGTTTTGGTTACTATAGGACTGTATATATAATATCCACGGGTGTATCAGTTATGCATGAAATCATATAATAAAATTTCCTCTATCATAAAAAATTATTTACGGTACGAGATCCTAGGTTCTACGGCATCCGGTTCCTTAATCTCAAGTGGTCTTTCACTCAACATGAACTCATTACAATAACTACATGCAATTTGTTTTGTTAAGTTAAAACCATCAAATTATTTAATTTGGAAAACCCAAATTCTCATTCTCATGAATACACTAAAGATTACGGAATTCATTGAACAAGATCCACCAAACAAAATTAATGACGAGGGTGAACCAACAAAAGAATATCACTAATGGGAAGATAAAGATG
The DNA here is from genome assembly GCA_949130495.1 of Sambucus nigra. Taxonomy (NCBI): domain Eukaryota; kingdom Viridiplantae; phylum Streptophyta; class Magnoliopsida; order Dipsacales; family Adoxaceae; genus Sambucus; species Sambucus nigra. Next base: position 597,890,873 of record OX422217.1, on the reverse strand, counting down.
TACTGGTTAGAAGCTAGATAGCAAGCAATCTAACAGAAGAATATATGTACCTCATAGTTGGATGTGAAACTACTAAAAATGTATGGGACTTCATAGAAGATAATTATTGCGGTCCACGAAAGAAAAGAATTCCCACAAAAAGATCTAGTCCATGACATTAAGTTAGAAGGAAAAACTCTTGATCAATACATCGAGGAGTTTAATGGACTATGTGATGGGTTAGCGGCCATTCGTAAACCTTTAGATGAAGACATTAAGGTTATTAACTTTACAAGAGGCTTGGGTCAAAATAAAAGATGTTTAGCACTATTTTTCTAGGCTAACCCTCATACCCAACTTTATCTCAATTAATTTATAGGTTTCGTAAGAACAATTTCTTTGAGATTGTTCATAGAATTGGCCTTGTATTATTTTAGGCTAGTTTGGTGTGTCCTGTTACAAATCATCACGCAACGTCACGGAAAACCGACATTAACACCCGAGACTTCCCGACATCCCATAAAGGTATAAAGAAATTTAGAGTTTAAATTTATTCACGGACTTTATTTTTGGGACATTCATTTTTATTAAATCTGGAGACAGGATGTTTTATTTAAATTTCAAAGCATTTTTTCTTTATTTAAAAGTGTTGTAAGTACGCTCATCTCATTCAAACGAGATGTGAATCTCATTTGACATTCTTCAATCGAATATTTGATAACGGCGTACTGTTTTGCATCGTTGGAAGCTTGTTTGAATCTGATTCAAACAAGATTGCGGTTTCATTCTAATGACCTTACAGTCGTTCTAATGAGTTTATTTTAACGATGCTGTTTTCTTATTCGAATAATGCCGCATCCTCAAATTTGTGTTTTCCTATAAATACCTATTTCGTCTTTTAGTTTTGTAAGACTTTTGATCGATCCGATTCTGCATATCTTTTACAAAAGTTCTTCACTTTTTGTGTTGCAAAAACACTATTTAATTCACAAACAAACATGTAAAATATTTAGTTTTATGAATTTGTTTAACCCTAGAAAATTTGTATCCTTGCATACCCTTTGTGGAGAAGGCATCTCCATGGCTGACTTGTGATATCTGAGAGAACTCACTGCTGAAGACAAAGGCTGAGGCTGAAGAAGGACTATGGTCGTGTGATTCTTGTGAAGATCATAGTTGTGGACGAAGGTCACCTGCAGGAGATTCGTCTTCTGTAGATTCCTTTATAAAAGTTTATAAGTTGCGATTTGTAAATTTTATAAAGTAAATAAAGGTTTTGCCCTTAGGGGATTTTTTCTGAAACTTTGCGTTTGTCGAATGGTGAGTTTGATTTTCTGTTTTATCACATAGATTCATGTTTAGGATAAAAAGATAAAATTTATTTAAAATTGAATTTGTATGCTTGGAATTTAAATTATTAAATTTTTGAAAAAGATTTTTTTGTTTATTTATGTGACAATCATCCTTGAACGCATATTGCGTTATTAAATTGGTATCAAAACGGGTTACACTTATTTATCGCGTGATCCTATTTTTCAAAGGATTTTTTTTAGCTGATACCAATTTTTACAAATTAGTATCAGAGTATGTTGCACTAAGTTATTGTGTTGATCCTATTTAGTGCTTTTTAAGGTGATTTATTATTTTTTCTCTTGTTTGTTTTCTCTCGATGGATTCTCGTAGTTTTGACGACTTAAATCGTTTGAATTTGAAGTTTGCAAAAAGAATTAAATTTTGGGAAAAAGCAAATTCTCATTTTAAATCCGTTATGGATCTTTTGCAAATGGTTCAAAATCAAAGATATTTTTTTCCTGAGAACCTTGTTACCTTGGACCATGACTTCAAAATTTTAGAATTGTCTAAGAAAGAGAGCAAGAGTAGAGTCCTTATTTTAGAGAAAGCTTTGGAGGACTTCAAAATTCTAGGGTTTGTGTACGTGCCGTTGAGGATAATGAAAAAATAATTAATGATTTTAAGGCACGAGATAAGACTCTTAGGGATAGGTTTACTTGCATTGAGGGAGTGCGAGATAACCGTCTATGTATTATTAAATATATGAAGAAGGAGTCCCTTAAATTAGAATATTCTAATTCTTTACTTGAGTCTAAAATTTTGAAGTTAAAGATTATTTAAAAGACTCGAGTAGTGTTAGTAGTAATGGTTCTGGAACATCTTGTTCTAATGCTTTCGTTGCCAAAGCCAAGACCATTGTTTGTTTTAGAGGGTCAACCAATTTTAAGGATGTTAAAAAAGGTCAAACCTTAGGTAATATTCCTCGTGTTTACACATGTTCTCATTATGGTAGGAAAGGTCACCTTAGGCCATTTTGTTAAGATCTCAGGAGAGGTCCTAGAAAGTTGAAGTCTAGTGTCCCCTTGGTTCCCAAAATCCAACACATTAGGTATTCATAAATTTGGGTTAGGAAATCACTTTTAGAGGCGCTAGATGTTAGACTTGTTGATTCTCTCATGCTAGAACACGATTCTTCACATGCTATATCTTATAGATGATTGCTTGCATGTTTTTGTTTGTCATTCACTAGTTATTTTTCTTGATATATCCTTACTAGTGTTTTGATGTGTACTTTTTGTATTCCTATTTTTCTTTTATTGAGCCATATTGAAAAATACAAAAAAAGATTTTTGGTTATTTTTGTGTATTTTAGTTTTACACATTTGGCATGGCATATTGGTGTATTTAAATTGAATTCATTCCATACTTTCCATGTGACTAGAACATTTGGTTATAATTTTAGATGCTTAGATTGTTCTTAATTATGTTTACATGGATTTGTTACAAACTTGATTTGCTTTATGGATTCTACTTTATATATGCCTCCGCACACACATGCACGAGCTTTTTGGATTTTAACTTCACATGTATATTTGAGCTTTATGAGATGTTTTCCCATCAATCTTGTCATTTACATGTTTTGTGAATATGAGGGATTTGTGCATGAAAGAACAGTTTCCCGTGAGCATTATTTGATTCTTTTTGGAAATATGAGAGTGCGCGGAAAAGCTCTACGAAAGGAGCAAATCTCCTCTACGAAAAAGCCACCGTTGGCAAGAGCCCAATAAAAAGATTAAAGGCAATAAAAATAGAAAATTGCCAAAAAGGGGCCAACCTAGTTTTGTTTGTTTGATCTTTGAAAAATAATTTCCTTCAAAAGAATTGAGAATAGAAAAATATGTTATATGTTTATCTTTTGAGGGTGTTTAGTTGAAGATCAACGGATTTGCACAATGAATCCTAGTTATGTTTATTTTTTCATAGAGTTATTGATTTGTAGAATCATCAATATTCTAGGCTTGTGTGCATTGTGCTTGTTTTGTTCATAAAGTTCACTTTATCTTGTCACTTGAGGAAAAATCTTAGTTTGATAAAGTTTACGGTCAATTAGAACTTCTTGAACATATTTGAGTGTTTGGGTTATAATTCTTTGTATCTACTTTCACGCCCATTCATTACACCCCACATGTTTAGACATGTCGATACTATGCTAGTATGTATAACTTATGTATTTGTGTCATGTTTTGTTGTTGTTTATACCTATATATATGTACCGAATCTTCTTTGGTATATTTTGCCTATATTATATGTGGTATTTTGTTGTTATTTACATTTAGTCCACGTTTGAAAATGCATGATTCATTCTGATTATTTGTGAATTATTTAGCCATATATATTATTTGTTTTACTATTTATTATGAACATTTTATATTTCTTTGAATAAAAGAATTAGTACAAAAATAGTTTGTGTTTGATGGCGTTTGAGATTATCATTACATGGGCTTGATTTATATCTATTTGTGTTGTATTTCATGATTATGTTTTACTCCTTTGTCTATTGCGGACAGAAAGGGGGAGAACAAATTACGGGGGAGTTTTTATGTTTGTTTAAAACTCGATGCATCACTGGGTATATGTTTTTGTCTCATGTGTGTAGGTACTTAAAGTGGAATTTAAGACACACTGGATAAAGACAAAGTTTGCCAAAGGGAAGAAGAAGAAGAAGTTTGAAGAAAAAGAGAGTTATGTCATTCTGTTCTAGGGTTAGGAAGGGTGTTAGCTTTCTTTAGTCATTTATAGAGTTTTGTTGATGTAATTTGATTTTGGATAGAATTGTTTATTTTGTACCGGAATAGCTAAATAGGGAGATTGTAAGAACAATTTATCTGATATTGTTCGTAGCATAGACCTTGTATTGTTTTAGTCTAGTTTGACGTATCCCATTACAAACCGCCACGCACCGTCACGACAAACCGACATCAACACTCAAGACTTCCTAACATCCCATAAATGTATAAAATAATTTAGAGTTTAAATTTATTCACAGACTTTTATTTTTGCGATGTTCATTTTTATTAAATCTGGAAACGAGATTTTTTTAATTAAAACACGAAGAATTTTTCTGTATTTAAAAATATTTTAAGTACGTGAATCTCATTCAAACGAGATCAGATTTTCATTTGAAGTGGTCGTTTGAAGTTTCTTTGATCGAACATCTAACGACGGCGTACTGTTTTTCACTGTTTGAAGCTCGTTTGAACGGGATTAGGTTTTCGTTCTAACGAACTTACTGTCATTCTAGCAAGGTTCTTTTCTCCTTCGAGCGAAGTTGTTTTCTCGTTCGAGCGGTGCCGCCACCTAAAAATTTGCGTTTTCATATAAATAATTATTTCGTCTTTTTGTTTCGTAAGACTTTTGACAGATCCGATGCTGCATACCTTTTACAAAAGTTCTTCACTTTTTGTGTTACAAAAATATTGTTTAATTCACAAACAAACATCCTGAATATTTAGTTTTCTGAATTCGTTTAAACCCTGGAAAGTTTGTATCATTGCATACCCTTTGTGGAGAAGGCATCTCCATGACTGACTTGTGATACCTGAAGGAACTCACTACTGAAGACAAAGGTTATGGCTGAAGGAAGACCATGGTCGTGTGATTCTTGAGAGGATCATAGTTGTGGGCGAAGGTCACCTGCGGGAGATTCGTCTGCTGTAGATTCCTTTATAAAATTTTGTAAGTTCCGATTTGTAAATTTTATAAAGTGAATAAAGGTTTTGCCCAAAGGGGATTTTTCCTGAAAAATTTTCTTTGTTGAATGGTTAGTTTGATTTATCTGTTCTATCACATATATGCATGTTTAGGATAAAATGATAAAATCTTTTTAATATTGGATTTATATGCTTGGAATATAAATTGTTAAATTTTTGAAAAAGAAATTTTTGTTTGTTTATGTGACAACCATCCCTGCACACGTATTGCGTTCTCAGGTTTTGACATTTGAGAGGAATTATCAACTGAAATCCAAACTGTTCAGTAAAAAAAAAATTGATCATAATATCGCTTTTGCGCTTGAAAGAACTCCAGCTCGATTTTATAGAAGCAATTTTAAAAATAATAGAGTACGAAGTGGTTTTGGCCAAACCAATAATTTTGATTCTTTTAATTCAAGGGGATGAGGTTTTAGGCCAATTAGTTTTAATGCTTAGTCATCCCAGCCATACTAAAATAGTTATCACATGGGGCAAAGTATAAAAGCCTTTCAAAAACTTGCCCAACCATAACTGCAATTGTCCTGCCTATGCAACACAGTGGGCATACCTCTAATGCCATCCAACTATCCTCTATGCCTATATCTGCTGGCAGGGAAAATCATTTATAGGAGAAACCCTCAATTTGGACAATATCTTAAAAGGTGATAGGAACAACACTGGAGGTGAGGCTTGCCAAATTTATGTAAGGAAAAATCACACTGCACTAACTTGTTTCTACAGATGGGATTACTTTTTTCAATCTCAAGTTCAACCTCCAATATCCATGAGATCAATTAATCAATAATTTGTGTACAATGAATTCTATGTGTGATTCTGGTGTAACTTCTCACATCCCAAATTCAACAGGTAATTTTTCAAAACTTGTACCTTATTAAGGAAGTGACGAAGTTGTCATTGGGTATGGATCAAAACTAAATATCACCCATATTGGTGATGAACAACTCAACCCAAATTTGACACTAAAAGATGTTCCAGTGGTACAAAAAATTCGAAAGAATTTAATTTATGTGAGTTAATTGTTACAAGATAATGAATGTTTGTTAGAATTTTTTGGTAATGGATTTATTGTCAAGGACAAGAGAACTCATCAAGTTTCGCCAAGGGAATTAGAAGGGGCTCTCTATACACCTTTAAAGAAGAACATTAAGAAGAAATAAATGTTATTCAAGATGGAAAAGCTAGAGATCAATTATGGCACCAAAGATTAGGGAATCCTCAAGCTAAATATTTGAAATTTTAAAATAAGAGTCATGTTCTGATGTTGAACATTAGAATAAAAGACCCAAAATTTGTGTGAGTTATCAAATGGGTAAAAGTTATAGACTTACGTTTGGTTTTAATGATAAAATCTCTAAAGTTTCGTTTGAAAATATTCATTGTGATTTATGGGACCCGCTCTAATTCCTTCTTCTTAGGTATTCAAATTTCATGCAATTTTTGTAAATGATTGTACTCGGTAAAATTGGTTATATACCCTAAAGCATAATTCATATTTTCATGTTGTTTTTCTCACTTTTCACAATATTATTGCAACACAATTTGAATGTAAACTCAAAATTTTTCAATGTGATGGTGGTGGTGAATTTTGTAGTCTCTATTTTGTCCATTACCTTGAGGAACATGGTATTATAAGACACATATCTATCCAAGAACTCCGGAACAAAATGGTTTTGCAGAAACAAAACATAGACATCTTGCTGAAACAGGTCTAACTTTATTATTTAATGATAATCTCTAGATGCTTATCTGGGTGGAGGCATTTTTAACAACATCCTATCTCATAAACTGATTTCCCCCTTCTACATTAAAACAAACCACTCCATTTTTTAAATTTCATGGTGTTCAAACAAATTACTCAACACTACAAGTTTTGGAGCATCGGTGCTTTCCATATCTTTATAACAAAACCAATAATAAATTTCAACGTAAGTCTTATGCTTGTATTTTTATTGGATATAAATGTTACCACCCTTCTACAAAAAGAATTTTCATTTCTATGCATGTTATTTTATATGAAATTCTTTTACCCCCTACACCCCATTAAAATGCGTCCAAATCAACTGATATGGTTACTTACCATGATTTTTATTAAAAACACAAAATCAATTACCACAACATACCCAAACCACTCCAATCCTTTCAGTACATGAAGCCACTCAAAACTTCCCATCCATACTTAGTACCCTAATTCAACCTATTCTATCAAATCCCAACATACAACCTATATCTACACCACCTACATCTATCATTGTCACCCCCTCTCCATCACCTTTATTAACCTGACCTCACCCATCCTCTCCACTGTCACCTACTCCACCAAATTTGTCCTTTGCCAACATAGAATTTTTTTTTATTTTTTTGGTTTTCACCAAGTTATCCACTAGCGATTTAGTGACTAATCCCTTCGCTGATTTATAGGCACTTCGATGGGTGGGACAGCTGGCCCAGAGATTTAAGGCTGTTTAATGCCCAAGACAGTAATCGAACACCCGACACTTAGTTAAGGGAGGAAGAGCCCCTTCCGCTCTACCACACTTCCTGAGGTCACCCGCTACATCCTCGCCTAATTTAAATCCTCTGGACATTCAACTCATAGTTGACTTACCCATTTCTCCTATTACCTCCTAACGTACCTATTCCACTACCTCACTCAATAAACATCCCATGCTTACATGTTCCAAGGCTAAGCATTTAGCATCACCTACTGCCTTCATGACCTCTATTATCCTCGCTAAACCAAACTCCTTCAAGACTGATCTCACCCCACCCGAATGGGTAGCATCCATGCAAGACGATCTCAAGGCTTTACACCACAATGGGATTTGGTCTTAGTACCCAGGAGTCCTGATATGCATATTATTGGATCAAAATGGGTTTATCGCACTAAACTCAACTCTGATGGCACATTGCACAAATACAAAGCCCATTTTTTGTGGAAGGGTTTAATCAAATTTTCGGGGTTGATTTTAGAGAGTTTTAGTCCGATCATCAAATTGACTACCATTCGTATTGTTCTTTCTATTGCTATTACCAAAAATTGGGAACTCAAGAAACTTGATATCAAAAATACATTTCTCCATGGGTTTCTCACCGAGTCAGTATTTATCCATCATGTTTTCAAGTTCAACGAGGATATTTATGGCCTCAAGCAAGCACCCCGCGCATGGTTTGATAGATTTAGCTCATTCCTTATGACTTTGAGATTCTACTGTAGTAAGGTTGACTCTTCACTATTTGTGCTTCATTTTTCTCTTGGTACAATTCTTCTTCTCGTGTGTGTTGATGACAATATTCTTACCGATAACAATCCCTTTTTTCTTTACTCCATTACTAAAAAAAAATGGCTTCTGAATTTGCTCTCAAAGACTTGGGAATTCTTCACTATTTTGGGGGATCAAAATTTTGCCATTCTCTCATGGTGTGTTTCTCTCTCAACATAAGTATGTTATTTCTCTCCTTAAAAAGGCTGAAATGCTCCACTGTCACTCTATTCTATACAAATACCTTTACCCACCATACCACCAATCTTATCACGGCTCCATTTTATAATCTTATTGTTATTCGGTCCCTTGTTAAAGCACTCCAATATTTAACTGTCACTCGTCTAGATATCAGTTATGCTATTAATACCATCTATCAGGCTATGCATTCTCCCATCGGGGCTCATTTTCTTCACGTTAAGCGGTTGTTACAATACTTGCATGGTACACCCACTTTTGGTCTTCGTCTTATGTCATATTCATCGCTTAATTTATAAGGTTTTTATGGGATGCTCCCTCATTAGACGCTCCACATCTGGTTTTTGCATGTTCCTTGGTGCAAATTGCATTTCGTGGCAGGGGCGGATCCAGCCCGGGCCGAAGCGGGGCGGCCGCCCCAGTTCATTTTTCAAAAAAAAAAAAAAAAAAAAAAAAAAAAATTATTTTGGTAAAAAATTAAACCTAGAGGTGACTTGTAATTATATTAAAAGTTCAAGGGAAAATCTGTAATAAACAAAAAAAAAACATAACTTAAAATGGTGCTCTCTCTTCTTTCGTACCAAAGTAAAAGAAAAATCCTATATATTTTTACTACTGAAATTATACTAAAATTATTTATACTAAAATGAAATTAAATTTATAATGTGAATTTATAAATTTATTTTGTGTATTGTTTATATGTGTCTGTTTATTTATTTTTGTGTAAATTTATATAAATTTATATGAAATTAAATTTAGATGTGAAATTAAATTAAATTTGTAAATATTGGGAATCAATAGAGAAATTTTTTAAACGAAAAAGAGAAGACAATGCACCAACCGTATCTGAAGCTGAGGTTAAGTCATCTCCCACTTCAATCAATGTTGAAAATGAACATAATGCCCAAAAAAGTAAAAACAGCCCAAAAAATGCTCGAAAAAAATCGACCCCCCCCAAAAAAAATCGCCTCGGGGGCTCCCGCCCCCGAACCCCCGGCAACTATCGAAACTTTCGCCCCAGTTCACACAAAATCCTGGATCCGCCACTGTTTCGTGGTCTTTTAAAAAGTGACCAGCTATTGCTAGATCGAGTTGTGATGCTGAATATTGTGTTCTTGCTTCTGATACGGCATAACTCATGTGGATTATATATATTTTTCAAGATATGGGTGTTACTATTCCTACTCTTTTTTATGATAACACTAAAAAATGCTCTTTTTTGACTGATATATTAGGGACGGGTTTGAGTAGTCGTCCCTAAAACTAATTATTTAGGACGACCAAAACATCCGCCCTATATATATATATATTATTCGGGACGGTTAGACTAATTCGTTCCAAATATTACATAAGAAATGGTTTATAAGGAACAAATAAATTTTTTGTCCCTTAAAAATTGGTCCCTTGAACCTTTTAAGGACGACTTAATTATTTTTTGCTCTTCAATTACTTGATTCCCTCTAATCCTCAAATTTCATTTCCTCCCAAATCCACCGATTACCCTTTTCACTCTCTCTCTTCTCCATACCCGCACGATATAGAAGCTCACTTCCCTCCCTCTCTCTCATCTTTCCAACATCGGTTGTCTCCATCGCTCTCTCTCTCGTCTTGACTACATTGAGTATCAGGTTAGCCTCGCCAGTGGGGCACTGGGGTGTGGTGTCACCAACCAGTGAATTTCCATAGATCTTTACAACTCTCCTAAATTCGTGAGTCTCTATTTTACGAAGTGGGTATTATCAAAATATTATGTTTGATGTCATGAGATCTTTGTCTTTGACTTGGTCCTCTCGTAATGATGTATTGATTTCAATTTTTTTTATATGCACATACTTCTGTCTTTAAAACTTCAACTTTCATGTACCAATTTTTATTGTTTTCATTTATTCAATTAGCTTCTTTGTGTATGTGTATGTATGTTCTTTGTTCTTTTCAATCGTAACTTCTTGATAGTTATGCTTGGTTATCTCTAGTTCACTTCTTGATTTGAATTGAGAATGTCGTCGTAGCCATTGGGTTTCTTGAATTTTGTGATTTGCATTGGTATGATAAAATAGGTTCTCTGTTTACATTCCCATCTATATTTTTGATAGTTTTTTTACTTACAAATTCTTTGAAACGGTTGCAGTGATAGTCATTATATTTTTGTTAGCGAAAAATATTTGGGGTTGACATATAAATTAGATGTAAATGGAGCCTCAATGATTTAAGATGTAGGGACGAAGCCAAAATGTAATTATAGAGATAATATAGAGAATAATATGAAACAAACATTGATGTTTATTGAGTTTTATCTCGTTATGTGTGCCGTGTGAATATCTATGAAGTACGGACATAGATACGGGTGTCGTACCCGACACGACATGGACACATCGATATAACAAACCTAAAAAAATTAGGACACGACACGATAAATACAAGGAGACATGTAAATATAATTTTATACTTGTACCAGTGTCCACATAGTGTCTTACGAGTGTCGAAGTGTTCGAAATGTCTGACACGATTACGTCACCTTAAGATTAATGTTCGTGATTTTAGATGAATATGTATGTATCTGTTTGGTTCACCGGATGCTTTGTTTTGCTTTGCAGAAGTTATAGAAGAGAAAATCGATGGGTACGAAAGTTAAAGATTTGATTCACTCATTCTCTCTTGTCAGTTGTTGTTTTACTCTATTTGTCGCATTGACTTATATTGTTCACATTTTTTTTCGTTTTATGTGGTATATTTCCCTTCTTTTGTAGCGATGAAGAATACATAATAGGCCGTCGAATTCAGAAATCTGGGACAATATATTACTGTGTTAGAAAGGTAAGTGAAGGAAGAATAGTTCTTTCTTTAACATGTCATTATATTATTTTTTTCTCCTCTCTTCGTAGAATTGGTCTATTTTATTTGAGTTTCTGCCATTTATTTTCCTACTATATACTAAAAGCATAATAAACGTTGGTGAGACATAATCATCTTTGAACTATACCTTCAGATATAGTCTTCATTGTAATAAAATGCATTCTTCCTAGATATGTATTTTGAACTAACCAAAAAGTGTTTATGAGACAACTTTAGTTGGATTGAACATCAATTGTGGATTTGCCACTTCAGATTGTTGGCTTGAAATCACTCTAGAAGCTTGAGATGAGGAATTGTGGATCTATTAGAAGCTTCAGTTGGTTTCATGTAGAAACCTTTAGTTTGGAATAAGATTTATCATCCTAATGTCATAAAGCTAATTTAACTCCCATACCGTAGATGAATACCAAATTAGCTTGATTTTTAGTAGACATGGCAATGGGTAGTGCGTGTTAAGCTTTTGTGCTTTACTGTGGTATTTAGGTTATGTATAACAAGTTCCCGTCATGTATATTTTATTTGAGTCACTCCTTTAAGTTTATTAAGCAGCTTAATTCATTAATAATATTAAGATGATCAAAATAATCTCAAACCAGTAAAAAATTATCATGCCGGATTTGGATCGTATTAAGGAGTTATTAAGTCTAATTTTTAATCTTCTTACAAAATATAACTTAGCTTATAGCCCCTCATCAGTTGATGTCGTCTTAAGATAAAATCACAATGTTTGTATGATGAACTTATGCCTTAATTGTTATTTCTCAGTTAATTGGAGCAACATGAGGCACTTCAAAACTAAACCTCGGTACTGTAAATACTGAGATATCACGGAGACACTTTGTTTAATTGAGACACTATAAGTGTTGATACCAAATTTAGTCCGTTGACATGGCCCAATTGAATAAAGACACGTGGCAACAACAAACACTTCCGAGGAACTCACACGCTCCGAGGAACAAGAACTCTCCGAGGAACCATACTACAATGAGGAACATTGCTTCCCCGAGGAACTCATACGCTCCGAGGAACAAGAACTCTCCGAGGAACTCGAGCAACTCAGGCGATCTGAGCTGCACCTCGAACAAGGCATTAATAGCAGGATAACCAACAGTTTGAATGTTCATTAAATGCTTTTCATTTAGACGCACACGCTTAAGGGGCATTGAATGTATTACCCTTTCATATGTACATCATTTAATGTATTACCCTTTCATATTACAGCCTCGGGGCTATAAATACATTGTACAATCCTCATTGTAAAGGGACCAAAATTTCTTGATAGAACTTATAATCGAGAATTCCCAAACACTCAGTAATAACATAACAGTGGACGTAGGCCATTCTTATAAGGCTGAACCACTTTAAAATTCTTTGTCTCATTTATTTATCTGTGATTGAATAATTAGATATGATCTAATTTTTTACATCAACAGATTGGCGTCGTCTGTGGGAAAGGACTGGTAATATCATTTTTCATCAAAAACACTACATCACAAATGGCTGATATTCCAGAATCCAGCAATCGAAACGCTGAAAACCCTCCAAATCCATCTGCTCCGCCCAACATTCCAGATCTGGCTAGAATAATGACAAATCTGGCTCAGGGCCAGACCGTCATGCAAGAAACAATGCGACAACTCATCCAAACCCTCCATGGCGGTGCATCAACCCATTCAGGACCACGAAGTATTCAAAGAAATATCCGTGCACCATCTTCGCGTACTAGGCGTACCAATTCATATCGTAATGAGGAATCTGAAGATATTTCTTATCAACCTGGACGAACTTCGTCAGTACGGGCTACGGATACTGAACAACGTATCACTCTATCTTCAGAAAGGACTAGTGCGCTAGAGAGGTTAAGCAGGGTATCAACTTTCAATCGATTAGGACCTAGAAGGAGTAGAAGTCCTCCTAAGGTCGTATCGAGGAGTTTTCGATGACCATCAGATTTAAGGGAAGGATCTGCCCAGTCGCGACCAGCTGCTCGTCAAGATAGATCCCATGAGCGACCAGCTGCTCGTCAGGATAGATCCCAAGAAGCCACTTCAACGCGATCAGTTGCTCGAACCAATAGGCCCGAGGAAGGAAATGATGCGTGGAAAGGATCTATTCAGAGGCTGGAGGATAGATTAGGGGAAATGGCTAAAGCCAAGAACCCACTACAATGAACTTTTGTTCGAGGAACACCTTTTGTCCAGGCCATTGTAGATTTTCCAACACCATCAAAGTTCAAAGCACCTGTTGTGACCCCCAAATATGATGGAAAGACTGATCCTGTCCTTCATATAGAATAATACCAAGCTGCAGCCGACATATATGCTGTTCCAGATGAGATGAGATGCAGGACATTCTCGGGAACTCTTACCGGATCTGCTCAAATATGGTATAATAATCTTCCTCGGGGTAAGATCTCAACTTTTCTTCAACTGGCCGAGTTATTCATTAGGAATTTCTGTTTTGGGGCAAAGCGAGTTAAACGAGTAGCACATTTGTTAAGGGTTAGACAAAAAGCTGGTGAGAGTACCAGAGATTATATAACTCATTTTAATAACGAGAAACTCGAAGTCATTGATTACGATCAGAAAATAACGATTACTGCCTTGATGAGTGGACTACTGCCGAACAAGTTGTACTACACTTTGGCCAAAGATCCACCTCGAACCATGTCAGACCTGATGGGAAAAGCGTCCAAGACTATGAATGCCGAGGAGCCTATGGCTGCGAAGAAGAATATGGATGCCAAAGAAACCAAGGTGGAAGGTGATAAAGCTAAAAGGAAAGAGCATAAGAACAATGGTAATGACAAACATTCAAAAACTAGGTCGGTATGGGACGTAATGAAGAAATATGATAATTATACTCCTTTGAAGAAGGACATCAACCATGTTCTAGAAGAAATCAAGAACAACGAGGAACTAAACTGTCCAGAGAAAATGAAGGCAGACCCTGACAAGAGGAATAAGGTAAAGTATTGCGAGTTTCATAAAGATCATGGCCATATGACCAAAAATTGCATAGCTCTTCAGAATGAGATTGAAGCACTCATCAGAAGAGGAAAGCTGGCAAAGTATGTTGATCGGGGAAACGAAAGAAAAAACAACGACTGAACAAGAGAGAGGTCTAGATCTCCTCATCGAGTAGAGGAAAACAAGAAAAGAAACCATGAAGTTGATCCAGAAGACGAACCCGATCTTCCCAAGAGACCAAGGCAGCCAGAACGAGAAGTATTTTCAATACGTTTTGGGTCATTTGACTGTAATGTTATTACAGGTGGAGATGCAGGAGGAGGAGACCTTACTGCAGAGAGAAAAGCTTACCTCGGTGAGGCTCAAGCTTGCTCGTACATTCAGCGAATAAATCTAGCTGAGGATGATCGCACGAGAAAGGTGAACAAAGAGAAATTGGTCATTGGTTTCTCAAAGAATGACCTTGCAGGTGTTCTATATCCTCATGATGACCCACTTGTGATCAAGATGAGAATGAAGGAGGTAATGATTTCAAGAGTACTGGTAGACAATGGTAGCTCAACAGACATCATGTTCTACTCGTGCTTTGACAGTTTAAATCTAAAGATATCTCAACTGGAGCCTTATCATAGACCCCTCCTCGGTTTTGCTGGCGAGAAAGTTTTTCCTCTTGGGACGATCAAGTTGGATATATTTATCGGTACTTGGCCTGCTTGTCGAACAGAAAGAATACGCTTCTTTATGATGGATAAGAATGTTCAATCATCATACAATATCATCATGGGAAGAGTAGGATTGAAGAAATTCGAGGCTGTACCATCTACAGTGCATCAATGCCTAAAATTTCCAACAAATTTTGGAGTAGGAGTTGTGAAAGGTGATCAGAAAGTAGATCGGGAATGCTATTATTCATCCGCCGAGCAAGAGGAACTGGTGGAATCAAGGAAAAAGACTACTACCTATCAAGTGGATGAAGGTGCTAAAATTAAAACATTGGATCCTAGAGATGAGTCGCAACTCGTAAAGGGTCAGGTGGTGGAAGCTACTGAAAACATCATTCTGGACGACGAGCACCCTGAACGAACTACTCAGGTAGGTTTGTCGTTGGAAGTCTCATTGAAGCAGGAATTGATAACTTTCCTAAGAAGCAGAAAGCAAACTTTTGTGTGGAGTCATGAGGATATGCCTAGGATAGACCCAAATTTCTTATGTCACGAGCTCAATGTGAATAAGGAGATCAAGCCAGTGAAGCAGAGAAGAAGAGTATTCAGTCCCGAGAAAAATCAAGCTATACAGGAGGAAGTCGAAAAGCTCCAGAAAGCTTGCTTCATTGAAGATGTTAAATATCCAGACTGGTTAGCCAATGTGGTGATGGTAAAGAAGAAAAACAACAAGTGGAGGATGTGTGTAGACTTCACCGACCTCAACAAAGCATGCCCAAAGGATCACTTTCCATTGCCCCGAATTGATCAACTAGTAGATGCTACCTCGGGACACGAGCTGCTGAGCTTCATGGATGCTTATTCTGGCTACAATCAGATTAAAATGAAACCTGAAGACAGGGAGAGTACTTCTTTCATTAACCCTAGGGGAACTTATTGTTATAATGTTATGCCTTTTGGTTTGAAAAATGCAGGTGCGACATATCAGCGGCTGATGAACAAGGTCTTTGCTGAACAAATCAGTGACAATATGGAAGTCTATGTTGACGATATGCTGACAAAGAGCAAGAAAGTTGTCGATCATCTAGTTGACTTAAGTCAGACTTTTGATCAACTGGATAAATATCAAATGAAGCTGAACCCGATGAAGTGCATATTTGGAGTACGAGAAGGCATGTTTCTCGGGTACATTGTCAATCAACGAGGCATTGAGGCAAATCCTGAAAAGATCAAAGCTCTATTAGGACTGCGATCTCCAACGACGAAGAAAGAGGTGAAAAGTCTTATAGGACGATTAGCAGCACTCAACAGATTTGTATCGCGAGCAACTGACCGATGTCTCCCATTCTTCAAGACGCTCAGAAAGACTTTTGAGTGGAATGATGAATGTGAGAAGGCTTTTCAAGACTTGAAGAAATACTTGGGAGCACCTCCACTGTTGTCCAGGCCAGTGATGGGAGAAAAACTATACTTATATCTTGCAGTATCCGAGAATGCAGTTAGCTCGGCGTTGATCAGAGTGGAGAATGGAGTGAAAAAACCAATTTATTATACGAGTAAGGCCTTCCGAGGAGCAGAGATCAGATATCCGTGGCTGGAAAAGTTAGCACTGGAACTGATTGAGGCTAGTAGGAGAATGAGGCCATATTTCCAGGCTCATACCATAATAGTATATACTGATATGCCATTGAGGCAAGCCCTTCATAAACCAGAAAAATCAGGGAGATTGATGTACTGGGGAATAGAGCTCGGTGAATATGATATAGTCTATGAACCCAGATCATCGTTAAAAGGGCAAGTTGTAGTAGATTTTATAGCAGAGTTCACCTATCTTGATACCCCCGAGGAGCAAAAGTTGCTCGCTGATCAACCTGTGGATGTTACAGGATCATCAAACACAAGCTCAGACCAACTCCGGTTGGTAAAAGGGCAAGTGGATGGTACAAGATCATCAAATTCGAGCTCAGACCAACTCCGGTTGGTAAAAGGGCAAGAAAAGATAATCGGCGAACAACAAGAAATATCAGGAGATGGTGAAAGGAAGCAACAAATTTTCCACCAAGGAGCTATGACAGATCAGAAATTTGAAGACGAGTTACCTATATGGAGACTATATGTAGATGGCTCATCATGCACTGCAGGATGTGGCGCAGGGATAGTTTTGAACACTCCGGACGATGTCAACATGGAATACGCCCTACGTATCCAATTCAAAGCTTCCAATAATGAAGCTGAGTATGAGGCCATGATTGCAGGTCTTAATTTGGCAAAAATTATGGAGGCGCAGCAGGTTATTGTTTTCAGTGATTTTCAATTGATCGTAAACCAAATGATGGGAGTATATGCAGTCAAAGGATAATTAATGATCAAGTATCATGCAAAGGTGATGGAGTTAGTATCAGAATTTACCGTTATTCAGCTGGTCAGGATACCAAGGATGGAGAATGTAAGAGCAGACGCCTTAGCTCGACTAGCATCAGTTACTCGTACCGAGCTCCGAATAACAATCCCAATTGAATTTTTAGCTGGTCGGAGCATAGATAAAGATCTGATGATGAACTTTATTACCATTGATTTAGGACCATCTTGGATGGATCCCATCAGGGCATATATTGAGGAGGGAGAATTACCAATTGACAAGCTCGCAGCCAAGAAATTGAAGTTTAAAGCTGCTCGGTATGTATTAACTAATGGTATTTTATATAGACGAGGAATTATGGCAGGTTTGCAGAGATGTGTACATCCCTCCGAGGTGAATGAATTGATTGAAGAGATCCATGAAGGGTCTTGTGGAGCCCATGTAGCAGGTCGGACGCTATTGCAAAGGGTGATGACGCAGGGATACTACTGGCCGACGATGAGGGTTGATTGTATAGCCTATGCCAAGAAATGTGACAAGTGCCAGCATTTTTCCTCCATCCGAAGAACTCCACAAGCATTGTTGACACCCATAACTTCCCCTTGGCCATTTTCCATGTGGGGAATAGATTTGGTTGGGCCACTGCCAACGACCAGAGGGAGGTTCAAATACCTCGTCGTCGCAGTGGATTATTTTACTAAGTGGGTAGAAGCTGAGCCTCTCATTGATATGACGTACGACAAGGTGTACCAATTTGTTTGGAAGAACATCATTTGTCGATATGGTCTCCCTCATTATTTCATCATAGACCATGGAACATAATTTGATAACGAGGAGTTCGCTGCCTATTGCCATCAGTCAAATATTTTGAAGGTCCACTCAGCGCCAGGCCATCCTCAAAGCAATGGACAAACTGAAGTGACAAACAGAACGTTGCTGAATGGCTTGAAGAAAAGACTGGATGATGCGAAAGCAAATTGGATCAATGAGCTACAATCAGTACTTTGGGCTTACCGAACTACTCTCCGAGTAGCAACAGGAGAATCACCATATATACTGGCGTTTGGAAGTGAAGCTGTTATACCTGCCGAGTTGGGCCTCCCAACACACAGGGTACTGAATTTCAATTCCCCTGTCAGCGACTTAAGGAGAATATTGGATTTAGACATGCTCAAGGAAGTTAGAGAAGAAGCAACCATTCGAAATGCTGCTTACCAGCAGCGAACAACTTTGTTTTGCAACAAAAGGGTGAAGAAGTGCAACCTGAAAGAAGGAGACTATGTGCTGAATAAAGTAATTCAAAAGCACAATAAACTGGAGGCAAACTGGCATGGACCATACCGAGTTACAGAAGTTGTTCAACCAGGAACTTACCGAATAGCAACTTTAGAAGGGGAGGAGTTTAAGAATGCATGGAACGCAGAGCGCCTATGCAAGTATTATCAGTGATGAATAAAATGAAGATATTCTGCCGAAGTCTTTCTTTTTATTGAAAGTTTTTCGGGGAATACTAGTGCTACACACTACTCGGGGCAAAACTCGGCAAAGCTCAGACTACTCACACTACTCGGCAAAACTCAGACTACTCAATTTTTTTCTCGAAAACGCCAACTAAGGTTGGTCGAGAAACCTATATTCCTCCGGGAAGTAAAACTACCTATATTCCTCCGGGAAGTAAAGCTACCAATATTCCTCCGGGAAGTAAAGCTACCAATATTCCTCCGGGAAGTAAAGCTACTTGTATTCCTCCGGGAAGTAAAACTTGTATTCCTACGGGAAGTAAAACTTGTATTCCTACGGGAAGTAAAACTATATGTTCCTCGGGAAATAAAAGTATTCCTAAAAATGCCAACTTATGTCGGTTAGGAAGTAAATATATTCTCGAAAATGCCAACTTGAGTTGGTCGGGAGGTAAAATTATTCCAAAAAGTGCTCGTTAAGAAAAAAATCTACTAACTATGGCTGGTCGGGGATAAAAACCCACTAACTGTAGTTGGTCGACAAGGAAAATTTATCGACCTTGGTTGGCCGCAAACATTTTATGAAAACGAGAAAGTGATCAAACAACATTTTTTATACTCGTAACTTTTTACTAAGTTGGTTGAGAAACAAAACATTATGTTTGCCAAATAATTACCACAAATTCAAGCTAGTCGATAATAAGTTGGTCGACAAATAACACAATATTATTATCTTTTCAACAGATACACATGCACAGATGTAAAGTGTGTTATAATTACAAGACAATGACAATTAAGATTGCGAACAAAAATGAAAGTCTTTTATTAAATCCAAAACAAATTACATTGATAATGAACTGTATACAAATTTATTACATAAATATTCCTATTCTATTGGTCTTTTCCCCTCTGCTTTTGAAACAGGTTCCTCGCCACCAGGCGGATCATTTAAAGCAAGAGGAGAATTTATAAAGTTCAAATCTTTTAACATCCTGATATTCATCACGGATGGTCGATCTAGGAGGTGCTCGGGATGAGATATCTCGACATTGGAATGGAGGTTGTAGTCGCCGAGATATTTGGAAATCAAGCATCGAGGAATGGCCCGAGCAGGGATCCAACTCATATCCAGTTTGTATGGTGGCACGGGTAAGTCGAGCAGCCCAGGATCATGGTAGTCCCACAGGTAATGACCCTGTTCGAGTTGCAGCACACCTAAAGCATTCAACTAGCCCTGCTTGTAGCCCTCATTATTGGCATTCTGCATACGATCGTCCAAGTGATAGAGAGCCTCGTTGTACCCAGCCATCCATAACTCCTTGGGCTGTTTGTGGAATTGAAATGTCAATCTTTCCAGCTGCTCGTGGAGATTTTTGATGAAGAGATCTTTATTCTCCAAGGTACACTTCTGTGTAGAAAGCTGCTCTTCCAGGTCCCTGATCTTCTTTGACATTTCAGTGAATGCCTGGTTCTTCCCCATCAGCTGGAAGGACTGGTTTTCTAAGGCAGACTGAGTCCTCTGTTCTTCGACAGGAATCCGAGATGCTCTTGCTCGTCCCCGAGGAGCTCTTGCTCGCCCACGAGAGGATGTAGAAGGGCCAAACCTCTTCAAGGTTTCCAACTCATCCCTCAAGTTGGCGTTCTCGACCTCCAAGAACGAGAATTCCTCATCAGTCACTAGGATCAAGGCTTTTGAAGTGGAAGCTACAGACTTCAACTGTGACAACTCTCTTTGAAGGTTGTTATTCTCTTGCTCTAACAACTCGGCTATTTGTCTGCACTCCTCGACCTCACCCCTCAGAGTACTCTCCCTTACATCATAGCTCAAAAAAAGTTTATCGTATCCCTTGTCGGCAACAATTTGCTGATATTTCTTCTCATACCCCTCGTGCAAAAGGGCAGCGGATTCTTTGTATTGTTGCTGAAGGTCTTTAAGAGTGATTTGGAGATCCTCGATCATGTCATAATAAGCCACATTATTGTCCACCGCACGATCAAGCAGACACTTCAAGTATTGGTAGGATTCAACTGCCTGTTCCGAAGTATCTTGGCCGAGGATGTCGACGATTTGTGCTGCACTCAGATCTGTGTGATCAGTTTTAAAGTATTCATTGCATTGCCTTAGCACAGATAATAATTCCATCCTGGACAGAAACTAGCAGAGGAAGAAAAGCAATAATCAATAAGAATCAAAATAGAGCGTGAAGAAGAGACAACAGTATGCAAAAACAAAAGTTCAAGTTTTATTATATCACAAAATTCAGAGTTACATGTTCATGGTTACATTTGACAAAGGAAAAATAAAATATAGATAAATTCAAATAACTCTACACCTTTTTCTTGTCTCCCAAAACTTTCTCGGGAGGCTGGGACGAGGAGGTAGGTTGCTCGGATGGAACAGATAGTAGCTGGGGAAGTGTTGGAGGTTGCTCGGAGGAAGTAGCGAGCTGCTGAAGTTCCTCGGTAGAAGGATGGATGGCTGGGGGATGATCTCCCATCACCATAGAAGACTCTTCGGAGGCAGCTTCGTCCTCTTCTTCATCTTCAGGAGTTGGAGGGGGGCCAGGGATGTGTCGCTGGAAGAGCTCAGAAGTTTCATCAACCTTCATCTCCTGAAGAGCTGCGACCCACCCATCTTTGAAGTACTTGAGGCTTCCATATTCTACTTGAGACATCATGGCAGCCAAGCCTTTGTTCCACCCCTTATCCCAGCAAGCGCTGAAGGACTTCTTCACAGCCATTTTCCTCTTTAACTTCTCCGAGGAAAGCTTCTCGGACAGCAGGTTATCAACAGCTTTCAATTTATTCTCGACCTCCTCCTTCTGACGACTTACTTCCCGAAGTCGACTTAATTCCTCCTCAGTAACCTTGAATTTATCTTCAAACTCCTCAGCATTCTTGAGCTTCCCTTCAAGCTCTTTATTCTTCTCCTCCAAACTAGTTAATTTTTTATCCAACTCCTTGGAGACCTTAATAACCTGAGATTTTTCCTGCTCGGTGGAGGTAAATTTCTTCTCCCAAACAGCCTTGTCAGTAGCATATTTGTGACGAGAGTCTTCCAAAGACTTAATAGCTTCCTCCAGAGCTCCCTCCACACTAGATGAGGAGCTTGAAGCTTTAATTGTCTCATCTTTCTTCAAAATTGTATTGAAGCAGCTCACCAACTGTGAAAAGAAAATGAAAGCAAGTCAGAGACAGATATAACAAAGAAAAGGTGAAAAGTTTAAAATAATGAGACTTACAGAAGCAATATGGCGAGCAGCTAACGAAGTGACCATGTCCCGAGTAAGGTTTTCTTCAACACCTTGGATCTCGTGAATGATCCAAGTCTTCACCGAGCTCATGGCAGAACTCGGGGGAACAAAAGTAGGAACACCAGTTCCAGTAATTGGGGGCTGGGAGATGGTTTCAGCCAAATTGATCGAGGAGCTCTTCTTCAGCCTCCTCGGGGGAACAGGAATAGTTTCGACCAAGGAAGAACTCTTGGTCGGTTATATTACAATCACTTCTCCTGGAGCAGCAGACCCGCTCGGGACCACTTGGAGCTTCTCGACAACCTTTACAGAGGCAGCCGGGGAAGGTGCATCATTTTTCTTTGTCCCCTCCCCTGGGACATCAATCTTACTTATTTTTGCCCCTCCAGCACCAGAGGCAGGTTTCTCGAAAAGGGTGGGAGGTCTTATCTTCTTCATCCTTTCACTTAAAGGAATATGTGATTTAGGCGAAGAACTTGCAGAGGTTGGTGTTGGTTCTACTTCGCTTATCACAGGACGAGCAGTGAAAGAAGATGTGTAGCTCTTATACTACAGCAAATAATGTGCTCATCGGTAACACTTTGATGAACAACGTCAAAATATTGACAAAATTCCAGACATAGAAGATTTGGCGGAAAAGAAAAGCCGCATTCAGCAATAAAGAGACTGGGGAACCAATGTCCCTCAGCCAAACGGAAATAATCAGAAGGCTCAGAAAGCTCTTCCAGAATAACCCAGGAGGGAATAGAAAAATCAGAGTGAAACTTATCAAGAGATTCTACAGGATAAACCATGATGAAAGAAGGAAATGAAGAAGAAGGAAGAAGATCTTACAGAAAAAGAGTGGATCTGTTGACAACGATGGAAAAGATGAACGCACAAGAGAGTAAGACAATGGAAAATTCGAAGATACAAATTTGAAAAAGTAGAAGACGATGGGATTGTCTGTGACGCTTAAATACTCTGCCTTGGGAAAAGGAAAAAGTAATGATTGCAAAAAGAAATGATTACGCTACCGGCGGCTAAAAGGACAAAAAGTACACGGAGATCGAGGCGGTTATAAAAATTCAAAAAAGCCTGATTCTACGAATTTGGAAGGAAAAATAAATACATAGGAAACACTCCTAAAAATCAGGAGGACCATTTAAAACTACCATATTCCGAGAAAGAATGTTCCATACTCCTCAAATTTCAAACTATGAAACACTGGGGGCTTCTGTTGATACCAAATTTAGTCCGCTGACATGGCCCAATTGAATAAAGACACGTGGCAATCTACGTGGAAATAACAAACACTTCCGAGGAACTCACACGCTCCGAGGAACAAGAACTCTCCGAGGAACCATACTACAACGAGGAACACTACTTCCTCGAGGAACTCATACGCTCCGAGGAACAAGAACTCTCCGAGGAACTCTTGAGTACCGAGAAGCTTAGGCGGTCTGAGCTGCACCTCGAATAAGGCATTAATAGCAGGATAACCAACAGTTTGACTGTTCATTAAATGCTTTTCATTTAGACGCACACGCTTAAGGGGCATTAAATGTATTACCCTTTCATATGTACATCATTTAATGTATTACCCTTTCATATTACAGCCTCAGGGCTATAAATACATTGTACAATCCTCATTGTAAAGGGACCGGAATTTCTTGATAGAACTTGTAATCGAGAATTCCCAAACACTCAGCAATAACATAACAGTGGACGTAGACCATTCTTATAAGGCTGAACCACTTTAAAATTCTTTGTCTCATTTATTTATCTGTGATTGAATAATTAGATATGATCTAATTTTTTACATCAACAATGAGATTAAGGTTAATCAATAGGGATCTTAATTAATTAGAGCAATGTGAGGCACTTCAAAACGAAACCTCGGTACTGTAAACACTGAGATATCATTGAGAAACTTTGTTTAATTGAGACACTATGAGATTAAGGTTAATCAATCGGGATAAATTATGCTTTTAGAGATAAAAATGATTTCATGCATTAAGTATATATGCGTATATATATAAGGTAGTTGCATGTGCACGTAAGTTTAACGTGTTAGAGTGTTCTTCCTACCGTTTGATTTTATATTGCATTGCTGTATATTTCCCACGGGCATTCAACTAATTCCTTCTTCTTTTTTATGGCAGGTAGTAC
Source organism: Sambucus nigra (assembly GCA_949130495.1). NCBI lineage: Eukaryota > Viridiplantae > Streptophyta > Magnoliopsida > Dipsacales > Adoxaceae > Sambucus > Sambucus nigra. Next base: position 597,866,662 of record OX422217.1, on the reverse strand, counting down.
GCGGTTTTGTACTTTGAGAGCGTGTTCATGTAAGCTTTCTATTTTACTTTATGTTAGTAGCTCCGTATGCTTGGATTCTGGAGATGCTTCGCATGGGTCCCTCACGCAGTTTAATTTGAAATTGGAATCGCATGAAAAACAAGTGAAACGTTAATTAAAATAAAACCGAATTAGTAATATTATAGAGGTTGTTTCATTCCACTTCACACCTAATGCTCGGATCAGACCGGGTTGACCACGAGTAACCCATAAATCCGGGTCGAGTTATACATGTTAGGCCTACATCTTCATCTCTCAATTAGAAGGATTATGATTACTAGTACAATTCCATTTCTTCCACAAGTTTGAAGCCATATGATTTGTTTTGCATGTTCATTCTTGGAACTTTAACATTGGAATTTTTTATTTTCAGGTATGCACCCGATTCTCATTGCCATCACATTCTCTAGTATTACAATTGAAGTAGAGGCCATAGCTATTTGTTTAGACACTTGTATTGCGCATGAACAAGATGTTCATCTACAACATATATATTGGAAATTTTAACTTTGCACCCATTGTTTTGACCCGTAATATGTGTTTCGTCCCACTTTTTAAAAAGTTGTTAGTTTGAACCCTGCTATTTGCATATGTTTTTCGGTATCACTAATACCCAACAGACCCACGAAGAAAATATAGAGTGCAAGGTCAAAGAATTTTAACCCATTATTTGTATTTACATTTTGCACGCCTTACAACAGTCAGGTGCAAATAAAATTAAAAAAGGATGATAACATAAAATATGAGTTATTTTAATCATTTTTGAAGGCATATGCAAGATACTAGTTTTGGTAAGGTGATATTATGAATATCTCAACAAGTAGGGAACCATGACAAAAACATTGCACTAACGTGCCTTGTATTTCATTCTCCCTCACCACATATATATATAAATAAACATAATCATATCAGATCTCAAGGTACTCGATTTCAAGTTCAAACTATAGTCTCTTATGGTACACAATCCAATAAAATTTGTTGATTTTTTTAATATATCTTAATAATATAAATTCATACATAATTGTGACACCCCGCTTAAAATAATAACGGGTGTCCATCCCTATACAATAATAAATCAGGAATCTCAAGTGGATCATTCTCAGCATCAACAGACGAGACTAGATAAACATAGCTAACTACCCAATACTAAAATAAGAGGATGCCGAAAAAAAAATTAAAACATACAATGAACATTAACAAACCAACAATATAACAACTAGAGAACATGATAATGTGCGCACGTACCACAATAAAAAAAATACCTAAATAATACATCATAAGTATATACAGAAAGTATACCCGACTAAGCTGTCGGGTAACAGGAAAAACAACAATCAATGGGAAAGAATTATAAAATGCTACATAAACTCCTTAGCTGTAAACCCGCTACACAAAATGAATCCTATCTAGATTTACAAATGGTAGGAGGCGGCTATAACAAAATCCTGCAACAGTCCGCATTTGCTACGGCTCCCAAGACACTGGATAGAAGAGCATCATTGGTATCCTTGCAGGGAACACCTGCAATATACAATATATATATATAGATAGATAGATAGATAGATAGATAGATAGATAGATAGATAGATAGATAGATAGATAGATAGATAGATAGATAGATAGATAGATAGATAGATAGATAGATAGAGAGAGGGAGAGAGAGAGAGAGAGAGAGAGAGAGAGAAAGAGATAAACGGGTCAGATCATGTATAGCAAGTGCATTAAAATGCATAATAATTAATAAATTCACTATTGTCATGATTAAAGGGTAGTCACACTCTCATAGAACTCAAACTCACCACTCGACTAAAGCACGCGCCGAAACATATGCACCTAATCCTTAATTTATTTACCTGACCTCTTCTAGGGATACCTCAATCTTATTCTACACCTGTGTAACCCACTAACTCAAGTATAACCCAAAATTGTATCATTTTATTGTCTCCTAAGTTTACGCCCGAACTGCTACCTCAATAAGTATGTGTCTACATACCTACATTTCATTAGCTTTCATCAAATTCCTACTTATTAACTTTATAAAGTTATTACTATCAAATAGTCTCACATCATCACCATATACACATAAATAAATGTTACCTCATAATGCATAACCCTAGTACAAGGAACTAAACTTCTCTCCACTCCCAACATTGCACTACGGTTCGTGCGGGGGGTGTCTCTCAAAGCGAAATTCAAATAAGGAACCCCTCTGATACACTACTCCTTAACAACGTCGTTCGTCGAGATCCATTATGCCCTCAGCACACCAAACACTCACCTTCCGCTATTTATGATGAACAACTATCCCTAAGTCCATTAAATAAAATATCGCACAAAATCCATAGGGTCTATATAACCTCATTCTAGTTACTAAGCACGATAGTCCAACCCTAATAAGAAAATACACATAACACATAAAATGTACATCTTATAATACCCATATCTCATTGTCCTATAGGATATATATATATCATTACCCTAGTCATATAACACAATCATTCAATCCTATTAACCATGTTCACATAACACACATAATGTGCACTTTAAAATATTCATAACATATATGGTTATAGGATGCAAATATACTACACAATGCTATTATCTTCTAGGAATTACTCACTTTATCCCGGGTTACTAGCTATCGGACTATTATCACACCGCCCTGGTAATAAAATCAAAACACAATGTATGGGAAGCGGTCATAGTTCCGAACCTGAAAGTGAGAACGAATCATACCCAAGACTTCTTACCCAGAATAAAATCACACAATAAATAATAGACGACTATGACCTAGGGACTATACACACCCTGCTCCTCAAGCCAGGGGCCTCACCCACATCGCGCAACCTCTCGTGATAGCATGTACTAGGTATGTCCACACAATAAGTATATATATCATTCATACTCTATATATATATACTTACGATCACATCAGATATACAAACCATCACACAAGGTAGATACATTTACACCATATATGTATACATACTATATCACGTTTGTATGTAAGAAAGAAGTGAATTCATTTATAAGTATATAACTCTCCTTATATTAAACGACGCTATAACGCATACTATCCTAATTCATTTCATCATACAATCTATCACCTGAACTATACTCATCCATAGGCACATGGTTATACGATCATTATCCCGGCTAAAATCTCAACACAGATTATTAGTCGGTGATACCTTGAATCCTTCTAAATTCTGATCTCGGTTCAGTTATTCCTATGAACCTTTAACGTTCCGCATTTGTGACTAAGTCCTAAAGTCCAACGTCACTAAGCGTACACTACCTCTCTCTTATATAGCCATAATTTTCTCCAAATGGAAATCCCAAAGTGAATGTGACTCCCCACTAAGTTAACACGATAACTTGAATTCATACTCTCTTGATATAACCCGCTATGACCCCCAATATTTCTTCACATGTGAAACTCCCTGAAAATCTCCAAAGACTTGCTTCTCATAATCCATTCCTAAAAATACGGCCGAATACCGCCTTACCACCCTAAGATATCAATCTCTTGATATGATGACCTAACCCTCCAGAATACATTCACTAAGAAGGTCACTAAGTTTTAAACCCAAAAGAAAAGGGCGTAAAAGAAAATCCCATTCTTAGCTAAAAACAGAAGATCGGTCGACCGACCCCCGACCCCCGATCAACCGCGGTTCTAAATTTTGCCTTACGAAGGAGGCAATAGGCTTTTTCCTTGAGGTGCGATCGACCGGCTTCCTGGCCACGGTCGATCGGCCATACCAGATATCTCGGCCATTTTTCCCTTTTGGACGAAACCAAACTCTCCAAACACCCAAAATATCATCATCCAACCCTCAATCTTTAACTCAATCATATTTACAACATTAAAACTCATCAAATGGATTAACCCAACTAATTATACAACCTCAAACCCATGTATAAACATCAAATGCAAGATAAAACACCCAAAATCTAGGTTTTTGACATATCAGCCTAAAATTCAAAATTTATACCCACAAATCATAAAATAAATTAACACCTAAATTATTTAGCAAGATTAATCACTTGCCTCAAAGTTGTAGAGCTTTAGTCTTCCTCGAGATCACGGATTTTGGCCGGAATTCCCAAGCTCCAAGCTTTCTCCTCTCTCTTCTTTCTTTCCTCTTCTCTCTCTCTCTAGGGATTTCTCTCCCCCCCCCCCCCCCCCACTCTCTCTCTCAATCTCAAGACTGAGATTTTAATTTCCCAAAGGCTTTATAAGCCCAATATCCCAAAATACCCAACTTTAAATGGTAATACATACTTTAAATGACTCGATTACTCCAATTCGAGTCAAACTAACTTAAGTTATTTCGGAACCGAATTAAAACTCAAGGTCAGTCATTTTGACTATCTCGACCCATCCGGGATCAACCGCGCGCTCAGAATCGTCATTCAAAATATTTTATAACAACTTCAAATTTTGACCCCATCAAATTTAAAAAATTTCAACTCAAATAAGTTTTTTTTCTCCAAAATAAATTAAAATTCCCAGTCCTCGAAATCACGGGGTATTGCAGACCTCTCCCCTTACAAGAATTTCGTCCCCGAAATTTAGTTAAGCCTAGGATCCCGAACCTCAACTAGCTTCTGAGACATCTATCACAAGATCACTATATCTATCTCTCCTACTACTAATGGAAAATCACTTTAACTTTAAAATCAAATTAGCTAACCAGGGCGTCGATACACCCTGTACCCGAGCTCAACTTGTATAAACATAAACCGACTTCACTTAGCCTCAAATCGTAATATAACTCTCAATACCTCGATCCATAATATCGTACTAAGTTCATAAAATTTTGAAGTTTTCGAAGATTGAACTCTTCTCAATTCCTAACATTCGCTACTTTCATGCGGCGGAGGTCTTGCAAGAGAAATCCAAACAAGGAACCCTCCCAATATAGCTCTATCGTGAATTGAAATCAGTTGAATCAAGACTTAAGGTTTTATAAAATATTTTCGAACCATAGATATTACCCGAAGGCTTATGTAATAATATAATATAAAATAGTTTCATGTCTTTCGACACACCATTCAAACACCTTATGCTCAAGACATAAGGCCTCAACAAATACAATACTATCACCAACACCTAGTTCTCGAAACTAACACAACCATGGGCTAAAATTTCTAGCTCACCAATAATCCCGCTAAACCCTGAATTTCCTCAGTGATAAAAATCCTTTACATCTCACCAAAGCATTGACACAAGATAAGCCCCTCCACAACTGGAACACTACAAATACCTGCACCTAGCCTAACTATAAAATGATAACCTTATCGTTACTACTCAACAAGCTGTAACAATTCGCACTCCCAAAAATTCAAAAACACAACTCTCTACTAGCCCAATGCAAAACAATCTATTATCCCAAAAGATATCATCCAATTACAACACTTGCTCACTCCTCCCTCCAAGGAAATTCTATACACAATATGTTTATAATGATTAACCACTCACTAAACCTTACATGCGACGCTCCCAATACCGCGTAAAGCATGACCTAAGAATAAAGGAGGATAATTTACATTATACCTCCATACTCCAACTACCTCATTTCATCTATGGGCCCCTGATCGATGTTCGCTTGCCCAAACTGGCCTATGAGAAGTTGTAGGGTTTGCACATCTAAAACTTCCTCAAAAAGTTTCCCTCTACTTCTTCCAGGACAATCCCTCTTCCCGGGGCCTAATTCTCCAAAAAAGAAACGTCTCCCAGAAAATCCTACCTATCCATCCCGAGGGACCAAAATTCTTTTGCGGTCCTTGATAATTCTGCCTATGTCCTTGTTGCGGTGGTGATCTTGCCTCACTGGAATCATCTCCTCCAGACCTACTACCATTTGTAACACCCCACGTTCCGAAAGAAAACGCTGAGTGGCACTTCAATAAAACTAACGAATTTCCTCAATCAACAAGGTGTATAGCATCTAATTAAAATTCACGAAAAGAGAAACCAAAAATCTCAATTCTTCAATTTAAATATAACCGATGTCTCCCGAAATAATACAACCATTTCTCTTGAAATGGAAATAAATCACCAATGCTCTATACAATAAAAGAAATGCAAATGTTCTCATTTGTATGCGCCAACAATCTCCCCAAAATAACTAGGCCAAAATCAATCTCGGATAAGTCCATAGTGCCCAAATTTCTTACTCCCCTGTAAATGAAGACGATATTCCTGACAATTTGATAACGCCATACACATCACTTCAGTAAAGGTCAGCAACGACAGGTTCCCCATCAAATTATGCCGAATTCACCAACCTAAACCTCCCAAGAACTTCTCCATTCTCTTAACCTAATCGGCCATAAAATTCTCCGCCACCGTTCGATCACCTTGAGTCACCTCTAGTAATCTCCTCTTCATTTCTGTCTGAACTGCGAAAAGAAAATACCTCTAATGAAAGCATACCAAAAATCTAATATGGGCATTGCATCTCTATCTGCTCTGATGTGGTGGTTGACTCCCACTATTAGGGAGTTGCACCCGTCAATCTAAAGGTGGTGAGTATTTGTTTTCATACCTTGTTGCATTCAACCATTCGAAGGTGCCTTTGCATACCCTTATTCCAACAACTTGCAACTATTGCATCAACTCCCCCCCAAAATTCTGAAGGATATCCTTTCCTAAAGGCTTCTCATACTCTTTGCCATGAAGATGGACCTGGGTGGTCTTGAGCTATCGGGACTGTAGGATGACGTGCCACCGCATCAATGGAAGCATCTACTGCTCATGTCACAAAATTGGCAGCTTTAACTACCGACACAAACCCCATACGCATTTGGGGTTCCACATTCTCAGACCCTCTGTTTGACCTACCTGGACGACTTCTTCTCGGCGACATTTGAGATGAGAGCAACTGTATCAGAATGTCATTCAAGTGATTACACATCGCAGAAGAAAATATAGACGTAATGAACACAACAATCCTAATAATAGGGCTCTACATCAAGAACGCTTACGGAAGAACGTAGAAAACCCGCACAGATCCTAAAGACACTAGAACCTAATTCTCTGATACCACCTGTGACACCCCTCTTAAAATAATAACAGGTGGCCAGCCCTATACTATAATAAATCAGGAATCTCAAGTGGATCATTCTCAGCATCAACTGACGAGACTAGATAAACATAGCTAACAACCCACTACTAAAATAAGAGGATGCCAATTTTTTTTAAGCATATAATGAACCTTAACAAACCAACAACATAACAACTACAAAACATGATAATGTGCGCACGTACCACGATAAAAAGAAATACACAAATAATACATCATAAGTATATAAAGAAAGTATACCCGAATAAGTTGTCAGGTCACAAGCAAAACAACAATCAATGGGGAAGAATTATAAAATGCTACATAAACTCCTTGGGTAGAAACCCGCTACACAAAATGAATCCTATATAGATTTAAAAATAGTAGGAGGCGTCTATAATAAAATCCCACAACAGTCCGCATCTTCTACGGCTCTCAAGACACTGGATAAAAGAGCATCATCGGTATCCTTGCGGGGGACACCTGCAGTATATAATATATATATATATATATATATATATATATATATATATATATATATATATATATATATATATATATAAAATAAAGCAGGAGAGACTTTTTGTCTTTCCCAATTGACGGTTGAGATTAAATCTTAGGAAGTTTGGTGTTTATCAACTCACGGCTGAGATTGAATGTAAGGATTTTGAATCTAAGGGTTCAAAACAAATCATGAGATTAAATATTTGACACCTCATACCTCGAGCCATGTGCTCTGAAAACCATTTATCACTCCACCCTGACAACAAACTCAACAATACCACTGTCTTCTCTCTTCTCAAGAAGTCGGTACATCACTTTCATTTGTTCCCACCTTCTGTAACCAAGCTGTAAACCCCTTATTTTGTTCCCAGGTTCCATAACCAGTGGCGTCGCAAACCTGTAGCCATGACTCAGTACTACCGCACACCTTTGGATCTGACTCTCCAGTCGTGAGTCATTGGGTTTCATATTTGTACCCACGATTTGGAGATTTACAATGATCTAACTGTTTGTACCCACGATCAAGTTGTTGTTTTGTACCCACGATTTGGAGATTTAGTTTTTTATTCTTCCGGTGTTATTTTTTTCTTGCTAGATTATAACAATTTGTTTTATATATTTTTTGCCTCTAATCAAATCTAAGCGTAAGACTCTCATAAGTCATTTTTATTTTCAATGTTTTAACTTTTTTTTAAATTTTCTTTTGGTTATTAACTTTTCTCCAGAGGGTACATCCTTTTATTTTTATCTCAGTTGTCGATTTCCCATAGAAACTGATTTTTCAAGCCGGCATGATGCTAAAGAAAGGACGGTACTTTCTTTTCTTTTCATTTTCTCCCACTCATCTTCTGTAAAGAAAGAAGATATATATTTTTATTAGCACATGCTATCTCCATGATATATATCTCTTTATTGATGTTTTGAGTTTTTTATTCAAATCATGGGTTTCAAACATTTTTTTTATTTATAAATAATCAGTCCAAAATTTCTTTTATTGTTTATTTTGTAGATATTGAAAACTTCTATTGGTGTTGGTGTATATCTCAGTTATCTCAGTTGTCATTTTTATTGATTTTTCAAGTCAATAAAGAAAGGACGGTACTTTCTTTTCTTTTTATTTTCTCCTACTCATCTTCTGTAAAGAAGGAAGATATATATTTTTATTGGCACATTCTATCTCCGAGATATTTATCTCTTTATTGATGTTTTGAGTTTATTTTATTCAAATCATGGGTTTCAAACAGTTTTTTTTATTTATAAATAATCAGTCCAAAATTTCTTTTACTGTTTGTTTTGTATATATTGAAAACTTTTGTTGTTCACCATAAAGAATCAACCAAAGTTTTTTTCTCGACTACTTGGATTTTTTTTTTCTCTAAACAATTTTTTTCAGTTTTTTTCCACAGGCGATAAGGTGTTGATAGCAGCAGGCTGATTGTGATGTTGCTTTGTTGTGTTTGATCTATGTAAAGTTTATTCTGGAATTTAAGAAGGTATTTTTAGCGAGTTAGTTATCTTCAAGTGTGCAGAATTTCATGCTTTATCTATGAGTTTGACAAATTATTTTATTGTTTAATTATCTCTAGAATTTGTAAAGATTGTCATTCTGCATGTAGAGATTTTCAGGATGTCACCATTCAAAGTTATTACTGCCCACATTTTTCTATGCCTTCGTCATCTTCTCCTTTATTTGTGTTGGATTTGAACTGGAAGTAGGCTAGACTGGGTGTGGTCGAGAGTGATGGATGTACGTGAAGGGAACTTGGACAATAGCGATTGGACAAGTCACTGGATATGCTGAATATATTTTTTCTTCCATAATCAAACACGAGATTTGCGGGTGTTTAGTGTACTATTGTGGAGTCAACTTTTTCACTGTGTAGAACTTTTTCAGGAACTAATATAACCTCTAATAATATTAAGATTATTTTTTTCCATTTTAGTATATCATTATCTTTGGGGCCAAGTAATTTAATGGGAATAAAAATATTTACTGTCAAAAGAAGTATTTTTTTTCTAAGACACGAATTGGTATATCATTGAGAACATACAAGCAACTATAGTTGTTTTAGATAAAAAGAAAAGAGTTTGATGCAATTAATTCATATACATTATACAAACCCAGTATATGTTTTTTCAAACTCACGTCTCTTTCTACCTCCATATTGTCTGTTGTGATTTTAGTGGTGTAGATGGGTTTTGATTTTTATAAGTGCAAATGGTTCGGATTCAATTATATTTATTTATACTGTCATCAAAAGTAGAGTCTGTTCACAAAAACTTTTAATTTATGAATTTTCACTAAGTTGATCAAGTCTTTGGTTCCTTAAAATAAACTTCTATGTAAAAATTATTTGTGATGCTTTTGAGTAACTTAAAAAAATATTTATGGAAACATTTACAATGTTGGCGTAACATTTGTTCAAACTTTAAAAATAAATTATTAAATGAATAACATAAGATTCTGGTATTTGACACATGCTGTATTCCATCTTCTGCATTTTTTTACTGCATCGTCTATATATCTTTTTTTTACTACCTTCCATATTGAGGTGGTGTTGGCTAATTCAATCTTAATCTTTGTACCTAACCTACTGCAAAAAGGCTTAGGCACATGGCTCAATGAGTTCTAAGAATCAAAGTTCCACAAAATTCAGTTTAGTCTTTATTAAATTTAGATTGCTGCTTTTTAAGTGTACCTTATAAGCTTTGGGTAGTATTTATTTTTACTAACTATACTTTGAAGAAATTGTATTTTTTTAAACATGAATAAGACTCATTAAACATGATTATACTTGAAAAAAATCCTAAACATAGGACATGTAAATGTAGGAAACATTATAATTTGAAACGTGTAATTTTGCACTATTAAAAGCACAATTTGGAGGAGTTATTTCAAAATAAGTTGAAACGTGTAATTTTGCAAACAATAAAATTTAATTTAAATAATATGGTATAAAACATTTTAATATTCTTGAAGGAAAATTTGATTTTTAAATTAAAATTTAATTTTTTAACCTCATTGTTATTCAAATTGCATTTATTACAACATGAAATAGAATGTGTAGCGTTACAAACGTGTCAAATGAATAATACCATACATGAGAGTGTGTGTGTTCTATAATTGTAAATACTCGGAAGCATGATAAAAGTGCTATAACTACAAATACTCGGGAGTAAATATATCACCGTGCCATCGGCACGGGTACACCATAGTATATATATATAGCAAGAGAGATATATAAACGGGTCAGAGTCCGAGGTGTGAAAACATTTATAACAAGTGCATTAAAATGCATAATAATTAATAAATGCACAATTATCATGATTAAAGTGGATTCGCACTCTCATGGAATTCAAACTCACCCCTCGACTAAAGCGCGCACCTAAACGTATGCACCTGGTCCTCAATTTATTTACCCGACCCCTTCAAGGGATAACTCAATCTTATTCTACACATAGGCTACACCCGTGTAACCCACTAACTCAAGTATAACTCAAAATTTTATCATTCTATCGTCTCCTAAGTTTACGCCCGAACTTCTACCTCAATATGTATGTGTATACACACCTGCATTTCACTAGCATTCATCAAATTCCTACTCATTAACTTTAACAAGTTATTACTATTAAATAGTATCACATCATCACCATATACCCATAAAGAAATGTTACCTCATAATGCATAACCCTAGTACCAAGAACTAAACTTCTCTCCACTACCAACATTGCACTATGTTTCGTGCGTGGCGCGTCTCTCAAAGCGAAATCCAAACAAGGAACCCCCGATACACTACTCCTTGATAATGTTGTTCGTCGAGATCCATTATGCCCTCAACACACCGCACACTCACCTTTCACTATTTATGATGAACAACTATCCCTAAGTCCATTAAATAAAATATCGCACAAAACCCTTAGGGTCTATATAACCTGATTCGAGTTTCTAAGAACGATAGTCCAACCCTAATAAGCAAGTAATCCTAAGACATAAAATGTACATTTTATAATACCCATATCATATTCTCCTATAGGATATATATATCATTACCCTAGTCGTATAACACAATCATTAAATCCTATTAACCATGTACACATAACACACATAATACGCACTTTAAAATATTCATAACATATATGGTTATAGGATACAAATATACTACACAATGCTATCATCTTCGATGAATTACACATTTTATCCCGGGTTACCAGCTACCTAACTATTATCACACCGCCCTGGTAATAAAATCAAAACATAACGTATAGGAAGCAGTCATAGTTCCGAACCTGAAAGTGAGAACGAATCATACCCAAGAGTTCTCACCCAGAATAAAATCACACAATAAATAATGGAAGACTATGACCTAGGGACTATACGCACCCTACTCCTCAAGCTAGAGGCCTCGCCCACATCGGGTAACCTCCCATGATAGCATGTGCTGATTATGCCCACATAATAAGTATATATATCATTCACACTCTCTATATATATACTTGCGATCACATCAGATATACAAACCATCACACAAGGTATATACTTTTACACCATATATGTATACGTACTATATCACATTCGTATGTAAGAAAGAAGTGAATTCATTCATAAGTATATAACTATCCTTATACTAATCGATGCTATAACGCATACTATCCCAATTCATTTCATTATACGATCTCTCACCTGAACTATACTCATCCATAGGCACATGGTTATATGATCATTATCCTGGCTAAAAGTGTTAATATAGATTATTACTCGGTGACACCTTTAATCCTTCTAAATTTCGATCTCGGTTCAGTTATTCCTATGAACCTTTAACGTTATGCATTTGTGACTAAGTACTAAAGTCCAATGTCACTAAGAGTACACTACCTCTCTCTTATATACCCATAATTTTCTCCAAATGGAAATCCCAAAGTTAATATGACTACCCACTAACTTAACACGATAACTTGAATTTATACACTCTCGATATAACCCGGTATGACCCCAAATATTTCTTCACATGTGAAACTCCCTAAAAATCTCCAAAGACTTACTTCTCATAATCCATTCCTAAAAATAGGGTCGAATACCGCCTTACCATCCTAAGATATCAACCTCTTGATATGATGACCTAACCCTCCAGAATACATTAACTAAGAAGGTCACTAAGTTTTAAACCCAAAAGAAAAGGGGGTAAAAGAAAATCCCATTCTTGGATAAAAACAGAGGACTGGTCCCGGTCGACCGTGGTTCTAAATTTGCCTTACGAATGAGGTAATAGGATTTTGTCTTGAGGCGCGGTCGACTAGCTTCCTGACCGCGGTCGACTGTACATACTAGATATCTCAGCCATTTTTCCCGTTTGGACGAAACCAAACTCTTCAAACACCCAAAATATCATCATCCAACCCTCAATCTTTACTCAATCATATTTCTAACATTAAAACTCATCAAATGGATTAACCTAACTAATTATACAACCTCAAACCCATGTATAAACATCAAATGCAAGATAAAACACCCAAAATCTAGGTTTTTGACATATTAGTCCAAAATCCAAAATTTATACCCACAAATCATGAAATAAATTACACACCTAAATTATTTAGCAAGATTAATCACTTGCCTCAAAGTTGTATAGGTTAAGTCTTCCTCGAGATCATGAATTTTGGCCAGAATTCCCAAGCTCCAAGATTTCCCCTCTCTCTTCTTTCTTTCCTCTCCTCTCTCTCTCTAGGGCTTTCTCTCACTCTCTATCTCTCAATCTCAGGAATGAGATTTTATTCTCCCAAAGGCTCTATAAGCCTAATCTCCAAAAATACCCAACATTAAATGATAATACACACTTTAAATGACTCGTTTACTCCAATTCGAGTAAAACTAACTTATGTTATTTCTAAACCGAATTAAAACTCAAGGACAGTTATTTTGACTATCTTGACTCAACCGGGATCAACCGCGCACTCAAAATCATTATCCGAAATACTTTATAACATCTTCAAATTTTGACCCCATGTGCCAAATTTAAAATTTTCCAACTCAAATAAGTTTTATTTCTCCTAAATAAATTAAAATTCTCAGTCCTCGAAATCACGGGGTATTACAATAATCTAATTAGTTTATCGTAACACATGTTTGTGTCATGACAAATGACAAAATCCACAAGACTAAAGAGTTTTTTTCAATTTGAAGTAGAAAGCCAACTTCCAGACACCAAATGATTCATTTGCTTAGGTACTTTCTTAACAATTATAATTATTTTACTAATAATTTGAGATTAAGCTAGGTCGTACGGGCAGGTTAATATTTATGTTGCTAAAATTAATTTATGTGCTCATTTGGGGTTTTTGTTGTTATTGTTGAGTTGAATTTTAATGTTAAAACAAGTTGGTTTTCATGAATAAACAAAGAAAATTCTGCCAAAATTTTCTAAAAATAACAAATGATTTAAAAATAGTTAACTTGATTATAACACCCCGTGTTTTTATTACTTAATTTAATTAATTAATTGGGGAATATTTGAGGAAAATAAATTTTTGAATTTAATCATTTTTATTAGTTAAATATGTTGGCTATGATTTTAGAAGAATAAAACTTCAAGCGGAATTAAAATTGGAGTTAAAACGGATTTTATATAAATTTTTATAGTTTATCCCTGATTAAAAATTTTAAGCCGAACTGTCAGATTTTTTGGGCGATCGATCGATCGATGCCAGGGGGTTGATCGATCGACCCAAGTAGAAATCGTGCGCTGCAAGTTGTTTTTAATAAGAGTTTGTTTAGGATTATGACTCCTAATCACCATATAACCTTAATAATCCCTAGGGGGGCTTCTCATAATCACTTTTTCTCAAGTTTTTTCACCAGAAAACACTTCCAAATATTTTCCTCTCAACCATATTCATCAACCTCCAACATAATCAAGTTTTTGTCATAAGTTTTGGGAGGGTTAATTGGGGCTAAAACAAGATTGATTATGGAACACTTCTTTGCTAATGTTTCGAGAGGAATCTAGATTTCTAATCAGATTTCCAACACGATCTTCACAGGTATGAATACACTATTCTTTTCCTTTAGTATTATGCATTTTAAGTGTCGCCTAAACAGTTAATTACATATTTTCTAAAAAATAATTAGTAACTTAATTAGAAAAAGTGGACACTAACTATGGGGTTGTTTTTATAAAATCTTTTAATCTGAATAATATTCATAACCCTTTCGGTACGTAGGATTCATGAGTGATTTTGGGTTTTATTGGTGTAGTTTGCATGTAGAAAAATCCTAGTTTTAAAATAAATAGATTTGTGGGCGTATAACTCATGTAATTTGTGTTGAAACAATGAAATTACAATTTTGATGCTTTAAATGATGAAATAGCGATATATTTAATTTAAATAATTAAATGAGATTAATTGGATATTTATGACGAGATGATAATTAAATTAAGATTTAATTGAATTGGACTATCATGCGTAGTTTTATACGTTGATTAATTATGCTTGTTTCTGTGACTTGTTGGTATTATTATATTGCCTTTGTGATGACGGGTTATTGACTAATTTTTCTCTCCCTATATTTTAGGATGCCTTCTAGGTATGGGACTAGTGGGTAGGCCGTTTGATGATTTACGCCTTCTAGGTATGGGACTAGTAAGGGTAGATTATTGTGACTTTATTATATAGAGGTTGGGCTAATTTTTGATACTTTATCGTCGTTACGGTAGCCTAGGTATGAGAATAGGTCGAGGTTTAGGTTAGAAATTCATCTTATACATAGGGTAGGACGGATTGATAACTTGGGGACCCTTAGGTATGGGACTAAGGGTTATTTTGAGGATCTCACATCGATAAAAAGGGTGAGGAGATTTATAAATTGAGAATTAATACCTAAGATAAATACATGTATTAAAATTTATGGCGACATAATGTGTCAAGGACGACGGTTTAAACGGGTCAAAGGGTGATTTATGTCATGTAGTGTGTGGAACCTTGTCAAGTGTCGGGTCCGACAGTTTAAACGGGTTAGAGGGAGATTGACAAGAGGAAGTGTGACACTTTAATAAAAAATGTAAGAACTATAATAAAAGTTGGTTAATTTAATTAAATTAACATCGCGGGACTTGAGAATTTAAAAATCATATTGGTGTGCCTTTATAAATGGGGATTTTGGTGGGTAGTTAGTGATTTATATTTATCGCGTTTAATTATCCCATTTAATTTAAAATATTCTATTGTGATATTTATTGCGTATAATGCTACTCTCTGGATTCAAGGATCCTATTTGAGGGGAGTAGTGTTTATTCTTGCTCGGGGCTTTGGCTCTGACCCATTCGTTGACTAACCTTTTTAGGATTAGTTTTTGGAGTGGCTGCATAAGATTCTTGGAGATTATCGTTTGGAGGTGCAGCTGGAGCTGATTTACTTTATTGCGTTATTTTAAGTTTAGGCTTCCTTTTCATTCGTATTTTGTTATGAGACTCAGTTGAGTGATTTATTGGGCCATTCGGTTCCAAAGTTGTTTAAGGATTTCCAATGGGAGCTTTTACAATTGGTTTATTTATTCTGATTTTATTGTTGGAGATTGGTTTTATTCGGAGTTAGCATGTGATGGATATTATATCGCTTAGTTGTTTATAATCATTGGAGATTGATTCAATTATTTATCTTATGGACTGATTTATTTATGTCTCATATCTGTATCATGCTAAGAATGGTATTTATTTAGATCACGCCCGGCTAAGTTCAGAGGCGGTGGCTGGCCACCCCGTCTGTCGGATTTTTACGGGGTATGACAAATGGTATTAGAGCATGGTCTTAGGTCTCGTAGGTTATGAGTCCATTTAGCTTTCGCGTTGCCGATCTTTGATTCTCTTTGTTGATTCGTACTCCTTAAGGTAGAGGGTCTAACAAACGTGTTAGATGTGTTTCTTAGAGATGTGAAGTTTTGAGTTGAGGACGTTGTAGGCATTGAGTTTAGAATGGATTATGGAGACGATAATAATTTCGGAGATTTTAGTACAGATGTTAGGTATCGTATGTATCGATTTTCGGTGTTGAGATTTAATTTGAGGACATTAGCATTTTGACGATTTTCGGATATTGGAACGAGTGGGGAATTTGTGAGAGTGTGTGGTAGGCAGTTATTTTCATAGTTATGCATATGCATATAGGCAATATATATATTATTTAGTTGTTAGTAGGGTAGGTGCGCGTATGATTGGGTGTATGGGCGCCCAATTATGGCATTCTTCTGGTAGGCATATGTGAGGCTTATTTCCTTTTGCGAGATTTATGCATAATGGGTATGCTTCGTCTAATTTCAAGGACGAAATTCTTTGCTAGTGGGGAAGTATGTAACACCCCGTGTTTTTATTATTTAATTTGATTAATTAATTGGGGAATATTCGAGAAAAATAAATTCTTGAATTTAATAACTTTCATGGTTAAATATGTTGGTTATGATTTTAGAAGATTAAAACTTCAAGCGGAATTAAAATCGGAGTTAAAACGGATTTTATATGAATTTTTAAAGTTTATCCTTTATTAAAAATTTTAAGCCGAACCATCAGATTTCCTGGACGATCGATCGATCGACACCAGGGGGTCGATCGATCGACCCCAGTAAAAATCGTGCGTTGCTAGTTGTTTATAATTAGAGTTTGTTTTGGATTATGACTCTAAATCACTACATAACCTTAATAATCCGTAGGGGGAATTCTCATAATCACTTCTTGTCAAGTTTTTTCACGAGAAAACACTTCCAAATATTTTCCTCTCAACCATATTAATCAACCTCCAATATAATCAAGCTTTTGTCATAAGTTTTGGGAGGCTTAATTAGGGCTTAATCAAGATTGATTCAAGAACACTTCTTTGCTAATTTTTCGAGAGGAATCCTGATTTCTAATAAGATTTTCAACAGGATCTTCACAAGCATGAATACTCTATTATTTTCCTTTAGTATTATGCATTTTAAGTGGCGCCTAAACACTTCATTACATGTTTTCTTAAAAATAATTTGTAACTTAATTGGAAAACGTGGACACTAACTATGGGGCTATTTTTATAAAATCTTTCAATCTGAATAATATTCATAACACTTTGGGTACATGGGATTCATGAGTGATTTTGAGTCTTATTGATGTAGGTTGCATCCAGAAAAACCCTAGTTTTAAAATAAATGAATTTGGGAGGCATGTAACTCATATAATTTGTGTTGAAACAATGCAATTAGAATTTTGATGTTTTAAAAGATGAAATAGCGATATATTTAATTTAAATAATTAAATGAGATTAATTGGATGTTTATAATGAGGTGATAATTAAATTAAGATTTAATTGAATTGGACTATCATGCATAGTTTTATACGTTGATTAATTATGCTTGTTTATGTAACTTGTTGGTATTATTATATTGCCTTTGTGATGACGGGTTGGTGGGTCATTTTTCTCTTCCTATATTTTAGGATGCCTTCTAGGTATGGGACTAATGGGTAGGCCTTTTGATTATTTACCCCTTCGAGGTGTGGGACTAGTGAGGGTAGATTATTATGACTTTATTATGTCGGGGGTGGACTGATTTTTGATACTTTATTGTCGTTATGCTAGCCTAGGCATGAGACTAGGTCGAGGTTTAGGTTAGAAATTCATCGTATACATAGGGTAGGACGGATTGATAACTTGGGGACCCTTAAGTATGGGACTAAGGGATATTTTGAGGATATCACATCGATAAAAAGGGTGGGGTGATTTATAAATTGAAAAATTATGAATTAATACTTAAGATAAAAATGGGTATTAAAATTTGTGGCGACATAATGTGCCAGGGCCGACAGTTTAAACGAGTCAGAGGGAGATTTATGTCGTGTCATGTGTGGAACCTTTGCCATGTGTCGAGGCCGACAGTTTAAACGGGTCAGAGGGCGATTGACAAGGGGAAGTGTGACACTTTAATAAAAAAAAGTGAGAACTATAATAAAAGTTGGTCAATTTAATTAAATTAACATCGCGGAACTTGGCAATTTAAAAATCATATTGGTGTACCTTTATAAATGGGGATTTCTGCGAGTAGTTAGTGACTTATATTTATCGTGTTTAATTATCTCAGTTAATTTAAAATATTCTATTGCGTATAATGCTACTGTCTGGATTCAAGGATCCTATTTGAGGGGAGTAGTGTGTATTTTTGCTCGGGGCTTTAGCTCTTACCCATGCGTTGACTTACCTTTTTCAGGATTAGTTTTTGGAGTGGCTGCATAAGATTCTTGGAGATTATCGTTTGGAGGTGAAACTGGAGCTGATTTACTTTATTGCGTTATTTTAAGTTTAGGCTTCCTTTTCATTCGTATTTCGTTATGAGACTCAATTGAGTGATTTATTGGGCCATTTGGTTCCAAAGTTGTTTAGGGATTTCCAATGGGAGATTTTACAGTTGGTTTATTTATTCAGATTTTATTGTTGGAGATTGGTTTTATTCGGAGTTGGCATGTGATGGATATTTTATCGCTTAGTTGTTTATGATCATTGGAGATTGATTTAATTATTTATCTTACGGATTTATTTATTTATGTCTCATATCTGTCTTAGGCTAAGAACGGTATTTATTTAGTTCAGGCACGACTTAGTTCGGCGGCGGTGGATGGCCACCCCGTCAGTCGGATTTTGCGGGGTGTAACCGATGGTATCAGAGCATGGTCTTAGGTCTCATAGGTTATGAGTCCGTTTAGTTTTCGCGTTGTCGATCTTTGATTCCATTTGTTTATTCGTACCTTAAGGTAGAGGGTCTAACATAAGTTTTAGATGTGTTTCTTAGAGATGTGAAGTTTTGAGTTAAGTTCGTTGTAGGCATTGAGTTTAGAATTAGTAAGCTTGATGTGAGGATCCTTAGAATGGATTATGGAGACGATAATTATTTTAGAGATTTTAGCATAGATGTTAGGTATCGTATGTATCAATTTTTGGTGTTGAAATTTAATTTGACGACATTAGCATTTTGATGACTTTCGGATATAAGATCGAGTGGGGAATTTGTGAGAGCGTGTGGTACGCCATTATTTTCATAGTCATGCGTATGCATATAGGCAATATATATATTATTTTGTTGTTCGTTGGGTAGGTGCGCGTAAGATTGGGTGCATGGGTGCCAAATTATGTGAGCCTTATTTCCTTTTGCGAGATTTACGCATTATGGGTATGCTTCGTCTAATTTCGAGAATGAAATTCTTTGCTAGTGGGGAAGTATGTAACACCCCGTGTTTTTATTATTTTGTTTAACTAATTAATTGAGGAATATTCGAGAAAAATAAATTCTTGAATTTAATAATTTTTATTGGTTAAATATGTTGGTTATGATTTTAGAAGAATAAAACTTCAAGAGGAATTAAAATCGGAGTTAAAACGGATTTTATATGAATTTTTAAAGTTTATCCCTTATTAAAAATTTTAAGCCGAACTGTGAGATTTCCTGGGCGATCGATCGATCGACGCCAGGGGGTCGATCGATCGACCCCATCAGAAATCGTGTGCTGCAAGTTGTTTTTAATTAGAGCTTGTTTAGGAGTAGTACTCCTAATCACTACATAACCTTAATCATCCTTAGGGGGACTTCTCATAATCATTTTTTCTCAAGTTTTTTCACCAGAAAACACTTCCAAATATTTTCCTCTCAACTATATTTATCAACCTCCAACATAATCAAGTTTTTGTCACAAGTTTTAGGAGGGTTAATTGGGCTTAATCAAGATTGATTCAAGAAAACTTCTTTGCTAATTTTTTGAGAGGAATCCAGATTTCTAATCAGATTTTCAACACGATCTTCACTAGCATGAATACTCTATTCTTTTCCTTTAGTATTATGCATTTTAAGTGTCGCCTAAACACTTAATTACATATTTTCTTAAAAACAATTAGTAACTTAATTAGAAAAAGTGGACACAAACTATGGGGCTGTTTTTATAAAATCTTTTAATCTGAATAATATTCATAACCCTTTCGGTACGTAGGATTCATGAGTGATTTTGGGTTTTATTGGTGTAGTTTGCATGTAGAAAAATCCTAGTTTTAAAATAAATAGATTTTTAGGCGTATAACTCATGTAATTTGTGTTGAAACAATGAAATTACAATGTTGATGCTTTAAATGATGAAATAGCGATATATTTAATTTAAATAATTAAATGAGATTAATTGGATATTTATGATGAGGTGATAATTAAATTAAGATTTAATTGAATTGGACTATCATGCGTAGTTTTATACGTTGATTAATTATGCTTGTTTCTGTGACTTGTTGGTATTATTATATTGCCTTTGTGATGACGGGTTATTGGCTAATTTTTCTCTCCCTATATTTTAGGATGCCTTCTAGGTATGGGACTAGTGGGTAGGCCGTTTGATGATTTACGCCTTCTAGGTATGGGACTAGTGAGGGTAGATTATTGTGACTTTATTATGTCGGGGGTGGGCTGAATACCTAAGATAAATACAAGTATTAAAATTTATGGCGACATAATGTGTCAAGGACGACAGTTTAAACGGGTCAGGGGGTGATTTATGTCATGTCGTGTGTGGAACCTTGTCAAGTGTCGGGTCCGACAGTTTAAACGGGTTAGAGGGCGATTGACAAGGGGAAGTGTGACACTTTAATAAAAAATGTAAGATCTATAATAAAAGTTGGTTAATTTAATTAAATTAACATCGCGGGACTTGAGAATTTGAAAATCATATTGGTGTGCCTTTATAAATGGGGATTTCTGTGGGTAGTTAGTGATTTATATTTATCACGTTTAATTATCCCATTTAATTTAAAATATTCTATTGTGATATTTATTGCGTATAATGCTACTCTCTGGATTCAAGGATCCTATTTGAGGGGAGTAGTATTTATTCTTGCTCGGGGCTTTGGCTCTGACCCATTCGTTGGCTAACCTTTTTTAGGATTAGTTTTTGGAGTGGCTGCATAAGATTCTTGGAGATTATCGTTTGGAGGTGCAGCTGGAGCTGATTTACTTTATTGCGTTATTTTAAGTTTAGGCTTCCTTTTCATTCGTATTTTGTTATGAGACTCAGTTGAGTGATTTATTGGGCCATTCGGTTCCAAAGTTGTTTAAGGATTTCCAATGGGAGCTTTTACAATTGGTTTATTTATTCTGATTTTATTGTTGGAGATTGGTTTTATTCGGAGTTAGCATGTGATGGATATTATATCGCTTAGTTGTTTATAATCATTGGAGATTGATTCAATTATTTATCTTATGGACTGATTTATTTATGTCTCATATCTGTATCATGCTAAGAATGGTATTTATTTAGATCACGCCCGGCTAAGTTCGGCGGCGGTGGCTGGCCACCCCGTCTGTCGGATTTTTACGGGGTGTGACAAATGGTATTAGAGCATGGTCTTAGGTCTCGTAGGTTATGAGTCCGTTTAGATTTCGCGTTGCCGATCTTTGATTCTCTTTGTTGATTCGTACTCCTTAAGGTAGAGGGTCTAACAGACGTGTTAGATGTGTTTCTTAGAGATGTGAAGTTTTGAGTTGAGGACGTTGTAGGCATTGAGTTTAGAATGGATTATGGAGACGATAATAATTTCGGAGATTTTAGTACAGATGTTAGGTATCGTATGTATCGATTTTTGGTGCTGAGATTTAATTTGAGGACATTAGCATTTTGACGACTTTCGGATATTGGAACGAGTGGGGAATTTGTGAGAGTGTGTGGTACGCAGTTATCTTCATTGTTATGCGTATGCATATAGGCAATATATATATTATTTAGTTGTTAGTAGGGTAGGTGCGCGTATGATTGGGTGTATGGGCGCCCAATTATGGCATTCTTCTGGTAGGCATATGTGAGGCTTATTTCCTTTTGCGAGATTTATGCATAATGGGTATGCTTCGTCTAATTTCAAGGACGAAATTCTTTGCTAGTGGGGAAGTATGTAACACCCCGTGTTTTTATTATTTAATTTGATTAATTAATTGGGGAATATTCGAGAAAAATAAATTCTTGAATTTAATAACTTTCATGGTTAAATATGTTGGTTATGATTTTAGAAGATTAAAACTTCAAGCGGAATTAAAATCGGAGTTAAAACGGATTTTATATGAATTTTTAAAGTTTATCCTTTATTAAAAATTTTAAGCCGAACCATCAGATTTCCTGGACGATCGATCGATCGACACCAGGGGGTCGATCGATCGACCCCAGTAAAAATCGTGCGTTGCTAGTTGTTTATAATTAGAGTTTGTTTTGGATTATGACTCTAAATCACTACATAACCTTAATAATCCGTAGGGGGAATTCTCATAATCACTTCTTGTCAAGTTTTTTCACGAGAAAACACTTCCAAATATTTTCCTCTCAACCATATTAATCAACCTCCAATATAATCAAGCTTTTGTCATAAGTTTTGGGAGGCTTAATTAGGTAGGGGTGGCAATTCGGGTTAGTCGTGTCATTTTCGGGTCGCGTTGATTTTTATTTGAATATACGTTTTGTTTACTCTTAAATCTATACAAGCTAATCGTGTCAATTTCGGGTCATTTCGGGTTATTACCATAAACGGGTTATCGTGTCAAAAATTGTCAGCTCTATAATTAGGGCTTAATCAAGATTGATTCAAGAACACTTCTTTGCTAATTTTTCGAGAGGAATCCAGATTTCTAATAAGATTTTCAACAGGATCTTCACAAGCATCAATACTCTATTATTTTCCTTTAGTATTATGCATTTTAAGTGGCGCCTAAACACTTCATTACATGTTTTCTTAAAAATAATTAGTAACTTAATTGGAAAACGTGGACACTAACTATGGGGCTATTTTTATAAAATCTTTAAATCTGAATAATATTCATAACACTTTGGGTACATGGGATTCATGAGTGATTTTGAGTCTTATTGATGTAGGTTGCATCCAGAAAAACCCTAGTTTTAAAATAAATGAATTTGGGAGGCATGTAACTCATATAATTTGTGTTGAAACAATGCAATTAGAATTTTGATGTTTTAAAAGATGAAATAGCGGTATATTTAATTTAAATAATTAAATGAGATTAATTGGATGTTTATAATGAGGTGATAATTAAATTAAGATTTAATTGAATTGGACTATCATGCATAGTTTTATACGTTGATTAATTATGCTTGTTTATGTAACTTGTTGGTATTATTATATTGCCTTTGTGATGACGGGTTGGTGGGTCATTTTTCTCTTCCTATATTTTAGGATGCCTTCTAGGTATGGGACTAATGGGTAGGCCTTTTTATTATTTACCCCTTCGAGGTGTGGGACTAGTGAGGGTAGATTATTATGACTTTATTATGTCGGGGGTGGACTGATTTTTGATACTTTATTGTCGTTACGCTAGCCTAGGCATGAGACTAGGTCGAGGTTTAGGTTAGAAATTCATCGTATACATAGGGTAGGACGGATTGATAACTTGGGTACCCTTAGGTATGGGACTAAGAGATATGTTGAGGATATCACATCGATAAAAAGGGTGGGGTGATTTATAAATTGAAAAATTATGAATTAATTCTTAAGATAAAAATGGGTATTAAAATTTGTGGCGACATAATGTGTCAGGGCCGACAGTTTAAACGGGTCAGAGGGAGATTTATGTCGTGTCGTGTATGGAGCCTTTGCCATGTGTCGAGGCCGACAGTTTAAACGGGTCAGAGGGCTTGACAAGGGAAAGTGTGACACTTTAATAAAAAAAAGTGAGAACTATAATAAAAGTTGGTCAATTTAATTAAATTAACATCGCGGAACTTGGCAATTTAAAAATCATATTGGTGTACCTTTATAAATGGGGATTTCTGCGAGTAGTTAGTGACTTATATTTATCGTGTTTAATTATCTCTGCTAATTTAAAATATTCTATTGCGTATAATGCTACTGTCTGGATTCAAGGATCCTATTTGAGGGGAGTAGTGTGTATTTTTCCTCGGGGCTTTAGCTCTTACCCATGCGTTGACTTACCTTTTTCAGGATTAGTTTTTGGAGTGGCTGCATAAGATTCTTGGAGATTATCGTTTGGAGGTGCAACTGGAGCTGATTTACTTTATTGCGTTATTTTAAGTTTAGGCTTCCTTTTCATTCGTATTTCGTTATGAGACTCAGTTGAGTGATTTATTGGGCCATTTGGTTCCAAAGTTGCTTAGGGATTTCCAATGGGAGATTTTACAATTGGTTTATTTATTCAGATTTTATTGTTGGAGATTGGTTTTATTCGGAGTTGGCATGTGATGGATATTTTATCGCTTAGTTGTTTATGATCATTGGAGATTGATTTAATTATTTATCTTACGGATTTATTTATTTATGTCTCATATCTGTCTTAGGTTAAGAACGGTATTTATTTAGTTCAGGCACGACTTAGTTCGGCGGTGGTGGCTGGCCACCTCGTCAGTCGGATTTTGCGTGGTGTAACCGATGGTATCAGAGCATGGTCTTAGGTCTCATAGGTTATGAGTCCGTTTAGTTTTCGCGTTGTCGATCTTTGATTCCATTTGTTTATTCATACCTTAAGGTAGAGGGTCTAACATAAGTTTTAGATGTGTTTCTTAGAGATGTGAAGTTTTGAGTTAAGGTCGTTTTAGGAATTGAGTTTAGAATTAGAAAGCTTGATGTGAGGATCCTTAGAATGGATTATGGAGACGATAATTATTTTGGAGATTTTAGCATAGATGTTAGGTATCGTATGTATCAATTTTTGGTGTTGAAATTTAATTTGAGGACATTAGCATTTTGATGACTTTCGGATATAAGATCGAGTGGGGAATTTGTGAGAGCGTGTGGTACGCCATTATTTTCATAGTCATGCGTATGCATATAGGCAATATATATATTATTTTGTTGTTCGTGGGGTAGGTGCGCGTAAGATTGGGTGCATGGGTGCCAAATTATGTGAGCCTTATTTCCTTTTGCGAGATTTACGCATTATGGGTATGCTTCGTCTAATTTCGAGAATGAAATTCTTTGCTAGTGGGGAAGTATGTAACACCCCGTGTTTTTATTATTTTGTTTAACTAATTAATTGAGGAATATTCAAGAAAAATAAATTCTTGAATTTAATAATTTTTATTGGTTAAATATGTTGGTTATGATTTTAGAAGAATAAAACTTCAAGAGGAATTAAAATCGGAGTTAAAACGGATTTTATATGAATTTTTAAAGTTTATCCCTTATTAAAAATTTTAAGCCGAACTGTGAGATTTCCTGGGCGATCGATCGATCGACGCCAGGGGGTCGATCGATCGACCCCAGCAGAAATCGTGTGCTGCAAGTTGTTTTTAATTAGAGCTTGTTTAGGATTAGTACTCCTAATCACTATATAACCTTAATAATCCTTAGGGGGACTTCTCATAATCATTTTTTCTCAAGTTTTTTCACCAGAAAACACTTCCAAATATTTTCCTCTCAACTATATTTATCAACCTCCAACATAATCAAGTTTTTGTCACAAGTTTTAGGAGGGTTAATTGGGCTTAATCAAGATTGATTCAAGAAAACTTCTTTGCTAATTTTTCGAGAGGAATCCAGATTTCTAATCAGATTTTCAACACGATCTTCACTAGCATGAATACTCTATTCTTTTTCTTTAGTATTATGCATTTTAAGTGTCGCCTAAACACTTAATTACATATTTTCTTAAAAACAATTAGTAACTTAATTAGAAAAAGTGGACACAAACTATGGGGCTGTTTTTATAAAATCTTTTAATTTGAATAATATTCATAACCCTTTGGGTACGTAGGATTCATGAGTGATTTTGGGTTTTATTGCTGTAGGTTGCTTGTTGAAAAATCCTAGTTTTAAAATAAATGGATTTGGGGGCATATAACTCATGTAATTTGTGTTGAAACAATGAAATTGCAATTTTGATGTTTTAAATGATGAAATAGCAGTATATTTAATTTAAATAATTAAATGAGATTAATTGGATGTTAATAACGAGGTGATAATTAAATTAAAATTTAATTGAATTGGACTATCATGCGTAGTTTTATACGTTAATTAATTATGCTTGTTTCTGTGACTTGTTGTTATTATTATATTGCCTTTGTGACGACGGGTTGCTGGGTAATTTTTCTCTTCCTATATTTTAGGACGCTTTCTTGGTATGGGATTAGTGGGTAGGTCTTTTGATGATTTACACCTTCTAGGTATGGGACTAGTGAGGGTAGATTATTGTGACTTTATTATGTCGGGGGTGGGCTGAATTTTGATAATTTATCGTCGTTATGCTAGCCTAGGCATGAGACTAAGTCGAGGTTTAGGTTAAAAATTCATCCTATACATAGGGTAGGATGGATTGATAACTTGGGGACCCTTAGGGATGGGACTAAGGGATATTTTGAGGATCTCACATCGATAAAAAGGGTGGGGTGATTTATAAATTAAAAAATTAAGAATTAATACCTAAGATAAAAATGAGTATTAAAATTTGTGGCAACATAATGTGTCAGGGCCGACAGTTTAAATGGGTCAGAGGGCAATTTATGTCGAGTCATGTGTCAGGGCCAACAGTTTAAATGGGTCAGAGGGCGATTAACAAGGGGAATAGTGACAGTTTAATAAAAAAAAGTGAGAACTATAATAAAAGTTGGTTAATATAATTAAATTAACACCGCGGGAGTTAGAAATTTAAACATCATATTGGTGTGCCTTTATAAATGGGGATTTCTGCGAGTAGTTAGTGATTTATATTTATCGCGTTTAATTATCCCATTTAATTTAAAATATTATATTGTGATATTTATTGTATATAATGCTACTGTCTTAATTCAAGGATCCTATTTGAGGGGAGTAGTGTGTATTCTTGCTCGGGGCTTTGGCTCTGACCCATGCGTTGACTACCCTTTTTCAGGATTAGTTTTTGGAGTGGCTGCATAAGATTCTTCGAGATTATCGTTTGGAGGTGCAGTTGGAGTTGATTTACTTTATTGCGTTATTTTAAGTTTAGGCTTCCTTTTCATTCATATTTCGTTATGAGACTCAGTTGAGTGATTTATTGGGCCATTCGGTTCCAAAGTTGTTTAAGGATTTCCAATGGGAGCTTTTAAAGTTGGTTTATTTATTCAGATTTTATTTTTGGAGATTGGTTTTATTTGGAGTTAGCATGTGATGGATATTTTATCGCTTAGTTGTTTATGATCATTGGATATTGATTCAATTATTTTGTAATACCCCGTATTTTTGTGATATTTATTTTATGGGATTAATTGAATTAAATGAGTATTAATTGGAAATTAATCCGGATTAAAATACAAGCGAGATGCGAGTTGGTATTTGATTATTATATGCATATATGATTATATATGAATATTGAATTATGAAATTTATCGTAAGATTTAAATACGGCAATTTGGAAATTTTGTTGAGACGCGTGTGACCGCCGCGTCATGGAATATAATTATGATAATTAAAAATTGAATTTTATTTCTATAAACCGTATGGTCATTTTGAGTGGGCCAACGCGTCCGGAAGGGTCGAGATAGTCAGAAAACACTAGCCGGGGGTTTAGTTTGGGTCCTGGGGCATTTTTAGGCCATACCGGCAACGTATAAGGGTAATTTGGTAATTTTGAATTTCTGGGAATTAAAACCTACGAAAATTGGGAATTAAAAAGCTGACTTGGTAATTCCCCACTAAACCCACTAACCACATCTTAGGACTTATTAGACTACGGGGGTTATTAGAGTTAGACCCAAAAAGTTCCTAAGACAAAACCCTATCCTCCATTGCCACCATTAGAGAAGAGCTTGTAAAGGGAGAGAAAGAGGAGAATTCTGCAGAAATAGAGAGAACCTTTCATCAAATTCGTCATCAAATCAGAGATACTTATAAGGCAAGTGGTTTAATTCCAATTGATTTCAGAGAATGCTTCTTCCATGTGTAGGAATTTATAAAAATCTTATTGTTCTTGGGTGTTTGATAAAAACCCATAATTTTGGAATTTGAAACTTGTATTGTGATGAGGATTTGCATGTAGAACTATATGTAGGTGAATAATCTGATGTTAATATGTTTTGGATGAAACAAAAACGGATTTATTTAGACTCTTTGATGATTTATAAATTTTAGGGTTCATGTTCTTGAAATTGGGGATAAATTAATGGATTTAATATTTGGATGATGTCATAATGATTTAATCCCCACAAAAACGTTAGTAGGTGACCTATGTAAGTTTAGAGACGATTAGGAACCTTGAAAAATTGTTGGATTAATGTTTATATGAGATTAGAAGTGAAGAAAAGATGGAAAAACGAAATAAGGATTTCTGGGCTCGAAACTGGCCACTCGTTAGAAGACCTGCCCAGGTCGTTGGAACGAGCTCGTTCGAACGAGCTTCTAACGAGTTGACCTTTGACTTCTAACGAGGGTGAAGTTCGTTCGATGACTTCGTTCGAACCAGATCTCGTTAGAAAGCCCACTTCGTTCGAACGAGATCTCGTTAGAAGGTCCAGTTCGTTCGAACGAACTCTCGTTCGAACAGCCTCGTTCGAACGAGACTTCGAACGAGTTGACAGTTTAGGCTTTTTAGCCTGTTTTGAGTCCGAGTGTCCCGTAACCTTGTGTATATGTAGATATGACCTTTCCTTAATGATTAGTTGTGATATTTGGGATGTTTGGGATATAATGAGGAATCAAACCTAGAAGTGTAGTTTGAACCTAAGGGTAAATATGAAGTAGGGCGTGAGTGTCTATTACGACGTGAGAACTATTGACGGCCTAATTTATTATATTAACCGGGAACATATAAATTGTGTAGTATTATATGTCGGTATGAGAATGATAAGTGTACCACCAATATATTATAGTAATTACTAAGATGTGTAAATACTTAGTATATGTATTGATCTTATGTGTATGACATACCTACCATACTTGCTATCACGGGGGGTTTACGTTCGCTTAGGGCCCTCTAATCCTTGTGATGCCCGGATTTAGACTGGTTACCTCGATGAACATAGGTCAGAGAAGGACTTATTGGGATGTTAATAAGTCTGCTGATCGTGGGAGCGCAGGTATGTGCGTGACCCATGTGGTGTGACTGTGTTCGCCTCCATTATTTGTGATGTTGTTATCTGAGAACTATTCCTGAGAGATTCGGAGTATGTGATCCTTATGTACGTGATGTACCGGTATGGATAGCAGAGTATGTGTGCACCGCAGCTAGTTCTAGGGGTGCTTGTATTGTATATTTATGACGTGAATATTATACACTTAATTAATGGGAACTTTCATATTGGTATTGTGAATATAAGTTTGGTAATGTTTTGAGAGAACATAACGGGTTAAAAGATAGTGAATTGTATTACAAATCGAGAATCTGAGTTTAAGTAAAGCCCTCTATTTTAATTGATAACACTAGGATGTAATATGGAAATCGAGTAGTAAGGGGTAGAACTTAGTACGGTTTGGTTAGATATGTATGTCTTCTAGATGGGTACAGTACGTTAGGAGTGCACATGTAGTCGAGAGGTGAGAATATCATGTGAGTGCACGTCCTAACATGTATTTTGCATTTAATGTTTTAATGTTATTAAAACACTTGCTGTTTTTAAAATGATTTCCACTTTCGGGCTCTGACCCATTTGCTTTCAAATCTATTTTTGTAAAAACCATTTTAGGTGCCCAGCCACAAGGACACCATGCTTAGGATTCTCATACAGGTGACGAGCTGTAGCTGTTTGTGGAAGCTACAGGACTTTGCTAGTAGACGCTTCATCTACCTTGACTCCATATTCAGTATTTTATCAGTTGTAGGGCATGTCGTCCATTCCTTTTAGAGACTTTCCATTTATTTCAGTTATTCAGACTTCTAGTATGTAATTAATTCAGGGTACTTTGTTTTACTTACTACTGTCGTGGGATTGTTGTGAGAAGTTTTTCCTCCGGACTCTTATTACTATTGTTGGTTATTTCATTACTTAGTTATGGTGAATGGATTTATGTTGCCCTTCCATTATTCTTTTATTGCATGTTAATCAGACTTAACTTAAAATTTGACAACTTACTTTTTAAATACTAGGTGGTTAATCATTAAAATGTTTTCGACAGTGATGCTATTAACTGAACCAACTTGGCATTTTGTATTGATTTAATAAAGGAGTAGCTACCCGTTATTTAATTAGTCGGGGTGTCACAGGTGGTATCAGAGCATCAGGTTCTAGTGTCTTTAGGATCTGTACGGCTTATTATGTTTCCGCTGAGCTTTCTTTGATATAGAGCCCTATATTTTAGGACTGTTGTATTCTTTTACATATATTCTACGTTCTTCAGCTATTTTGAGTTTATAACTGCGAACTTATAAACTTCATTCTTATTTCAGATGCCTCCATGACGTGCACCACGGGTTCCCAGGAATGCAACCCCAGAACCACAGCCCGCACCGGTTCAGGGCACGATGAATGCCGCTGAGGTTGCAGCCATAGTAGCCCAAGCGGTAAATGCCGTACTAGCCGTGGTTCAGCAGGCACCACCTCAGGCTCCAGTTGCCGTGCCACTTCTGCCACATGCATTCCCGTCTGCTTGGGAACGTGTACGTGATGCTTTTCACAAAGCACATCCACCGGAGTTTGCTGGTAGCTTCGATGTTGTTATTTCGAGTCAGTGGAGAAAGGATATACAGAGGCATTTGAGGATGTATGAGTGCACTGACGTTCAGAGGCAGGTACTAGCTACTTTTAAGCTAGTGGGGTCTGCACTACAGTGGTGGGAGTCTATTACCACCGTGGAGGAGAGGGATACTCTCATGATTCAGGAGTTCTGGGTGCGGTTCGCCCGCAAGTACTTTCCGTCTGCTGTTCACACGGAAATGAGGAGAAAGTTGATGAACCTTCGACAGGAAGGTAAGACTGTGGCCGAGTATGAGGCCGAATTCACCAATTTGCTGAATATTGTTCCGGATGAGATACCTACAGAGGAGAAGAAGATACAGAAATTTACGGATGGGTTGACATGGAGGATTCGTCAGCACTTATTAGGGAATCTCTCTTTAGCCACTTATTCTGATGTGGTTAACGCTGCATTGCTCCATTGCCAGGATCACCGCTTTCACATGACTGAGGGCAAGCGATCGGGAGAGTCCAGCCATCAGGGCAGGACGGGAGGAAATGGTGCCAGTGGGGCACAATCTGTTCAGGGGCAGAGACAGGGTGATCAGGGTACCCAGCAGGGGGATCACAAGTGGTTCCGATCTGGAAATTTTAGGCACAGACAGGGAGGTTTCCGGCAGGGCCAGCAGGGTCCGAACGGCCATCAAAACCAGCAGGGTCAGAATGGTCATCAGCAGTTTCAGCAGGGCCAGTGGTGGAACGGCAACGGCCACCAGGGCCGGGGGCAGCAGGGACAGAGAGGGGGAAACTTCCCAGGGAAATGTTTCGTTTGTGGCAAGACTGGCCATAAATGCCAGGACTTTCCTGATAGGGGCAGGGCCCCGCAGCAGCAGCAGGGTGCTAGACATGAGCCACAGAGGCCACTTTTTCCACCTGCTCTCCCAGCTCCAGCCCAAATGCCAGCTCTTCCAGCGATTCCAGCAGTTCCTGTGCAGCAGGGGCAGTTACAGTATGGGCGTGTCTATAACGTCCACCAGGCAGCAGCTCCACAGGCACCACCCGCGATTGAGGGTATGTTTCCTATCCATGGTACTATGGGTCGAGTTTTGTTTGATACGGGGGCAACGCATTATTTTATAGCTACACATTTTTACGAAAGCCTTAGGGTTGTTAGCTACGGAAGAGAGCACAGTGACGTGTGTAGACTCACCATTAGGGAGTGGATCACTTATTTTCTTTATATGCCGGGGAGTGGGGGTAGAGATTGGTAGTCTGGTATTACCTGCAGATATGTTGGCATTAGATATGCATGTGAACGATGTGATTATCGGTATGGATTGGCTCGCAGATTATAGTGCCATGATTGATTGCTTCGATGGGAGCATTATTTTTTCCATTCCGGGGCAAGAGATGTTTGTAGTGGCGATGCCTCGCCCAGAGGGAGGCTAGATCGCTCATTTATATTACCTAGAGGAGGATACCTCTAAGGAGGTTGTGATTCCTTTAGATTCGATCCCAGTGGTCAGGGAGTATTCCGATGTGTTTCAGGAGATACCAGGCCTACCCCCCAGTCGAGAAATAGACTTTGTCATAGACTTATTACCAGATACGAGACCTATAGCACGCACACCGTACCGTATGGCTCCAGCTGAGATGAGGGAGTTACGGGATAAGATTGAGCAGTTGTTGGGTCAGGGGTTTATTCGGAGGAATACTTCGCCGTGGGGTGTCCCTGTGTTGTTTGTGAAGAAGATGGATGGTTCACTAAGATTGTGTGTGGAGTACTGGGAGTTGAACAAAGTCACGATACGAAATAAGTACCCGTTGCCTCGAATCGATGACTTATTCGACCAGTTGAGAGGAGCTTCTTTCTTCTCAAAGATTGATTTGTGGTCGGGATACCATCAGTTGCGTATCAGGGAAGAGGATGTCTCAAAGACTGCGTTCTTGTCGAGATATGGTTCTTACGAGTTTCGGGTTATGCCTTTTGGTTTGACCAATGCTCCAGCCGTGTTTATGGACTTGATGAATAGGGTGTTCAGAGATTTCCTAGACCAGTTTATCATTGTCTTCATTGATGATATTCTGGTTTACTCCCAGACAGAGGAGGAGCACGCCGAGCATTTGCGACAAGTTTTGCAGACGCTACGTCAGAACGAGCTGTATGCAAAATACGAGAAGTGCGGGTTTTGGCTGAAGGAGGTCCAGTTTTTGGGACATATTATTTCCGACCGAGGGATATCTGTTGATCCAGGGAAGGTATCCGCGGTGAGGGAGTGGGGACAGCCCATGACACCGACAGAGATCCGTAGTTTCTTGGGCTTAGCAGGTTACTACAGGAGGTTCATTCGGGGATTTTCGAAGATAGCAGGTCCTTTGACACATCTGACTCGTAAGGGTGTGCCATTCATCTGGAGTGATGCCTGTCACTTGGCATTCGATGAGTTAAAGGATAAGTTGACCTCAGCACCTGTGTTAGCATTGCCGAGACCGGGAGTTGAGTATTTAGTTTACACCGATGCGTCCTTACAAGGACTGGGAGGTGTATTGCAGCAGGAGAGTCAGGCCATAGCTTATGCTTCCCGTAAGCTAAAGTCTCACGAGAAGAATTACCCCACTCATGACTTGGAGTTGGCGGCAGTTGTATTTGCCCTTCAGATATGGAGACATTACCTTTTAGGGGAGAAGTTTCGATTGTTCACAGACCACAAGTCCCTACAGTACATATTCATGCAAAAGGAATTGAATATGCGGCAGCGTAGGTGGCTTGAGTTTGTGAAAGACTCTCAATTTGAGATCCAGTATCACCCGGGGAAGGCCAACGTGGTAGCAGACGCGTTGAGCCGTAGACCGGTAAATGAGGTGGTAGATGTGTGGAAGGCCAAGTGGAAGGAGTTGGGACACCAGGATGCCGTAGCTCGATCGTTCATGTCTGTGATGACCATTACATCGCAGTTTGTCATGAAGGTAGTAAGGGCACAGGCAAATAACTCGTTCTGTCAGGAGAAGATAGTTCGATTATTAGCAGAGGGAGCCGAATCCTATACCGTTAGCTCAGACGGGGGATTACGCTTCAATGGGAGACTGGTAGTTCCGGAAGGGGAGGAATTGCGACACGAGGTGATGGCAGAGTCGCATGGCTCACGGTTCATGGTACATCTCGATGGGGACAAAATGTACCAAGACATGAGACGTCAGTATTGGTGGAGCGGGATGAAGAGAGATATTGCCGTGTTTGTTTCAAAATGCGCCACTTGTCAGCTAGTAAAAGTGGATCATCAGAGACCGACAGGACTTTTACAGCCATTGGAGGTCCCGATGTGGATGTGGGAGAGCATATCCATGGATTTTATCATGGGGTTGCCTACGTCACAGAAAGGTCACGACTCCATTTGGGTGATTGTGGACAGGTTGACCAAAGTCGCTCATTTTCTACCCGTAAGGACGGACTACACTACGGGACAGTATGCCCAGCTCTTTATTGCAGAGATAGTGAGACTTCACGGTCTGCCCCTAAATATCATGTCTGACCGAGACAAGATATTTGTTTCACGGTTTTTGGAGAGTTTTCAGGAGGCCATTGGCACGGAATTGCGGTTGAGTACGGCATATCACCCGCAGACCGACGGGAAAACTGAGCATACAAACCAGATGTTGGAGGACATGCTACGTATGAGTATCATTGATTTTGGGGGTGGATGGGAGCAGTATCTTCCACTGGTGGAGTTTGCTTACAACAACTCCTACCAGTTCACTATTGGCATGGCTCCATTTGAGGCATTGTACGGTAGACCTTGTCGTTCCCCAGCATGTTAGTTGGAGGTGGGGGACAACAAACTACTTGGGCCGGAAGTGATTCAGGATACTTCGGCGAGGATAGAATTGATTCGGAGTCGCATTCGGGTAGCTCAGGATCGGCAGAAGAGTTATCCTCATGCGAAGAGGTTCTTCAGAGAGTTCCAAGTGGGGGACCAAGTTTTGCTCAGAGTATCTCCTATGAAGGGGATTATGTGTTTCGGGAAGAAAGGGAAGTTGGCACCGAGATATGTGGGACCATTTCCTATTATTGAGCGGATTGGACCGGTTGCGTATCGGCTTGGGTTACCGGAACATTTGCATCGGATTCACGATGTGTTTCATATTTCCTCGCTCAGGAAATATCTTAGAGACGATTTAGCTCATTCTCATATTGCTTTGGAGGACATCGATCTCCAGCCTGATAGCTCATACGAGGAGGGGCCGAGTGCTATTTTGGACCGAAGTGAGCGGAAACTGCGGTCAAAGATTGTTCCGTTAGTGCGTGTTCAGTGGCGACATCATAATGTCGAGGAGTCCACATGGGAGCGCGAGGATGAGATGAGCGAACGTTATCCAGAGTTGTTCTTACCAGTTACTTTCTAGTTCCGAATTTCGGGACGAAATTCAGTTATTAGGGGGGAAGTATGTAATACCCCGTATTTTTGTGATATTTATTTTATGGGATTAATTGAATTAAATGAGTATTAATTAGAAATTAATCCGGATTAAAATACTAGCGAGATGCGAGTTGGTATTTGATTATTATATGCATATATGATTATATATGAATATTGAATTATGAAATTTGTCGTAAGATTTAAATACGGCAATTTGGAAATCTTGTTGAGACGCGTGTGACCGCCGCGTCATGGAATATAATTATGATAATTAAAAAGTGAATTTTATTTCTATAACACGTATGGTCATTTTGAGTGCGCCAACGCGTTCGGAAGGGTCGAGATAATCAGAAAACACTAGCCGGGGGTTTAGTTTGGGTCCCGGGGCATTTTTAGGCCATACCGGCAACGTATAAGGGTAATTTGGTAATTTTGAATTTCTGGGAATTAAAACCTACGAAAATTGGGAATTAAAAAGCTGACTTGGTAATTCCCCACTAAACCCACTAACCACATCTTAGTACTTATTAGACTACGGGGGTTATTAGAGTTAGACCCAAAAAGTTCCTAAGACAAAACCCTAGCCTCTATTGCCACCATTAGAGAAGAGCTTGTAAAGGGAGAGAAAGAGGAGAATTCTGCAGAAATAGAGAGAACCTTTCATCAAATTCGTCATCAAATCAGAGATACTTATAAGGCAAGTGGTTTAATTCCAATTAATTTCAGAGAATGCTTCTTCCATGTGTAGGAATTTATAAAAATCTTATTGTTCTTGGGAGTTTGATAAAAACCCATAATTTTGGAATTTGAAACTTGTATTGTGATGAGGATTTGCATGTAGAACTATATGTAGGTGAATAATCTGATGTTAATACGTTTTGGATGAAACAAAAACGGATTTATTTAGACTCTTTGATGATTTATAAATTTTAGGGTTCATGTTCTTGAAATTGGGGATAAATGAATGGATTTAATATTTGGATGATGTCATAATCATTTAATCCCCACAAAAACGTTAGTAGGTGACCTATGTAAGTTTAGAGACGATTAGGAACCTTGAAAAATTGTTGGATTAATGTTTATATGAGATTAAAAGTGAAGAAAAGATGGAAAAACGAAATAAGGATTTCTGGGCTCAAAACTGGCCACTCGTTAGAAGACCTGCCCAGGTCGTTGGAACGAGCTCGTTCGAACGAGCTTCTAACGAGTTGACCTTTGACTTCTAACGAGGGTGAAGTTCGTTCGATGACTTCGTTCGAACGAGATCTCGTTAGAAATCCCACTTCGTTCGAATGAGATCTCGTTAGAAGGTCCAGTTCGTTCGAACGAACTCTCGTTCGAACAGCCTCGTTCGAACGAGACTTCTAACGAGTTGACAGTTTAGGCTTTTTATCCTGTTTTGATTCCGAGTGTCCCGTAACCTTGTGTATATGTAGAGATGACCTTTCCTTAATGATTAGTTGTGATATTTGGGATGTTTGGGATATAATGAGGAATCAAACCTAGAAGTGTAGTTTGAACCTAAGGGTAAATATGAAGTAGGACGTGAGTGTCTATTACGACGTGAGAACTATTGACGCCCTAATTTATTATATTAACCGGGAACATATAAATTGTGTAGTATTATATGTCGGTACGATAATGAGAAGTGTACCACCAATATATTATAGTGATTACTAAGATGTGTAAATACTTAGTATATGTATTGATCTTATGTGTATGACATACCTACCATACTTGCTATCACGGGAGGTTTACGTTCGCTTAGGGCCCTCTAATCCTTGTGTTGCCCGGATTTAGACTGGTTACCTCGATGAACATAGGTCAGAGAATGACTTATTGGGATGTTAATAAGTCTGCTGATCGTGGGAGCGCAGGTATGTGCGTGACCCATGTGGTGTGACTGTGTTCGCCTCCATTATTTGTGATGTTGTTATCTGAGAACTATTCCTGAGAGATTCGGAGTATGTGATCCTTATGTACGTGATGTACCGGGATGGATAGCAGAGTATGTGTGCACCGCAGCTAGTTCTAGGGGTGCTTGTATTGTATATTTATGACGTGAATATTATACACTTAATTAATGGGAACTTTCATATTGGTATTGTGAATATAAGTTTGGTAATGTTTTGAGAGAACATAACGGGTTAAAAGATAGTGAATTGTATTACAAATCGAGAATCCGAGTTTAAGTAAAGCCCTCTATTTTAATTGATAACACTAGGATGTAATATGGAAATCGAGTAGTAAGGGGTAGAACTTATTACGGTTTGGTTAGATATGTATGTCTTCTAGATGGGTACAGTACGTTAGGAGTGCACATGTAGTCGAGAGGTGAGAATATCATGCGAGTGCACGTCCTAACATGTATTTTGCATTTAATGTTTTAATGTTATGAAAACACTTGCTGTTTTTAAAATGATTTCCACTTTCGGGCTCTGACCCATTTGCTTTCAAATCTATTTTTGTAAAAACCATTTTAGGTGACCAGCCACAAGGACACCATGCTTAGGATTCTCATACAGGTGACGAGCTGTAGTTGTTTGTGGAAGCTACAGGACTTTGCTAGTAGACGCTTCATCTACCTTGACTCCATATTCAGTATTTTATCAGTTGTAGGGCATGTCGCCCATTCCTTTTAGAGACTTTCCATTTATTTCAGTTATTCAGACTTCTAGTATGTAATTAATTCAGGGTACTTTGTTTTACTTACTACTGTCGTGGGATTGTTGTGAGGAGTTTTTCCTCCGGACTCTTATTACTATTTTTGGTTATTTCATTACTTAGTTATGGTGAATGGATTTATGTTTCCCTTCCATTATTCTTTTATTGCATGTTAATCAGACTTAACTTAAAATTTGACAACTTACTTTTTAAATACTAGGTGGTTAGTAATCATTAAAATGTTTTCGACAGTGATGCTATTAACTGAACCAACTTGGCATTTTGTATTGATTTAATAAAGGAGTAGCTACCTGGTGTTTAATTAGTAGGGGTGCCACATATTTATCTTATGGGATAATTTATTTATGTCTCATATCTGTCTCAGGCTAAGAATGATATTTATTTAGTTCACGCCCAGCTTAGTTTGGCAGCGGTGGCTGGCCACCCCGTCTGTCAGATTTTACGGGGTGTGAGAATGATGATATAAGGATTACCATAGTTTAATATTATACTAAGTTGTGTTTATTTTCTCTTTCACGGGTATGGACATCATTTGGTTCAATATGGGTATCATTTGGAATAGGTCTTGGCCAGCTATATGACTTTATTGACAAAAGTCACCACTTGTATTTTGCACATTTTAGGTGGTTATTTTTTGGGTTTATTAGATTTTTGACTTTGTTATTTTATATTTTTGGGGATGATTGTTGTCTGAATCATATATCTTATGTTTTAGGTTAGTTGTTTTACCTTTTCAATATATTATATTGGGAACTATGAATTTGAATGAATGAATTTTTGGAGCTTCTTTGATTTTTTTTTTCACGATATTTATTTGTTCTTGTGTTGATATCATGGTTGATATTGAATGAATTTTGAAGATTCATATTTAAACGTGGAATCCACTTAAGGGGAAAGCTTTAAAATTTGGATATAAAATAATAATTTTTTTTGCGCTGCCCATATCTTTTGGGACGGCTTGGACCGTCCCTAAAATGTAGTGACACAATAAAAAATTTGGCTACAAATTTTAAGGGACGATATTAATAATATTATTTGTGACGACCAAACTCCTATGCTTAAAAAATGAACCATTAGTGGTTCTTAAAGGACGACCAAGCAACCGTCCCTAATAAGATTATTAAGGATGTCCAATCCCATCCCTAATACATTTGGGACCCCTAGAAGATATGACCATACCTTGTCGTACCTAAAACTGCCCCTAAAGACTTTTAGGGACGGATATATAGTTTTTAGGCACGTTTTTTTACACATCCATAAAAGTGAGTTTTTTTGTGGTGTAATCTCAGTGCACTGTACATGACTGTTAATCTTATTCTCCATTCCCGTACAAAACATGTGGAACTCGAAAACAACTTTGTTCGAGAAAAAGTTACTCAAGGCCTCGTTGTCACTTAATTTCTTCCCTCTACCGACCAGCTCGCAAAGATCTTTATGAAACCTTTGTCTACTCCACAGTTTTGGTATCTTTGATCCAAGATTTGTGTGTGCCATGCACCCCACCTTCACTTGCGAGGGATTATTGAGAATATTTCCGATCTTTTAAATCACATGACTAAGTTTACTGCATGTGCTTTAATATTTTTAAACTTACTCCCCTTCTTTTGAAGCTCATAGCTACTTTCCTCGTTTTTAGACTTTTTGGTTTCTATAGGATTTTATATATATTACCCTCGGCTGTATCAGTTATGCATGAAATCATATTATAAAATTTCTTCATCATAAAAAACTCTTTAATTTGTACTCACACTCTTGATGGTGTTAAACATACACCTCACTAATATATAATATATATTATTAACATATTTGGTGACGCTAAAATCAACCGTCACATTATTTTACTAGTTTGGGCATAATAACAGTTGGTGGTAGGATGATAACCGTCGCATCATGTCACGTTTTTATTGGGTCATGTTCGTGTTTGATAAAACAAATATACTGTGTCCTATCGAATCGTGTCGTGTTGCTTTTTTTTTTGGTTTGTGTTTGTGTAAGGTAAAAAATATAAGATTTCATGTCGGGTCACTCTTTTATTGGGTCGTTATAATTGTTGGAGAAAATAACATGGTATTGACATTCCAAATGCAGAAAAATTTCAACCCTAAAGATCTTTGATTTATCATGCATTGAAAATAAATCAAGAACTAGATTTAAAAATTAAACCTAGGGTTTCAAGAATACAATACCTTTGCGGATCCAGTTGTAATATGATGGGGAGAAAGATATTTATTGATGATGAGGTGATGTATTCTTTTAGATCCCCAAAAACTTGATTAACCTTTTGTAAATATCAAATCTTCTAGTGTATGATCCCCCCTAAAACTAGGTAGGCGTGTGAGGAACTTTTGAGATGAAAAGCCTGGCTTTTGATTGAGATATGGTCGTCTCTCTCGAGGCCTCTTCACAAAAATGTGAATATTATTTTCTGTTACCCCTCTTAAATCCTAATTATGAATCATTATCATTAAAACCCCTTCCCATGACCTTATATACAAATACAAAAGATGGGTTTAGGACAAACTGAGTTTCTTGATAGTTTGGGCCTAACTACTTTGGTATTTGGACTACACTAGGGACTCAAGACAAATAATTAAATTATCTTCCAAATAAATATTCAAAAATGCCAAATTATAATTATCGTAATTTATTTCCTTTATTTATTCAATCATAATTAACTTCACTAAATAATGATGACTTCACCCCAATTTAATTATCTCATAAATCAATTGAATATAAGAGGTCGTAATTGCAATGTTGATTATGGTGCATAATATGATTCCTCATGTTAAGTTTCCGATACCCACTTGGTCAAATCAATTTACTATTAATTAATTTTAACGAACATCAAATAAATTCCTTGATTCTCAGACTTAACTTATTTACTACTCCACCAGAATTATAAAATAATCCATCGACTAGGTTTTACTTCGTGGAAATAAAAAATATAAGTGTTTGGAGGGGATATCATAATCCATGGTATCCCCTAGATGCAGATTCCTTTGAATTATGATCTCATACCTACTCACACAACGGTCACTCAATGTGGAGGAATCATTTGATCTGATATGAAATCGGATCGCACCCATAATAATCAAAGTGATGTCACTATAAGAAAAAAAATCTTTTCTATGACCTTTTTTAAGTGTCCTAAAACGCATTTTATGACGATTTATTTTTTAATAAAAAGCGTCATAAGTTTGGGTGTCATAATTGATATCCATAAAAAGTGTCATATTAGGTAACGATTATATATGACTTTTTTTTCAAATCTGTCATATCTACTGTAAAAAGGGTCATAATATACTCCATAAGATGTCATATTTGATTTAAAAAGTGTCATGATAAACAATTTTCAAAATTTTAGAAAGGTCATATAAAAAATTTCATCGCATATAAACCGTTATAAATTAAACATGTAATAAAAAATATAACAACCAATATTAATGCCATAGTTGACAAACAAATCTAAACACAAATCAAAATTCATAGTAATATGAAAACAACCTTGAAATTTTTTATATTTGAAGTCACGTACATCTAAAATACACTAAACCAAACCATTTTTTCCATATAAAAAAAATAGTAAGACACAAATAGATTTACCCACCATCTACATTAATCACAAAAAAATAATGGCCTACTACATGTATCATAACTAGATATAGCCACTATGTACATCATTAAAAAAAATGTCTCCAAAATAATTTACGTCCTAAAATCACGCATAATTGCATCAATCTTCCTTTGGCTTTCACGAAATTGTGTCGACACCTCAAAAGCTCCAAATCATATAATATAACCCTCAATAAGCTCCCATAATGGACTTGGTTCTTCAAAGCGTCCTACAATAAAAAAAATTATGAATAGTGTTGTTAAATCATATTCTTTTCAATCATTTGATGTAGTACATGTCCAAATTTATAAAGATTATATAAAAAAATTGTCTTTTCTTAACTTTTGAAAGAAACTCACAATTGTTTCACCAACTTCTTTGGTCACATTTTCTTGATATTCTCTATTTCTCGATTGTCAGGCAGTTATCCAATTTTTTCAATGTAGTATGTCGTGTATGATGTAAGTCGAAAAGATTTTCTATATAACACAAATAATTGTAAACAATTTAGAAAAATTGGACAGAGTTTTCTTTGTTTATTGGACTATCCACCATGTTTAAGAAATTAAAAAAAAAAATCAACAATATTTAAAGATACCCTATTTATCAAACAAATTCAGATATTATTTCATTCACTAATAGGGAAAATAAACCATTGATGCATTGATATTTTCACTGCGTTTCATAATAAAAAGAGTCGAATAAGATTATCCTCGCCTTCAGGTAATTGATGCTCAACCATGAAAATAATTTCTTCCATCCTTTCTTTTAGACAACCATAATAAGACTTTCCATTGTTTCTTCCATCCCTCTGTTGTTAAATGCAAGAGTCACTGGACATGTTGATTTATCTCATTAGCATTCAAAATTATGAGTTACGCGAAATATGCATATCTATGTACTTAGTAATTTAATAATATTTGGTTCCTGTATGAAAAAGCAAAGAAGGTATTATTGCAAGAACCAATTTAACCTTACTGAGTAGTGAAAGCGTATATATAAAAGGTAAGGATGCACATGTACAGCAACCCAACTTTTCAAAGTGATCCATTTTAAAGATCCACATGCATTTTGTCAAACAGGATCTAAGAATGGGTGAAAACAAGAGTGACATTGTTAAATTTGTATGAAAATTAACTTTACAAAGATAAGACTTTCGAAACAAGAAAGGTGAGCCTTATGCATCTGACTTAAACCTCAATTATTTCATATCAAGCTCATTCCTACAATACATGAAACATAAACACATTAAGGAATCTTAGTAAAAGTGATATGCCCATCTTTCCTTTGTCATTTTCCAATTCCAATGTACCTTAAAACATCTATCTTTCTTTTGGCATGGAATGCCCATGTTCCCAAAGCCCAACAGAGTAATTTGAGAAAGTGATATAACCTAGAGTCATTTTTACAAAGTAGGGTTTGTAACTAAAAAAGCAATGCACTAAAAATAGTATTGTATTCTAATGGCCTTTTGGCATTTATAATAGAAAAAAATTATATTCTGAAAACATTTGGCATAATAATGTGTCCTTATTATGATATGTTTCTTGAATCATCTTAAAGTTATTGGCACAATAAGCTTTTCTTAGTATATAATATAAATTGAATATATATATATGAGACCTCTACTTTCGCACGAGACTATGTACCACTAACTCACACAAGAACGAGTTATACATTAGAAAGTATCATGATTCCTTATTATCTTCTATGGTTCAAGTCTTTCCATCCTATTCAATGGCATGTTTTAATCTTCCTATGTCTTTAAGATACAAATTGAGTTCATATATTAGATATATCTTTTTATATGTCTCTCCATGACCTTATATAATAGTAATTTGTGCTATATATTTTAAATTTTACATCATAAATAATCTTATTATTAAAGATTTACTTTTTTTGCATATTTTGTATACTGTGCGCCTCACTTCAATCAGGTGTGCACCTTGCCTTGCGCCTAGGCTCTAGCAAATCTCCATCTGAGATTATAATATTTGCCTTTTCTATAGAATTATTATTGGCAACTTCTTTCAATTTTGGCATATTCTTGACATTATATAAGCTTTTACCCTTTACGATAATTTTTAGATTTTTGGCAAGTTCCAAATTCTAGTAATTTCTAAAAGATCTTTTAAACATAGATAATACGTGATTATTCGATTCTTGTATCCACTAGTGAGTTAGAGTTTCAGGGATCTCTCTATCTTTAGAGTGAGGGATACAGAGAATCCAATTATATAAGTATTTTCAAGTATTGAACTGACAAAAGATGTCAAAAATACCATATGATGCACAACAATATTTGTCACATCAAATATAACAAGTAGAATAGTGAGATATAATTGGAAAAAATAATCAAATTATGTAATTTATTTTCAAGTTACCTGTTTCCCTCTCAAGCAAGCAGGAAAAACCTTCATCAATGTCCTCATCTGATTCAATAATAAGTCTCAGTTATGTTCCCTACATCAAGTACCATCTCAAACTATCCACGAGAACAAATTCAGGAGTCCAAAGTTAATGGATGT
Source organism: Sambucus nigra (assembly GCA_949130495.1). NCBI lineage: Eukaryota > Viridiplantae > Streptophyta > Magnoliopsida > Dipsacales > Adoxaceae > Sambucus > Sambucus nigra. The sequence continues at coordinate 597,822,256 of OX422217.1, read as the reverse complement.
TCTAAGATTGTCACCTAAACACATCACTATAACTCTCTTAAGACTATATATATCACAAGAGCAGATAAATCGTCAAGACATCACTTTTATGTGTGTATATGACTGCATATCTTTCATAATCACAAGGACACTCATAAGCACTAGCACACGACAGTGGATTTCAGAAGGTACCAAAAGAAGTTAAGAAGAAGAATATGTGCAAGTATCAAACTCGTATTAGGCTAGCGTTTAAGTATTAAAAAATTAAGTAATAGTATGACAATTGTAACCAAATGTAAAGTTATTGTGGTGATTAGATAAAAGACACAATGGATCTGGTGAGCATAGTTAAGGTCGATTATTTCCCTATCTTGCTCTTCCCATAACTCCAGTTGAATTATGTTTCCAAAACACTGGCAACGGCCTCATGGGAGAAAGATCCAATCTGTGAGAATTATTTGCATTGTGATATATATAGGAACATGTCTACTGAGTTTAATTTGAATTATTTACATTGAACAACTGAGTTTAAGTTGAACATTTGTTAGTTTTTTTATCACGGTTGTTTAATGTTACATTCTATATTACTTTACCTATATTACTTTACTGTTATATGCTATATTCAAGTAATAAAAGAAAGCCTTTTGTTTCATCATGGTTCTTACTGTTACTTTACTGTTATATGCATAAAAATTTAGTTATTATATGGGCACGATTCTGATGTTTTCATATTGGTTCAAGTTCTTTCATTTTATAGTTGTTTTATTTTATAGTTTTATTTTTTTATTTTCTTGATACCTGTAGACACCTCATTCCGTTACCCCCTAACTCTCCTTAGGTCCCTAGTACCTCCACTCATCACTGTAAACCCTGGTCACGTCCCGAGTACTGACCTAAAAGCCATCGGGCACTCCTTGGCTCATTTTGACCCAAAATTCAAACTCTTCATCTCGACTGAGACTCAATGAATCTTCGAAGGGCACTGAATACCCTTTCCAACGGTCTGCCCCGTGCACGATTTCGACTCACCATGCGGACGAATGTTCCGTTTGCGTCCGAAACCCCACCTGGAAACCACCGGGCGCTTCCAGGCTCTGTGTGACCCAAGTCAACTCTTCAGATCAACCTAGGATGAATGAATCTTCAAAAGGCACTGAATACCCTTTCCAACGGTCCATCCCGTGCATGATTTGGACTTACCATGCGGACGAATGATCCGTTTGACTCCGAGAGGTCACTGAATGCTTCTCGGTCCCGGTTGACCAAAGTCAACTCCCCAAACTGGGCCAAACTCTTTGGAATGTCGAAGTACACCTCCTAACCTTTCTAACGGTCCGTCCCATGAGCGATTAGGACTTACCATGCGGACGAACGATCCATTTGCGTCCGAACGATTCCCCGTCCAACGGACTGACAAACTCTTCCGAGCCACATTTGACCCAAAGTCAACTCTCAAACTCGGGACCGGTCCAAATCACTTTTGAAGGTCTTTGAAATACCTTTCCAACGGTATGCCCCGTGCACGATTCTGACCAATGATTTACCCTCGGCGGACAATTTTCCGAAAAAGCCTGAAACACACTGCCAAACGGTAGGTCCCAGAACCTGCCTATCGGCACTTTCCTGCTGGAAGGAAGGAAGGGATCTAAGCTGATCGGCAGTCCCCTAGAGCTATAAAAGGATGACTTGGACTCATTTTCAAGGGAGCTCAGATCAGAGGCAAATCACTCTCAGAAAACCCCCAGAAACCTCTCTCGAAGGCAGCGTGATTTCAACTCTCAAATCCCCTTTTCACTTACACTTTTCATCATCCCTTTCATCAAACTTGATGAATTAATCACTCTCCATCATCATCCAAGTGCAAGGGTTGCCTTTGAACATTTAAGATCAAGCTCAAAGTCTCCAAGAAGGTCCATCTCTCTCACCTTTCTCTTCAAATCTTCTTAAATTTGCAATAACTTGTTTTATTACTTAAGCACGTTTATCATCTTAGTTCACATATCCTAACATACTTTTTTATTTAGTATTATTGCACATCTCTTATTTTCATATAAATAAAAAACCCAAAAAATAAGAAAAAGAGGGTTTGCTCATAAATTCCAAGTAGGGATTCTCACACCTTTTCCACACTTTTCTCACAACTAAAACACTTTTTATACACACACACACACACTTACAAATAAGATATTTCTCCATTTGGATTTATGGGTTAAACCCCACCCCTCGTTTATTTGCGAACTACGTGGACTTTGATGCCTTTATAGGCTACGTAGGCGTCTCGGGGTAAAAACCAAAACTCGAGTCCTTTTCTCACTTTTTCTCCTATTTTCTATCTTCTCTTTATCTCATTTTCCATTATATTCTATATACTTGTTCTTAGTAACGTATTATTCCATATGCTTTATCGTTCCTTTATAACGGTCAACGTAGGGGTAATCACGTAAATCTTATTTTCTACACTAATCTCACATTCCTACGGATGACTCGCTTTGTCTTTTCTATGATACAAGTCGAGGATTCCTACCTCCATTATATATATACACATGCACACATATTACGGGGGGAAATATAAAGGAAAATAACAAATATCCATGAGAAACCGAAAGGGTGGAATGGGTGCCTAACACCTTCCCATTTCGTAACTAAGCCTCCGAACCCTTCTCGAATCATTTGGTTTTGCACGCACCAGCATGTCTTTGGATGCCATCCTTCGGGGCGGCTTCCCCTTTTTCTTTTGTCTGTTTTGAGTAAAATAGACTGGCGACTCTAAATCTCTCTACATCTTCACACCTCACAAATCGACGCCGACCGAAGCGCTCTCCCGAGAGGGGATCCGCGGGACCCGAAGGATCCTTTACTCCCTCCGTGGCGAGGATCGGGGATGGCCACAATACCTAAACTACAAGAATAACAAAATAGATTGAATCATGGGTATCAAATTAAAGGAGTTTTAGAAACGTTTTGTGAAATTATGGTAACTTTTTCACTTCATATCAGATTGAATCATGGGTATCAAATTGTTTTTCCTTATGTTCACGCATTTGTGATGGTTGAATTACAAAGAGATCCTCTTTAAGTATGATTCAATCATCGCGCTTTGGTCTAAGATATAATGACTAATGTATTCTACGTGCGCTGATTTTTTCTTTCATTGCTCTTATATTCATACATTGTTCTCTTTTGTTGATGACTCAAGGTACTAATTGACTATTTTATATTTATTTTTCAGCAGGAGGAGGTGTGCATGAGGGCAACAGCAGTAGATGTACGTGTGGGGTGGGGTGGGGGGGGGGGAGCAGTAGGTAGCGGAGATGAACGTGGGGGGCAATAGCAGGTAGGGGGTAACAACAGAGGAGGCTATATTAAAATGGATGATGCTGTCAGAATTGAGGTTTTATTTAAGTTTAAGGTTCATTCAAGTTTGTTCATTCAAGTTTAAGGTTCGTTCAAGTTTAAATTTTAAAGTTTGTTGAATTAAAGGTTCATTCAATTTTAAAGTTTGTTCAATTAAAGGTTCATTCAATTCAAATTTAAGTTTATGGTTTGTTCAATTCAAGTTCAAGTATAAATTTTAAGGTTCGTTCACATTTTTTCGTTTAAGTTTTAAGTTTCGTTAAGTTTGTTCAATTTTTATGTTTGTTCCATTTTGGATCAGCTATTTGCATTATAGCATAGTCATTTGTTTTGATTTTGTGCCTCAATTCAAATACTCATTTGTTTGCATAGTCGTTAAATTACCATCGTATACTGTATTTTTTCTCTAATATAGTAATTTTAATATGCCGATAAGAAGGAATGAGAAATTCAATATGACAAGGTATGGGGTTGGTAGTATGATGTTGGTTTCTTTTAGATATCAAATAATATTAGGATGAAAAAAGCTTAGAATGAATATTCTTTTCCTTGGATGAAGCTTAAGATGAAAAAAAGATTACTATCAATCTTCTTGTCCTTGTATGCCAGTAAGATTAGGATAAAAAAAAGCTCATGTATGTTACTGATGGTATATTTACTTATGTGATTGTATCTTTGTTCGAGAAACTGATTAATTATGTTTATTGTTTGTCAAATCGTACAGAAAACCGAGAGGGAGAGAGTGATAATGGCAAGAGGTGGGAAGAAGGATGGGAAGACAGCAATAGTAGCACCTAATCTAGAAGCAGATGAGTGCAAAATACTTAAAAGAATTACAATTTCTCAAAACATGCTCTCCGATGCTCGCGCAAAGGCCTACTCAGTTTCTCTCACCCCATCCAAGATGGTGGTCAAACACCATGGCACAGACATTTTGAGGAAGTCCCACAGAAAGAATAAATTCATATTCTCCTTTGTCGGCCTTCTAGCTCCCATCTCCCAATTTGGGATTTTTTTATGTTGTTGGATTTGTTGTTACCCCTTAAATAAGGTGGATAGTCTAATAAACAAAGGAGACCATGCCCATTTTTTAAAAAAAAATAACGCTTTATTTTTTTTGAGACACGGTGAATTTGATTGATGAATATTATATATTTCATTTTATATATGAATTTTTTTGAATAATTTGGACAATTTGGATGTTGGACTATTTGTTATTTGTTAAGCAGGGTGAATAGTTCCATAAACGAAGGAGACTATGCCCAATATTTTTAAAAATTTGACACTTTGTTTTTTTGAGACACAATGTGAATTCAATGGATGAATATTGTATATTTCGTATTAAATGTGAATTTACACTATTTTAATGTTATTGCACTATCTGTTGTTTGTTTTAAAATTACACTTCGAAATTTTTGCGTTTCGCTATTACGTACTTTGAAAAATTGTCGTCGCTTCGCGATTACGTACTTTGGAAAATTTCGTCGTGCCTTCAGGCACGGGCATGCCCTAGTGTGTGTGTGTGTGTATATATATATATATATATATATTGAGAGAGAGAGAGAGAGAGAGAGAGAATGAAGTCCAGATTATTTTAATTTGTATAATGAAGTCCAACCATAAACAAAATTGGTGTTAAGAACTAATAGGAATTTCATGACAAAGATGGCGAGATTCATGTTTAGAACTAACAGTAGAAATTCGAAGCACTGTGCTTCAGAATAAACTTTTGTTTGAATATATCTAGTTGAGACACATTCAAATAATTAAAAATAACCTGGAGAACTTCATTATATATGTACACACATATACATTTATACGCCTTTTCTATTTTTAGAGCAGGGGAATTGAGCCAACTCCTCACCCAAAGAATGGTGGTTTGGATGGGGAAAAAGGATACAATAACATTGCATCCACAATGTCTTTTTTTTTTTGCGATAAGTGGAACTGCAGTATATAGTTAGAGAAGCTTGTACGGTTGGGTTGTCAAAATTTGTGGCCTGATTCAAGCCATGAATTAGGCCATAAATTTTTCAAGCGTCATAAAAAGGTATTTTTCTTGTAGTGTTTATACAAGGGCAGAGCTATTCACACACCAAAAACATACTTTTCTTTCTTGCTAAAGTTAACTAGGATCAAACTTTTTTCCTTTCCCCCCTCAAATTGTTTCCTATATTGTCGATCTTGCTGTATAAATGTCAGTCAATATTGTGTACTCCATGCTATTAGATCAGGTTACACTATTTAATGGTTTTTACTTAAATAATTGGGCAATCAGATTATTGAAAGATAGAGTTTGAATTTGGTCGAAAGTAATTTTTTTTCTTTTATAGGTTGGGACTCATTATCACTTGTAGTATAAGTGTGACAACCCGCTATCCGAAATAAAGGGTGGCCAGCCCGATACCCCGATGAAACATAAATCATGGATAGATATCATTCTCAGCATCACAATATCATACAGAGTATCAGGAATAACCACACAATATTCCAGAAAACGGGTTATCAAAAATTTAGTTTGTAATTTAAAGAAAACACTTTTCAACAACCCATAATAGAAAAAGAGGGTGGAAACTCCCCCAAACATATATATGTAATCCAATAGATAAGGAAGGACCGAATGAAGTGTCGGTCGATACAATCCATACAATATACAATAAGTTTCATGTGTAACATAATACATCATTTACACAATTACAACCATTTGGGCCACCGCCCGAATAAAGACTGATCTTAGCTAGAAAACAATAATAGAGGCGTCTACGCAAAATATCCCGTGATACCCGCAAAATGTCACGGCTCCTCAAAAGACTTAGAGAAAAGAAAGTCATTACGGGCGACCTTGCGGCGGAACACCTGAACGAATATAGAGGATACATACACAACAGGAAAACGAAGAACCGGTCAGAGGCCGGTTTTATATGATCACTAGATAAATGACATGTATGACAATGATGGACAGGTAAGCATGGATGATACGGAGAATATTCTAGCATGGTAACATCATATAAAGAACTAAGACAGTTAAATGATTATTAAAATGAAATTCAATTATACAAAGAAATAAAAGTACTTATAAGCATTTTTCATCTTTTATCGTTTTCATTTCCGTCTTCTTTCCATTCCTTATCAGGAATGCAATTATTACCATGTGCTCTTTATGGCACTTATCTCAATAGTATGCTCTTTGTGGCATATACTTTGCTCTTTATGGCATTAATGTTTCATCGAGTCCAACTCGATAATAGAATAGTTATAAATATATATATAACGATTCTAAGACCGCCCGTCCGGGTTTCCCCACTGTGCGCGCCCCTAAATAACCATCATCTTCCAGGGCCTAACATAAGACAACCTGGGATCCTATCGCAAACGTCGGGAAGCGGCCATATGCCTGCGGGGTAGTCAAGACCACACCCAGAATCTCCTACCCATCGCAGAAAAATATAAACAAACGCTCATATGGCCTAGGACTATATCCACCCTGCATTCATTATCCAGGGGACTTCACCTCACGCACGGACTTCCCTTAAGATGGTATTTAAAGAGGTGCGTAACATCCATTTTATTAATTTCCATATCATGATTCAGTAAATTATGTTTTACTTTATCCATTTTACATTTTATTAAATGCATTATGGTGTACTTCACATCATCATAATAACCTCGAAGAATATTTAAACTCCCAAGTTATCTCTCCCAAATGTCCTTATTTGGACTTTATAATAACCCATCAAATGAGATCTAGTTCGCATTTACTCCTACAGTCTCCAAATTCAACCTTAAGATTTCCTAGACTCTTATAGAACTAAATGACAGAAGTAATGCCTAAACATTTCTTTAACTCCCCCTTGCCTGACCGGAACCCTAGATGAACCCCTTCGAGTCTAGGGAGTCGAGCGAACTCAACTCATACTCTAAAACCCTATTTTTACTACATTTAAGAAGGTCCCTATGTTCCTATGAAAAGAAGAAGTTAAAGAATGAAAATAAAATGTGTGGGAAGAAAACAGGGGACCGATCGACCTGTCCCAAGACCGCGGTCGACCGCGTCTCAAGATTTGGCCTAAGAAGAAAAGAAAAAAGTTCATTTCGGCGGGGGCGGTCGACCGGTCAGGGGACCGCGGTCGACCGCACCATAATTTTAGACCTTTGAAAGAAATGTAGTGAACCCTCTCCCGAAGACCCGGTCGACCGGTCTGAGAACCGCGGTCGACCGGTCCCTGCAGACCTAGACCAAGACTTCCTCTTTCCAAGCAAATCCCAAAGCCAACTCATTTATTCTCACCCACACAACATAAATCCTACTACCACTACCATCAACATCAACAATCATTCAACTATCCTTTAATGATTCAAAATCAACCAACATCCAAACCCTAAACTAGTAAACCATAATCAAATACATCATTCTCACACAAATCATGTATCTTAAACCATAAGTAGCAAGTAGTAAACTTGCCTCAATGTAGAAAATGCAGATTTTCTTGGTGTGGGAGCAAGAATCCTTCTTAAATCTTCAATCTCCTTTCTTCTCTCTACTCTTTCTCTTTCTCTTTTTAGTTCTCTAGGTTTAGGAAATACAATTAGGTGAATAGTGATTTACTCAAGACATAAATCGTGCCTTTTGCCAAAATCCCAACTCAATTGATCGATATTGCGATAAAATAATACGCAATTGCATATTTAAGGCATAATCAGTCAAAAATGCCCAAAATCTCAAAACACATAATGGCACAATATCTGACTATCTCGCACGTTCCGGAATCAACTGCGGCCTCCAAATTATCATTTGGACATTTTATGATTCGATTTAAGTTCCGGTCTCATTATTAAGCCAAATATCATTTTAAATCATATGATATTAATAAACATAACATAGCAAGATTCACCCATAGTTATGGTATATATGCAAACTCATGGTGAATAATAACTTTTCTTCATTAAATTAACACTCAATTCATAACCCAAAACTTATATCTAATTACCATACCTAGTAATTAATATAAAATACATTCTCATAAGCGAGGGTTATTACATACTCCCCCCCTTATGAGGGAATTTTGTCCCCAAAATTCAGGCGTACCTCATAAGAAAAGATGTGGATATTTCTCCCGCATCTCGTCCTCACGCTCCGACGTTGATTCTTTCGCATTGTGATGACTCCATTGAACTCTCACTAAGGGCACCACACGAGACCTTAACTTGCGCTCCCCATACTCAAGAATAGCAACCGGTTGTTCTTCATATGAAACATCGGGTTGCAAGTCTATACCTTCAAAAGGGATGTGCCAAAGGGCACCCCCAAATCTTCTATACTTCTTCAAAGAGGAGACATGGAATACATCGTGGATTTGTTGCAAAGGTTCCGGTAAAGCAAGTTGATACGCCACGGGACCAACTTTTGCAATAACTAGGAAAGGTCCAACAAAATGCGGTGCAAGTTTTCCTTTCTTCCCGAAACGTTTAATGCCCTTCATTGGAGACACTCGCACCAACACTTGGTCTCCAACCTCTAACTCTACGTGTCTCCTACCCGCATCGGCGTAGCTCTTTTGACGATCTTGGGCTATCCGAATGCGATTTCGAATAAGTTCAATCTTTGAAGAAGTGTCTTGGATCATTTCAGGTCCAAGGAATTCGTTATCACCCACTTCCAACCAACAAGCAGGTGACCTACACGGCCGGCCATACAAAGCTTCATAAGGTGCCATTCCAATAGTAAATTGGTATGAGTTGTTATAAGCAAAATCAACCAATGGGAGGTATTGTTCCCAACCGCCATTAAAATCAAGCATGCACACCCGAAGCATATCCTCCAACATCTGGTTTACCCTTTCAGTTTGACCATCTGTTTGAGGATGATAGGAAGAGCTTAACTTCAACTCGGTCCCCATGGCCTCTTGAAAACTTCGCCAAAAGTGGGACACAAATATTTTATCTCGGTCGCAAATAATATTTAAAGGTACCCCATGAAGTCTAACGATCTCCTCGATGAACAATTGGGCGTAGCGAGCGGTATCATAATCCGTACGTACAGGCAAGAAGTGTGCCGACTTAGTCAAAACGATCGACAATCACCCAGATCAAATCATGACCTCTCTGTGATCTAGGTAATCCCGTAATGAAGTTCATCGAAATGCTTTCCCATTTCCATAATGGAATCTCCAGCGGTTGTAACAAACATGTCGGTCGTTGGTGGTCAATCTTAACCAACTGACAAGTAGTGCATTGGGATACAAACTCCGAGATATCCCTCTTTATACCAGCCCACCAATACTGATGGCGCATATCTTGGTACATCTTATCCCCACCTGGATGTACCGTAAACTTTGACCCATGAGATTCCGCCATCACTGCTCGTCTCAAGTCCCCATCTTCGGGAACAATAAGTCTTCCATGGAAGAGTAGTCCGCCCTCAGAACCAATCGAGTACGACTCCGCTCCCTCGGACAACAGTCGGTGTATATGGTCTTGACAACCTTTATCTCTTCCCTGGGCTTCCACAATTCTCGCTATAATCGTAGGTGTAACGGTTATCGCGAAAATGAATGCTCTTACCCCCGCATCCTCCTGACTGAGCTCTCTCCACTTAGCTTTACACACATTAGATAAGTCTCCCTCGGACTTCCTACTCAAGGCATCCGCTACTACGTTCGCCTTTCCAGGATGATAATGGATATCAAATTGGTAGTCTTTCACAAACTCCAACCAACGACGCTGACGCATATTCAAGTCCTTTTGGGAAAATAAATATTGCAGCGATTTATGGTCTGTGAAAAGACTAAACCTTTCCCCCAAGAGATAATGCCTCCATATCTTCAAGGCAAAGACAACTGCGACAAACTCTAAGTTATGCACTGGATACTTCCTTTCGTGAGGCTTCAACTTACGAGAAGCGTAAGCAATAGCTTGTCTTTCTTGCTGAAGAACACCTCCTAACCCTTGAAGAGATGCATCGGTGAAGACTAAGTATTCCAATCCTGGTTTTGGCAATGCAAGGACTGGAGCCAAAGTTAATCTATCTTTGAGCTCATCCAATGCAGCTTGACATGAACTGTCCCAAACAAATCTCACTCTCTTTCGGGTTAAATTCATCAACGGGCTAGCGATTTTTGAAAAACCCTTAATAAATCGGCGGTAATAACCCGCCAAGCCCAGAAAACTATGAACCTCAGTCGGTGTCATGGGCTGACCCCACTCTCTCACCGCAATCACCTTGCTATGATCCACAGATACACCCTGGGATGACACCACATGACCCAAAAATTTAACTTCCTTCAACCAAAAGCCACATTTCTTAAACTTTGCATACAAGTTGTGATCCCTCAATCTCTGCAGGACCAACCGTAAGTGAGTAGCATGGTCAGACTCTGTTTGAGAATAGACTAGGATGTCATCGATGAATACAATAACAAACTGGTCAAGGAAATCCCGAAACACCCTGTTCATAAGATCCATAAATACAGCAGGAGCATTGGTTAACCCAAAGGGCATAACCAAGAATTTATAGGATCCGTAACGGGTCAGAAATGCAGTCTTGGATACATCTTGCGCCCGTATCCTCAATTGATGATACCCCGTCCTCAAATCGATTTTGGAGAAGTATGATGCTCCCCTAAGTTGGTCGAACAAATCATCGATGCAAGGCAAAGGGTATTTATTCCGGATGGTGACTTTATTCAACTCCCTATAGTCCACACATAACCGGAGAGAACCGTCTCTTTTCTTCACAAACAATACCGGAGCACCCCATGGCGATGTGCTACGCCTAATAAATCCCTGCTCCAATAGCTGCTAAATTTGATCTCTCAACTCCCTCATCTCCACAGGATCCATTCGATATGGAGCTTTAGCAATCGGTCGAGTTCCCGACATTAAATCAATCATAAACTCTATCTCCCGACTTGGAGGTAATCCCGGTATCTCCCAGAAAACATCTTCAAAATCTCTAACAATCGGAAGAAAATTTAGGGGAACCACAACATCCCTAGATGCATCTTCTGCAATACAGTATAAATAAGCACTCGTACTCCCTTCCATACAAGGCATAACAACCAGGAACATTTCTTGTCCCGGAACTGCAAAAACTATGCTTTTCCTATAAAAATTTACAATCGCGCGGTATTTCACTAGCCAATCCATACCCAATATTACATCATACCCGACCATGTCAAGGACGAGCAATTCGGCCTCAAAACACAAGTTACCAAGATTAATCCCTATGTTTTTACAAACAAAGAAAATCAATGAACCATCACCCATAGAGGATTCAACGCTAGTGAAGGTACTTTCAGCAGATTTTATCAAACCTGTGGTCTGAGCAAAACTCCTAGAAATAAAGGAGTGTGTAGCACCCGTATCAAATAGTACTCGACCCATATGCCCATGAATGAAAAACTTACCCTCGATCGCTGGCGGTGCCGGAGGGGGTGGAGGAAGCATAGCTTCCTGAATATGGTAAACCCGTCCATACTGCAGTTGCCCCTGCTGAGGAGGAGCAATCGGATTAGGCGCCTGGGGCGGAAACTGTACATACGACTGTTGTGGAGCCCTAGGAAGATTCCCTCCAACCAACTGAGGACACGCCCTTTTATAATGGCCCAACTCCCCACACTGAAAACATTTATTAGCTGCATTCTCCTGATTCCTACCTTGATTGTTTCGAAATTGCCCCGCACCCCGGCCCTACTGGCCCCTACCTCCATTTCCACCTCTGCCTCCCTGTTGTTGTTATCCGCCTTGACCCGGCCTGTTATTATTATTATTATTATTATTATTGCCACCAGCATTAAACCCACCAAAACGTTGACGCTTGGACAAATCCCCTTGTTGGGGATCCCTCTCTTTCTGCTTGTTCCTCGAGGATTGGGACGAAGAAGATGTTCCCCCTCCGATCCCATTACTTCCCGGTTTCACCACTTGCCCCATTGCTGCAGCCTTCTTATTGTTTTGCACAAATGATATATGCTCTTGACAGTGAAGTAAAGCAGCATTCATTACGTCCCCAAAGGTTACCAAAGATAGATTTCCAAGCAAATGTTGTTTTATTCGCCAGTGCAAACCTACTACAAATTTGGAGATCCTCTTCGCTTCCGGAGTCACTTCATCCGGTATAAAGCTTGCTAGCCGGGTAAACTCTTCTTCGTACTCGGCAACCGATCTCTCCCCTTGTACTAAATCTTGAAGCTTCCTCTGCATCTCCCTTTGAACTGCGAGAGGGAAATACTTCCCATCAAACAAGGCCCAAAAATTGGTGATTGACATTGTATCCCTTTGTTCGGGTGTCGTTATTGACTCCCACCAGTGTAAGGCCGATCCGACAAGCTTAAAGGTAACGAGGATTTTCTTTTTCTCCTCACTACATTCCACCATCCTAAGATGGCGCTGCATGTCCTTCTTCCACTGGTTTGCCTTTATAACGTCCGAACCTCCCTCAAATTCTGGGGGATGACCCTTTAGGAAAGACTCTCTTACCCGTTCCCAGTGAGAAGGTCCCGTAGGAACTAGTGCTTCTTGTCCCCTCGCTTGAGCGTGTGGCATTTGTTGTGCCACTGCAGTCATCGCTGCATTAACAGCTTGGGCCACGATATTTGCCACATCAGCGGCACTGATATTCCCCGGTGGCGGCGGTGGAGGACCAACCTCATCCTCGACAACCCTATTGTGTCTAGCGGGACGTCCTCTCTTCGGCGGCATCTGAGATAGAGAAGAGATAGAGTTAGAATATTATATAAAATAATCTATCTAGCAGAAGATCGCATACATAAGCGACAAGACAATCCTAACATTAAGCTCTATATCAAAGAACGTTATGGTAGAACGTGACAAGTTCGCATAGATCCCAAAGACTCTAGAACCTGATGCTCTGATACCATCTGTGACAACCCGCTATCCGAAATAAAGGGTGGCCATCCCGATACCCCGATGAAACAGGAATCATGGATAGATATCATTCTCAGCATCACAATATCATACAGAGTATCAGGAATAACCACACAATATTCCAGAAAACGGGTTATCAAAAATTTAGTTTGTAATTTAAAGAAAACACTTTTCAACAACCCATAATAGAAAAAGAGGGTGGAAACTCCCCCAAACATATATATGTAATCCAATAGATAAGGAAGGACCTAATGAAGTGTCGGTCGATACAATCCATACAATATACAATAAGTTTCATGTGTAACATAATACATCATTTACACAATTACAACCATTTGGGCCACACGCCCGAATAAAGACTGATCTTAGCTAGAAAACAATAATAGAGGCGTCTACGCAAAATATCCCGTGATACCCGCAAAATGTCACGGCTCCTCAAAAGACTCAGAGAAAAGAAAGTCATTACGGGCGACCTTGCGGCGGAACACTTGAACGAATATAGAGGATACATACACAATAGGAAAACGAAGAACCGGTCAGAGGCCGGTTTTATATGATCACTAGATAAATGACATGTATGACAATGATGGACAGGTAAGCATGGATGATACGGAGGATATTCTAGCATGGTAACATCATATAAAGAACTAAGACAGTTAAATGATTATTAAAATGAAATTCAATTATATAAAGAAATAAAAGTACTTATAAGCCTTTTTCATCTTTCATCGTTTTCATTTCCGTCTTCTTTCCATTCCTTATCAGGAATGTAGTTATTACCATGTGCTCTTTATGGCACTTATCTCAATAGTATGCTCTTTGTGGCATATACTTTGCTCTTTATGGTATTAATGTTTCATCGAGTCCAACTCGATAATAAAATAGTTATAAATATATATATAACGATTCTAAGACCGCCCGTCTGGGTTTCTCCACTGTGCGCGCCCCTAAATAACCATCATCTTCCAGGGCCTAACATAAGACAACCTGGGATCCTATCGCAAACGCTGGGAAGCGGCCATATGCCTGCGGGGTAGTCAAGACCACACCCAGAATCTCCTACCCATCGCAGAAAAATATAAAACAAGCGCTCATATGGCCTAGGACTATATCCACCCTGCATTCATTAGCCAGGGGGCTTCACCTCACGCACGGACTTCCCTTAATATTGTATTTAGAGAGGTGTGTAACATCCATTTTATTAATTTCCATATCATGATTCAGTAAATTATGTTTTACTTTATCCATTTTACATTTTATTAAATGCATTATGATGTACTTCACATCATCGTAATAACCTCGAAGAATATTTAAACTCCCAAGTTATCTCTCCCAAATGTCCTTATTTGGACTTTATAATAACCCATCAAATGAGATCTAGTTCGCATTTACTCCTACAGTCTCCAAATTCGACCTTAAGATTTCCTAGACTCTTATAGAACTACATGACAAAAGTAATGCCTAAACATTTCTTTAACTCCCCCTTGCCTGATAGGAACCCTAGATGAACCCCTTCGAGTCTAGGGAGTCGACCGAACTCAACTAATACTCTAAGACCCTATTTTTCCATCATTTAAGAAGGTCCCTATGTTCCTATGAAAAGAAGAAGTTAAAGAATGAAAATAAAATGTTTGGGAAGAAAACAGGGGACCGGTCGACCGGTCCCAAGACCGCGGTCGACCACGTCTCAAGATTTGGCCTAAGAAGAAAAGCAGAAAGTTCATTTTGGCGGGGCCGGTCGACCGGTCCGGGGACCGCGGTCGACCGCACCATAATTTTAGACCTTTAAAAGAAATGTAGTGCTCCCTCTCCTGAAGACCCGGTCGACCGATCTGAGAACCGCGGTCGACCGGTCCCTGCAGACCTAGACCAAGACTTCCTCTTTCCTAGCAAATCCCAAAGCCAACTCATTTATTCTCACCCACACAACATAAATGCTACTACCACTACCATCAACATCAACAATCATTCAACTATCCTTTAATGATTCAAAATCAACCAACATCCAAACCCTAAACTAGTAAACCATAATCAAATACATCATTCTCACACAAATCATTTATCTTAAACCATAAGTAGCAAGTAGTAAACTTGCCTCAATGTAGAAAATGCAGATTTTCTTGATGTGGGAGCAAGAATCCTTCTTAAATCTTCAATCTCCTTTCTTCTCTCTACTCTTTCTCTTTCTCTCTTTAGTTCTCTAGGTTTAGGAAATACAATTAGGTGAATAGTGATTTACTCAAGACATAAATCGTGCCTTTTGCCAAAATCCCAACTCAATTGATCGATATTGCGATAAAATAATACGCAATTGCATATTTAAGGCATAATCAGTCAAAAATGCCCAAAATCTCAAAACACATAATGGCACAATATCTGACTATCTCGCACGTTCCGGAATCAACTGCGGCCTCCAAATTATCATTTGGACATTTTATAATTCGATTTAAGTTCCGGTCTCATTATTAAGCCAAATATCATTTTAATTCATATGATATTAATAAACATAACATAACAAGATTCACCCATAGTTATGGTATATATGCAAACTCATGGTGAATATTAACTTTTCTTCATTAAATTAACACTCAATTCATAACCCAAAACTTATATCTAATTACCATACCTAGTAATTAATATAAACTACGTTCTCATAAGCGCGGGTTATTACAATAAGTTATTCTAGTCCTCAAACTCCACGACATCGCTGACCCCATCACACCACTTTATCAGTCGTTATAACTTTCTCTCTAACTATTTTCATTCCCACAAATTCCATGGTGATCGGACTTTGATTTTAGCTCCTTCCTATCACTCGGTCACATACATAAATAAAGCTGGATCTGTTCACAACAAATCGATATGTGTGGGGATTCAGTTTAAAGACCATAAGGGGTACGGGTTCATTTAACAAGAATATGTGAAAATTCAAGTAGTGCATTGAATAAATTAGATCCTCACTTATGAATACCTTTTTATAGTTGATAAAATAAAGGTGATAAAAATATTATAATTGTTTGTTGCTATTAATGGATTGACAATTTCATGTGGGAATTACCAATCGAGTGCCCAAGTGGAACAAAGATTCTTATGGTCAACAAAAAAATTTAGAGTTTTAAAAATAAATTCATAATTATATGACACCAAAGAGAATAATGTACCTCAATGGGACTGGAGTTTGAGAGATCTGAAGAGAAATTTTGAAACCACTATGTTCAAAAGGCCTCATCTTCATTGGACATTAAACCTCCAACCTTGCTATTACTCTTGTCCACAATTACTGCCAATTCTGCCATTTAAGTTTCTACATTAGTATTTGGCAATAAATTTTCGGTTAGTACAGTTTCTGCATATGCACCATTCTTTGCTACCACCATTTCTTCATAACCTTCTTGATTAAAAAAATCATTCACAACTTTTTGAATACTCTCACTTGTGGATATGCATATATCAGTCATTTTAACTTCTCTAGTAGAAGTTTCCTCCTATTCATTAGTATATTCACTATTGATCCAAAAGATATGTTAGGTTGTAGTCCTTACTAGATTTGATTAGTATCCCTGAAAGGAGTACTATCAGAACATGGAATGTTGGCAAGAGGATTCTGGATCAACATTAAGGTTATTGGTTTCTCCTATCGGTATCCTCATCCTCTAAGATGGTTTTGAAGCTTCCTTCATTGACATTTTCATGATTCAATTTCACAGTGTCATTGATGCATATATTTCCTTCAACACTATGTTTAATAGTCTCTTCATCTGTAGCTTCTACACTTTGCCATATGTGATCCTTCCTCAGACTCATTTTTAATTTTCATCATAGCATCTTCAATCTGATATTTCAGCACCATGACTTGAAGTTTCATTCTCTGCCGATTGTGACTTGTTCTCTTCAACAAACTTAAGGTGAAGGATATGGTTCGTGTTGGATTGGTTCCCTTCTTGATAATCCGAAGCAACAATAATTTGCGAATTGTAAGAATCAAGCTCCTCCTTAAAAGTCTTTTCAATAGACACTACTCCATTAGCCATTTAAGTTTCATGAGTAAAGATTTCTTCTTCTTTGTTAGGGTTTGAACTACCGAATGGTGTTGCAATAAAATTCTTGAGTTGATAGTCATGAATTCTTTCAAGGGAGTCCTCCTCAACAGTGTCTGCAAAACAAAATATATGCGAAAGTCAAATCCTACTACTTCAACTTGTCCTTAAAAATGCAACGAATTAGATTTCCAAGAATTTTCTATAAATTCCTTGTTTGACCACCAGATTGTGGATTAATCTAATCAAAAAAATTTGAGCATAATTTCATTCAAAGATCGTTAAACAAACTCTAGCACTTTAAACAAATTGGAGTCTGAAAATTGCCAAGGCTAACTCTTATACTAAAAATACCACATTTCTGAAACAACAAAACAATATTACAACAACCAAAAATATTAAGAATAAATTAACCAAAAAAACTCTAAAAACTTGGGTCCTTTTAAAATATTAGATCTAAAAAACAGAGGTAAAGATGCAAAAGACTATACTTGATGTTGATCTAAAAGAAAAAATAAATTGTTAGATCTAAAAAACATACCATTAAATCTAATTATATAAATTACAAAAATTAAAAGCAAAAAATGAGAGAAATGAAAGATGATAAAGAACTTCTGATAGAACACTATGAGAAACCCAAATATGAGAATCAAACACCGTGAGAAACCCAAGTTAGGTACCTAAAACTGAAATTTCAACACCATTAAAACCAAAGCCCACTTTTAGCACTTTATTTTGAAAATCTTTAAAAGCTAATTCCACACACACACACAGAGATTTACCGATCGATTTGGGTTGGATATGGGTTATTTGGAAATTGTATTTTAAAGGTTAGCCTACAAAATAACATAGACAATTAGTAAGAAAGAAATAGTTCCTTTTAGGAATACACCACGTATAAAAAATTGATAAAAGTACGTTTTGTCTTAAAATTCTAATGAGAAAAGGAGTTAGTTTGTTATTAATAGTGAAAATGAACTTCTTAGGAAACATGTACAAATAAGTTCAGTCTACTCCATATCCATACAAACATAAATTGTCCAATGTATAAAGCAATGAAATCTATAATCACGATTTCTCTTGAAATTCTCTTAAAGAACACATAAAAATAAGTAAATAACCATTGTTAGATAGCTATAATCCAACGCGGGCATCTAAAAACTCTCTGTAAGTTTAATTATTCATAACAGCACCAACCCCGTTCTTGAAAGGTAATAATCAAAACCCTTATATAAAAAAGCTAGAAAAGGCTTTAATATGTGCTAAATGGCCAAAACTAACCGAGTTGAGTTCCCCAATCAGTGAAGCCATTCATCTATATCCAAACTCCTTCACAAATAACTAAAAATATATAGAAACGAAAGACACACGAATTTATATAGTCTATTAATATTGGTGAGGAAAACTCAAACCTATGCAGATAAAGTACTTTATTCACATATGAATCCAAACTATAAAAAAATAAAAGACTCATATCCTATTTTTAAGCTAAAAGAAAATGTACTACCATATGAAATTGAGACACCAAAAGGAGCAAACGCATATCATTGTTTTCTAGTTACCATCCACTCAAACCAACCTTCCACATTCATCTGTTTTTCTTCAAACATGGCTTGATAAAAAATTTCCTATCCATTTTTAGGAAAGCACAAATAGAAAAAAGAGAGAATTGAAAAAACATGAGAAAACTTGTTTTATTCCTAAATTAAATAACTTCATAATGCACAATCGATGAAATTAGATTTTAAAAGAACCCAACTGCTCAGATTGTTCCCAAGAGAAGAATATTTTGAAACCCCCCAAAAACAAAACAAATGAAATAGAAAAAAACTTTACACACACAAAGAGTACATACGAAAACATCTTATTATCAACATCTAGCTGGTCATCCCCTCATCCATTCCATCTCAACCCAAGAAATAAAACAACACAAACTCACCCACTTGACGCACACGTAGAACACACCAAACACACACCCCGAGACAAAGTGGACAACTCTTGCAAATTTACTTCAAACTGACACTATCCAAAATTAACATATCAATGTTCAAAGTAGAATACAAGAGTTAAGCTCTTAATCCTAATCCATGCATGAGTGCTTTAGAAATAAAATAATGTAATGCAATTGAGACAAAAAGTACCTTGACCCTAGTGTTAAAAAGATATATAAGGCACCTCATCTTGCTTGCAGTTTAGCGCCCTGTGTTCCCCATTGTTGGTGTTGCTGATGCCCCTGATGGAATGCATGACTACACTCTTTTGACTGTGAGTGTCCTTATGTTAATTTATTTCTAGCCAATTATGGGAAATCCTTTAGATTGTGACCATGTTGGTAGCATTCAAAACATCTCATAATGTATTTCTCTCTCTCCAATCTCCATCATATTTGATGCCTAAACAATCTATAGGATTAAAAAGCATTTAGATCACATATAATAATAAACAAACATGTATTACAGAAAGGAAGGACATAATCACAACCCAATACCCGAGATCCTGAATTGACATTGAACTTAAATCTATGTGACATCCTGATC
Source organism: Sambucus nigra (assembly GCA_949130495.1). Taxonomy (NCBI): domain Eukaryota; kingdom Viridiplantae; phylum Streptophyta; class Magnoliopsida; order Dipsacales; family Adoxaceae; genus Sambucus; species Sambucus nigra. Next base: position 597,802,464 of record OX422217.1, on the reverse strand, counting down.
CCAATTTGAGTATTTATATCATAGATTCTATATTAGGATCCAAAAACATTACCACGAATTCAGGCTAATGTCAAAGCGATCCTTCTATAACATGTTTTTACCAAAAAGATTCACCTCCAAATGATTTCCCAATTCGATACACAATAAAGGATCAATTTGGATTTTACACACCACTTTTGTAGAACAAGATGAATCACCAATTTCAAGAACATCAACGCTTATTTTACCAATTCGATACGCAATAAACATACATTGGCTATTCCTGACGGTTTCACCCTATCAAAATTAATGATCGAAAGTATAAATGTTACAACTCAATAAACATAAAAACATAATAAGAAGTAAAGTCATCTCACCAAGATAAGACTGCATTATGTGATGACCATCATGACGCCCCTCAACAATGCCACGTCTTTACGCATTTTTATGATATGCAACATGAGATATCAATTTACACATAACTTTACTTCATAATTATAGGCAAAATTATAGGCGCTCTCTCTCTCTCTTTTTCTGGGCTCACTTCCAGGTGACACATGTCCGGTCCGCACTCTTAAAATACGGATTGGTATGCATAAGAGCAGTACTGTATATATATATATATATATATACTAGGGTATGCCCGTGGCTGAAGGCACGGCGCTAATTTTTGAATGTGTATGTCTTTGATTAGATCGTACAACGTATTTAGTTCGCAAGAGTAATAATAGTCCGGCTTGGGCCTCATATAATACGTTGTAATGGCAGCGTAAAAATTGGATATCATTTTTTAATAAAAACTTGACGAATTAGTCGTGTCATCAGGGGTAGGGTTTTTCACCCAATATTAATACAATGACACGATTAATTCATAATTTTAGTCATGTTACTTGTGTGAAATAGTATTTTAATGTGGTGTGAAATATAAGTCACGTTATTTGTGTTGTGTATCAAAGTCTAATAGGCAAAATTATAGGCGCTCTCTCTCTCTTTTTCTGGGCTCACTTCCAGGTGACACATGTCCGGTCCGCACTCTTAAAATACGGATTCGTATGCATAAGAGCAGTACTGTATATATATATATATATATATATATATATATATATATATACTAGGGTATGCCCGTGCCTGAAGGCACGGCGTTAATTTTTGAATGTGTATGTCTTTGATTAGATCGTACAACGTATTTAGTTCGCAAGAGTAATAATAGTCCGGCTTGGGCCTCATATAATACGTTGTAATGGCAGCGTAAAAATTGGATATCATTTTTTAATAAAAACTTGACGAATTAGTCGTGTCATCAGGGGTAGGGTTTTTCACCCAATATTAATACAATGACACGATTAATTCATAATTTTAGTCATGTTACTTGTGTGAAATAGTATTTTAATGTGGTGTGAAATATAAGTCACGTTATTTGTGTTGTGTATCAAAGTCTAAAAAAACAGTAATGTATTAAGGTCAACACGTACTTTCTAAAAAAAATACGTTATTTTAAAAAGATATGTTTTATAAAAAAAATTATAAAACAAAGTAAAAAAAATCATTTTTTAAAAAGTTATGCTTAATAAAAATTTGAAAAAAAAAACAAAGTTTATAAAAAATATAGTTTATACTAAAAGTTTTGTTGAGTGTTTATTAAAGAATGATGTCATGTTTGTTTTTTTAAAATAACTAACGCCAACTTTTCTTAAAATAAATAATGAAACAATTTTTTTTATTTAAGTTCATTTCAATAAAAAATTAACATTAAGATCAAAATAAGTCTTGCCCACTTTTTTCCTCCGGATATGAATTTGATGAGATATCAGCTAAATAACAAAGTGGGGCTGATGGGATAAGATGAGATGCAAGAATGAGATTAGACAGAGTCGGTGACAACACTAATGAGATTTAAAAGATTTAGTATTTTAAACAGATCAAATTTTGTGATTATTATAAATGCATAGTAGGTACAAAAATTTGATCTGTTTAAAATACTAAATCTTTGATCTGTTTAAAAAAATTATTTTATGTTAATTTTTTTTTTAAATGGATGTTAATAGAATACTTTCGTTATTTATTTTAAAAATTGAACGTTAACTTTATCCCAAAAATAAATTGCCATTACTTATAATTAGAAATAGGTTTTAATAAAAACTAAGACGAATTAATTGTCAATAGGGGTCGAGTTTTTCACTTAACATTAATACAATGTCACTTAATTCATAACTTTGCTCGTGTTATTCTTATCAAATAGTATTTTAATGTGGTGTGAAAAATTATAAGTCACGTTATTCGTATCGTGTATTGAAATCTAAAAAAATTTACAATGTATTAAAATCAAATTTTAATTTCTTACCAAAACAACATTTTGTTTAAAAAAGTTGTGTTTTATAAAAAAATTAAAAACACAAAAATAAAAATAAAACACTTTTTAAAAAAGTTTTATTTCATAAAAATTTGTAAAAACAAAGTTATTAAAAAATATAGGTCATACAAAAGTTTTGTCTAGTGTTTATTAAAAAATGATATAAAGTTGTTTTTTAATATAAATAAATCAACTTTTTTCAAAGAAAATGAAACAAATTTTTTATTCACATCGAATTTAATAAAAAATTAATATAAAGTTGAAATAAATAATCAGATCAACTTTTTTTAGTAGGTATGGATTAACTTAGACATTACTTAAATAATAATGTATGGATCAACTTTTTTTTAGTAGATGAAATTCCTTTCTTTAACCAATTGACGCTTCTGTTATGAGTAACTCAGAATTGTTAACCACAATCTTAACCTTTAGAGTTGAATGACTATATTGATTGTGACCGGCCATAGGTATACATTGGAGTGTCCTTGCATAAAAAAATTGCTTTCTACCTAACCACACATAATATTCACATTCTAGTAATTTAAAAAAAAAACAATTGGTAAAACATATAAACTACATTTAAAAAATATAAATATAGAAATTTATACAATGCAAAAACATTTACCAAGACCAAGTGAAAAAAATATAAACTGATAAATTACTTAAGTTGAGGAACCAAATCATCCCCTAAAAGTTAATGAATAAAAAAAACATTTTATGATTTTTTTTAAGAAAAAGTTAAAATTTGTGATCTTTTATAAATAAATTTTTTTTGAAAAAAGTTCTAAAACATTATTTTGTAAATAAAACAACACTATTTTATAAAACATTTTTTTATAATGTTTTAATAAATGTTTATTAAAAAGTGTTTAATTTGATTTGATCCAATAAGTGAATTGCGATACTAACACATTACTATGTTTCATCAGGAAAGTGATAAATTAGTGGGACTTTGTACATTTAGGACCTATTGTAATATGTATTTTGAAAAGTGTTTTTTATAATGTTTTAATAAATTTTTATTAAAAAGTGTTTAATTTGATTTGATCCAATAAGTGAATTACGTTACTAACACATTACTATGTTTCATCAGGAAAGTGATAAATTATTGGGACTTTGTACATTATTTATGATTTTAGTCCTTATTTTTGAATTAAATCACTGGCACAGACCCATATTCATAAAACGTCAACCGATCACAATAGGTACTAAAAATAGAAACAAAATATTTGTTGTCCAATATCCATAATCAATATTATTTTAAGTCCTAAAATTACATAATTTATAAATTATTTGTTTCATTAAAATCAAAAGAAAAAAATGATTTTCCTTTCCGGTGACATGTTTCTTTAAGCAAGGGGATTTGTACAAAAACCTAGTGTAGTCATTAATACAAATATAATGATATATATTTGCAACATAAAAATCTAACAATAAAATATACATAATGTCAAGGTGTGTGTTTTATGTGGACTTGTGAGCAAACGTCAACTCTAATGGATGGCAAAGGCAAATGACACTTATTGTGCTATAACATAGTGGATGGCACCATAAAAATTAATAGGAAAAATAAAATAAAATGGAAAACGTAACTGGGCATGATTTAAAAGATATATTTCAAATTATACAACCACCACCAAATAGACCCACCAGCTCCACTAAGATCTGATCATCTGACATAAGGTTAGAAATGAGGCTGACCAAAGCCACCCCATTTTTATTATGTAGGTATTTTTATTAAGACAATATTTATCAAACTAAAAAAAGTCAATCAAGAGCAGTAAAAAACAGTCACCATGTGCTGACACCTGCAATGTTATTCAACTGGTAAATGTATGCATTTCCAGACCCAAAGTAATGAACACGAAACTGGAGAATAGGGAAACAGTTGTCCTCCCCTGAGAGAAGTCGTGCCTTGAACACGAAATCGGAAAGCTTTACATTCCCAGTGAAGATTTCAAAATCAAGAGACCTTTAATGGCTTAAAAAGTAAATAAAAAACCATAACATTATAAATGTTTACCTATTTTCACCAATATCAAGAATATAAATGTTTACCCATGTTTATCATAAAACACATCATAAAAATTTTAGATCCCCTAATTTAAAGAACCTATATGAGGGCTAGAAAATAGGGATTCGAGACTATGTAGAGAGAGAGAGAGAGAGAGAGAGAGAGAGAACAATCTTTTGAAATGGTGTTTTAAAATGAGTATTTAAAACACCAAATATCCATTTTAAAACAAAACCAGACTCGAAAGATCCAAAACCGTGCAAAAAAGAAATGCCAAAAAGAATCATTGTGCTCCGTTTCACCTGTAAATGTTTACACCTTTGTATGAACATGTTTTTACCTGTAAAATAATAGATAAGCAACAAAATACAAAGAAAAACATAAATTAAACCCGAAACCATCAAAACTACCTAAAACATTGCCCACAAATTCAATCATTTCCCAATAGAAATCATCTAACAACCATGAAAACAAAGACTAAGAGACTATTAATAAAGAAAGAGAAGCAAGCTCCCTTTAGTTCTCTCTCGAAGAAGATCTGTAACTCTTTCATGGTAGTCGACGATAGAGAGAGAAGATATGGGTTTATACTTGAAATTGAATTTGAATTAAATGTGAACGATTTAAGTTTATAGGTGATGGGAAGGACAGTATCTTGAGCCTTGTGCTCTGACTCCTTGATTAGCGAGCAGATGAGACAACAAAAGAGGGTTGGAGATTGAACCCCTTTAGATAATTGAGTAGTGTAGTGAGAGAGACAGAGGAAAAAAATCTTCCCCCAAAAATCCTTCGGATCTCCCTGCCAAATCTAAAACCGTACATCATTAAACGAAGAAGAGATGAGGTATTTGTTTCGTCACTGAAGAAACAAAACCATCTTTAAAACTGTTAAATGTCTTCCCCCCAAAATCATCTTCCTTCCTTCGATCTGACGTTCCCAATATTTCTCGAGCCATGTGTGGGCAGAATATTAGAAAGGGGAAGTCGGTGGGATTGTTTGGGATTTGTGAGTGAGTGGGTAGGACTGTGTTAGTAGGAGAGAGAGTGGGTGAAATTGTTAAAGATGAAATAACGTTCTCAAAATTTCTCGAGCCATGTGTGAGTAGAATATCAGACGTGTGAGATAGAGAAAGGGAAAACGATCTCATCCCTCCATTTCCAGCCTAGGTGGCTCAAATCCAAACCATTAAATGTCTTAAAAATTTATTGAACAGTGAAAACACCCTTATTACTGATTATATAGATATATATATATATATATATATATACACATATATATACACACACACTAAAATTCAGCTTGAGAAATCATTCCATAATTCTGATATTCCCGAGTCATCATTGCATAATTCATATTGCCTGGGGAAATGTACTTACCGAGATCCCAACATTATTGTCACAAGTAGAAGTTCCCTTCTTGGCAATGGTACTAGGTAGACTATTATACCTTTAAATTGAAATACATATAATGAGTATTTTCTAATTATTCCCAGAAGCTCAAAAGTATGACAATTCAAATGTTACTTCATATTTCTTATAATCCCTGACAATTTAACAGTTGAAGAACAAAAAATAAGATAACTCATTTTAAAAGAAACATTAACTATGTCATCCTTATAAAATCTCTTAAGAATAATTATTATAATATATATATTTTTTAATTTTGTCTTTGAAATTCAAAATTGTGAACGAAAAAAAAGCTAAAAGTATAACTCAAGACCAACTTTATGTTACTATTATTTAGAAAGTTATATAGTATTGTTGAGCCCTAGGTTCATGAATATGCAATATTTGTATGAAAGTGAATGTGAGAAAATTCCACAAGAACAAAAAATGCAAAATATTTAAGCGGGCTATGGATGCTCAAAATCCTTCACAGATAACTTTTATCAACCAATTTTCAACATTGAAATATATACAATTTATAATATTTATTTAAACAAATAACAACTTATGCTAATTCAATCTCTCAAAAGTTGTCGCCACAACAATGTACCGCGAGTAAGGAGACAAATTGACAATCATTGAATCACACTATCCATAATAATTAGCGCTATAAAATAAATTCAATGAATTTGATAGATGAAGGATGTTTTCAAACAAGATCATTAAAACTAACATTGACTTCTCAATTGCATAGAATTCCCTACATTAATGTCCAACGGTGCAAGATGGCATAATTCATTTAAAATATGAATGTTTAAAATTATTTAATTAAGCACTCTCGTTTTCAAGGATATCTTAGATTTATGTGAAGAATATAATAGAATACAATAAAATTAACAAACAAGACACGATAGTTCCCTATAATATTCCAACACATTCACATGAAACTTCACTATAACATTCTTAAATTAACTCCAACCATCTCAACAAAATTAATCCAATTGGACACAAAAATTAAAGGACACCCTTTTCTACATACTAATATGCTATTAAAAGCCCTAATTTTAAGATTATTCCGGACAAACATAATAATCAAGTTTAAATTAAAAATAAGGGGGGTTTAGGAAAAGGTCCTTATAATGCTCAAAGTGTATAAAAATATGACACTCCATATAATTTTATAAATTTAGTCCCTATAATAAAAATTCCATGAAAAATGGTGAAAAATATTACCGCTGGCGCGGGCCAAAAAAATAAATGCTATTGTACCACAGGGACTAGATTTATAAATGCTATTGTACCAAATGGACTAGATTTATAAGCTTGAAAGGCATTGTCCTAAAAATCCAAATATAGGAAGGAACATGACCTTTACCTTAATTCTCTATAAAAATAAAGTAATCTAAAAAAGAAGAAGCAAAATTGAAAAAAAAAACAATGCTAGTGTGGACGAACATGTGAGCGTTGGTGCAAAATTGAAATCAAAAGTTTTGCTAGCACACAAGAGTGTGTACGAAATATTGAGGGTTTCGTATTTATGTGTGTGCATATGTGTGTCTATATATGTGTGTATCTGTGTGACTATGTGTGTGTAAGTGTGTGTGTGCACGTGTATGAGAGAGAGATATAATACTTGAGGTTATGGGGGAGTGAATCGAAAGGCTTTCATTTTCGTTCTTGATTTGGGGGCTTTTTCATAGCTGAGAACGGGGTTATATACATTAACATGTGAGTGAAAAATTTAGAGAGAGATACATAGAGAGATGAGACCTATACTTGAGAATGAGGAGCCACGATTGTGTGAGAGAGAGCGAGCGGCTACCTGATGTCCAGAGAGATAGAGCGGGGACTATGAGTGAAAATGAGGAGCGGGTGATATCAAAGTTATCCTCAATGTTTAGGAGGGAAAAATTTCCTCTTAATTTGCACGGAGAACAAAAAAATGTCATAATATGTATATTTAGTATAAAAATTCTTAAAAAATTGTCATATTATCTATAATCAAATACGATTTGTATATTTAAAATGTTATGAAAAATGATACTACATTTGTATAAAATGACATTTTATGTTAGAGATGTCATATTGATAATAGTATTAACCTTAAAATGACATTTTTGTAGTAAATGTCTTTAAATTATTTTTTCAAGTGTCATAAAAGGGTATTTTTCTTGTAGTGTATTTGCACAAGAATTCCAATCCTCATAATTCTCGGGATTAAGAATCTATTCAACCTTAGAAAATAGTGTGAGATTTATCGAGTCTAATCGAGATAGAGATTAGACTCAAATCTCACGGGTGGCCCTATCCAATACATTCCTAGAATGTACCAATCCCAATCCTCTGCCAAACAATCAAATAAGTTCCCAAACTATCTGTAATAACCCTCGATTCTGGGAGGCTCATTTTATACTAATTTTACCGCATAAGGTAATTATATAAAATGTGGGGACTGGAGTAAATATTAATTTAATGAATTGAAAGTTAATATTTACTAGTTTGATGCATATTTACTGCATGTGAAAGTAAATAACATCAGGTTGCATGTCTGTAGCGTCATGTATTTTAAATGGCCTTTTTGTTTTAATGATTTTGGAACTCGAAATAATTTATAAAATTTCCGGATGCCAGTTTAGAGGGTGTAGTTAGTCTCGGAAGGTGCGAGACAGTCAAAATAAGTGCCATATTGTATTTTTGTGTTTCGGGCACTTTTACCTGGTTTTAGCTTATATGCGTAATTGCGAGTCATTTTAATGTCGTATTAAGCACTTAAGTTGGGAGAATTATGTTAAGCCACAATTTTTGGTCTTGCCCCTTATTTCATTCCCTCATTTTATGTCTTGAACATAGAGAAACAAAGAGAGAAAGAAAGAAGAAGAGAAAAATGGAGAAATGAGAGAGAGATTGAAGATGGAGGATTTGGGATTGCTTCTTCTCCAAATAAATCTGAGATATCAACCCTAAGGCAAGTTTTCTACTTGCTAATATGTGATTTAAGATGCATAAATTGTATGATAGTTGTGTATTTTCATTTATGGTTTAAATGTGGAAATTATGGGAATTAAGCCCTAATCTTAGTTTTGAGGATGAAATTTTGGGTTATAGTTGTTATTAATCATGTGGGGTGTTTTGGGGTAGACTATTGTTGTTGGTTGTGTGTAAGATGGAAGAGATTTGGGGTTTAGATAATTTAGGGTTTATAACCCTTCGTAGCCATTTCTGGCAAGATCGCAGGACCGAATCGATTCGGCCCTTGGGCGAATCGATTCGGTAAGGGGTAGCTTCCAGGTTTGCATAACCCGAATCGATTCGGGTTAAGGCCGAATCGATTCGGTCAATTGCAGAAGGTTGGTTTAGTAGTCCGAACCGATTCGCTTTTTGGGCGAATCGATTCGTTTTCCTGCTGTTTTTGAGTTAATTTTATAACTCAATTTCAATTCTTTTCTTTAAATATAGGGATTAGGAACCTTCTTGAATGAAGTAAACTTAGAGTCCTAGAGTGTGAGATGAGTTAGTTGTCTACCCTACATTAGGAATGGGTTATGTGGGGACTTTTACGGGGTTAGGCCTATTAATGATAGGGCATTCTTTTCTTCTAGTTAATTATTATAAAACTAGGAGATGTAGTGTTATGTTCGGGAGACCTTAGAAGCTTAATTAAGCTATACTAGTTTTGATGGTTTATATTACCACCCCAAAAGAATGTTGGGAGATTTTAAAAGTTCGATTGAGCTATGTTAACCTTGGTGGTTCATAATAGTACCTTAAAGGTGAGTTTGGAGAATAAATTGAAAGTTATTTCATTCCTTCGAAAGATGATAACCTTGGGGTTTTAAAATAACCTCCTAAAATGCTTGGAGATAATAAAGAGTTTATTTACTCCTTTGAGGTTGTAGTGTTGATATAAGCTATCGTATGACTATGGATGGTATGTTAGTTTATTTACAAAGTAAATAGTAATGGTTTCGAATAATGAAACATATACGTGGAATGGAAATGAAATGGAAATGGTATTGATATTTGTAAATGATAATTTACTTAATCATGAAACCGGTAAATAATGATTTACTTGATTTTGAAATGATAAATAAAATGGCTTAAACACACCTCTCTAAATGACATCATAAGGGAAGTGCGCACGTGAGGTGAAGCCCCCTGGCTAATGAATGCAGGGTGGATATAGTCCTAGGCCATGGGAGCGCTTATTGTTGTATATGTTTCTGCGATGGGTAGGAGATTCCGGGTGTGGTCTTGACTACCCCGCAGGCTCATGGCCGCTTCCCGACGTCTTGCGATATAGGTGCCCAGGTTGTCTAATGATAGGCCCTGGAAGATGATGGTCATTTAGGGGCGCGCACAGTGGGGAAACCCGGACGGACGGTCTTAGAATTCGTTATATGTATATAAATATAACAGTTCATAATCAAGTGGGACCTGATGTATTTGATATGCCATAAAGATCATGATGGAGTGCCATAAAGAGCACATATAAATGCCACAAAGAGAATTTGAAAATGATTATTTTCCTGATAAGGAAAGGATTTTTACAAAAGGGTAAAATTGAGATATAATTGCCTTAAAGAGAAAAAGATTGTGATTATATATATATACTTCCTGCTAAGGAAAAGATATATGAAATAACTGGCACATTTGATGAAGTTTTTAATTTAATGCTTCTTATTTTGTTCCTGCTTAGCCTATGTTTTAAATTGTATAGGTTGCTTATTATTTCTCTTTCTTCACGATTCTTCATACATAAATGTCATACTCTTTATTCATCTGGTAATCATATAGAATCGGGCCCTGACCTGGTTACATTTCTTGTTGCATATCCATCTTGTCTCTGCTCAGGTACTCCGCCGCAAGGATGCCTGATCTGAATTCCTATTCCGATGTTTTCGACGAGCCGTGATGCATTGCGGGTATTACGGGATACATTTGGTATAGACGTTTTCATTTTTATTCTAGTTAAGATCAAGTCTTTCATTCGGGAGAGAGGCCCAAGCTTTTGTAAATGTCTAATGAAATGTAATAAGTAACTTATCGTACTTGTGTATTTTGGTGTATCAGTTTTGTGACCGGTTACATATTCGGTCTTTTTATTGTATTCTTGTTGTATTATTTATGTATGTCTTGGGGTTTCCCTTATCTTTTAGGAATCGGGTTGTTTGTTTTCATTTATTTACTTTCAAATCAAAATTTTTGGCAACCCGTTTTTCTGAAATATTGGGTGGTTATCCTGGATACTCTATATTTTATTATGATGCTGAGAATGATTCCATCCATGATTCCGTTATATTGGAGTATTGGGCTGGCCACCCCTTATTTTGGTGAGCGGGTTGTCACAGATGGTATCAGAGCATCAGGTTCTAGAGTCCTTAGGAATCTGTGTGGACGCCTTAAGTTTTTAGCATTGCTCTTGATTTGATGTAAAGCCTTAGGATTAAGATCGTTGATTTCTCTTGTGAGATTTCGTTCTTCTACCATGAGGTAGAATCTATAAAATCTTTTGCGTATTCGTGTGAGAATAATAGGTCGATAGAAGAAGGGAGTTATGGGAAGGTTTGTGGAGAACTGTAAGTTGTGGTCGGGGAGGAGGACCGCTTTAGAGGCCGTTCCCTTTTTATAGCACTTTCTTTTCTTGCTATTACGACTACAAATTTCAGTTGATGTAGTTTTTCCAAGTACCGCTAGAAGTAGGAAGTGGTACTAAACTTGAGAATTCATGCGATGTTATATTGAAGTGGAGAAGTGCCCTGTAGTAGAATGGAGGAAAATCCTTCACCCATAGAAGAAGTGTTGAGGTGGTGAAGATGTGGTCACTATATTCGTGGGTGCCAGAAGTTTGGCCCATAGAGAAGCCCGGTGGATACTTGCAATGGCGAGTTTCTCTGGGATAACTGGACTGAGGAGAAGGTGGATTCCCGAATGTTCACAAAGTGTTCGGTTAAAGACCAATGGCGAATAAGGTGTTGTACGGTTAGGGAGACGAGACCATGCACCATGAAGTGATAGGCTCCAAAATAGGTGTTGTTAACACTTCTGATGGAGTAAGAATCGTGAAACCCCATTGGTGGACACCCACCTGGGGAGGTTTCATTGAACTGAGGAAGAGGAGGCCAAGAGCGTGTCCTCTTTTACTGAGAAAGTAAGAGGGACTGCATGGGCAATTATTATCAGCAAGAGTCGGAATAACGGCTATGATGTGGAGTATGGAACCACTCATTCTAAAACTTCGTTGAGTGGAGAGCGAGGGCAAGAGTAAAGTGCTTGGTTGGGGAGTTGGTGGAGATAATGTTGGTATGTGTAAGGCTCGAATATGGAGTCTGAGAACCATTAGTATTGACCCAGAGTGCTTGGCAAATTGTGGAGGGAATTCTACTTTATAGGTGGGTGGTGTATATTCCTTAGGATAAGATTTAGTAGTATTGTGTCTACGATAGACTCGGGTGTGTATATTGAGCTTGTAGTAGTATTTACGCTATTATAGAAGGGTAATTATATGACTTCCGTGGTATGGAAGTTCTATCTTTTCTTCACTCGTTATGAAGCGAGTGATGATATTTTTAATGTATATGTGTCATATGTGTTACTTGGTTTGATTGTTCCATTGTTTACTTGCATTGGGTGTAGATGCTATGGCTTATCTTCACGACCAACAAAGTTAAGCAGTAATGCATAGGAGGGGTTCCTTGTTTGGATTCCACTTTTGCGGGACGCTCCACGCGTGAACCTTAACGACGTTGGGAGTGGAGAGATGCCATATTTCCTTTCTCTTATTTCGTGTATAGGATGCTAAGGTAAAGTCTAGAAGTAGAATCTTATTAGTAGAGTTGTAAGTTAAATTTACCGATCCCGATCATGTGTTTTAGACCGTCATATCTCGAGGACCGAAGATGCGAGGTAGTAATGTAACGGGAGGGTTCCTTGTCTGGATTTCGCTTCGACGAGACGTCCCACGCATGAACCCGAGCGAATGTCGGAAGTTGAGTAAGATCTTGGGCACTAGGGATGTACTTGGTATTGTATGCTTACGATTTAGGTAGGATATATATAAATAGACCTTAGGATTTTTAGGATGTAAGACCTTGAGGGTAGGTGGTGTTAGTTTAGGAAAGCGGTAGGGAGTTGACCACGAATAAGTTGTGGGTTAACTCTATAAGAGATTAGATCCCTTAGGAGCGAGATTTATGGGGTCTCGAGAGGTTTGGTAGGTTCGGCCGAAGGAGATGAGGCATTTCTTAGAAATAACGTTATGTTGGTAACTTCATTTTCGGGGAGTTAATAAGGACGGGTGGATCCTCACTCCTGAGCCATGATTGTAAGCTCGAGAGTGAGTTTAATGAGTAAGTTCTGCCAGGATTGGGGAGTAATAATACTAGGGCATAGACTCACTGTTTATGCGTCGTACAAGCTTAAACTTGTGGAAAGTAATATCCCGTGCTTGGATTAAGATTCATCGTGGTAGTGATCACCTTAAATAGATAAGGCACTACTTCCTGGGCAGGAAATTTGGTCCTTCTCGTAAGCAACAAGTTGTTGCAATATGTTGTGGGAGGAATCGAGTTGGTGCTCGGGGTTCAGAAGAACTAGTGATTGGATATTTTCTCATTCGCTAAGGAAATGCGATTGGGCTAGTGGACGTGTCGAGTAGAGAACTCGTCAGAGATAATGGTAATGGCATGGAAGGCCAAGTAGAGTGAGTATGACTCAGAAGACTCTATAGCGAGAGCATTTCGATCTGTGATTGACAATTTCACCTACTCGTGCGAAGAAGAGTAGTGGTGGAACGAAGAAGGGTATTCATAGACGTCTGCATGGAACTACCGGCATCGAACTGGTCATGATCCCATTTGAGAAAATGGTTAATCGTTTGATCAGACTGTTGCATTCCCGGCCATTATGGACGGACTACTTGTAGAAGAGTACGCCCCGTTCTCGATGGAGGAATAGTAAAACCGTGGGGGGTGCCTATTATAATAGGGTGGATCGAGACTAGATATTTGTGTCGAAGGTTTAGTAAAAGTTTCCGCGAAGTAATGGGAACCGTATGGAAATGGCGTATATCCTACCACCCTAGAGTGGATGGATGAAAGGGAGGAGATTGACTTATGCCGAAAGGCATATTACGAACGTGCGCCTTAGTATACATAGCAGATGGGAGAAGTAATGGTATGGATGGGGATTTTCGTGCAACCATTAGGTTTTGGAGTAGTCTTATGGATCATTTCCTAAGGCATGGTATCGTGAGTGGCCTAGCGTGGTCAGTTGAGTAATTCGTATACTCGTTGGATGGAACCAATGGGTAATATGTTCCTTGGACTTGGAGTGGTCTCGGAACATTTCTTTAGAGATTTGGCTTTTAAGCCTTACGCCTTGATGAAATACGTCGATGCGGGGGATAGCTGAGTAGCGTTGGGGCTAAGCCACTTAGAGTCGGTATGGATGCCCCGAGGGGAGATGTAACATAATTCTGAAAATTTGGCTAATTGTGCCGAGTCATGTGGGCATCGTGTTCCGCCATAGGAAGCTAGAATCGATGGTTAGTGAAGAGCGCCTTGTGCTACTAGACTAGAGAACAAATGATGATTGGCTGAGATCGATAGGGTCGACCTTAGTCTGAGTCCATTTGGGACGTTGCAATAACGAGGAGTTTGTTTAGGATGATAGAATCCTAGTCTAGAGTAGTATACCCTTATCAGAATTGGGTATGCCCGAATTTTTGGGGCAAAATTCCCTCTTAAGGGGGGGGAGTATGTAATAACCCTCGATTCTGGGAGGCTCATTTTGTACTAATTTTACCGCATAAGGTAATTATATAAAATGTGGGGACTGGAGTAAATATTAATTTAATGAATTGAAAGTTAATATTTACTAGTTTGATGCATATTTACTGCATGTGAAAGTAAATAACATCAGGTTGCATGTCTGTAGCGTCATGTATTTTAAATGGCCTTTTTGTTTTAATGATTTTGGAACTCGAAATAATTTATAAAATTTCCGGATGCCAATTTAGAGGGTGTAGTTAGTCTCGGAAGGTGCGAGACAGTCAAAATAAGTGCCATATTGTATTTTGGTGTTTCGGGCACTTTTACCTGGTTTTAGCTTATATGCGTAATTGCGAGTCATTTTAATGTGGTATTAACCACTTAAGTTGGGAGAATTATGTTAAGCCACAATTTTTGGTCTTGCCCCTTATTTCATTCCCTCATTTTATGAATTGAACATAGAGAAACAAAGAGAGAAAGAAAGAAGAAGAGAAAAATGGAGAAATGAGAGAGAGATTGAAGATAGAGGATTTGGGATTGCTTCTTCTCCAAATAAATCTGAGATATCAACCCTAAGGCAAGTTTTCTACTTGCTAATATGTGATTTAAGATGCATAAATTGTATGATAGTTGTGTATTTTCATTTATGGTTTAAATGTGGAAATTATGGGAATTAAGCCCTAATCTTAGTTTTGAGGATGAAATTTTGGGTTATAGTTGTTATTAATCATGTGGGGTGTTTTGGGGTAGACTATTGTTGTTGGTTGTGTGTAAGATGGAAGAGATTTGGGGTTTAGATAATTTAGGGTTTATAACCCTTCGTAGCCATTTCTGGCAAGATCGCAGGACCGAATCGATTCGGCCCTTGGGCGAATCGATTCGGTAAGGGGTAGCTTCCAGGTCTGCATAACCCGAATCGATTCGGGTTAAGGCCGAATCGATTCGGTCAATTGCAGAAGGTTGGTTTAGTAGTCCGAACCGATTCGCTTTTGGGGCGAATCGATTCGTTTTCCTGCTGTTTTTGAGTTAATTTTATAACTCAATTTCAATTCTTTTCTTTAAATATAGGGATTAGGAACCTTCTTGAATGAAGTAAACTTAGAGTCCTAGAGTGTGAGATGAGTTAGTTGTCTACCCTACATTAGGAATGGGTTATGTGGGGACTTTTCCGGGGTTAGGCCTATTAATGATAGGGCATTCTTTTCTTCTAGTTAATTATTATAAAACTAGGAGATGTAGTGTTATGTTCGGGAGACCTTAGAAGCTTAATTAAGCTATACTAGTTTTGATGGTTTATATTACCACCCCAAAAGAATGTTGGGAGATTTTAAAAGTTCGATTGAGCTATGTTAACCTTGGTGGTTCATAATAGTACCTTAAAGGTGAGTTTGGAGAATAAATTGAAAGTTATTTCATTCCTTCGAAAGATGATAACCTTGGGGTTTTAAAATAACCTCCTAAAATGCTTGGAGATAATGAAGAGTTTATTTACTCCTTTGAGGTTGTAGTGTTGATATAAGATATCGTATGACTATGGATGGTAAGTTAGATTATTTACAAAGTAAATAGTAATGGTTTCGAATAATGAAACATATACGTGGAATGGAAATGAAATGGAAATGGTATTGATATTTGTAAATGATAATTTACTTAATCATGAAACCGGTAAATAATGATTTACTTGATTTTGAAATGATAAATAAAATGGCTTAAACACACCTCTCTAAATGACATCATAAGGTAAGTGCGCACGTGAGGTGAAGCCCCCTGGCTAATGAATGCAGGGTGGATATAGTCCTAGGCCATGGGAGCGCTTATTGTTGTATATGTTTCTGCGATGGGTAGGAGATTCCGGGTGTGGTCTTGACTACCCCGCAGGCTCATGGACGCTTCCCGACGTCTTGCGATATAGGTGCCCAGGTTGTCTAATGATAGGCCCTGGAAGATGATGGTCATTTAGGGGCGCGCACAGTGGGGAAACCCGGACGGACGGTCTTAGAATTCGTTATATGTATATAAATATAACAGTTCATAATCAAGTGGGACCTGATGTATTTGATATGCCATAAAGAGCATGATGGAGTGCCATAAAGAGCACATATAAATGCTACAAAGAGCATTTGAAAATGATTATTTTCCTAATAAGGAAAGGATTTTTACAAAAGGGTAAAATTGAGATATAATTGCCTTAAAGAGCAAAAGATTGTGATTATATATATATACTTCCTGCTAAGGAAAAGATATATGAAATAACTGGCACATTTGATGAAGTTTTTAATTTAATGCTTCTTATTTTGTTCCTGCTTAGCCTATGTTTTAAATTGTATAGGTTGCTTCTTATTTTGTTCCTGCTTAGCCTATGTTTTAAATTGTATAGGTTGCTTCTTATTTCTCTTTCTTCACGATTCTTCATACATAAATGTCATACTCTTTATTCATCTGGTAATCATATAGAACCGGGCCCTGACCTGGTTACATTTCTTGTTGCATATCCATCTTGTCTCTGCTCAGGTACTCCGCCGCAAGGATGCCTGATCTGAATTCCTATTCCGATGTTTTCGACGAGCCGTGATGCATTGCGGGTATTACGGGATACATTTGGTATAGACGTTTTCATTTTTATTCTAGTTAAGATCAAGTCTTTCATTCGGGCGAGAGGCCCAAGCTTTTGTAAATGTCTAATGAAATGTAATAAGTAACTTATCGTACTTGTGTATTTTGGTGTATCAGTTTAGTGACCGGTTACATATTCGGTCTTTTTATTGTATTCTTGTTGTATTATTTATGTATGTCTTGGGGTTTCCCTTATCTTTTAGGAATCGGGTTGTTTGTCTTCATTTATTTACTTTCAAATCAAAATTTTTGGCAACCCGTTTTTCTGAAATATTGGGTGGTTATCCTGGATACTCTATATTTTATTATGATGCTGAGAATGATTCCATCCATGATTCCGTTATATTGGAGTATTGGGCTGGCCACCCCTTATTTTGGTGAGCGGGTTGTCACAGATGGTATCAGAGCATCAGGTTCTAGAGTCCTTAGGAATCTGTGTGGACGCCTTAAGTTTTCAACGTTGCTCTTGATTTGATGTAAAGCCTTAGGATTAAGATCGTTGATTTCTCTTTTGAGATTTCGTTCTTCTACCATGAGGTAGAATCTATAAAATCTTTTGCGTATTCGTGTGAGAATAATAGGTCGATAGAAGAAGGGAGTTATGGGAAGGTTTGTGGAGAACTGTAAGTTATGGTCGGGGAGGAGGACCGCTTTAGATGTCACTCCCTTTTTATAGCACTTTCTTGTCTTGCTATTACGACTAGAAATTTCAGTTGATGTAGTTTTTCCAAGTACCGCTAGAAGTAGGAAGTGGTACTAAACTTGAGAATTCATGCGATGTTATATTGAAGTGGAGAAGTGCCTTGTAGTAGAATGGAGGAAAATCCTTCACCCATAGAAGAAGTGTTGAGGTGGTGAAGATGTGGTCACTATATTCGTGGGTGCCAGAAGTTTGGCCCATAGAGAAGCCCGGTTGATACTTGCAATGGCGAGTTTCTATGGGATAACTGGAATGAGGAGAAGGTGGATTCCCGAATGTTCACAAAGTGTTCGGTTAAAGACCAATGGCGAATAAGGTGTTGTACGGTTAGGGAGACGAGACCATGCACCATGAAGTGATAGGCTCCAAAATAGGTGTTGTTAACACTTCTGATGGAGTAAGAATCGTGAAACCCCATTGGTGGACACCCACCTGGGGAGGTTTCATTGAACTGAGGAAGAGGAGGCCAAGAGCGTGTCCTCTTTTACTGAGAAAGTAAGAGGGACTGCATGGGCAATTATTATCAGCCAGAGTCGGAATAACGGCTATGATGTGGAGTATGGAACCACTTATTCTAAAACTTCGTTGAGTGGAGAGCGAGGGCAAGAGTAAAGTGCCTGGTTGGGGAGTTGGTGGAGATAATGTTGGTATGTGTAAGTCTCAAATATGGAGTCTGAGAACCATTAGTATTAACCCGGAGTGCTTGGCAAATTGTGGAGGGAATTCTACTTTATAGGTGGGTGGTGTATATTCCTTAGGATAAGATTTAGTAGTATTGTGTCTACGATAGACTCGGGTGTGTATATTGAGCTTGTAGTAGTATTTACGCTATTATAGAAGGGTAATTATATGACTTCCGTGGTATGGAAGTTCTATCTTTTCTTCACTCGTTATGAAGCGAGTGATGATATTTTTAATGTATATGTGTCATATGTGTTACTTGGTTTGAGTGTTACATTGTTTACTTGCCTTGGGTGTAGATGCTATGACTTATCTTCACGACCAACAAAGTTAAGCAGTAATGCATAGGAGGGGTTCCTTGTTTGGATTCCGCTTTTGCGGGACGCTCCACGCGTGAACCTTAACGACGTTGGGAGTGGAGATATGCCATATTTCCTTTCTCTTATTTCGTGTATAGAATGCTAAGGTAAAGTCTAGAAGTAGAATCTTATTAGTAGATTTGTAAGTTAAATTTACCGATCCCGATCATGTGTTTTAGACCGTCATATCTCGAGGACCGACGATGCGAGGTAGTAGTGTAACGGGAGGGTTCCTTGTCTGGATTTCGCTTCGACGAGACGTCCCACGCATAAACCCGAGCGAATGTCGGAAGTTGAGTAAGATCTTGGGCACTAGGGATGTACTTGGTATTGTATGCTTACGATTTAGGTAGGATATATATAAATAGACCTTAGGATTTTTAGGATGTAAGACCTTGAGGGTAGGTGGTGTTAGTTTAGGAAAGCGGTAGGGAGTTGACCACGAATAAGTTGTGGGTTAGCTCTATAAGAGATTAGATCCCTTAGGAGCGAGATTTATGGGGTCTCGAGAGGTTTGGTAGGTTCTGCCGAAGGAGATGAGGCATTTCTTAGAAATAACGTTATGTTGGTAACTTCATTTCCGGGGAGTTAATAAGGACGGGTGGATCCTCACTCCTGAGCCATGATTGTAAGCTCGAGAGTGAGTTTAATGAGTAAGTTCTGCCAGGATTGTGGAGTAATAATACTAGGGCATAGACTCACTGTTTATGCGTCGCACAAGCTTAAACTTGTGGAAAGTAATATCCCGTGCTTGGATTAAGATTCATCGTGGTAGTGATCACCTTAAATAGATAAGGCACTACTTCCTGGGCAGGAAATTTGGTCCTTCTCGTAAGCAACAAGTTGTTGCAATATGTTGTGGGAGGAATCGAGTTGGTGCTCGGGGTTCAGAAGAACTAGTGATTGGATATTTTCTCATTCGCTAAGGAAATGCGATTGGGCTAGTGGACGTGTCGAGTAGAGAACTCGTCAGAGATAATGGTAATGGCATGGAAGGCCAAGTAGAGTGAGTATGACTCAGAAGACTCTATAGCGAGAGCATTTCGATCTGTGATTGACAATTTCACCTACTCGTGCGAAGAAGAGTAGTGGTGGAACGAAGAAGGGTATTCATAGACGTCTGCATGGAACTACCGGCATCGAACTGGTCATGATCCCATTTGAGAAAATGGTTAATCGTTTGATCAGACTGATGCATTCCCGGCCATTATGGACGGACTACTTGTAGAAGAGTATGCCCCGTTCTCGATGGAGGAATAGTAAAACCGTGGGGGTGCCTATTATAATAGGGTGGACCGAGACTAGATATTTGTGTCGAAGGTTTAGTGAAAGTTTCCGCGAAGTAATGGGAACCGTATGGAAATGGCGTATATCCTACCACCCTAGAGTGGATGGATGAAAGGGAGGAGATTGACTTATGTCGAAAGGCATATTACGAACGTGCGCCTTAGTATACATAGCAGATGGGAGCAGTAATGGTATGGATGGGGATTTTCATGCAACCATTAGGTTTTGGAGTAGTCTTATGGATCATTTCCTAAGGCATGGTATCGTGAGTGGCCTAGCGTGGTCAGTTGAGTAATTCGTATACTCGTTGGATGGAACCAATGGGTAATATGTTCCTTGGACTTGGAGTGGTCTCGGAACATTTCTTTAGAGATTTGGCTTTTAAGCCTTACGCCTTGATGAAATACGTCGATGCGGGGGATAGCTGAGTAGCGTTGGGGCTAAGCCACTTAGAGTCGGTATGGATGCCCCGAGGGGAGATGTAACATAATTCTGAAAATTTGGCTAATTGTGCCGAGTCATGTGGGCATCGTGTTCCGCCATAGGAAGATAGAATCGATGGTTAGTGAAGAGCGCCTTGTGCTACTAGACTAGAGAACAAATGATGATTGGCTGAGATCAATAGGGTCGACCTTAGTCTGAGTCCATTTGGGACGTTGCAATAACGAGGAGTTTGTTTAGGATGATAGAATCCTAGTCTAGAGTAGTATACCCTTATCAGAATTGGGTATGCCCGAATTTTGGGGGCAAAATTCCCTCTTAAGGGGGGGAGTATGTAATAACCCTCGATTCTGGGAGGCTCATTTTATACTAATTTTACCGCATAAGGTAATTATATAAAATGTGGGGACTGGAGTAAATATTAATTTAATGAATTGAAAGTTAATATTTACTAGTTTGATTCATATTTACTACATGTGAAAGTAAATAACATCAGGTTGCATGTCTGTAGCGTCATGTATTTTAAATGGCCTTTTTGTTTTAATGATTTTGGAACTCGAAATAATTTATAAAATTTCCGGATGCCAATTTAGAGGGTGTAGTTTGTCTCGGAAGGTGCGAGACAGTTAAAATAAGTGCCATAGTGTATTTTGGTGTTTCGGGCACTTTTACCTGGTTTTATCTTATATGCGTAATTGCGAGTCATTTTAATGTGGTATTAACCACTTAAGTTGGGAGAATTATGTTAAGCCACGACTTTTGGTCTTGCCCCTTATTGCATTCCCTCATTTTATGTCTTGAACATAGAGAAACAAAGAGAGAAAGAAAGAAGAAGAGAAAAATGGAGAAATGAGAGAGAGATTGAAGATGGAGGATTTGGGATTGCTTCTTCTCCAAATAAATTTGAGATATCAACCCTAAGGCAAGTTTTCTACTTGCTAATATGTGATTTAAGATGCATAAATTGTATGATAGTTGTGTATTTTCATTTATGGTTTAAATGTGGAAATTATGGGAATTAAGCCCTAATCTTAGTTTTGAGGATGAAATTTTGGGTTATAGTTGTTATTAATCATGTGGGGTGTTTTGGGGTAGACTATTGTTGTTGGTTGTGTGTAAGATGGAAGAGATTTGGGGTTTAGATAATTTAGGGTTTATAACCCTTCGTAGCCATTTCTGGCAAGATCGCAGGACCGAATCGATTCGGCCCTTGGGCGAATCGATTCGGTAAGGGGTAGCTTCCAGGACTGCATAACCCGAATCGATTCGGGTTAAGGCCGAATCGATTCGGTCAATTGCAGAAGGTTGGTTTAGGAGTCCGAACCGATTCGCTTTTTGGGCGAATCGATTCGCTAGGGCGAATCGATTCGGCCCTTGGGCGAATCGATTCGTTTTCCTGTTGTTTTTGAGTTAATTTTATAACTCAATTTCAATTCTTTTCTTTAAATATAGGGATTAGGAACCTTCTTGAATGAAGTAAACTTAGAGTCCTAGAGTGTGAGATGAGTTAGTTGTCTACCCTACATTAGGAATGGGTTATGTGGGGACTTTTCCGGGGTTAGGCCTATTAATGATAGGGCATTCTTTTCTTCTAGTTAATTATTATAAAACTAGGAGATGTAGTGTTATGTTCGGGAGACCTTAGAAGCTTAATTAAGCTATACTAGTTTTGATGGTTTATATTACCACCCCAAAAGAATGTTGGGAGATTTTAGAAGTTCGATTGAGCTATGTTAACCTTGGTGGTTCATAATAGTACCTTAAAGGTGAGTTTGGAGAATAAATTGAAAGTTATTTCATTCCTTCGAAAGATGATAACCTTGGGGTTTTAAAATAACCTCCTAAAATGCTTGGAGATAATGAAGAGTTTATTTACTCCTTTGAGGTTGTAGTGTTGATATAAGCTATCGTATGACTATGGATGGTAAGTTAGATTATTTACAAAGTAAATAGTAATGGTTTCGAATAATGAAACATATACGTGGAATGGAAATGAAATTGAAATGGTATTGATATTTGTAAATGATAATTTACTTAATCATGAAACCGGTAAATAATGATTTACTTGATTTTGAAATGATAAATAAAATGGCTTAAACACACCTCTCTAAATGACATCATAAGGGAAGTCCGCACGTGAGGTGAAGCCCCCTGGCTAATGAATGCAGGGTGGATATAGTCCTAGGCCATGGGAGCGCTTATTGTTGTATATGTTTCTGCGATGGGTAGGAGATTCCGGGTGTGGTCTTGACTACCCCGTAGCTCATGGCCGCTTCCCGACGTCTTGCGATATAGGTGCCCAGGTTGTCTAATGATAGGCCCTGGAAGATGATGGTCATTTAGGGGCGCGCACAGTGGGGAAACCCGGACGGGCGGTCTTAGAATTCGTTATATGTATATAAATATAACAGTTCATAATCAAGTGGGACCTGATGTATTTGATATGCCACAAAGAGCATGATGGAGTTCCATAAAGAGCACATATAAATGCCACAAAGAGCATTTGAAAATGATTATTTTCCTGATAAGGAAAGGATTTTTACAAAAGAGTAAAATTGAGATATAATTGCCTTAAAGAGCAAAAGATTTTGATTATATATATATATACTTCCTGCTAAGGAAAAGATATATGAAATAACTGGCACATTTGATGAAGTTTTTAGTTTAATGCTTCTTATTTTGTTCCTGCTTAGCCTATGTTTTAAATTGTATAGGTTGCTTCTTATTTTGTTCCTGCTTAGCCTATGTTTTAAATTGTACAGGTTGCTTCTTATTTCTCTTTCTTCACGATTCTTCATACATAAATGTCATACTCTTTATTCATCTGGTAATCATATAGAACCGGGCCCTGACCTGGTTACATTTCTTGTTGCATATCCATCTTGTCTCTGCTCAGGTACTCCACCGCAAGGATGCCTGATCTGAATTCATATTCCGATGTTTTCGATGAGCCGTGATGCATTGCGGGTATTACGGGATACATTTGGTATAGACGTTTTCATTTTTATTCTAGTTAAGATCAAGTCTTTCATTCGGGCGAGAGGCCCAAGATTTTGTAAATGTCTAATGAAATGTAATAAGTAACTTATCGTACTTGTGTATTTTGGTGTATCAGTTTAGTGACCGGTTACATATTCGGTCTTTTTATTGTATTCTTGTTGTATTATTTATGTATGTCTTGGGGTTTCCCTTATCTTTCAGGAATCGGGTTGTTTGTCTTCATTTATTTACTTTCAAATCAAAATTTTTGGCAACCCGTTTTTCTGAAATATTGGGTGGTTATCCTGGATACTCTATATTTTATTATGATGCTGAGAATGATTCCATCCATGATTCCGTTATATTGGAGTATTGGGTTGGCCACCCCTTATTTTGGTGAGCGGGTTGTCACACTATCAAACATGTTTTCATAGTTTGAGATAAACTACTAGGATTGCATCACAACCATTATAATAGGATGTCAACTCTCTATCTAGATTGTGAACGTGTTAATGGTACTAGAACCGGAATAATGATTTCTTAGTGATGAGCCAAAAATTGACTCACCGAAATTCCTATTGAGCATTGTTGACCAACATGTCTACAATATTTTTAAAACAAATATAAGGCCTTATCGTAACCATGATTCTTATTTCAAGATAATCAGACAAAGCTTTACTCGAAAGTAAAAGTCATACATGGTTTTAAGAATATAACCCCAATAATATTGCACTTAGTCTTAAAGTCATGTATCCAACTCCTAACCCATCTACATGACAGTTTGGTGCCTATCGATAGAGGATTACCCCAGTGTTATCTGATATAATATTGGTCATAAACATGTCACATTCTTGTTCGATTTGTCAAACAAGGTGAAAACTATGCTCAATGTGCTTAACCTTTTATTGGTTACAAGTTCTCTCGAACTTGCAATCGTACCACTACGAACACTAAAAGTGTAATAGCCAATTGCACTTGAAGGAACTTCACCCAAGTTACTTAGGAATCAATCGAGCCATATAGCCTCTTTAGTTTCCTTCGAAGTGGCAATAACTTCAGCCTCCTGGTTGGAGTCAACAATCCAAGATTGCTTCACACTCCTCCTACTTATAGTTCAACCTCCATGGGTAAACACATATAACGTGGTAAAAAAACTTGGAATCCTTATGTGATTGGAAACCCAGTCTTTATACCTAAAAAGGTATATGACTATTGGACTAAAATTTGTTGACCATGCAGGGGGCCTAACAGATTTTGGTCTTTACACATAATATATAACATTCATGAGACTACCACCACTGAAGAATTAGCTATATTCCTCATTCCTTCCATTTAATAAAGTGTCCTAATACATTGATTCCCAGACAAATTGATTTCATACTTGAAAATAAACTCCTTTCATGGAATTTGGATGCTAACTCTTTGTATACTACATTGACAACCTAACATCCTTTGCTACCAATCTAGTGAAAACTTGACCATAAGGATGTGTCTTTCTTGTCCTAAGTACTTTATATCAAATATACAAACAACCAAACTCCTATGTAAGACAATACTCCCACTAGTTTCTAATTAGGCAAATATTATCCACAAATTCTATTAGAAATACCTCCACGTTTTCATCATGCTTATTATACTAATAAGTATTATTCAATATATGATCAAAATCAAAACTGGATTACCTTATCAAATCGGATGACCCACGAACTTGATGTTAGATTAAATACATAAATGGATGTGACAAGATTACATTACTTTGCTTTCCCTACTTCACACTATGTATTTGTCAAAATGATCCTTTAATAACGCAATCTTGACATAAAATAATCCCAACATACTTTATCATGGCTACCATGAGAAGGTTTACTCATAGTCAATCCCTATCTTTTAGAGTAAATCCTTTCGTAAGTCATTCCTTAAAGTTTAGCGCCTTACCAACCATCTATCCTTAAATTATTTTAGGTCCACATGTTCCCAATGGGTTTTACCTCGTCAACAAGTCTACAAGTCACAAAACTTAATTTGTATACATCGAATCCCTTTTGGTTCCCATAATAATAAGTCAAAGAAAAATACCTTGTCTTCGAATGCCTCATTGTAGTTCCATGGACCCGATTCATAGTTACCTGGGATCTCATCGAAACGATAATCCCATACACTAACTATTCATAATGACTCCTGATTCTCCTACAACGATGTGGCCCCACTTGTTTTCCAGTACACATAGCACATGTAACCCGATCATCGATAATGCTCCCATTGCGATAAGGTAGTGTATTATCGATATCATGTTGTATTTCATCCTGTAAGGGTGGCCTAGAAACACATGTAATATGATGTTTCATTTTATCTTACATTTAGGCCCGTTGTTTATTACATAATCCTCTTTCAAGAACCAAACATTGATTGAGTCGCCTACATTTCCTATACTTAGGAATATGATATAAACTATATTTTTTTCTTTGGGATAACCAATAAAGAGACATATCTCTATATTAATTTTAATTTCCTTAAATCTTTCCACAGTACAAGTGTACGGGACCCCCAAATCTAAAAGGCCTAGAAAGATCTAGTGCCCACTCCAATGTTTAAAGGGAGTAAAATAGTGTAATACCCCATTTTTTTGTACATGATTTAATTATGAAAATTAATTATGTGTGCTTGCTGTAACATGTGATGTCACTATTTATAATTATATGTGTTACATTATTCATATTTTGAAGTTGGATTTCATACATGGTAATATGGGTGACTATGGAATGGTAAGGGATTTGGTATAGAGGGTTTACTTGTTTGGATTATCCTATCGGTGTCGGGTTCCAATGATCATGAAGTAGTTTCCTATAATGGCGTCTCACACTAAATAAGTAAACAATTGACTTTTAGACTAATACCGACTAAATTAATAAATTTACTGAGTTAAATTACTAATTAATTTATATTTTTCTTTATTTGGTTTTGGGACGTGTATAATGTCCATTTTAGTCCACAAGTATAGGTTTTAGGACAATTGGTCTAGTATAAGGCTTGGATAAGGTTTTAGACTTATTAGAGAAGTTTTGGGGCTCGATTAGATAAGGCCCGTGTAGGGGTTTAACCTAATTTCATGGGTTATAAGTTTTAACCCGTGTAGGGGTTTAACCTAATTTTGTGGGTTATAAGTTCTAAGGAGTCTTTAAGGTTTTCATATATCAGAAATTACAATTGGGGAGGCTTCCTAAAGGATAGAGAAAAATTACTTTAAGAGAAGAGGAGGAATTTGGGGTGTTTGACATCTTTTCTTCATCATTTGTGATTTAGGCAAGTTTCATTAGGATTTGATTTTAATTATTTTAGGTTATGATATTCTTAATCATTGAAATATTAATTAAATCAAATGGAAATATGAATTAGAGGATTTAGTAAGTTAGAATTATAATTTGAATAATCAAGATTAGAAACTAAGTTAATTACATAGTTGGTAATTGGGGATTTCTACGTAATTTTAAATGGAAACTATTATAGGATGAGTAGGAATTAATTATATTATATCTGATCCTCAAAATCCTCATAATTGATGGGCAATGGAATCAAATTGGATGACGTAATAATCTTGGACAAAACTAGGGTTCTTGAGATAAAACCCCAATTTAACACTTTAAATCATGCTATGATTGGTTGAAACATATTAATATTTGTAATTATTGATGCTACATGACTTATATATGAATGATAAGGGTTTTGTGAATGTTTAGAGGGTTTTAGGATGATTTGTGATGATTTTGGGAAGACATTAGATGACTTATGCGAAATGTATGATCCTAGGAGGCGAATCGATTCCACCCTTTAGTGAATTAATGCGGTCACTGAAACTTAGAAAACTACAATGACCATAACTTCGTCATTAGGAATCGTATTGATGCACGATAGGAAGCCATGATCATATATTTTGATGCTCTAGATTTTGTTATAGGATACTATCCGCATAATAATATTATGAAATTAATTAATTTATCTTGAAGATGAAACATATGTCGAAACATTCCCAAAATACATCCAAACCTAGGTAATTTTAAAAATGTTTTTTAGAATGGATTTTTAAATTGGGGTAGTTTAGGAGGACCTCCAACTTAGTTAAATTCATTTAGGGACATATGGATATTATGGGTAAAAGGTTGTGATTTTGTTTATTAAGATGATGGATATCTAATTAAGTAAGATGTTAAGTTACGTAATCTAGTTAAGACTTAGTGGCCTTTGTATGCTAGGGTTTACTATGCTGGTATTTTATGTGCAACATACCTGGTCCTGAATCCTTGTTGTATTACGTACGAGAAGGGATGTCATTATGGGGTGCACAAGATGTTGATTGGCACTTTGGTGATGAGGCAGGATTTACCTTGGTTATTTTACCTCAGACACTATGTGACTGGCATACCTGTGTTATCTCGTGGTGATCATATGAGAGAACTCTTTCATGTAGCTTTGGGTATGGGGTCATATGATTGGTGTGAAGACATAATGATGATTTATGGTCAATATTTTGGAGTTATATGAATGGGATAACCTATAACTCTACCTAGTATGAAACGAGAGTTCCCCGAAAGCATTATAGTAGGCCTTCGTTATGGGCGGTCTTGTATGGGGACCTTATATGGTTATGTACATGGCTGGGGCTGTACTTATGTTAAATGTAGACTTATGGAATGTCTTTACTTATATTCCTATACATGTGTGACATTCAATTTGGAATTATTTGGGATTGATTAGTTATGTTCAATTGAGATGAATAATACTTACTCATGGAATCACTTGGTTTTGGGTTTAGATGCATGAGATACTTAGGGTCGTTTTGGTTGGGATAAACTTAAAAACAACTAAATGACGAGAGGAAGATGCTTAGAAATAAGGTAGCCAAATTCAATTAAAATCTCATTATACTTAGACTTGATGTTAACATTGTTACGCTTCAACAAAAAAGGTTGTTATCACCTTTCACCTGCAAAGAGTTGTCACGGTAAAAAACCATGACAAAAAACATGGAGCCCTTGTCATAGTCTTTGACCCTGACACGATCGTGCCAATAAGTTATCAAGCTCGTGTCACAGTCAAAGACTGTGACAAGGCTGTTGTCATAATAGTGTCACGATCAAAGACCATGACAACATTTATTTGTTGTCGTGGCCTTTGACCCAGATATGATCGTGATGACAAACACAAATTATAATAGTACCCAACTGCTCTCAGCCGTTGCTTCAACAATTCTCTCTCTCTCAAAATAACACCTCTCTCTCTCTCTCTCTATATATATATATATATATATATAGACTCAGACGGTGCTCTCTCTCTCTCTCTCTCTCTCTCTCTCTCTCTCTCTCTCCTCTCACCGACGCATTTCACCGTCGCTCCTCCTCTTCAGTATGCTTTTTTTCGATGGCTAGCATTTTTTAGTGTAGATTTTTTACTCGATTTCTTAAATTAGATTATGTTTTACTGCAGATTTTGAAACTCAAATCAATGTTTGTGGCTGTTCTCTTTAGGATTAAATTGAAGCAAAGTTTGTGGCCAAATAAGAGAAATCAAAGTTTCTGACCAAGAATCACAAGTTTAAAGATAAGTTTGTGAAGAAATAAAGTTTCTCTTCAGGTATGTTTTTTTTTACTAGCGTTTGGTGTAACTAATTCTGTGGTATCATATTAAATTTTAGCATGACAGAAATAGTTACACGTTTTGGCATGTCAAGAATAGTGTTATAGTTGTGTTGTTGTCATATTAAATGTTAGGCCCACTTTTTTATTTAGGTAATTTTATTATTAGAAATCAAAGAAGATTTTGTTTTCTCCCTCCTCTGTTTCTGGATGGGAACTAAAATTCTCAACAATAATTAATTATCAATCTTTAACTGACAATCTAATTAGACTTTGTTGAGTTTAAAAAAGGTAAAATATGAGTTTTTACCCTAATTCCAATGTTCAATTCGTTAAAAGTCCAGGAGGTTTTTAAATTCCATTTAGGATTTTAATAGTACTAATTTACTTTTGAGTACACTCATGGTCCTTGAATTTTGGGCAATATAATGTTTTGGCATTCAATGATCAACGTCGTTATTTCATGGCCCATAGTGGATAGACATGTTAGTTGAGATATTATGTTTAATATGAGAGGTTTTTTTTACATTACCCCGAGATAATTGCACAACTACACTTGCCACCTAGAAGTTCAAAAATTTGACTAACCCCTGCATGTAATAGTTGAATCATTATTTGATGAAGGTCCATTTTATTAATATTATTGTCATCATATATTATTATTATGTTGATGGTAAGATGTGATTAGAATTCATGTAACACTGACAAATACATGCGCATATATATATATATATATATATATATATATATATATATATATATATATATATATATATATATATATATATATATATATATATATATATATGTGTGTGTGTGTGTGTGTGTGTGTGTGTGTGAACTCATAACACAATATTACGATACAAACTAAGATGGATTTTAATAGAAGCTATTTAATTTGTAGTTTTTGTTGTTGGAGTGTGGTGTGTATTTAAATAATATTTTTGTTGTAGTCAATTTGCAGTGTCGTGTGTATGTATTTGTTAACGTCTTTAACATTTGATCTTTTATTTTTCTCGTGGGTTCTATATAAAACAATAAGAGTAATCTTCTGCACTTTTATGTTGAGTTAAATTGATTTCTTAACGTGAAGCCTCTGAACAATTTACTATGTAAATACACATTGGATATGATGCATAAATTTGTTTGAGTGCGATCTGCTTCTTTAAGGTACTATGGGCTTGCTAAATGTTAGGATTGATTTAAGTGTATCACCTAAAATTCTAAGACTGAATCAAAAAATCTATATTTTATCATGTTAATTAATGGGCGAATCTAGAGATTATACATGCAATATGTGCGTGTATAATCTAAAGATTATACACGAACATGTTAATTAATTCAAAATTTAAATATTGTAACTGAACATGTTCAAACTCACTACTTGAATTCACTTTTTTCAAACGCACTAGGTTTTGTAGTATCCAAGCTAGGGTGCTTGAATTTTTCACACTTTTGTTGATACTAATGTAATACCCCGTTATTTTGAGGGCTTATTTATGAATATTATATAAGATTTCAGTCGGGATATTTTATTTTAAATAAAAGATATTTTTATTGATATTATATTTAAAAATAATTTATTTTGGTTTGAAATCGAATCAACATTTAAATTTAAATTTAAATGGTTATTGGACATTTTATAATGGTTTAAACATGTAAAGTAGATAATTTTTAATTAAAAGGAAATATGGTAATATGCGTTAGCTTAAGCTCCAAGCTAGAATTTGAGAGAGGGTATATATAAGGAATATTCAGGTTGAGTATAAGGAAAGGAAGATGAAAAAGAGAGGAAAAAAATGAAATTTAAAGGGGAAAAAACGAGACGAATAGAAAGAGTTAGTTGTGAGTATTTTAGATCTTCTTTTTGAGAATTTTCGGATGATATTTAAGAAAAACTCAAAACACATACTTGAATCAATTTTTTGTGTAGAATCCAAATCTGAAGTCGGATTGACGATTCAGATAGTCGTTGGATCTGATTTTTCTGGGTCTTTAAAGTAGGACTACAATGGTGGATTTCGACTCGCTTAAGGTAGTTTCGTTCTCCCGTTATTAATTTAGTGTGCTATACATATTGAACATTGATTGTATAGTTATATTCATGATAGGTGTTGCATTTATATATATTATATGCTCGTATACTATATTCGTTGTTGCACCCATTTTGTGTGTGTTATTTTCATGCCGTGTAGTTTGGGGTAACGAAACTAGTTGATTTTACGAGCATACACTCTTGTATGTGATGCACGCACACACGAGTATGTGTAGTTACACATGGAGAATTTATATGAGCTACGGAGTTTCCCGCTCACCCCCCATAGTTTTTTGTATTTCAAGTTCGATGCGAGATGATATTTATGGCATCGTTGGGATTGGGATCGTCGTTAGAGGCCTTGGATATTTATTTTCAAAATTTAAATGTACTGCTTTGATTATTGTAAATTGTTTTGTAAAAGCATATTTGAGATTTAATAAAATGAGTCATTCTATTCAGTTCACTTATGTATTTATGCTTTCGCAAATTTATGCTCAATCTAAATGGAATATTTTTAGTAAAATTCTCGAATTTATCAATATTTTTCAGTAGCACCTCCCGAGGGGTTACAAGTAATCCACGAATATATGCTTCTTACCCATAATCAGTGTTTTAAAAGGCGCGCTTAGGCACGCCTTATTCTTGGTAAAAGGCTTAAATTGCACTTTTTTTAAAATAAAAATTCTTTAGTGAAACGATATCGTCTTTTAAATATTTTTTTAAAAAGCCGGACCAATATCTCATTCAAAACAATCAAAAGACAAATGGTATCCCAAACCTCTCTGCCTCTGGTCCAAAAAAATGCATGTTTTTTCTTTTTATTTTTTCTTAGTATTTAAAAAAATAGTATTTTAATTTGCATATATTCAGATATATTTTAAGGTATGTACCATTTTAGTATTTTTAATAGCCTTGTTATAGTTAAAAATGTTAAAATTTATTAAAAAAGTACTAAACACCTTTTCACGCCTTTTTACGTCTAATGCCCGCCTAAACTTATATGGCTTAAGGCTTGGCCTCGAAGCCACGTCTAACATCCCATCCTTTTGGGGATAATTAAATTTCATAATTGGGTATAAATTGGAAATTTGAGGAATTTCTCGAAATAGTGATTTTTGGGATTTCAAGGATTATATGACTTTCGATGGGTGTTGTATTTACTTTTGGGATTAAGTAAATATATCGAAGTATTTTAATTATTATGTCGTCGTTGAGTAAAGCGACAAAAGGTAAGATTTTAATTGGAAAACTCGTAATGAGATGCAATGGGTTAAAATAGTGAATTATGGTCAAGTTCCTCGGATGGAAATTTCGACTGCGCGATGAGTCTCGGAATGGCCGAGATAGTCAACAAAGAGTGTCCGATGGTCGAAATTGAGTTTTGGGAATTTTTAAACGAATAAGGACTTGTAATTAAGTAAACGAGTCATTTTTGGGTTGTAAGGGGTATAAACCATTTTCTCCCTATATAAGGAGGGTGAGGGGGAGATAGAGAAAGAAAAGAGAGAAGAGAGAGAAGAAAAAGAAGAGAAAAGGGAGATTTCGGGCCGAACTCCGCCGGACTCGACTCGAGATCGTTGGATTTTATCCACGAGGCAAGTGTTTACTTGCTTTAATTACTTTTGAGCATAAATCTCATTTCGTAGTTTGGTAATAACAAACCCTAAAGATTTTGGGTTGGGTTTTCGTGGATAAAACGGGTTTTCGGGAGTTAAAATGAATAAACTCCAATAATTTTCCAATTTGAGAAACTTAGGATTTAATCGAAATTAATTGTTGGTTTTGGGTTCTAGAATGTTTAGAACCCATTTTATATACGTGTATGTAGTTGGTTGAGGTTGTAGGATGTTGGGAACGAAGACAAAAGCTTGGGAGAAGCTTTAATGGCCGAAACAGCTTCTCGGAGAAGAAGTTGTCCGCCATGATCGATCGATCGAGGGTATAGGATCGATCGATCGAACCATCGATCGATCGACGACCAGGGGTCGATCGATCAACCCTTCAGGAAGTTTGACAATTTTTCCTAGGGTTAATTGGATGGGATGAATTCCAATTTTAATTGATTCTAGATTATTTAAGAAAGGAAATAAGTAATCTTTTAAGAGTAAATGGTCCTCTAATTGAGGGATTTATGGGGGCTAAGTGAGAGTTTTAAGTGTGTAACCCTATAGTTATATTTTCGAGAAAAATAGATAAGTTGAGGAATTAGAATGTTGGGGTTCCTAAAATAGGGTGGGGACCTCTAATTGATTATTTGGACAAGATGTAGTCCTTGGGTTTATGGGAAGAAAATCCACAACCTATTTAATTTTAGGGTATTCGGGGTCGAATATCAATTGGTATAGTTTCAGTTGCCATTTTGGCCTATATTATTTTATTTTATTTTTTTTTTTTTTTAAAAAGCAATAATAAAAGTCCCATCACAAGGGAAAAGGAAAATTATTTGAAAGAAGATCTAATCTAGCAACATCCCATCTAATGTAGCAACATTTTGGCCTATATGATTATAAGTGAAGGATAACATAATTATGTTGATGACGGTTGAGGGAATCTAGCAACATCCCATCTAATGTAGCAACATCTCATTTAGTTAATGTAAATCGGTATATTTGGAAATATCCACTAAATCCCTAGATGGGAATAAGGTATTTATTATTTCTCAAGCGAGGGAATACTTTCGGTATAGTATCACGAGTATGTGAATGTATGAATATGATTCTTTGAGAGAATCTTTGGGATTATTGGTCATCGCTAGATGTGATTGGCAATTATGGCCATATATATATATATATATATTTGAGGAGGAATATATAGTATATATATACTATGTGATTAAAGTAGATATATTATGATACGAATACATATGTATCTATATGTGACGGTATATGTGTGTTTAGATGGCTGGTTTCCACGGGCTTCCCCTTCGAGTATAGGGTTGGAACAGCCAAATTAGATATATGCACTAGTGCGATCCTGGGAGGTTGCGCGATATGGGTGAATCCCCTGGCTTGAGGAGCAGGGTGAATATAGTCCCCAGGTCATTATCGTCCCGCATTCAAGTGCGATTTATGTAATTCCCACTTGCAGGGGGAACTTGACCGCCTCCACCGTTGTGTATATGTTTACCATGACCATTGAGTAAGTATGGCTTGGTACCGTGGTATAGTGAGTAAACCCGAATTTTGGATCGGCACTATGAGACCGCATCCTCGAGTTATAGCTCGTTGGGATGGTTATTTTACTGTTGTGCATAGTATATTACTTGTGTATGAGAACAAGGTAATATATATATCTACGAGAATATAGAGATTCTCAGTCCGGGAGATAGATCCGGATGTGTATAGAGATTCTCAGTCCGAGAGATAGATCCGGATGTGTATTATATAGTATATTCCTTGTGCATGGGAACAAGGTAATATATATATATATATATATATATATATATATATATATATATACAAGAATATAAAGTAAACCTCAGTCCGGGAGATAGATCCGAATGTGTATTATAAAGATGAATATAAAGTAAACCTTAGTCCGGGAGATAGATCCGGATGTCTACTGTAAGATATATATCATTATATAGTATGTATATACGTTGTGTACTGAGGGTATAATGGATCTCGACGATCGACCTTGACACGTAGTAGTGTATAGGGGGGTTCCTTGTTTGGATTTCTCTTTGCGAGACACCCAACGCACGAACATGGCATAGTGTTGAGACTGGGGAGAAGTTTATCCCTGAGTACTTGGAATAACTAGGGTTGTTAGAAGATGGGTGACGGATTAGTTAGGCAGCGTAGATTGACTAGGATGTTTGTAGGGATGCGCTAGGTGTGGACTATTATAAGAGAGGTGACGGGTATCGCATGGGAGTGCGATACCAAATTTAAATATGAGATAAAACCTATTTTTAAAAATAAAGCATTTATGCACTTGCTAAATATTTTTCACACTCGGGCTCTGACCCATTTATGTACTTTTCCCTCTCTTTCTATATATATATATATATATTCTATAGGTGTCCAGACACAGGGACGCCTGGATGACACTTCTTTCGAGTCAGACGTCTGCTGCAGCAGCTCTGGATGCATGCAGGTTCTCGAGAGATGCTTCTATCCTTGTACTCAAGATATGAGGTATTGTATAAACATTCAGGCTAATAACCCAATTGCATTTATTTATTCTTTTCCACCTTTTAGTGCGGCATTCGATATGGTTGTATCATATTTGAACCGAGTGTTTGATTATTTTATTTCATTTCAGTTTCATTTATATAAAATGTGTGGATGTTTTAATCGTTTAGTTGCTTAAAAAGAGTAGTTAAGTAAAATTTTGACGTCAGCTTAATAGGTTATTAGTAATTAAATTGGTTTTCGACAGTGATGCTAAGAATAATCCATACGCGACTCCTGTTTTAATTTGATATAGGAGTGATCGCCCGGTATTTTATTAGGCGGGGTGTCACAGATGGTATCAGAGCATCAGGTTCTAGTGTCCTTAGGAATCTGTGCGGACGTACTACGCTTTCAGCGCTGCTCTCGATTTGATATAGAGCCTCAGGATTAGGATTGTTGGTTTCTCTTGCGATATTTCGTTCTCCTGCCATAGTATAAGATTATGTAAATATTTTGCGCGCTCGTTCGAGATTCGTGTGCGGGGCTTAGATGGCAGCAGGAGGCGGGGCTTAGTTGGAGCATCTGGTAGAAGTTGGGGACGTGGACCATAGTAGAGGTCACTTCCTTTGTAGTGTTTGCTAAGGATTGTTGTAACGACTACTAAAGTATAATAGGTATGAGTATCACAGTACCGCCGTAGTAGAGAGTGGTTCTAAAGTTGAATTTCCCAGTGATGATAAGGGTTCGAAAGGGATCTTACGGATAGTTTTAACCGTGAGTCCCCATGATTCAGCAGAAATGAGAAGAATGTCATTTCTGAATTATTCACATAAGGATCGGCCAGAAGCCGACAGTGAATAAAGAGTAATATGGAGAAGTGAACCTTGTACTGAGGTGAGGTAGGTACAATGAATAATGAGTCCTTTTGAGGAATGATAGGCTCACTAGAGAAGTGTTGCTAACACTTATGGAGAATGTGTATGTTCGAGGACCCCATTGGTGGACATCCACCCGAGGAATTTGTTAAAACGGGGTTGTTGAGGTCGGTAGTGGAATCTGCTTCTAACAAAGAAGAAGTTAGGGGGAATTAGTAAAGTGATTGTCAGAATCGCGACAATGAAGTTCAAGATACTGATAATTTTATCATGGTTAAGAAGGCCAATGATGAAAATAATAATGTGGAGTGCGGAGCCGCACGGGTGTCCTTTCCCGATAGGAATAAAGAACAAGGTTAGGGTGCCTAGATGGGGCATGGAGTTAAGTAATTTTGGTTCAGTTAGGACAAGTGCATCAGGTCCGAGAACCAATTGGAGTAGATAACTGCGAAGTTGTTATTATGAGTTTTACCTCAATGAAGGAGGTATAATTGGCGTGGCTAGATAAAGTCGCGGTGTTCGTTAGCCCCAAACTCGTATGTGTAAATTGAGCTTCGTGGCGGTATCGATAACATTATATAATATAGGCCTATGGGTTTTCCACGGTAGCGGAGTTATATTTTTCTTTCATTCACTATAAAAGCGGGTGTTGATATTTTGAATGTATATATCTGGCTTATGATACTCATCTTATATGTTTATACGAGTATGGTAATAATATAAGTATATTATATTCTTCATTGTTTGGAGCGATAGAAGGCTAATGATTGCAAGACTATCGTGTCCGCAGTTCCAGGGTTGAATGGATTGTTGTTGTGATATCTCACCTGGATGCAGGTTGAGTTCACCTTTGTTAATATGGACATATGGAACTTCGGTGAGAAGATGTTTCATTATCATGATTTGAGTGCGTGGCGACCTTATAGATGTGATTTAAGGTATGCAAGGCTGATTGTTGAGCTGTGAGTTTAAGCTCATTATTGATTGCACAAGGACTGAGTGGGGTGCGAGCGCTTAGTGGTATGGATCCTAGATAGAGATGGGAGTTCAGACCACATTTTGTTGAAATAGGTGATAGGATTATCTCGGTTGCATATTCGAAAATAACGGACCTTCATGACCGACAAAGTTAAGTAGTAGTGTGTTGGAGGGGTTCTTTGTTTGGATTTTGCTTTGCGAGACGCTCCACGCATGAACCTTAATGATGTTGGTTTTGTTGATAAATCATATAGTGTGAATGAAATACTATAGACTATGAGCCATGTGATGATGCTATGCTTATGGAAATATTGTGCTATGGAAAAGCACTAAAGTGGTCCTCTCACCACTAGTGGGTGGGTGAAGTAGGACTTAGAGAAATTGATTTGAGGATTATAGCGAGTCCTTAATGAAAAGGAAAATTTTTAGGAAATATGTTTTGGGTATGATGTTCGTAACGCTTTTGCAGAGAGCGAACACTTCGATTAGTTATATTTTCCTTTTCACTCAGGTGGGAGGATAGAATAGTAAAAATGCGTTCGTAGGTTAGCAAGGTAGGATTTAGGACCTCCCGCTGGTGTGACTTAGGTCGCTATATCTCGATGATCGACAACGCGAGGGAGTAGTGTAACTGGAGGGTTCCTTGTCTGGATTTTGCTTTGCGAGACGTCCCACACATGAAACCAAGCAAATGTCATAATTTGAGAGAGGCCTTGGGCACTAGGGATATACTTAGGATTGTACTCGTTTCGCGTAGGTGGGGCAATGCCTAGATCGTAGGTTATTAGAGAATAAGTTCAATAGAGTTAGTGGCGCCGATATAGAAAGATTTTGGGAAGTAAACCATAAGAAGATTGGTTGATTAACCCTGAGGAGAATTGAATTTCGCGGGTTGGAAGTACCCATATG
The DNA here is from genome assembly GCA_949130495.1 of Sambucus nigra. Lineage (NCBI taxonomy): Eukaryota > Viridiplantae > Streptophyta > Magnoliopsida > Dipsacales > Adoxaceae > Sambucus > Sambucus nigra. The sequence continues at coordinate 597,764,362 of OX422217.1, read as the reverse complement.
TGAGTATTACACCGTGGAAAGGAGGCCCTTATTTAGAGAGAGTGTTACGTGTTGAACGTTTGCAATGGTCATGCAGATGTGCACGGGTTAAAAAGGTGTATGGGCACCTTAGTAAGTTGGTTTTATGTACTGCCTGAAATAGAAAAGGCTTAGTATATAAAGTTGAAGTTTATGCCGGGAGGCAGTCGCGAATGGATTTAGAGTGTGTTGGATGTAACGTCGTGCCCAAGATAAGAAAGGACACTGACGAGAGTGGTCTAGAGATAGAGTAATTTCTTTTTGGGGGAAATTAGATATCTAGATTTTGACGAGTGAACGTTTAAAATCGTGTTTGGACGTTAGAGCGGCGGCTATAGGCTTGTATTTCTACGTGGGGCAAAAGAAATGATGGGTGCAATGTGACGTTGTTGGAGTCACTTTACAACCGTGGTAGCCGTATAGTGTATGGTTGGGAACCATTAGGTGAGTATCGTTCCCCTTGAGGTATTAGGATTTGGAGAAATCTTAGGTTAGTACTGGTAGCATCGGTTGTATCTGAATTTCGAGGACAAAATTCCGTTATAAGGGGGGGAGTATGTAACAACCCGTCCTTTTGGGGATAATTAAATTCCATAATTGGGTATAAATTGGAAATTTGAGGAATTTCTCAGAATAGTGATTTTTGGGATTTTCAAGGATTAGATGATTTTCGATGGGTGTTGTATTTACTTTTGGGATTAAGTAAATATGTCAAAGTATTTTAATTATTATGTCTCCATTGAGTAAAGCGACAAAAGGTAAGATTTTAATTGGAAAACTCGTAGTGAGATGCAATGGGTTAGAATAGTGAATTACGGTCAAGTGCCTCAAATGAAAATTTCGACTGCACGATGAGTCTCGGAATGGTCGAGATAGTCAGAAAAGAGTGTCTGATGGTCGAAATTGAGTTTTAGGAATTTTTAAATGAATAGGGACTCGCAACTGAGTAAACGAGTCATTTTTGGGTTTTAAGGGTATAAACCCTTTTTCTCCCTATATAAGGAGGGTGAGGGGGAGAAAAGAGAAAGAAAGGAGAGAAGAGAGAGAGGAAGGAAGAAAAAGAAGAGAAAAGGGAGATTTCGGGCCAAACTCCGTCGGACTCGACTCGGGATCGTCGAATTTTATCCACGAGGCAAGTGTTTACTTACTTTATTTACTTTTGAGCTTAAATATCATATCGTAGTTTGGTAATAACAAACCCTAAATATTTTGGGTTGGGTTTTTGTGGATAAAACGGGTTTTCGGGAGTTAAAACGAATAAACTCCAATAATTTTCAAATTTGAGAAACTTAGGATTTAATCAAAATTAATTGTTGGTTTCGGGTTCTAGGATGTTTAGAACCCATTTTATATACGTGTATGCAGTTGTTTGAGGTTGTAGGATGTTGGGAACTGAGACAAAAGCTTGGGAGAAGCTTTAATGGCTGAAAGAGCTTCTCGGAGAAGAAGCTGTCCGCTGTGATCGATCGATCGAGGGTATAGGATCGATCGATCGAACCGTCGATCAATCGACGACCAGGGGTCGATCGATCGACCCTTCAGGAAGTTTGATAATTTTTCCTAGGGTTAATTGGATGGGATGAATTTCAATTTTAATTGATTCTAGATTATTTAAGAAAGGAAATAAGTAATCTTTTACGAGTAAATGGTCCTCTAATTGAGGGATTTATGGGGGCTAAGTAAGGGTTTTAAGTGTGTAACCCTAAAGTTATATTTTCGAGGAAAATAGATAAGTTGAGGAATTAGAATGTTGGGGTTCCTAAAATAGGGTGGGGACCTCTAATTGATTATTTGGACAAGATGTAGTCCTTGGGTTTGTGGGAAGGAAATCCACAACCTATTTAATTTTAGGGTATTCGGGGTTGAATTTCAATTGAGATAGTTTCAGTGGCCATTTTGGACTATATGATTTTACGTGCGGGATAACATATTTATGTTGATGATGGTTGAGGGAATCCTATGAGATTATTAGGATGAATTGGAGAATATACTTATTTAGTTAATGTAAATCGGTATATTTGGAGATATCCACTAAATCCCTAGATGGGAATAAGGTATTTATTATTTCTCAAGTGAGGGAATACTTTCGGTATAGTATCATGAGTATGTGAATGTATGAATATGATTCTTTGAGAGAATCCTTGGGATTATTGGTCATCGCTAAATGTGATTGGCAATTATATATATATATATATATATATATATATATATATATATATATATATTCGACGAGGAATATATAGTATATATATACTATGTGATTAAAGTATATATATTATGATACGAATACATATGTATCTATATGTGATGGTATATGTGTGTTTAGATGGCTAGTTTCCACGAGCTTCCCCTTTGAGTATAGGGTTGGAACAACCAAATTATATATATGCTCTAGTGTGATCCACGGAGGTTGCGCGATGTGGGTGAATCCCCTGGCTCGAGGAGTAGTGTTAGTATAGTCCCCAGGTCATTATCGTCCCGCATTCAAGTGCGATTTATGTGATTCCCACTTGCAGGGGGAACTTGATCGCCTCCATCGTTGTGTATATGTTTACCATGAACATTGAGTAAGTCTATCTTGGTACCGTGGTATAGTGAGTAAACCCGGATTTTGGATCGGCACTATGAGACCGCATCCTCGAGTTATAGCTCGTTGGGATGGTTATTTTGCTGGTGTGAATAGTATATTACTTGTGTATGAGAATAAGGTAATATATATATCTACGAGAATATAGAGATTCTTAGCACGGGAGATAGATCCGTATGTGTATAGAGATTCTCCGTCCGGGAGATGGATCCGGATGTGTATTATATAGTATATTCCTTGTGCATGAGAACAAGGTAATATATATGTATCTACGAGAATATAAAGTAAACCTCAGTCCGGGAGATAGATCCGGATGTGTACTGTAAGATATATATCATTATATAGTATGTATATACGTTGTGTACTGAGGGTCTAATGGATCTCGATGATCGACCTTGCCACGTTGTAGTGTATGGGGAGTTTCCTTGTTTGGATTTGGCTTTGCGAGACACCCCACGAACGAACATGGCATAGTGTTGAGACTGGGGAGAAGTTTATCCCTTAGTACTTGGAATAACTAGGGTTGTTAGAAGATGGGTGATGGATTAGTTAGGCAGCATAGCTTGACTAGGCCGTTTGTAGGGATGAGCTAGGTGTGTACTATTAGAAGAGAGGTGAGGGGTATCTCATGGGAGTGCGATACCAAATTTAAATATGAGACAAAACCTATTTTTAAAAATAAATCATTTATGCACTTGCTAAATATTTTTCACACTCGGGCTCTTACCCGTTTATCTACTTTTCCCTCTCTTGCTATATATGTATATATATTCTATAGGTGTCCAGACACAGGGACGCCTTGATGACACTTCTTTCGAGTCAGACGTCTGCTGCTGCAGTTATGGATGCATGCATGTTCTCGATAGACGCTTCTATCCTTGTACTCTAGATAGGAGGTATTGTATAAACATTCGGGCGAATAACCCAATTGCATTTATTTATTCTTTTCCGCCTTTTAGTGCGGCATTAGATATGGTTGTATCATATTTGAACCGAGTGTTCGGTTATTTTATTTCATTTCAGTTTAATTTATATGAACTGTGTGGATGTTTTAATCATTTTGTTGTTTAAAAAGAGTAGTTAAGTAAAATTTTGACGCCATCCTAATAGGTTATTAGTAATTAAATTGGTTTTCGACAGTTATGCTAAGAATGATCCATATGCGACTCCTGTTTTAATTTGATATATGAGTGATCGCCCGGTATTTATTAGGCGGGGTGTCACACCTCGGTCTCGCCTCTTATTTTTTAGAATCTTGCCCATAATAGGTGATTATTGATAGTAGTTGTGATGGGATGTCCTCTATACAAAGAGTGGATGGGTGGAAAATATAGACTAGGAGATGTGTATCATAGAGGTGATAATGAGTTTGTAAAACTTGCAAAGAGATGTGTTAATGATGAAGAGTTACCATGTCCATATGCACGGTGTAATAATGGTATGGTGTTTGAGTGGAAAATATCTGAACTACATCTGTTAAGATGGGGTATGCAAGATAGTTATCGTTTATGAGTTTTTTCATTGGGAATTACATGTTCCCTTTGTCTACGAGCAACCTTTACAACAATCATCAAGTAGGATAGATATATAAGGCCAGAAGGATAATGTAGATCATAATATGTTAAAGGATTTAGTTGATGAAGTCACAGACGATGTAGAAGGTTCAGGTGCTTATGAAGATATTGGGATAAACCTTAATGATGACTATAAAAGTTTGAAATTCATGGAAACCCAATCGATGTACCCTGGATATGGTAAATATTAAACAACTTTGCATGCTATGGTTGGTTTGCATAGCTTGAAGACCCTATATGGTTTGTTTGACAATAGCGTGACATAAATTCTGAATTGGGTGAAGGGCTTGCTACCCAAGCAGAATACGCTTCCAAATAGTTATCCTTATATAAAGAATAGTTTAAAAGGTTTTGGAATAAAGTATAAATCAATTCATGCTTGTAGTTATGACTCCATAGTATACCAAAAAGGAGTATAAAAATATCGATCAGTGTTCGGTATGCGAGGAACCTAGATATGTGCAATCTACTGGCAAGGAAGGCACACTCTCAAAAGTGCCTAAAAAAGTATTGAAATATTTTTTCGTTGGGCCTAGATTGAAGAGATTTTTCATAGTATCATGGATAGCGTAGGCAATGACTTGGCATGCTAGGGCAAACGTGGGGATAATCCCATGCGCCATCCTATTGATTTTAACCGTTTGGAAGAGGATAAATTATGATTATCCCAATTTTTCACGGGAACAACGTAACATTCATTTGGCAATATCAACAGTTGGTTTCAATCAATTTGGAAATCTAAGCGCCAATCAGAGTGTATGGCTAATGAATCTATCATTACTCAACCTCCCTCCTTCAAAGTGTATGAGACCTAAATTTTCGATGTTATCTTCGTTGATACTTCGAAAAAAGGCACCAAGTGAAGACATCGATGTCTATTTGGCTCCTTTAGTAGAAGAATTAAATGAGTTATGGGAAAGGGTGTGAAATCATTTGACTCTTGTAAAAAATGAGAGTTTATGATGAAAGCTATGTTGATTTGGGTAATTCATCCCATCTTTTGGGGCATTATCCTATTGTGTAGTATATGGTTATTTAGGGTGTGATATTTATGGAGAGGAGATTGATTCTCAATGTCTCAATGCAAGTGGAAAAATTATATACCATTCCCATAGGAGGTTTTAATTCCCCCGATTATAGTTTTTGATTTGAATTTTTTACCAAGCGGGGTTGTACATAGGCTTCCTTCAAGAAAACTTTCAGGTTAAAAAATTGAGAATAAATATTCTAATTATGGACCTAATATGCCATGTAAGAATCCTAAATTGAAGAATTTCAACCATAAGAAGACCCCAATTGGGAATGAAACTGAGATAAGAAAGGCATGGTCTAGGAGGTCAGTTTTATTTGACATGGCTTATTGAAATGGTAACCCGATGCGTTATGTATTAAATGTAATACATGCAAAGAAGAACATCATAAAACTTATTGTGGGCACATGCCTTGGGGGGAGTCATTCGAAGGATAGAGAAAATGCATGAAAAGACCTTAAATCATTGAAACTTAAGCCACAATTATGATTGAAAGAAAATAATAGTGGAAGGAACATAATTCTCCCTAGTGCATTTAGACACAATATATAATTCAAAAGTTCCCTCTAATTTTTTATCCAACTTGTAAAGGATTGTTAATTTTGTTATCGACGATTTACGTAAGTGCACGTCTCACGATTGGCATGTGATCATGCAATTGGTTCCTTTGTTGTTTAAGCACCATTTCTCTAAGCATAAGGATTTACGGAGGGACATTATGAAAATTAGCATACTCTTCATACTTTTATGTGAAAAAGTAGTAAATCGAAAGCACATAGTGTCCGTAAAAGTAGTTATAGCTTAAGCAATTTGCGTGTTGGAGAAGTACTTTTCCCTATCGTTTTTTACATAAATATACACTTGTTGGTACACTTATGCAAAAATTCACTTCTTTGCGGCTCAGTTAGATATTGATGGATGTACTCGTTTGAAAGGTTGATGAAAGTTTTTAAAGATTATTTCAAGAATAAACGATACGTTGAATGATCAAATTGCTCAATTTTTAACTCTAAAAGTCTCTCATCCGGTTTTATCAAAACCCTTAAAGTCTCTTTAGTGTATGCCAAGTGCACAAGAAGAGAAATACTGGAATTATGGTACTATTTAAGCTCTATTTACAATGTGGAACCATGGTTTATAGGGGGATATTTCAATACAGTGGTTGCCTCAATGGATAAGTTAGGAGGATTACTTTTTCATGTGAATGATTCTGAAGATTTCACTCAGTGATTGAAGCTTAATGGTTTGAAAAACTTGGGCTACATGGGAACAAGGTTCACTTGGTGGAATAAAAGAGATCAAGATGCTACTATATGAGAAAGAATTTATGTTGATGAATTTAAATGGCCAACTTATGTTCTCTAAAATTGTTATTGTAGCTTCAGATCATGCCCTTCTTCTCCTTTCATTGTTAACTATATTTGATGAGAATCCATTTAGATTTGTTTTTCAAAACTTTTGGGTTTCTAATTCAAATTATAAATAAGTCCTACAAGCTAATTGGAAGAGCTTTAGTAAAGGCAATCCAAAACAAAGTTTGGCTAGTAACTTGAAACATTTGAGATCAGTTTTGAAAGTTTGGAACAAGGACCAGTTTGGAAACCTATTCCAAAATATTGCAAATGCTAAAGATGAAGCCCTAAGAAGTGATATAAAGTTTTAAAATAATCCTTCTGGTGCTAATAGGGAGGAGATGCATTGATGTTCTACAAATCTAGCTCACCATTTGAAGCTTGAGGAAGAATTTTAGAGGCAAAAACCAAATTGTAAGTGGGCTAAAGAAGGTGATTTCAACTACTAATTTTTTCACAAGAGTCTTTAATCTAGAAGTCAACATAGTTTTATCCAAAAAATAAATAATGAGTTCGGTGATTGGATTGATGATCAACAACTTATTAAATATAAAGGTGTTGATTTTTTCAAAACCCTTCTCGGGAATGCTACCATAAGGCCTAATGGCGAAGATTTCTTAGTTGTTATTCCTTGCCTTGTTAAAGATGAAGATAACCACAGGTCAACTGCTATACTTAACATAGAGGAGATCAAAGTTGTTGTTTGGGATTTATGTGGAGACAGTGCACCAAGTATGGATGGTTTTACTAGCAAAATTCTTTACTTCTTCTTAGGAAATTATTGTGGTTGATGTCTGTAGAGGGGTTGAAGGATTCTTTAATGGTATGGAGATTCCAAAAATTTTCACTTCAATTGTAATTATTCTTATTCCTAAAAGGGCATGTCCCCAAAACTTTGTAGAATATAGACCAATTAGTCTTTGTTCCTTCTTCAATAAAAACCCTTTCTTTTAGACTTTATTGTATTCTCCCAAATCTCATTTCACATAATCAAAGTGGTGTTATTAAAGGCACATGTATTGTAGATAATATCTTATTAACTCAAGAGATATTCACATTGATCAATTCTAAGAATGAAAGTAATAACGTTGCTTTGAAGATTAATATGCACAAGGCTTATGATAGAATGTCCTGGCTTTTTTTAATCAAAGTTCCCAAGAAATTTGGTTTTAATGAGATGTGGATAAACATAATTTGGAGAATTATCCCAAATAACTTTTTCTCTGTGATGGTTAATGGCGATTCTTATGGATTTTTCAAATCATATAAAGGATTGAGGCAAGGAGATCCTATTTCCCCTAGCCTTCATCTGGTAGTATTAAATATATCAAGAGCGTGAGATCTGTATTGGATAGATATGAAACTATCTCTGGTCAAGAGGTGAACAAGGCAAAGGGTTGTATGTATTTCTTAAAGTTGTTGGATCATGCAATGGCCATGAGAATTTCAAAGGTTATGCAAATTCAAATAAAAGTCCCCTTTTGTGTATTTGGGATGTCTTGTCTTCAATGGGAGATTGAAGTGCTCTCTATTTGAGAGACTTATTAAAAAGATCACGGGTAAAATTGATGGATGGAAATGTAAGTTGCTTTTAATTGGGTCGGGGGGGGGGGGATCATCTTAATCAGACATGTGCTTTAGTCAATTCCAATCTATACTCTAGCTGCTATTTAACCTCCAAAGAAAGTCATTAGTATCATTTAAAAGATCTTGGAAGATTTCTTATGGGGACCCTCTGAAGGAAATAATAAATACCAATGGATTAATTGGAAAGAGTTTTGTAGTCCTACTTGTCAAGGGGGTTTAGTCTTTATATCTTTAAATGGTCTATATGCAGCCTTTAGTATAAAACTCCGATGGAATTTCATAAATCAAAATTATTTTTGGGCTCACTTTTTGAAGTTTAAATATTGTAGGATTCAACATCCTGTGGAAGCCAAAATTAATATAGGATCTCATGTGTGGAGAAGAATGCTTTTATAGAGGGACACTGTAGGGGAACACTCTAAATGGCTTATAGGCAAAGGAGAAATTTATGTTAATTGGGATAATTAGTTAGGGGATGGCTCTATTGATTCTTTAAGCATTAGAGTAATCTTAAAAATATCTAAGCTGCTTGACAATCATGGAGGTTGGTGATAATACACAAATATTGCGTATTTCATCCTCCGAACCTACGCATTTTAGCCCCCTCGGGTGCCTTAATCTCTATATTTGAGCCCGTTAACCAGACAACCTCAGTTTGTATTGTTAACATTCTATATGAGGTATAATTGGGCTTTTGTAGGTATTTAGGTACTAAGTATGAAGTTCGGACGCATTCCGGTGAAGTTCCGTACGCAATCGCACGTTCAAAGGCATTTTAGTCATTTTACAGATTGGGTACCTGACCCAACATCTTCATGGAAGTTGTATTACTCCTCTCAAGCTTCGTATGGCCACAAACGGTGCGCGATTCATATTCAGAACGAAGAAGTTACGGTGATATTAACGGAGAAGAAATACAAGCCAAAATAGGGGAAAATGCAGTCTGCGCTGCTTGATCGATCGATCGACCAAAATGGTAGATCAATCTACCCTTCCCATTTTTTCCACGATTTCTACTATCAATCGATCGACAAAAATGGTAGATCGATCGATGCCCTGTTTTCTGCAGATATTTTGCATTTTCTTTTCTTTCTTCTTTTCTTCTATTCCCACTTACTATATAAAGCAATTTTTGTTGTAATAAGAACAGATTCAGTAGATACACGATTTTAGCTTAGATTAGCTTAGGGTTTTGAGGGTTTTGGAGAGTTTGGCTTGGATTCTTCTTGGTTTGACACCCAATTGGGTTGTAAGTTTCACTATTTATCATCCTCTTCCTTTAATATAGTTGTATTTCTTCATTTCTTGCTTTGTAGTGTAATTTACATGCTTTTTAAATTAGGTTTACATGCTTTGATTACTTGCTTTCTAGTGTAGATTTATCGTGTTTATTTACTCGCTTTATTTATCGCGTTTTTAATATGCTTTATAGCTAATTTAAATTAGGTTATGTTTGAATGGAACTCACTCGGGTTAACGCATTGTTTTGCTTGGTGATAGTGTTTACGGGTTTATTTCAGGTGCGTTGTCCTAGTTATTGCGCCTAGGAGATTTGACGGGGCATATCATGTATGTCCCTTGCTTACGACCTTTCGTGCGTAATTTTTGAGATATTTGTTGACGTCAAAATCATATTAGGTTTTTATGCGGATTTAGGGGCGTGACAACCATTGGTTCAATTAACTGTCGAAACGAGATGCATTCTAAATAAGTCCTCGACCCATGTAACCATTTTATACAAATTAACTCGGGTGAGGGATATTTGATGCAACCTAGAGGTTGTCGCTTTGTTAATCTAGTTTCAATACCCTTGCCTAGTTAATCATTTCCCTTTATGCATCTTTTCCTTTTTAGTTTGTAATCGTCTTTTAAACTTTTATTTCAGAGTATTAAATCGTATAAATTCTAGCAACTCGTCTCTGTGGATTTTCGATACCCGACTTACCGTTGTGCTTGCCCTGCAAGTGTAGTAGTAATTTAGGTTTGTTTGTATAATCGCGGCGAGACAAAAAACAATGACTGTGCACTATACACTCGCACACTTCTCGCGCGCTTTATCAAAATGGCGTCGTTGCCGGGGATGAGTATGTTTTAGACTTTATTTTATTTAGTATTTCATAGTATTTTCTTTCTATTTGTATTATTTCTAATATTTTGCAGGACTTCCACATTTGAGCACTTAGAAATGCTCAAATTTTTCCTGCGCGCACCTACTTTTTGGAATTCGCCACTTCGAGCCATTTTTGGGGTAAGCATGTCTTATTCCAATTCTTTCGGTAATCCTTGTTATAATTCTCACAATTCTCGCAAGCCTATGACTTTCGTTGAATACTTAGAATCCCAAAAATTTGCAAATTCACATATTACTTTGGGCAAGTATAACCAAAGTCAAAATTTAGGTTATTGGAATTTTGATGATGATGATAATGATTTTGGGCCTTTACCTCCTTATAATAGGAATTTTGAAATGAATTCGAATAGTTTTCAAAATTCCTATAATAATGAGTTTTCGTTTAAGTCCGATGGTAATTTTCAAAGTTCCCATGTTCATGCATCTGCACCTCGACCTATGACTTTCGGTGAGGGTTTGCGTATGTATGAAAATGAAAAAATGGAAAATTGCTATCGGGAAGAAAATTGTTCGTGGGAACATGAGTTGGATTTATTATTTGAGTCCGACAACGATTTTGCTTCCCAGACTTTCGAAGTCGAGGAATGTTTTGAACCAAATGAGGTACTTGTGCCTACTTTGGAACAAACCATTCTAGAATTTTCCCACCTCGTAATAGATATTGAAAGTGAGGATGAAAATGACGTAATATCTATTTGCAATGAAATGATTTCTTCTTTGGCCCCCAAAGAAGAACATTTCATTGAAAATGATATTATTTCATTCGAAACTCAATCTTCATGCGATGATGATTCATCTCATGAGTTTGAATTTCTTTCATCCCCATTTTCATTCTCTATTATCATGCCGTCACAAGTGCCCGATGATTAGGTTTCAAACTTTAATGTTTTAAACCTTTTCGCCGATGAGGAGTACTTGCTCGAGTCGCCTTCCACGATCGCATCTTTGCCTTTATGTGCGCCGCCTCCCATTCCAACTTCAAAGTCATTGGGAGGATATTCGACTTTTCTCGGTCCCCACTTGTTTTTGTCACCCGTGCAATCCAAACCCCTCATCGTCCCACCAAAACTTTTAATTGGCGATGGTTCATTTCTTCTACCTTACACATGCCTTTTGTTGTTCAAATGGAATCCATATTTTTCGGAGGGAATGCTTGTATGTGAGGGTACACCGGTTATCCTCCAAAGTCAAATTGTTCTTATGATGGACCCTCAACTTTTTAGACTTCTACTATACAGTTAGTGTGAAGCCTAAATAGTAGGTTGTATATAGTTATCTTTTTATTATTTTCTTCTTTTCTTCTTTTTATTTTAGTCCAGTGTAATTAGTTAACTTTTTATTATTTGTTTTAGCTATGCTTGGTACTAACTTGTTTTGAAGATTCTTTGGACTTGTTCTTACGGGGATCGCTCCAATTTTGGGTAATATCGCTCTTTTTCTCTCTTTGACTTGGTTCTTAATTTACATTGAGAACAATGTCAAGTTTTAAGTTAGGGGGTGTGGGATATTCTATCCATTTCTTTATTTAGTCCATGTTTTTGCTCACATGTTAGTTACTTAGTATACTTTTCTTAGAAAAATCAAAATTTTCAAAAAGATTTTCTTTCTTTTTTCTCCTTTTTGGGGTTTTTTGCCTTTGTTTTCGGTGATAAATTTCAATAATTGCCCGATCCAATATATAGCCCAATGATCCATGTTCTCGATTTTAGAAGTTATTAGACTTTAGGCTTGATTATCGATATTGTGAATAACTTCATGAATTAAACTTTAATCCCATGAGCACATGCACTTTTATTGCTATATTGATTTTGTTTAAGATTTTTATAATTCGGTAATCTTTTGTTGCATTGTATATACTTACACCGAGTAAGCTTTGTACCTTTCGTCGTTTATGAGCGTTATACACTATTCTTTCCTCTTTGAAAACGTTGAATTCGTCGGTAATCTCACTATTCTTTCATTTGACCGTTCATTAATTGAGTTCATACTTGAAATGTGTTACTTGAGCATGATTTTCATATATTGTTTTAATTTGAGAATTGCGTAAACTTTCGAAAATGATCATAGGACATCTTTGTTATATCACCCATATTGATCTTGACCTCACCTTATATGTTTACCCTCGTCAACCCCTTTGAGCCTAAATATAGCCTTTCGTTTCATAACCTAAATCCCATAACCAACTCTAAATTTGAGTTTTATCCCATACGTACACTTTCCATACCTTTGTTTAGAATGTTACTTGGGATTGAATGATGATGTTATGATGTCGGTTGCAATTTAGGCATATGAGAGTTTGAAAGTAAAGAAAAGAGATGTGAAAAAAGTGTGAGAAAGAGAAAGAAAAAATCAAAAGAAAACAAAAGAGAAAAATGAAAAAGAAGAAAATAAAAGAAATAGAAAGTTGTAAATGTTGTATATAGTTCAATAAGCTTTGATTACTCTCCCCGATGATATATCTAATGCCTTTTTGGAACTTCTTTTCCAATTTTGATATTGCCCGCATTTTACCATTATCCCGAGTTTTCATTCCGAACACTTTGAATCCATACACACATTCCTTCATTTCATACCCTAGCCTAGCCTACATTACAACCTTAGTAAAGTCCTATGTGATCTTAAGTAGATGTAATTCAAAGGTCATAATAGTTTTGATAATCTGTGAAAATGCATTTCGCCTCTTTTACTGTGCGGTATCCTTTCATTGAGATTACAGTTTTTTAATTTATATATAGTGTTCTTCATTTGTGACATGTGTGCGGCCTAGTTTCCATTTACATTTACTCTTTATGCCCGCATGTTCCGTGTGTTACCTCCCTGCTTTGAGTGAATTCACTTGATGAGCGTAATGCCCGTCAGGATTGAATATATGCTTGTGTTAATTTAGTATCCGATTTATTTAAGTTTTTGCCAAATCAAACATTGCATGTGCTCGCTTCCCTCCCACATTTTAAGGTTTCAATTCTCTGAGGTGCATTCTATAATGTTAATGATTTGAACTTTTGTTTGAATCCGTTCAATGTGCTAATAATGTGTATGAAATCCTTTTCGCTTTTGTTGGGCTTGTCACATGTTGGGATGGGCTTATTTTGAGAAAACCATGTGATGTTTGTGGGTACCATCTCTGAAAACCCTCACGAGACGACACTCGTCCACTAGGGTGACCTAGGTGTTTAACAGCTTATTGCATACGCTAAATACAATCGAATCGCCCGCGAAAGTGGCCTTATGCGTTTATACCATATTTTTGTACTTATCCTACTTTTGGTTTGCTTGTAGTTCTTGTTGCATCCTATTTCATTGCTAGGGACTAGAAATGTGTAAGTTAGGGGGTGTGATAATACGCAAATATTGCGTATTTCATCCTCCGAACCTATGCATTTTAGACCCCTCGGGTGCCTTAATCTCTATATTTAAGCCCGTTAACCATACAACCTCAGTTTATATTGTTAACAAGCTATATGAGGTATAATTGGGCTTTTGTAGGTATTTAGGTACTAAGTATGAAGTTCGGACGCATTCCGGTGAAGTTCCGTACGCAATTGCACGTTCAAGGGCATTTTAGTCATTTTACAGACTGGGAACCTGGCCCAACATCTTCATGGAAGTTGTAGTCCTCTTCGCAAGCTTTGCGTGGTCGCAAATAGTATGAGCTTCCAATTCAGAACGAAGAAGTTACGATGATTTTAGCGGAGAAGAAATGAAAGCTAAAACAGGGGAAAATGCAGTCTGCCCTGCTTGATCGATCGATCGACCAAAATGGTAGATCGATCGACCCTTCCCATTTTTTCCACGATTTCTACTATCGATCGATCGATGAAAATGGTAGATCTATCAATGCCCTGTTTTCTGTAGATATTTTGCATTTTCTTTTCTTTCTTCTTTTCTTTTATTCCCATTTACTATATAAAGCAATTTTTGTTGTAATAAGAACATATTCAGTAGATACACGATTTTAGCTTAGGGTTTTGAGGGTTTTGGAGAGTTTGGATTGGATTCTTCTTGGTTTGACACCCAATTGGGTTGTGAGTTACACTATTCATCATCCTCTTCCTTTAATATAGTTGTATTTCTTCATTTCTTGCTTTGTAGTGTAATTTACATGCTTTCTAAATTAGGTTTACATGCTTTGATTACTTGCTTTCCAGTGTAGATTTATCGCGTTTATTTACTCGATTTATTTACCGCGTTTTTAATATGCTTTCTAGATAATTTAAATTAGGTTGTGTTTGAATGGAACTCACTCGGGTTAACGCGTTGCTTTACTTGGTGATAGTGTTTACGGGTTTATTTCGGGTGCGTTATCCTAGTTATCGCGCCTAGGAGATTTGACGGGGCATATCATGTATGTCCCGTGCTTACGACCTTTCGTGGGTAATTTCCAAGATATTTGTTGACGCCAAAATCATATTAGGCTTTTATGCGGATTTAGGGGCGTGATAACCCTTGGTTCAATTAACTGTCGAAACGAGACGCATTCTAAATAAGTCCTCGACCCATGTAACCATTTTATACAAATTAAATCAGGTGAGGGATATTCGGTGCAACCTATAGTTTACCTCTTTGTTAATCTAGTTTCAATACCCTTGCCTAGTTAATCATTTCCCTTTATGCATATTTTCCTTTTTAGTTTGTAATCATCTTTTACACTTTTATTTCGGAGTATTAAATCGTATAAATTCTAGCCACTCGTCTCTGTGGATTTTCAATACCCGACTTACCGCTGTGCTTGCCCTGCAAGTGTAGTAGTAATTTAGGTTTGTTTGTATAGTTGCGGCGAGACAGAAAATAACGACTGTGCACTTTACACGCGCACACTTCTCGCGCGCTTTATCAGTTGGGATTCTTAAAAGATTCATGAATTGATGCCACAAAACTTTATGGTTAATTTCACTAAAGTTGAGGTGATGGGTAGTAATCATATGGTTAAACTAGTATGGACTCTAACTCATGATTGTATTTCCAATCTTTCCATTGATTGGACTATTGTAAGGCAGTCTCATATATCTTCATGGATAATTATTTTTATGACACAAACTTATCCCAATTAAAACCTCATTTTTCCTCATGGGACTTTTAAAAGACAGCTTACCTGTAGATGCGTCCATTAAAATGATTGGATTTAAAGGACCCTCAAAATGTGGACATTGTCAATCTCCTATAAGCGAATCAGTAGACCACCTGATTGGCAATAGTGATTTTGCTAATTCTATTTTGAAACACTTTTGAAGATCTATGTGGGATTCATAACTTGAACACTTTAATTAGAGGGATGTTTATTTGTTGGTGGTCAGCTTTTAATGGATTTAAACGAGGCAATAATATTAAAATCATTCCAGCTTTAATCTCCTAGGGTATATAGAAGGCAATAAATAAATGGAAATTTGAAGAAGTGAGAATTGAGCCATCTAGAACTATCATTGAAATTTAATCTCTCGTCTCTTTGCCTATAGGATCATACATATATAAATTCTCCTATACTGGTATTCTCTATGAGCCAAATTTGAAGCAAATTAGACTAGTCATATGGATGCCTCTAGAAGGAAAATCTTGAAGCTCAGTGTGGATGGTTGTTGAAAGGGTAATACAGGTCCCATGGGAGGAGGAGGGGTGTTAAGGAATTCAACAGGTAAATTCATTAAAGCTTTTGAATTCTTTTATGGTACTGGGGCTAATGTTCAAGCAGAAGCAAATGCTATACTTAGAGCAATTGAAATGTGTGAATCCAATTTACATGAGGAGCTGATTGTAGAGTCAGATTATTTGATAGTAATAAAAGTTCTTAATGTTCAAATGAAATGCTCATGGAGTATTATGCCAATCATACCCAAGATCCAAGATAATTTTCAAGAATTTAATGTGAAATTTCGTTGTTGATGTAAAAAACTAGATTGCTTCTAATTATTTAATCACATATAAATGTAAATGAGACAAAGAATTTTAAAGTGGTTCAGCCTTATAAGAATGGCCTACGTCCACTGTTTCTGTTATTGCCAAATGTTTTGGAGTTCTCGATATGTAATTCTATCAAGAAAATCCAGTCCCCCTTGAATGAGGGTGATACAATGTATTTATAGCCTTGAGGCTGTCATCTGAAAGGGTGATACACTAAATGATATACATATGAAAGGGTAATACATTTAATGCCCTTAAGTGTGTGCGTCAATGATAAGCATTTAATGAACCAGTTGAACTGTTGGTTATCTGGCAATCAATGCTGTGGTCGAGATGCAGCTCGGACCACCTTAGTTGCTCATCGTTCAGGAGTTCCTCGGAGTATTGGAGTTCCTCAGAGGGATCTGTTCCTCGGTGTACACTTGCTGCTCGGAGTGAGTATGATTTGGTCGGGGAAATAAACTTCCTCGTTGCTATTGTGCCACGTAGATCGACACGTGCCTTCTCATTATTCGTCTATATCAGCATACTAATTTTGGTATCAACAGAAGCCCCCAATATTTTATATTTCGAACTTTGAGGAGTATGGAACATTCTTTCTTGCTATATGGCAATATTAAATGACCTTCCAAATTCACAGAATCCGCCTTTTTGAATTCTCATAAGCACTTCGATCTTCGCGCACTTTTTGTCCTTTTAGCCGCCGGTAGCGTAATAGTTTCTTTTTTGTAATCATTTCTTTCGCCGTTTCCCAAGGCAAAGTATTTAAGCTTCATAGGCAATCCCACCGTCTTCTACCTTTTCCAATTTCTTCTTTCGAGTTTTCCATAGTCTTTCTCTCTCTTGTGCGTTCATCCTTTTCTTCGTTCGTTGTCAACAGATCTCCCTTTTTCCTGTAAGATCTTCTTCCTTCTTCTTCATTTCTTTTATTCGCCATGGTTTATGTTATTGAATCTCTTGAGAAATTCCGTTCTGATTTTTCTATTCCATCTTGGGTAACTTTGGAGGATCTTTCTGAGCCTTCAAATTATTTTCGTTTGGCTGAGGGACATTGGTTCCCCAGCCTCTTTATTGCTGAATGTGGATTTTCTTTTCCACCAAACCCTTTGTGCTTAGAGTTTTGTCATTATTTCGATGTTGTTCCTGCAAAAATAGCCCCCAACACATGGAGAATAGTTAATGGGGTGTATAGGTTAAATCAAACTCATGGAACTCGTATAGGAATTCCTAAGATTATGTATTATTATAGATGGGCTGTTCTAGATAATATTTTTTATTTAAAAACTAGATTTTTGAATAGGGCTTTAGTAGTCAACCTCCCTGATGCCAATAGGGATTATTTTGAACATGGGGTAGTTATCAAAAATTGGCAACATGCCCCTTTGGTTGGAGATAAAGTGTATGAAGGTACCAGATGCCCTCCATATGGCAATGGGATAGGTTATTTTCATTTTATTTTGTTTCTGAAATTATGATTTCATTATGTTCGAATAAATGTGTGATTGACATTTCAATATGTATTTGTTTGCAGTTGACAGCAAAAGAAAGACTCCAAAAGAATCAAAAGTTAATATTAAGCATTTGAAACTTATCTGGAGTTTGCATCAGAAAGTTACAGACGAGCACATCTGGTTTGCTTCATACTTGTTGCAGTACAGGAGCTATACATCATCCTTTACTGCTCGTCCTGTGGTCAGCACTAGTGAACCAACGCCAGCTCCTGAGGATTCTTCACCAGACTCTCATATTCCTCTGAGTCAGAAAATGGGCAAAAGAAGAGTTCCTTCTATTTTTGAAGAGGCTACCTTTGTAGGAGATGGAAAAAGAAACAAGATTGACATCCCAAAGGGGACAAAGAAAGTAGATGCTGCTCCTTCTGTTGCTCCTCAGAAAGATGCCGAGAAGCCCCAGTGGCTCCTAACAAGAAGGATGCACCTGTGGAAGTAATCACCATCTCCCCAACCAAGAGCTCTTCTTTGGTTGAAACTGTTGAAATTCCACCGAGGAGACTGAAGAAATCCTCCTCGGTCAATTTGGCTGAAACCATTCCCCAGCTCCAAGCTAGTGGAGCTGGTGTTCCAACTATTATTCCCCCGAGTTCTGCGATGAGCTCGGTAAAGACTTGGACCATTCCTGAAGTCCAAGGAATTGAGGAGAATATGTCTAGGGATATGCTTACATCCCTGGCTACTCGTCACATTGCTTCAGTAAGTTTCTCTTATTCTGAATTTTCTTTCTTTCCATCAATACATGTATCTCTGCAATGACTTATCATTATCTACTTTTTTCAGCTGGTGAGTTGTTTTAACACCATTGTGAAGAAGGATGAAGAAATCAAGGCTTCTAGCTCCTCGTCTGGAGTGGAGGATGCTCTATTGTGTTTGACCAAATCTTTGAAGGATTCCCGTCAAAAGTATGACGAGGATAAGGCTAATTGGGAGAAGAAGATGGCTGCAGTTGAGGCAGGGAAGGTGCAGCTTGTTGAAGTTTCCAAGGGTTTGGAAAATAAAGTGAAAGATTTGGAGGGAGAGAAAAAGAAGTATGACGAGAAGCTCAAGAGCTTTGGGGAGCTTGAAAATAAGATGAAAATGGCAGAAGAAGAATTGTCCCTTCTGCGAGAAGTGAATCGTCAGAAGGAGGAGGTGGAAGCTAAATTGAAGGCCACCGAGGATCTTCTATCCGAGAAGCTATCCTCAGAGAAAATAAAAAGAAAAGCAGCGGTGAAAAAATATTTCCGCACTGGTTGGGACAACGGGTCGAACAGGGGGGTAGCAGCCATGATGACCCAAGTGCAATATGGGAGTCTTAAATACTTCCGAGATGGTTGGGTTGCTGCCCTGCAAGAATTGAAGGTTAATGAGGATTCAGAACTGTTTCAACAGCATCTCCCTGGTCCTCCCCCAAATATTGAAGATGAAGATGAGGAAGAAGCTGCCTCCGAAGAATCTTCAATGGTAGTAGGTGATCCAATCCTTACTCAGCCTGCCGACGAGGAGCTTTTATCTCTGCCTGCTCCTCCTGAACAAGTTCCAGCTCCAGCCGACCAACTCATTGTTCCCACCGAGCAACCGAGCTCCTCGTCCCAGCCTCCCGAGAAAGTCTTGGGAGACAAGGAAAAGGTGTGAAGTTGTTCGGTATTTGTTTTTATTTTCTTTTGTCACTTGTACTCTGTACTCTGAACACTGTACTTCTTTTTATGATGTAATAAAAATCACCTTTTTTGTTCCTCCACGTTGTTGATGTTCTGTCTGCTAACTCTTGCCTTCTATTCTTTATTAGTTTATGGCTAGAATGGAATTGCTGTCTGCCCATGACACAGCTCTGCTTCGACAATGTAATAAATATTTTAAGGCTGGCCACACTGACTTGGACAATTCCCAGATTGTAGAGATTCTTGGTCGAGATGCTTCAGACCAAGCAGTGGAGGCATATCAATACTTGAAATATCTTCTTAATGGTGTTGTAGCCAACAATGTGGCTTATTACGAAATGATTGAAGACTTGCAAGGTACTCTCGATGAACTTCAGCAGCAGTATAAAGAGTCTTCAGCTCTTTTGCACGAAGGGTATGAGAAGAAAATCAAACAACTTCGTGATGAAATAGGCTACGACAAGATGCTTGCTGGCTATGAAGTGAGAGAGAGAACATTGAAAGCAGATGTCGAAGGGCACAGGCAAATTGCTGAGCTATTGGAACAAGAAAACAATAATCTGCAAAAAGAACTAGCTCAGTTGAGGTCTGCTGCTTCATCTTCCACTGAC
Organism: Sambucus nigra; assembly: GCA_949130495.1. NCBI lineage: Eukaryota > Viridiplantae > Streptophyta > Magnoliopsida > Dipsacales > Adoxaceae > Sambucus > Sambucus nigra. The sequence continues at coordinate 597,744,425 of OX422217.1, read as the reverse complement.
TTGGTACCGGTCACCGATGAAGGATTCTCATTTTTAGAAGTGGAAAATGCCAAGTTACGAGAAGAGTTAGAAGCTTTGAGAAGAGCTGGGCCTTCTACTGCTATTCGGGGTCGAGGAAGAGGTTCTCGTGGACGAGGAAGGGTTGCTCAGATTGTTGTCGAGGAATAAAGTACTCAACCTGCTCGGGGACGACCAAGAGCTCTTCGTCATACTATTGAATAATCTCGTACTCAATCAGCATTGGAAAACCAAGCCTTCCAATTAATGGCTAAGAACCGAGCTTTATCCGACATGTCAAAGAAAATTAGAGAACTGGAACTACAACTCTCTGCAAAGAAATCAGTGTTGGCGACTAATGAGATTTTTGTCAATAGTCTCCACGAGAAGCTTGAAAGGCTAACATTTCAATTCCACAAACAGTCCAGGGAGTTCTGGATGGCTGGATACAACGAGGCACTATTCCATTTAGATGCTCGTATCCAGAATGCCAATAATGAGGGATATAAACAAGACTGGCTGAATGCCTTATGTGTGTTGAAACTCGAACAGGGACATTATTTGTGGGACTACTATGATCCTAGATCGCTCGACTTATCTGTGCCACCGTTCAATTTGGACATGGAATGGATCCCAGTGCGTGCCATTCCTCGGAGCTTAATTGCGAAGTACCTCGGTGACTACAGTTTACATTCTCAATTTGAGGTATCTCGTCCTGAGCATCTTCTAGATTGACCTTCTGTGATGAACGTTAGGATGCTGAAGGACTTGAACTTCATTAATTCTCCTCAGTCTTTAAATGATCCGCCTGCTGGCGAGGAACCTGTATCGAAAGCTGAGGGGAAAAAACCAATAGAATAGGAATTTCTGATGTAACAGTTAGTATACATATTCATGTAATTATCAATGTAACTTGTAATTTATTTTGAATTTTAATGAAAGACTTTCATTTTTATTCGCAATCTTCATTGCTATTGTCTTGTAAATATCAAACACTTTACATTTATGCATATGTATCTGTTAAAAAGATAACAATATTGGGTTGTTCACCGACCAACTTAATAAAAAAGTTACAAGTATCAGTAATGTTGCTCGATCACTTAATAATAAAGTAATGAGTATAAAAATGTTTAAAATTTTTCCAACCAACCAAGGTTGTTAAATTGTGCTCGTCGACTAATTATAGTAAGTGAGACTTTATCCCCGACTAACCATACTTGGTAAATTTTTGTCTTTTTCATAAAATGTGTCCGACTAACCAAGGTCGATAAATTCTCCTCATCGACCAACTACAGTTAGTGGGTTTTTATCCCCGACCAGCCATACTTGGTTCAGTTTGGAATATTTTGTATTTTCTGGAATAATCTTACCTTCCGACCAATATAAGTTGGTATTTGAGAGCATATCTTGTTTCCTAACCAACCGAGATTGGCATTTTTAGGAGTATTGTTGTTGTTCTCGCCCTTTTACCAACCGGAGTTGGTCTGAGTTTGAACTATCATGTCCACTTGCCCTTTTACCAAAATTGGTCTGAGCTAGTGTCAGCCTCCTAATCAAAGGAGTATGGTTTGTTCTCGCCCTTTTACCAACCGAAATTGGTCTGGGTTCGAACTATCATGTCCACTCGCCCTTTTACCAACCGGAGTTGGTCTGAGCTAGTGTACGCCTCCTAACCAAAGGAGTATCGTTTGTTCTCGCCCTTTTACCAACCGAAATTGGTCTGGGTTCGAACTATCATGTCCACTCGCCCTTTTACCAACCGGAGTTGGTCTGGGTTAGTGTACGCCTCCTAACCAAAGGAGTATGGTTTGTTCTCGCCCTTTTACCAACCGAAATTGGTCTGAGCTTGAACTATCGTGTTGTTTTTACTGCTGAGCAGCGTAGTGTTGCACACTAGTATTCCCCGAAAAACTTTCAATAAAAAGAGAGAAGATGGCGAAATATCAGCGTTTTATTCATATCGATGGAACTGCTTTACATTTTACATCACTGATAATACTTGCGTAGGTGTTCAGCATTCCATGCATTCTTAAATTCCTCTCCTTCTAGAGTTGCTATTCGGTAAGTTCCTGGTCGAACAACTTCTGTAACTCGGTAAGGTCCATGCCAGTTTGCTTCCAACTTATTGTGCTTCTAAATGACCTTCTTTAGCTCGTAATCTCCTTCTTTTAAGTCGCATTTCTTCACCCTCTTGTTGTAGAACAGAGCTGTTCGTTGTTGGTAAGCAGCATTCCTAATGGCTGCCTCTTCTCTAACCTCCTTGAGCATGTCCAAATCTAATCTTCTCATTAAGTCGCTGACTGGGGAATTGAAATTCAGCACTCTGTGTGTTGGAAGACCCAACTCGGCAGGTATTACAGCCTCACTTCCAAATGCCAGCATATATGGTGATTCTCCAGTTGCTACTCGGGGGGTTGTTCGGTAAGCCCACAATACTGACTGTAGCTCATTAATCCAATTAGCTTTAGCCTCACTTAGCCTCATCAGTCAAACCATTTAGTAATGTTCTGTTCGTCACTTCAGTCTGTCCATTGCTTTGAGGATGGTCTGGTGCTGAATGAAACTTCAAAATGTTTGACTGATGACAATAGGCGGCAAACTCCTCGTTATCAAATTGTGTCCCATGGTCTGTGATGAAGGCATGAGGGAGACCATATCGGCAGATGATGTTCTTCCAAACGAACTGGTATACCTTCTCGTATGTCATATCAATAAGTGGCTCAGCTTCTACCCACCTAGTAAAATAATCTACTGCGACGACGAGGTACTTGAATCTTCCTCGGGTCGTTGGCAGTGGTCCAACCAAATCAATTCCCCACATATCAAATGGCTAAGGGAAGTTATGGGTGTCAACAGTGCTTGTGGAGTTCGTCGGATGGATGAAAAACGTTGGCACTTATCACATTTCTTGGCATAGGCTATACAATCAGCCCTCATCGTTGGCCAGTAATATCCCTGCGTCATCACCCTTTGCAAAAGTGTTCGACCTGCTACATGGGCTCCACAGGACCCTTCATGGATCTCTTCAATCAATTATTTCACCTCGGAGGGATGTACACATCTTTGCAAACCTGCCATAATTCCTCGTCTATACAAAACACCATTAGTTAGTACATAGCGAGCAGTTTTAAACTTTAATTTCTTGGCAGCGAGCTTATCCTCCGGTAATTCTCCTTCCTCAATATATGCCCTGATGGGATCCATCCAAGATGGTCCTAAATCAAGGGTAATAATATTCATCGTCAGGTCTTCATCTATGCTCCGACTTTCTAGTACTTCAATTGGTATCGTTCCTCGCAGCTCGGTACGAGTAGCTGATGCTAGTCGGGCCAGTGTGTCTGCTCGTACATTTTCCATTCTTGGTATTCTGATCAACTGAATGGCATCAAATTCTGCCAACAACTCCATCACCTTTGCATGATACTTGATCATTAATTCTCCTTTAACTGCATATGTTCCCATCATCTGATTCACAATTAATTGAGAATAACTGAATACCATCACTTGTTGTGCTTCCACAATCTTTGCTAAATTAAGACCTGCTATCATGGCCTCATACTCAGCCTCATTATTGGAGGCTTTGAATTGGAATCGCAGGGCATATTCCATGTCAATATCGTCTGGGGTGTTCAAAACAATCCCTGCTCCACAACCTGTTGTGCAAGATGACCCATCTACATATAATCTCCATATAGGTAACTCGTCTTCAAATTTCTTATCTGACAGAGTTCCTCGGTGAAAAATTTGTTGTTTCCTTTCATCATCCCCTGATATTTTTTGCTCTTCGTCAACCATCTCTTCTCGCTCTTTTACCAACCGGAGTTGGTCTGAGTTCGAATTTGATGATCTTTCTACATCCACAAGCCCTTTTACCAACCGGAGTTGGTCTGAGCTTATGGCTGTTGATCCTGTAACATCCACAGGTTGGTCAGCGAGCAAATTTTGTTCCTCGGGGGTATCAGGATAAGTAAACTCTGCTATAAAATCTCCTACAGCCTGCCCGTTTAGTGATGATCTGGGTTCATACACAATATCATATTCACCGAGCTCTATTACCCAGTACATCAGTCTCCCCGACTTTTCTGGCTTATGAAGGGCTTGTCTTAATGGCATGTCGGTATACACGACGATGGTATGGGCCTGGAAATATGGCCTCATTCTTCTAGTTGCCTCAATTAATGCCAATGCCAATTTTTCCAGCTTTGGGTACCTGATCTCTGCACCTCGGAAAGCCTTACTTGTGTAATAAATTGGCTTCTGGACTCCATTCTCCATTCTGATCAATGCCGAGCTGACTGCATTCTCTGATACTGCCAGGTACAAGTATAAATTTTCTCCCATTACTGGTCTGGACAACAGTGGAGGTGCTCCCAAATATTTCTTCAAGTCTTGAAAGGCTTTTTCACATTCATCATTCCACTCGAAAGTTTTTCGAAGTGTTTTGAAAAATGGGAGGCATCTATCAGTTGCTCGGGATACAAATCTGCTGAGCACTGCAACTCATCCTGTAAGACTCTGCACCTCTTTCTTCGTCATTGGAGATCGCAACCCTAAAAGAGCTTTGATCTTTTCTGGATTCGCCGCAATGCCTCGCTGGTTGACGATGTAACCGAGGAACATTCCTTCTCGTACTCCAAATGTGCACTTCGTCGGATTGAGCTTCATTTGGTATTTATCCAGTTGATTAAAGGTCTGACTTAAGTCAACTAGATGATCAGCAGCTTTCTTGCTCTTTGTCAGCATATCATCGACATAGACTTCCATATTGCAACTGATTTGTTCAGCAAAAACCTTGTTCATCAGCCTCTGGTATGTCGCTCCTGCGTTTTTCAAACCAAAAGGCATAACATTATAACAATAAGTTCCCCTAGGGGTAATAAAAGAAGTACTTTCCCTGTCTTCAGGTTTCATTTTGGTTTGATTGTAGCCAGAGTAAGCATCCATGAAGCTGAGCAGCTCGTGTCCCGATGTAGCATCTACTAGTTGATCAATTCTGGGCAATGGAAATTGATCCTTTGGGCATGCCTTGTTGAGATCGGTGAAATCAACACACATTCTCCATTTATTATTTTTCTTCTTTACCATCACCACATTTGCTAACCAGTCTGGATATTTCACATCTTCAATGAATTGGACTTTCTGGAGATTCTCGACCTCCTCTTGTATAGCTTGATTCTTCTCGGGACTAAATACTCTTCTTCTCTGCTTTACAGGCTTGATCTCCTTATTCACATTGAGCTCATGACATAAGAAGTTTGGATCTATTCCTGGCATATCTTCATGATTCCATGCAAAAGTTTTCTTTATGTTTCTTAAGAAAGTTATCAACTCCTGTTTTATTGAAGCATCCAACGACGAACCTATCTGAGTTGTTCGTTCAGGGTGTTCATCGTCCAGAATAACATTTTCCGTAGATTCCACCACCTGTCCTTTTACAAGTTGGGATTCATCTCTAGGATCCAGTGTTTCAATTTATGCACCTTCATCCACTTGATAAGTAGTAGTCTTTTTCCTCGACTCCTCCAGCTCCTCTTGCTCAGCAGATGAATAATAACATTCCCGAGCTACTTTTTGATCACCTTTCACAACTCCTACTCCAAAATTTGTTGGAAATTTTAAGCACTGATGTACTGTAAATGGAACTGCTTCGAACTTCTTCAAACCAACTCTTCCCACGATGATGTTGTAAGCTGATTGTACATTCTTATCCATCATAAAGAAGCGTATTCTTTCTGTTCGACAAGCAGGACAAGTTCCAATGAATATATCCAACTTGATCGTCCCAAGTGGAAAAACTTTCTCGCTAGCAAAGCCCTGGAGAGGTCTGTGATAAGGCTCCAATTGAGATAATTTGAAATTTAAACTGTCAAAGCATGAGTAGAACATGATGTCTGCCGAACTACCATTATCTACCAGAACCCTTGAAATCACTACTTCTTTCATCCTCATTTTGATTACCAAAGGGTCGTCGTGAGGGTAAAGAACACCTGCAAGGTCGTTTTTTGAAAAACCAATGACTAGCTTCTCTTTGTTTATCTTCCTCGGGCGATCCTCCTCAGCCAAATTTATCCGTTGAATGTATGAGCAAGCTTGAGACTCACCGAGGTAAGCTTTTATTTCTGCAGTAAGATCTCCTCCTCCTGCATCTCCGCCGGTAATAACATTACAATCAAATGTTCCAAAACGTATTGAAAATAAATCTCGTTCTGGCTGCCTTGGTTTTTTGGGAAGATCAAGATCATCATCTGGATCAACTTCATGGTTTCTCTTCTTGTTCTCCTCTGTTCGACGAGGAGATCTAGACCTCTCTCTAGTTCGATCGTTGTTTCTTTTTTCCCCTCCCCGATCAACATACTTTGTTAGCTTTCCTCGTCGAATGAGTGTTTCAATCTCGTTCTGAAGAGCTATGCAATTTTTTGTCATATGGCCATGATCCTTGTGGAACTCGCAATACTTTTCTCTATTCCTCATGTCAGGGTCTGACCTCAGTTTCTTTGGCCACTTTATTTCCTCGTTATTCTTGATCTCTTCCAAGACATGATTAATACCCATTTTCAAAGGAGTATAATTATCGAATTTCTTCAGGACTTCCCATGACGACTTATTATTTTTGGAATGCTTGTCACCGCCATTGCCCTTATACTCTTTCTTCTTAGATTTGTCGACTTCCACCTTGGTTTCTTTATCCATATTCTTTTTCGCAGCCATAGCCTCCTCGGCATTCATGATTTTGGCCACTTTTGCCATTAACTCTGACATAGTTGTAGGTAGATCTTTGGCCAAAGTGTAATACAATTTATTAGGCAACAACCCACTCATCAATGCGGTGATTGCTGTCTTTTCTTCATAATCTATGACTTCCAGCTTCTCGTTATTGAAGCGAGTTATGTAATCTCTAGTACTCTCACCAGATTTTTGTCTAACACTTAACAAGTGTGCTACTCGTTTTACTGGCTTTGCTCCGAAACAGAAATTGCCGATGAACAACTCGGCCAGTTGAAAGAAAGTTGAAATCTTACCCCGAGGAAGATTGTTGTACCATATATGGGCAGATCCAGTAAGAGTTCCTGAGAAGGCTCTGCATCTCATCTCGTCGGGGACAGCGTAGATGTCGGCAGCAGCTTGATATTGCTCTATGTGAAGAACAGGATTTGTCTTTCCATCGTATTTGGGGGTCACTACAGGAGCTTTGAACTTTGACGGTGTAGGGAAATCCACAATGGCCTAGACAAAAGGTGTCCCTTGAACAAAAGTTCATTGTAGGGGATTCTTCGCCTTAGCCATTTCTCCCAATCTATCCTCCAACCGCTGGATGGATCCTTTCCACGCATCGTTTCCTTCCTCAGGCTTATTAGTTCGAGCAATTGATTGTTCTGAAGTAGCCTCCTGAGATCTATTTTGATGAGTAACTGGTCGTGATTGTGCTGATCCTTCTCTTAGATTTGAAGGTTGTCGGAAACTCCTCGACATGGGCTTAGGTGGACTCCTATTCCTCCCAGGGCCTAATCGACTGAAAGGAGACACCCTGCTCAGTCTTTCCAAGGCACTGGGTCTCTCTGGAGAGAGAGTGATACGTTGATCAGTATCTGTAGCCCGTATTGATGAAGTTCGCCCAGGTTGATAAGATAAATCTTTAGATTCCTCATTACGATATGGCTCAGTACGCCTGGATCGTGAAGAAAGTAAATAAGTTTGTCTCTGACCACTTCTCTGTCCTGAATGTGCAGGTACTCCGCCATGAAGGGTTTGTATGAGTTGTCGCATTGTTTCTTGCATGGCGGTTTGTCCTTGAGCCAGATTCGTCATAATTCCAGCCAGATCTGGAGCAGTTAATGGTGCAGAGGGATTTGGAGGATTCCCAATGTTCCCAGCATTTCGATTGCTGGATTCCGGATCAGTTTCCATTGATGATGAATGATTTTTGGTGAAAAACGATAACAACAGTCGATACCCACAGACGGCGCCAATCTGTTGATGTAAAAAACTAGATTGATTCTAATTATTTAATCACGGATAAATGTAAATGAGACAAAGAATTTTAAAGTGGTTCAGCCTTATAAGAATGGCCTACGTCCACTGTTTCTGTTAGTGCCAAGTGTTTTGGAGTTCTCGATATGTAATTCTATCAAGAAAATCCAGTCCCCCTTGAATAAGGATGATACAATGTATTTATAGCCTTGAGGCTGTCCTCTGAAAGGGTGATACATTAAATGATATACATATGAAAGGGTAATACATTTAATGCCCTTAAGCGTGTGCGTCAATGATAAGCATTTAATGAACCAGTTGAACTGTTGGTTATCTGGCAATCAATGCTGTGGCCGAGATGCAGCTCGGACCGCCTTAGTTTCTCATCGTTCAGGAGTTCCTCGGAGTATTGGAGTTCCTCGGAGGGATCTGTTCCTCGGTGTACACTTGCTGCTCGGAGTGAGTATGACTTGGTCAGGGAAATAAACTTCCTCGTTGTTATTGTGCCACGTAGATCGACACGTGTCTTCTCATTATTTGTCTATATCAGCATACTAATTTTGGTATCAACATTCGTCATATTGTAAAGGAGGGTAATAGATGTGTTGATTTGCTTGCCAGCTTTGGATGCTTATCTCAAATTCAAGTTGTCGTGGACTCTCTAAATGTGTTTTCCTAGAGAATTGAAAGGTCTTCTCAATATGGATGCTTGGGGTTTTCCAAATTTTAGATTTAATTAATCTTTTTTTCTTTTTCTTTATTGTACACGTGACTAGCCTATAAAGTCATCCTTCATTATTTTTAGATTCAAAGTTGGAGTTTTTCCAGTCATTTATGATAAATTCAAGGAGCTAAGTCCCTCTTAAATTAAAAAAATGTAGGGGAATACATCACCGTGGAGTAATCATTCTTTGCTCGGGAATATGTGTTCGACCCAAGTAGTGCAGATAATAGTGATGAGTTCGTCGATGAGGGTGGTCATGTGATAAGCACACGAGTGAAATTAACAAGTTTATAGCATGAACAAGTAGCTCGTTGTATATTTGAAACTCATGTCGAAGAATGGAAAAAGTAAATTTATGTTGTCTTTTTACATTATTTTAACTTTTGTACTTGATCAACTTCTTAATATGTTTTATCTTGGTCAATGTCGGAAACATGATGCGTATGGGAACAATAAAATAGGAGGAATGATGGAAAAATCAGACAAAATAATTTAGGCTATGGGTTTCACACGAGGTAATTATAATGAGAATGCCTCTTATTAAATGACATATTACAAGAAAGATTTAAAACTAACCTAAATAATTTATTTATAATCTCAGCTCTAAAATATGGGTGATGAGACATCAAGGCTGTCTCTTTTAGCCAATGGACCCATTTTCATGGCACAGGAGTACAAAAAGTATCGATTGAACGATTATGTATTCGGTGCAAGGGTGGATGAGGAATTAATCTTTCTTGGTTGGTTAGTGAATATTTTAATTTGGACTTTAATCAGTTTAAGCATTATTTCAAAGTCCATGACATAACCCGAATTTAAATCAATTCTTAGAATTGTAATAAGAATTCTAATTATTTGAAACAATTCTTAGTTTTGGTTTAGTAAATATGTCAAACTAATTCATTATTTATATTTCTAAATCATCTTCTTAAATAGATGTTTCTACTAATAACAATTTTTCCAGGATATGTCTTCATCAGGGTGTCAGGGAAGCGGAGGTGAGGAAGCCTCGTCTAGCACTAGGCCCCTAAAGTGGGGCAAGTTGGGGATCCTAGTGGATAACAAGACTACCTTCCAAGCTAGGGCATTGGAATTGATCAAAACGATTATTGACCCTGGGTACACTGATTGGAGGAGGGTTCCCTAAGAGCTTAAGATGGCCACTTTGGGGGGCATTATAATTACTTGCTTGACTCAATAATATTTTTATTTTTATTTATAATTTAAATACTACTAACTCACTTTCGTTTTATTTTATATTTGTTTGATAGGAATAATATGACCTGCCCCCACAAGCACGCGACTCCACGTTGGAACAACTAAGGGATTAATGGAAAATGTGGAAGAAAAATATGTATGCATGATATTTTGGTCGGGATTATGAGTCTGTCTTATGACGTAGGGACACAGTATGTGAGAAGGAGCCAATCTCATTGGAAAACTAGCAACAGTCTGTCGATAATGAGATATCAGATTGGGAATTTTCCACTTGTGAATCGAGGAAGGCAAACCGGGCTAAGAAGGTCGACGTGCACTACTTCGGGCATATGTCTTACATCGAGGTGGAGCATATGATGGTAAAATTTTGAATGTTATTTCATTTTATTCTATTTGGTGATAATTATATACTAATTCACTAATTTTTCATTATTTTATTTCAAGAGATGGGGAGTGGTCCTGGGGGTAAGCCACACGGTCAGATAGGCAATTGGAAAGAAGAAAGGGAAGGATAATGAGGTCAATCTAACCATGGCTACCACTATTGTAAGTTGTATTTTTAATTATGTTATTAAATCAACATTTATAATCACATACCTTTTTATTATTTCATCTAATAGTGTATTCTTTTTGTTATTTAAGGAAAAACTTAAAGAAGTCCACCACTCGTAGAGTGATGCCGAAAAGGCATCTGTGAGTACGGATGAACTTAGCCAAGTACTCGGGAGGGATCATAAAGGTCGTATTCGGTGTGTTAGCTCTTGGATAGGGAAATCGGGTGTTACTGGGATTGCGTCGAGCAACACTGGACATGCACGCAAGGTCGATCAAATGAAGACCAATAACAACGAAAAGTTTGACAACCTCAAAAAATATTGAATAAAATGTTTTTGATTGTTAAGAAACATTTTCAAGGCCGAGTCGGGTGCAACTCAGAAGGGCAAGGAGAAAGTAGTGGATAAGGGGGCCACTGCTCCGTCTTTCTCCTCCAAGTTGATTATCAATGAACATTATGTAATAACTTGTATTAAACATTCAAATTTGGGTTTATATATCACGCTAAGTATTTATATTTAGTTAATGATTGGTCATTATGAATATTTATGTCGGTTGCTGTTAATTATTGTGAAAATATATCATATATTGTTGTTACAGGTGAAATAATATATTGTTGGGCAGTGGGAGTGTCCATACTACTCATCATTTTTTTTATACAGGTGCCCAAAATTTTCATGGACTTTGATCATGACAAGTTTTAATTGTTAGGGGTTTTGACCCTTGACAAGTCAATGACAAAGAAAAACTTATCACAGACTTTGATCGAGACACGCCTGTGACAAATTAGTTGTCACTCCTATTCCTTTAACGGTCTTTAATAGTGACAAGGCCCATTTGCTAAGGTTTTTGACCGTGATAAATGGCTTATTTTAGTGTAGTGTTACCAATTTTTTTTTTATCCCCATGATTTTTGTAATATACCTAATCAATCTATTTATGACTTTCAGCAAATCAATCGAATATTTTCTGAAATCCAATTTAAAAAATTGAAAATAATTTTTCTAAAACCCAGGTGCATTGAATAATTTACCTACATTAACTATATGTCTGCATTAAATTTTTTAAGAATATTTCACCTTTTATACTGCTGCCTTATTTTAGTTACCCACAACTAGGAACATCTATCTTTTAAGTAATTAACCGATTACCTAGACACTCTGCAAGGAGTTGTAGTCCTGATTTGTGGTTTTCGACTCTACATACCAGGTTATTGTAGATTAGACCATAAGTCATGCATTTACCTTTAAGAGATGAACCATTACCTTTTACTTTTCCTTAGAAAATATGGAAAACGGATTCCGTTGCTATAAAAGTTATAAGTACTTGTAATGAGGATACTTGTCTTTCAGTTATTCCACTATTACCGATGAATATTAACATTCCTTAACCCAAATAGTTGTACATGAGACTTAGTCTTATCCTCCTACCTTCCTTTAGGGAAAGAAGTGAAGATCTATTTAAGCAACTAACACCAAACTTTGCCTATTGATGGTCCTCACTCTTAGATTACGAAAGGGTGTCGAGTTTCGACACTATCTCCAATCCAAATAATCCTTTGTTCAACCAATGATAAAATAATTCTAGGAACACGATTCTTACTTTAGTGTCATCAACCAATCATAGGTGTGTACAAATTTCCATCGGTCAATTCTTAAAAAAATCAATATGTTCCTATAGAACTTCCCCAATGGGGGGAACTGACACAAGTTACAATTAATTAAAAGAATTACGTAATATTTTAAAATGTTATAACCATCTGATGGGGCGATAGATTAAGTTGACACGAGGAACAAATCACATCACAATTTTAAATATTAATGGTAATTGCGGGTTAAATTAGTTTATTACCCCTTGAGTTAGAATAATGTCCAATTACATTTTCAGTCATCGAAATTTATTCCAGTTTAAACTTTAAGACTAAAATGAGTGCAAGAAAGTTGAATGCATTTTTAGATTACTAGAATCATCAAATTGAAAAATCAAACTCCAATTAAAACTCTAGAATAAATTTTATTAAATTTTAAAGTGGCATCCGTCAACCTCCAATTTCAAAATCAATATCGTCAGATATTCCAGTCCCCTTATGAGATGAGATTTCTCGTTGGGAGTTTAAATCCCCCACCTTGAACTAGACATATTCTATCTTTCAATATGTTGTCGGATAGTTCAGGAACTTTTATCTAACATAGTAGGTAACCGACAAATTTTGGTTCCACTCCTAATAACAATAACTCTGATGGGGAGAATATCAAAAGTTATGTCTAAGTGTATACCATCGGTTGATTCATTGAAATCAAACCTACTCCTGTATAACTTCCTTGATGGGAGGACCGAACTCACTAACATTAAATTCGAATAAACAATCACTTAAGAATTTTAAAATATTTTTGATACTATGATTAAAACCATTCGATGTGGGGGGGGGGGGGGGGGGGGGGGGAGGGTCAGATCAAGTTAACACGAGGAATTAATCACATCAAAATTTTAAAAGACCTAAGAAAGCCGTGGGATTTATGTTGAAAAACTTCTCCCACTTAGTATTTTAAATATTTAGGGTTTTGAATATTTATTCATTCAATTCTAAAATCTCGAATTTATATCCTTGGTAACTTCTAATTTACTTGTACAAAGTAAATTACCCGATCTCACTTTTTTAATTTCGAAAAATAAATCCATTTAATATCAAAATAAAACTCAGAAATTAAAATTTAATTTATATCTTTAAATTAATTACCCTAATTTAATTCAATTTAAAAAAGAATAAGTACAACGAACTTTACAGAAAAAATGGTGATCTAGGCCGGTCTCAAAATTGAATCCATGTTGTCTATAAAGCATGTGTTTCTAATTAACAAATTTAATTAAGACACGAAATTATGCAACATAATAATAAAGAGATAACAAACATAATTGAAATATAACACATGAAATTTAAAAAAAAATAAAAAAAAATCTCATCCATCATGGCCTAGTGTCCCATTAAAATGAGACTTCTTTTGAAAATCAAATTGCTAATCTATAAATTTTTTAGGACCGAATCTCAATGATGATTACCCATGACCGAATCAAATAAATTTCCCATTAATACTGAGAACTATGAGCATTGGAAAGCTTATGTGATTTTTGCTTCAATTTCTATGTGTGCGATTCAATCTCAGAATTAATCCAATGATCCCCGCATATTGGGTGACAATTATCTAAGTAGGTCTGATATCTTAATTTGGAGGAATATGCATTAGGGGTAGATTTGATTTCGATACCCCCTTGATAGACTTATAACATTTGTTTCCTCTAGTAAACCTGATCAATATGTTATTTATAATCTAGTGGAGTAGAAAAATAAGTTAGGTTTGAGAATTAAGGAATTGATTAGATGTTAGTTAAAGTCAATTAGTGGCAAATTGATTTGAACAAGCAGGTATCGAGAGCTTAACGTGAGGAACTATATTATGTACCATTATTAGCTTTGCAAACAAGACCCGATTATATCCGAGTGATTTCTAAGATAATTAAATTGAAGTGCAGTCATAATTATTTAGTGGAATTAATTATGATTAAATAAAAAAGAAAATAAATTACGGTAAGTGTAATTTGAGGTTTCAGGGTATTTATTTGGAACTAATATTGTTATTAATCGTGGGTCCTTTGTGAAGTACATATACCCAAGTAATAATCTCATATCTTCTAGTGTATGATCCTCCCTAAAGTCAGATAGGCGGGTATACGCATTTTGAGATGAAAATCCTTCCTTCTGATGGAGATACTATGGTCTCTTTAGGCCTCTTCACAAAAATATGAATAGTATTTTCTCTCGCTCTCTCAAACCGTAATGATGAATCATTATCACAAGACCCATTTCCCACACCTTTATATATAAGTATAAAAGATGGACTTAGGCCAAACTAGGTTTGTTAAGGGTCTGGGCCTAATTACTTGGGTATTTGTACTACACTAGGGACTCTAGACAAATAATTAAATTCACTTCCAAATAAATACTCGAAAATCCCAAATTATAATTATCGTAATTTATTTCCATTATTTATTTCATTATAATTAATTACACCAAATAATTATGAACACACTCCAATTTAATTATCTTAGAAATCATTCGAATACAGTTAGGTCTTATTTACAAAGTCGAAAATGGTACACAATATGGTTCCCCGTGTTAAGCTTCCAATAGTCTCTTAGTTAAATAAATTTTCTACTAATTGACTTTAACCAATATCTAATCAATTCTTTAATTCTCAGACTTAACTTATTTTGCTACTCCATCATATTAAAAATAATTCACTGATCAGGTTTACTGGTGGAAACAAATCTTATAAGTCTATCAAAGGGGTGTTGCAATCCAAGGTATCCTCGAATGCAGATTCCTTCGAATTAAGATCACAAACATACATAGTTATCAGCCAATATACGGGGATTATTTGATTTAATTTAAGGTTTAATAGCACCTATAGAAATAAAAGCAGAAAGAACATAAGCATTACAATCCTCATAATTCGCGGGATTAAAAATATTTGAACCTTTTGAAGATGGTGTAAGATTTCCTTAGTCTAAGCAAGATAGCCCTTAGACTCAAATCTAATCGGTGGTTCTATTAAATACATTCTTGGTATGTATCGATCATAATTCTCTATTTAACTATCACACAATTTTTCGAACCATCAAACAGGTTCCCTTAGTTTGAGATAAACCACTAGAATTATATCTTAACCATTCCGATTAGATGCCAACTCCCTATCTAGGTTGTGAACTTTTTAATAGTTCTAGAACCGAAATTTGAATCTCCTCATGATCAACCTGAAGTCGACTCACTAGAATTTCCACTAAGGCCTATTGATCAACATTTATATGAAATAATATTTTTAAATAAATATGAAGAATTCTCAAAAACTTAATTTTCATTTTAAGACAAATAAAATAATAATTTATTAATCAATAATAAAATATTTTACACATGGTTTTAAGAATAAACCCAGTAATCTCCAACTTAGTCTTAAAGTCATACAGACATGCAATTGACTCCAATTCCTTTTACATGACTGTTGAAAGTCTTAGCTAGTAAGCTCTATGTAAAAGGATCTGCCAAATTATCCTCAGTATAAATCTCGATCATGGTGATGTCGCCCCTACATGATTTTTTGAATTAGGTGATACATGTACTCAATGTGCTTTTCTTTCTGATGAGTCATTGGTTATTTATAATTTACAATCGAAAGTATATGTTTACAATAAAGTGTGATAACTGATTGTACTGAAGGAAGCACACCCAAGTCACTTAGGAAGTTTCGGAGCCAAACAAACTCTTTTGCTACCTCCTAAGCGAAAACATAATCGACTTCCATGGTTGAATCAGCATTACATTATTGCTTGATACTCCTCCAACTTATAAATCCATCTCTTAGGTTAAACACAAATCCCAAGGTCAATTGCCTAGAATCCCTACCTGATTGAAATTCCTAGTATGTCTACCCAGCAAGTACTAGATTTTTTACTCAGTAAACCATCACATAATCTCTAGTAATCTTCAAGTACTTGAGAATGTGCTTCACAATAGTCGAGTGCTCTTCATCTGGATTACACTATAATCTTTGATCATGCTAACATCATAAAAAATATCTAATCTAGTATATACCCTAGCATACGTGAGGCTCCCCACCATCGAAGCATAAGGTATATTCCTTATCCTCTTTATCTAATCCGGTGTATTAGGACACTGATCCTTTGATAAATGAATTTCATGAATGAATGGAAGAAACCCTTTCTTGGAATCCTTTATGTTAAACCTCGTGAGAAATGTATCGATATAAGTAGCTTGGGATAATCCCAACTTCTAATTTTTCTGATCATGTAGTATCTTGATCCCAAGAATGTGGCTAACTTCTCCTAAGTCCTTCATATCAAACCGACTAGACAACCACACCCTTCAACTAGACAATAAACCCACATCGTTCCTGATTATGTGAATATCATATACGTATAGTACTTGAAATACCACTAAATTTCTATTCTTATTCTTATGCACACAAGTCTCATCCATACATTGATCAAAACCAAAATATTTGAATTCCTTGATAAAATTGGATTTTCTTAAGACCATAAATGTATCTCTTAAGATTGCACTCCTTTTTTTCTTGGCCCTTTGCTATGAATTCCATAGGTTGAACTATATAGATGCACTCATCAAGATCATCGTTCAAAAAAGAAGTCTGAACATGTATTTGCCAAATCTCGTAATCAAAATGTGCAATAATGGATAAGATAATTCTGATAAATTTAATCAAGGATACTGAAGAAATGGTCTTCCCATAGTCGATTCCCTCTTTCCGAGTGAACCCTATCTACCCTCTCTTCCTTTTGTAGATCCACCTGCATTCGATGGGTTTTATCACATATAAAAAGTCTATAAGTTCTCACACTTGATTCGAATAGATCAAATACATCTTGGTTATCATAGCCTTAAGCCAAAGCTCGACATCCTTTTATTGGAGTTATTCATCATAGTTACTGGGATCATGTCATGTTCCGTTAGGAACTCACCAAAGTTCTCTCCTAAATACACCTGCTTATTAGGATTACGCCTGACCCTCACACTACTACGTGGCTCCACTTGAGTTTTGGTATAAGTAACACACGTATCCTGATCATCAATTATGCTACCACTACCACTAGGTAGTGTATTATCAATACGACGTTGTATTTTATCCTCTACGGATGATCTCAAATCAATTTTTTGCTTCTCCCCTAACTCTTGAAAGTTAATCTTGCTCCTAGGATTTTGGTTTATCATATAATCTTATTTTATGTACCAGGAATTTATGTGAATTATTACCCTATGCTCCTTAGGATTATAAAATAAACCACCTGTTCTAGCCTAAAAGAAGTAGACCACGTGGATCAATAAAATAATGACACATGTTATCATGATCAGTGGACCCTCAAACAACGCATGAATATGGTTGGCTCAGTTATCTTGCTGGATGACTATCTAGCCGACCAGTCCCATGAAATTGAACAATTAGTCAAATGAACAGACACATGTGGGGAATGCCAATAAACAACATGCCCATGAACATAAATAATATCGAGCTGCCCATATTATTGTGTAAAGATGTAAATACCTAATATATAAAGGTATTCTATCTCTTTAACTTCCAACTACTATAAATAAATTGTGGCCTCTCTTAGCCAAGGAAGACTGAAAACATTTCTCTAAACCCTAGAGAGCTCTTGATAAGGCTGTACAAACTCTAAAAATACTAGTGGAAATTGCACTCGTGGATGTAGGCCCTATATTGGGTTGAACCTTGTAAAAACCTTTGTCTCCCTCTCACTGTAATTCTCATCCCTCTCTAGCTTACTATTTTATCTGTGGTTACATTTATTGGTTTGATTGAGTTAAGAGTATTCCAAATCAATAAACTAATTTTTTACACTAACAGATTGGCGCCGTCTGTGGGAAATGACAAATGAATAATTTTTCCTACCTATTTTACACTGCTGAAGAATGACAAACATTCCAGAAGGTATCCACGTCACTAGAAACACTTTCAGTCCTTCTACCCCTCATGGTATGAGATATCTTCAAGTAATCTGAATGAACATAGCCAAAGGTCAAGAAACAATATAAGAGACAGTAAAACAACTTACTCAGATGCTTCAATCCAGCATAGTCATTACCCTAGCCAGTAGGTGAGATATGTTACCCCTAGCAACTAGGTAAAAATAAGCATATCTAGATATTCTAGATCCTCCAATGGCTAGTCTTATCACCCCAGTGCGACCTCTTCCCTTAGATTCATTGATTACTACAGTGGGCTTTCCCTTTCTCAGGAATGGCCGAGCACCCTAGATCGACTTAGCAGGGGATTAGGCTTTGATCGTTTAGGTCCCCGATCAACTAGAGGCCACAATCATAGGGAGTCTTCCAGATCATGAGATCGCCGAAAAGGATATATCAGGTCAAGAACCAATGTGTGAGGATCCATGCACACCGAGAAGACTTCTCAGGAAGAGAGCTCAACACAAACACATGTCCGAGCCACTAAAACTATGTCTAATAGAATTAATTCGAAAGAGCACCTATAAAAGGTCTCCATTCAACGATTAAAAGATCGTTGCGGATAAATGGTCAAATAAAAAAAAACCTTGCATAGAAGTTTTGTAAAAGTATCACCTTTCATCCCAGCAATTATGAACTACCCAACACCTAACGAATTCAAGCCACCTATGGTCACTCCCAAATACGATGGTAAAACTGATCACGTCCTTAACGTGGAACAATACTAGGCTGCCAATGACATCTACTCAGTCCTAGATGATATGCATTACCGAGCATTCTTAAGAACCATTACTGGGTCAGCGTAAATCCGGTACAATAATTTACGCCTCGTGGATAAATCTCTAACTTCCAACAACTTGCCGAGCTATTTTTTAAGGACAAATTTCCAATCGAGTCAATTTGTAGTATTCGCTTAATTTAGGAAAAACAATTTGAGTAATAGGATAGATGTTCATGTTGTATCCTTTTAAGCCTATGACGTTTGAAGAGTTGAAGACGCAGCGAGCCAGATATTAAAGTTGCATCTTTGTCGGTTTCAAGTGCCATGTTTCGCGTCATCAACATTATTTCATTCCAACGTCTCCAAAGGTATGAATTCATTTATATATATTTAGGACCTTGGAAATTTTTATTATGGGTGTATTTTATAAAATATTTTTAACGACTTTATTTTCTCAAAAAATCATTTTTAGAACTTTTATAAGTTTTTGGGCTTATAAATAAATTTATGGATTTTCTGTAATGTCGTTCGAATGAAACTGGGATCTAGTTCGAACGAGAATCCCAGGTCATTCGAACTAACTACTAACGAGGTTTAGGCGATTTTGTGCTCCAATTTTCTATTTTTTCGTTCGAAGTTTCGTTCAAACGTTCTTGTTCGAACAAGTTTATCTAATGAACTTTTAACCTTGTTAACTTCTATTTTGTCGTTAGAACATAGTCGTTCAAACGACCTCAAAAATTCGTTCGAATGATATTTCAGCGGGGATTTTTTTCTGACAGTTTTTGTTTTAACTTCCCACTCTCCAACTTGGTACAATAGTTTTTAACCATTTCGGGGCTACAGTTTTTGTCAGACTTTTGGAGAGGTTTATACACACTTAGAGAGAAAAAACTCCATCTTCCAAATGTCCCTTTTCATGTGTTTACTTTTGATGAATTAATTTATTCCAAAACACATGTTTACACCCATGTTTGTTTAAATCCAACTTATTTTATATATATACTTGCTTGGAGAGTTTTTGGCACTAGGTTTTCATCTCTACACATTAGAGAGTGCTTGGGTTCCTTCTATACCCCCAAAAGGAGAGTTTGTGTTTGCTGCAGCATGCTCATACGGTGAAAGGCACCGTGTGTGGATTGACGATGATCGAAACCCATCGGTGGATTTCAAGACTGCGGTAGAGTCCGTGGTTGTCGACTAGGCAGAGGTTGAAGAGAGAATGAGCATCAAGGCTTGGATGGAGTCAAGTCATTGTTGTAAGTTTCCCTTGTCGTGTCTTTTATAAAAATACCGTAATTAGTGGACTTGTAGGTCAGGTCGTCCGAGGTTTTTCCCATTTGGGTTTTCCTCGTACATCACCGCGTAGTGTGATTGTGTTTATTTTTATCTTGCAAAAATCACGTAGAAGCATGCTAGGTTAATTAAGATAAAAATTGGTTCAAATCACATTTATAGCTTAATTTGGTGCTAGTTTAACTTTGGGTAAGTTTGGTGTAATTAATTCAAGTCGACATAAATTAATTTGACATTATTCATGTTTGGTTTGTTTAGCCTAACTTAGAACTTTAATTAATTTTGTTTAAGTGAAAATTAATAATATTTGTTTAGTTTCATTTCCCTTTTAGTTTAATTTGATTTTAATGTTGAAGAAAATAAAATTAGAATTTTATAATTGTTAAAATTTGAAAAGAAATTTTAATTTGGTATTTAATTGAACCATCTCATAATTTTGAGAATTTAAAATTTGGGGGCTTTCGCATAATCAAGTGGTATCAGAGCATCCTTCATATTGGTATGAGAGTTAGGAGCGCTAAGTTATTGTGTTTAGGTCCTTTTTGTGTTAGTTTTAAAAAATGGAAATTTCACCATTTTCAAAGTTTCTTATTTTTTATGGTTCAAATTACGCGTATTGAAAAGCGCAAATGAAATCGGTACTTAAGTCCTTAGATGAGAGGGATTGGCAATCAGTAGTTACCAGGTGGTCTCCACCAACGTGCCTAGTTGAAAACGAGCATGTTCTTAAACCCGTAAAGATAACGAGTGAGAATGAACTTAAATTAGTGAATTTTAATTCCCGTGGTTTAAATGCTCTTTTTAGTGCGGTCACGGTGGACGAATTTCGACGTATCATGACGTGTGAAACTGCTAAAGATGCTTGGAATATTTTGCAACTCATCCATGAGGGAACTACTGTCGTGAAAGCTTCAAAACTCCCAAATCTCGCCACTCAATTCGAGACCATTAAAAGGTTAGAAAGTGAGACTTTTGATGAATTTTATGCTAGACTTTTCGACATTGTTAATTCATCTTTTAAATTGGGAGAAAAGATACCCGACAACCGTGCTGTAAAGAAAATTTTAAGGTCCTAACCCAATAGTTTTATTCCTAAAGTGACCATCTTAAATTCTTTACCCACTTTAGCCTCTACGAAACTTGAAGAGCTCGTAGGTGACTTACAAGCCTATGAACTTGACATGTTTACCTCCAAGGGAGAAAAGAAGAAAGATAAGGGCATCGCTTTGAAAGCTCGAAAGGAGGAAAATTAAGTTTCGAATGATGAGAGTGACATCGATTTCTAGGAGATGGCTATGTTTGCTAGGAAGTTTAGAAAATTTCTTAAGTTTAATAAAGATAATCTTAAAAAGGATTTTAAGAAATTTGATAAATCTATGTATGACAAAGCCGAAAAATTCCTTAAAAAACTTAATGAAGATCTTAATAGGGATTAGTCGAATATAAGTTATGGTTGTGAGGGTTATGTCCATAGGGTAAGAGAATGTCCCACTAAACTAAGGAAGGAGGGCAAGAAACCAATTTCATATAATGACACCCTTAGTGATGATAGTGATAAGGAAGACGGACCCGATTCCCCCATTGAGCGTAACTTTATCGTGTTCATGGCAAGTCGTGTAAGTGATAGTGATAAATCGTCTAACGGTGACATCTTAATACGTGACACTTCCGAGGTCAAGATTTGTGTATCCCAAAGTTTTGATGGTAGTGAGAGTGGAGATGAAAGAGAGAGTGAAAATGAAGAAGAAGTTGATGTGAGTGAGCTTCAAGTTGCTTTTCGGGAACTATATGAGGAATCAATAAAAATAAAAAGGGCTAATTCGAAGTTAGAAGCGAGTTTGAGAGAATGTGCTTAGGGCAATAATGAGAGTGCTTTAGTGAAAGACCTTAGGACACGTGAGAGGGATCTTGGAGAGAAGCTTGAGTTTTTTGAAAATGACAGAGATAGACTTAGAGGTTTAATGGAGGCTATGAAGAAAGAGCTTCTTTGCTTTGAAGAGACAAAGTGTTTGCTTGAGTCAAAAATTTCAGAGTTGAAAGAAAAATTGAGAGACTCAAGTCTTATCAAATTTAATTTGGAGTGTCGGTATGAAAAATTAGACAAAATGCTAGGAACTGTCCAAATTAAAAATGACATGGGTGGTATTGGCTTCGATTCCCAAAATGCTTCAACAAGTAAAGCCAAAACCATAAGTTTGGGAGAATCTTCTAGGAACAATTTTAAGGGCTAATCCTTAGGTACTACTTTTCGTCGAGTTTTCACTTGTTCTCATTGTGGTCGAAAAGATCATCTTAGGAAATTTTGTTTCGATCTTAAAATAGGTCCTTGGAAATCCAAGAGTAAGGTCACCGAGGTAGCCAAGGTCACCTAATCCTGAGATTGTCACTCTTCACTTGTTTGGGTTAGGAGATCCGACTTGGTAACTTTACAAAATAGGATTATTGATTCTCATTTACTTGGACATGATACCTCCCTTGCTAAATCTAAAGGTTGAATGTGTTAAGTTTTGTTTACATACTCTAGCTTATGTTCATCATGATATATTTTTGGTAGTTGTATGTTTGTTTATCATTTTCTAGTATTTGCTTCATTATTTATGCGTTGCTAGAATTATGACATGTGTGTCTTTTGTATTTTATTTTATTTTGTTTGGTGTTATTGATGGATACAAAAAGATTTTGTTTTCTTTTGAGTTGAATTTTTTTTGTTTGGTTAAAATTTAAAAAAAAACTCAAAAATTTTTTTTTTTTGTATTTCAACACGCTTTATGTGGCATATACTTGTGTTTGTATCCTATCCCTTTCCTATTCCATGTGGCTAGAACTTTTGGTCAAGATTTTCAATCCTTAAAATGTTCTTTGTCATGCTTGCATGGAGTAGTTGGATTTTGTGTTTCTTAATGGATTCTATTTTTGTATGCCTCATTTCACATATGCACAATCTCATTTGAAATTTAAACTTCACATGTATATTTGAGCTAAGTGAGATGTTCTCCTATCAATTTAGTCATCTACATATTGCTATGACTATGGAGGATTGGTGCATGTAAGAACGGTTTCCTGGATGTCAAAATTAGAAAAATGTGTTTATTCGGTGTAGTAGTTTATCAATGGAATCACGGGTGATACCCCGCCTAATTAAATACCGGGCGATCACTCCTTTATTAAATTAAAATCAAGGTGAATAGTTGGTTCATTCTTAGCATCACTGTCGTAAAAATAACTTTTCCAATTTAAACACCCTAATTAATTAAGCTAAGTGTCAAAACCATTTTTAAACATTACTTTCCAAATTTTATTTTAAAAACAAAGATTTAATTATTTACAACAATTCAATATTAAAGAATCACACCACAATAATTCTAGAACATAAAATCCAAATAATTTAAACATTCAACAACTAAATTCGAACATTAAAACTTAAAGTAAAACATCCAGACAGTAATAAATCCCAAAGTGACAATACTAGAAATAACTGAATCACAAAGTCCAAATAAACAACTGAATAATGGAAAGGGAGACACATGCCCCACTAAATGAATATGCTAGGAGTGGAGTCAAATAAATGAAGTCGTCTAAGCAAGAGTCCTGCAACTCCCACCTAAGCTGCAACGCGTTCCTTCCAAGGGATCCTACGCAAGACGCCCTTGTGCCTGGGCACCTGTAATATATACATATATATACAAAAGAGAAAGAGAAATAGAAACGGGTCAGAGCCCGATAGTGTAAATGATTTAAAATTTGTTTAGCAAGTATTTAAAATGTTTACATGCCAATGCAACAACATATTAGTGTGGCACTCTCTTGAGAAATTATCACCTCTCTTCTAATGTGCACGCCTATCGCACTAATCTTCCCAATGGATTATCTTATCTTATATCGCACTAAACTTCCCAATGGTTTAACTTATCTTAGGTTACTCCTAAGATTTAAAACTGAACAATATAATTGTTTAAGAGGAAAATTTCATTCAGTAACAAAGCTCTCATTTTAACTTTATTTCTTAATAAAGTTTCCCAGTGTCATATTATACTTTTCAAAACAAATATTTCCAATTTGAAGTCATTATTCATTTCTTACTTACCATAACACAGTAGGCAGTTCCAAATTTCAGAATTTCATATATATATATATTAAATACTCGTATAATATATATATTCTAACAGCATCCCACATAAAAATTATGGTGCGGGCATACTCTGCTATCCAATCCCCGTATCACTCGTACTAAGGGAAATACACGTTCAGAATCACTCTCGAACTGTATTAATACATACACAAATAATATTGAGGCGAAGCATAGTTTCCAAGTCCAAGAGGTCAGCACATACCCTCGCGTCTCTTAGGACAGTGACTATCGATTCAATAGCCTGTACCTAGGATTCCTATCTTCTTGGGTAGAAGTCCATATCCCCCGTAAAGGTCCCATCGAGATAAGACTGTCCCAGCACGGTAACCTCAGGGATAGCAAGTAGCGCGGGCATGATTTTCACATGTATATAATATATGCATACACACAGTCATATAAATATACTACTTTTATCATATCAATTTAGGTTCATCCCATAACCCATAATCACGACTTTTATCCTTATTTTCCCATTATTAGTTATCACGTATAACGGTTCGTCTCTAACTTTAATTTGAGGGATTTTTCCAACTTACTACGTAATACTCATGGACTCTATCCTCTCAAGTGTAAAATTCAGTAAGTATTCATTTATGTTCCAACGTAACTATCTTACGCATCTCTCCCTTTAATACCTAGTTTCATCGTCCCTTATATGTAAGTATCCCAAAAATACAACTCTCGTCTTACATTAAGGTCCCAAAATTATTCATATGTCCTACTGGTCTTCTTTCTCTCCCAAAACATTTTAATAAGGGTGTCCAAGAATTATTTCTCATTAAATTGAATTCAACTAATTTA
The DNA here is from genome assembly GCA_949130495.1 of Sambucus nigra. Lineage (NCBI taxonomy): Eukaryota > Viridiplantae > Streptophyta > Magnoliopsida > Dipsacales > Adoxaceae > Sambucus > Sambucus nigra. Next base: position 597,719,446 of record OX422217.1, on the reverse strand, counting down.
AAAAGGGGAAATATGAGTCTGCCAGAAGGGGTTGATCGATCGAGGTCTGGGGCTCGATCGATCGAACCTTCGATCGATCGAAGCTCTTGGCTCGATCGATCGATCAAACAGGTATGGCGAATTCTACAGTTAATCAGTTACGGGTTCTATCACATAACCTCCTCCAAATCCAAACTTTTCATTCCCAATCGCCCAGAAATTTGTACTACTAACATTATAATCTCATTTTATGTATCTTCTACGTAAAGCATGTAAATTTCCGTCACTAGTTATGGATTTATAGGCAAAAACTTCATAAAAATCTCAAGAACCCTAAAATCTCTTTAACATGGTTCTAATCAATCTTTTCTAGAATTTTCTTCTTCTAAAACATCATAATTTCTTGGTTTAATCCTCTACATGTGAATGGGTTTCCAGATTTACATTCAAATCATTACTACATGCGATTTCCTATCTCAAATTTGGGTTTTCTTCCATAAAACTCATCCTAATCATCCCTAGACTAACATCAGTGATGCATTAACGAAAATAAGCAAGATAAACACTTGCCTGGGATTTTTAGAGTTCTGGTTTGATGAGGAATTTGGTGTGGATGCGTTCCCCGTCGCGCGATCTACGCGTTGGTGGTGGTGGCGGTGCAATCGGGTGACTTTTTGGCCTTGGATTGCTTTGGAAGCTCTCTCCTTCCCTCTCCTATGGCCGTCACTTGTCTTTGGTTGTTTTAACCCTAGAAGGAAACCTTAGAAATATGATATATCCCTTGAAATTTCGTGGGTTTAATTACCCAAAAATGTAAAATGTCCAAAATGCCCTCCCGGGGTACTAATTAAGCCTAAAAACGCCCCGAGACCCAAACTAAACCCCCGGGTACACTTTTCTGACTATCTCGACCCTTCCAGACACTTTGGTGCACTAAAAATGACCATAAGAGCAACTTATAATATATTCACTTTTAGTCATCAATATTTAGTCCCGACGCGACACGAGCGCGTCCCGACTCAAATTTCCAAAATTATCATTTTATTCACTCGTGACATTTAATATAACCAATATTATATAATCAATATTATGTATTACTTTTCTCATTAGTAATATTCAACAAATTTCCCATAATTACTAACTCTCATCACGTTAATAATTATAACATAATTAATTTCCGGATTTATATTAAATAATTAATTCACATTAAATTTAATAAAGCCCCAAATTAATATAGCATAAAAATACGGGGTATTACATCACGCTGCGAAAGAAAAAATTACTTTGCGTGAAAAACCACCATTGACATTTGGCCTAAAAAAATTGGCATTATAAATACATCGGCCAAGGCTTGTTTAGTTTAGTTGATATATTCGAAAAGAAAAAGAAAAAGAATATTAATGAGGAAGTTTGGTTCGATGTATCAATGGGTTTGCACAATGACTTTGTATCCTAGTTATGCTATTCTTGTCATGACTCTATTGGTTTATAGAATCATAGAAATTCTAGGCGTGTGTGAATTGTGTATGTTTGTTCATTGAGTTCAATTTATATTGTCACATAAGGCTATATTTATGTGTGATAAAGTTTTGCAATCAAATGAGAACTCCGTGAACTTGTTTAAGTGATTGGGTCTATATTCCTTTAGTCTCTAGTTCACACCCCTTCACTTCCATTTACCACATGTATTTAGACACATTTTTTCCATACGAGTGTGGGAAGCTTAATGTATTTTGTGTCGTGTATGGTGTTTGTACCTATGTATATGTGCGTGCGTGTTATTGGTATTCATTGTGTGTGTGTGTGTGTATATATAAATATTTATATGGTATTTCTGTGTTTTTTAGTCTTTGCTATACTAGCTAGTCCATATTTTCTTTGAATTCATAATTGGTATCTATCTTGTTGTGAATTTTGGTTGATATCCCATGCTTATGTTCAATACATTTTAGTTGGTATCATTTTTTGTGTCATCGCATCATAGTTGGTAGCCTTAGTTATTGTTGTGGATTAGTTGCATTTCATTGTTGCCAATATGCTTTAATGCTCTTGTCATTTTATGCACCATTGCATGTTTAACTTGTTCTCCTTAGTTCATAACCCTTGTGTAGACTTAAGGGGGAGAAATGGTATTTGCTTTAAATTGAGGGGAGAAATAAGTTAGTTTATAATTCTTTAACCTTTGTTTATTCCTGAACAAAAAGGGGGAGAAATGGTATCTAATCCATTGAATTTGGGGAGATCAAACTTAGGGGGAGACGTATTTCTCGGTAGATCACTGTTAGATAAAGGGGGGGAATTAAATAAAGGGGAGAATTTAATTTTATGCACTTTATATTTTCAAATTACATTGCGTTTAATGGTTTGTTTAAGTGTGCATGATTACATTTTTAGCGGCATTATTTAAGTGGTAAAGCTTCTAAGAGTCGAGTCAAGCGTCTGTATTTTCATTTTTTTTGGTGGGATATTGTGTTTAGATGTGCTTGAAAACCCTTCGGATTTTTATGTTTAGTTTTGTCCCGGATTAGCCAAAGGGGGAGATTTATAAGGACAAATTTCTAATCGAGTCAATTTATAGTATTGGCTTAATTCTGGACAAAACAATTAGAGTCATAGGATGGATGTTCATGTTGTATCCTTTCAAGCCTATGATGTTTGAAGAGTTAAAGATGCAGCGACCCAGATATTAAAGTTAAAACAAAGTTGTACCTGGCAAATGGTGTATTTCCATTGCGAAGAACATGTTGATTTGTGATGATTGGGTTTCAAAAAATCACCAAAAAGAGAGGGAAAACCAAACAAAGAGTAAGATTACGGTTAGAAAACGAACCTGAAGAAAAAATCATACCATAAAATCGTACCACATGGGTGAATGCGTGATAGCTTAACCGAGAGAAAGGGAGGCGGATGAGTAAGAAGAGGAGGCTACAATGTGAGATCATGGCGTAAGTATGTGTGTGTGTGTGTGTGTGTGTGTGTGTGTGTGTGTGTGTGTGTGTGTTTGAGAGTGCACGAGTGAGAGAGAAAGTTTACCTGAGGGCGATAATAATGGAGGAGGAGGGCGGTGGCAGAAGGCAGCGATGTAGGGTGAAGGGAAGCACAAGTAACGTTTGGAGGGTTTATCTTGAAAAGGATAGGGAGCCGAAATGGGTGAGAGGGAGAGAGTGTGTAAAACGGCTAGGGTTTGAGGGTAAGGGGGATAATGATGGTAAATGATCTTAACCCTTAATTTTTGAGTGATGTGGCTCAATCACGACCCCTAATTAAGTTATCATCTTATGGAATAGTGTCAAAATTCCACTCCTTATTATATAGATGATAGTATATTAAAGGTATGAAATAAGTTTAAAAAAATGTAACGTGACAACTCTTGCGAGGTGACAACTCTATTTTCACATGGTTTTACCTGGTGCCAACATCATATCGAGGTTGCTCATTGGGGCTTTTATCCCCAAGAACCAAATCAAACCAGGCTTCCATGGGTTCAATTGAGTTTGTTTTCCCCACTCATATTTTTTTTTGTTCTAAAAATCGTGGAACCGAGTGGTTTGATTTTGTATATAGTTTTAATAAACATAATATCAAGAATTGAATCGAGATACAAAGTTACAAGTCTGTATGATATGTTCTCATCTAGTAGAATTTTCTTCATAGAATTTTAAAAATCATCACGTTGTCAAATTTTGTCATGAAATTTTAAAGGAAAATGCACTCTTTTATGAAAATTATAATTTTTTAAATTGCTCTGAAGGAGCAGAGAATATATATAAAAAATAAAAATAGTGGATGAGTGGACCCACCACCGAGACATACAAATAAAAAACACCCTAATGAGAACTCGTCTTGTACAATGATACTATTGTGATCGGCCAAAAAAACAAACAATAAAAATAACTAAAAGACTATTATAAAATATGTATTATAAGTGGATGTTCACTATCCCACATCCCACATCGAAAAAGTGGGGATTTTAGTAGGCTTACCCTGTATTATAAATAGGGGATTACACCCTCATTGTTAACACACCAATTAATGAGAACTCTTTCTATCTCTAAAATTCTCTCTGTGTCCCATTTATTTTAACACGTTATCAGCACGAACAAACTCGTAGCCGTCATTATCAGTCTAAATATTTCTGACTAGAACGTTTCGAATAGGGACACCAATGTTAGTTATTTTTCACAGTGACTGAGGTTTGTGTATTTAGTTATTATTTTTTTTTAAAGATTTATTGTGTATGATTTGATTTAAAATTTATTTAAGGTTTGGGGCCTGAAGTTCTCCATTGACATTTAAAATTTGGGACCAGAAGTTTCCAAATGTCAATTAAATTTTTGTGGCCTAAAGTTCGCAATTGATATTCAAATTTTTGGACATGATAATAACATGTACCATAAAATCAAACCAGAAGTTTTGATTTTTGGGACTGGAAGTTCCCAGTAATTAGGACCTGAAGTTCCTACATGATATTCAATTTTGAACCCAAAGTTTTAATAATTTTGGGGCCTGAAACTTTTGTTAGCATGCCTCGCGTAGGACGAGAACTTGCGTGATTTTGGTAAGACGTTTTATTGGGGTTAAAAATAATTAGATCATATTTATTGGATTCTAAAAATAGGCTTAAGAGTGCCATGGGGTCAAAAGTAAAAAAAATGAATGAATAAATAAATAAAATATTATTAAATTATTCAAAAAAATTAAAAGTGCTCAGAAAATTCTGAAAATCACCATACCGACTCAAAATTTAATTTTGAGCAACTTTCCCTTCTTCGACATCTCCCAATTTATTTTTATTTAGACTCGATTTAGGTTATTTTTCGGTTTGGCCAGAGTTCCTTTTTTTTTCTAAACTTTAATGATTTTGTTGCCTTATTTAAAGGGATGGTGGGCAACTCTCTTTGACCATTTTTGAAGCATCTTTCGGCACAATGTTTTGGCAGCATACATATTGTATATTCCTCTCCTTTTATATACCCCTTGGCCCTTTAGATTTATGAGTTTCGACCTTAGTTTGGAGGTGTGTTCTTGGGGTTGTTTGGATATAGAGCTTGAAGAGGAATTTGTGGATCTTTTGTCGACTAATTTTGATGGTGTAATCTAAATTTCTTGGCAAATTTATAATGGTTCCTTTTGATGGTTGAAGTTTGATTATTTTCATAGTTAGGGAGGGGCATTAAATGTCCATAAATATTTTGTAATCTGGGTCTGAAGTTCCAAATCATAAATTAAATTAATTATTATTATTTTTAGGCATTATACGTACTCAAATAATTTAATTTGGACCTGAAGCTCCAAATATATATTTGTGATCAAACCTAAAGTTTTGACACAATGGGGTGGGGATTTTCAAATCCCAAGATATTAATAAAATTGAACCCGAAGTTCAATGATTTTATGTGTAGAACCTGAAGTTTCCACAAACAAATAGCGTTGACCTGAAGTTCAAATTATTTAAATTTTTTGACCTGAAGTTCCAGATAAAATAGGCTTCCCAATAATTAATTAAAAATTAGGTCCCGGAGTTCCTATGTTACATTTAAATTTCGGACCTGAAGCTCCGAATTGTTGTTTAATTTGGGACTTGAAGTTCCCATGTGAATTTTTTCATTTGGGACCCGAAGTTTCCAAATTATTTTATATTGGGACTAAAAGTCCTCAATTATTGTTCAAATTATTGAACATGACAATGAAATATGCCCTAAAATCAAATTCGAAGTTTTGATTATTTTTCTAACAAGGCAAGGAATACTAAAAGTTCAATCACAATTATTTATAATTTGGACCCAAAGATCCAATAATTTTGTAATCAAACATGAAGTTTTGATTACTTATATAATAAGGGTAAGGATATTATATGTTCCGTAAGGATTATTTATATTTTTCGACCTGAAGTTCCAAACAATTTTACCCCTTATCAAACTTGAAGTTTGAATATAATTGGGCGGTTATTTAACGTCTCTAAATATTTAATGTTATGATACGAAGTTGTCATTATTTATAATTGGGGCTTGAAGTTCTCTAATAATTATTCAAATATGGAAATTGAATTTCTCTGTTCAAATTTTAAGACGTTGAGTACATAAATTATTTGGGCCTCAAGTGACAAAAGAAAATATATCACAATCAAACCTGCAGCTTTGATTGTCAAATTGAAAGGTTATAGACCAAAATTCCCCCAATTATCATTTATTTGTGATATGAAGATTCATATTCAATATTATGAGGATATAACGTACCAGAAGTACGAGAACGTAAACGTACCAGAAGTACAAATTATATTTAAAGAACGATTCGTTCTTAAAGAACGACGAGAATTATCGTTGAATGCCCGTTTTTAAAGAACGAAGAGAATTATCGTGGAATGCTTCCACTTTGTCTTATATAATTCCTTTTCTCGCTCAATGTAAAAATGACGTGAAAAAAACATATATATTGTAACATCGAATGTCACATGTACTAGTTGCAAATGTGCTTGCCAAAATCATTATCCCAGAAGGATAAAAAAAATTTTGACAGCAAATAAATTCATTGCACGCTAGAAGTGTGGCAAACTTATAGGTCCCAACTATAGTAGTTGCAAATGCGCTTGCCAAAATCATTATCCTAGAAGGATAAAATAAATTCTGGCAGCAAATAAATTCGTTGCACGCCAAAAGCGTGGCAAACCTATAGGTCCCAACTATTTGACTCCATGGAAGTGGAGATTAAACAAAAACATGCACAAATAACGCTCTAGAAGAGGTTATACATAAGGCTCCAGAAGAGATTATGAACAAAATGTCCACTTTCTCAAAAACTCCTGAAGAGGTTATTATCTATGAAAAGACACAAGTCCCTGGAGTGACTATAAAGCCCTTAAAGTTGGCAAAGATACCTAATATTAAATGAAATCTCTATCTTTTATAGATATACAAGAGAAAAGTGGCATAAAAAAAGATGATCATCAATGATATAATTATATATGTTATAGATACACAAAAATCAAAGGGCAATGATACTAAAAATTCACGTATTATGAATGAATATCGACAAATAATATATTGGCCAAATTGTGAAAATGCCATGATGGCATAATTCGAGTCTCTTGATATACGTGGTATATTTGGACCTATAGTAGAAACCCCAAAATATGTTAACCCTGAATGTTACGAATGTGTGTTTATAAGAATGTGAAGTGTTAAAACTCACCAAAATTGCATAATTTATGGCACAAGGTTTCCTGAAGAAATAAAATTGATTATATAAGAACATACCATCCCATTTCGACCGTAAGTATTTTCAGATATCTGACTAGCTTAGTAATTTTTTTATATTATGTGAGAGTCTTGAATATTATAACTGCTTATATATACGGGACTTAGACTTAGAATACATATAAAAATCCTAGAAGGATTTTCTTTGCCTGAAGCAAAGATAAGGAGTACGTACTCCAATGCAGTAAGACGTTCACTGTACAGCAGGCAATCCAAATGGATATAGGTACAACCGTCTTAGTAAATATTTGTCTAAGGAAGAGTATGAAAACGATCATATATAAAAATGTGTCATTATAAAATACACTTAATAGATGTGCTCTTGAAGAGCTCAATTGAAATGAAATCCTTAAATGGATATGCTCTTTAAGAGCTCAATTAAAATGCAAAATATCAAAATAAGAAATTTAAAATGAATGACCTTGGGGTAACAACTCTATCGCGGTCTGCAGATTAAGCACATTTTATGTTAAACTCATATCCATTAGTCAAATGGAAAAATCCTGCAAATGCTTTAAGCATACAATTTTAGTATACACATGGTCTCCGGTATTTGGATATTATATTATTCATATCATCATAAAGAGGATGACAAAAATAAATTTGGTCCCGAAATACCATATGTGCATTTTATTATAGTATTTGGTCCAGAAGTACCATACTTGTACGTTATTAGTATATATATATATATATATATATATATATATATATATATATATATATATATATATATATATATATATATCCAATATCTTGGCAAGAAATAATTGTCATTGACTTGCATAGCATGAGACTAATATCAATAATATCATATGATATTTTTATCCAACCATCTACGTCCAGTTAGTTATATAGATGCAGGTTATCTCTAGTATCCTCACAAGGAATAGTCAAAGAACTTATGACTTGCCTCGAACAACATATGTTCATACTACTTCTTATGAAGAAGAGTTATGCAACACACAAAGTCTAGAAGAGTTATGCCATTTGTGACATGTTCATCCATCTTCACCCATGTCTTATGAAAGTCGATCTTATGAAAAAATATGAAATTGAAGTAACAGCGGATCAAATCTATCCACCATGTTAAAGCAACATTTTTTAATATTGTCTATGAGACTGATATGCATCGACTAAACCATCAGAGAAATATCATAATCAGGTGGAGCATTTGATCAGGGAGAGAATCTAAGAACATGATGTTTTTGACATATGTGAGTCGTACTCTTTTTCCTTTAACTAGATTTTTTTCCATTGGGTTTTCTAGTTAAAAGTTTTAATGAGGCAACACTAAGCGCGTCCAACACCGATTCAATGATCACAAAAGTTGTACTATTTTTCCTTTACTTTGGTTTTTTCCCACTGGGTTTTTCCTTTATAAGGTTTTAATGTGGTAACAATCATTGAATGGTGGATATAGTGTACATCCAAGGGGGAGTGTTATAAAATATGTATTGTAAGTGGATGTTCACTATCCCACATCCCACATCGGAAGAGTGTGACTTTTGGTACGCTTACCTTGTATTATAAATAGGTGATTACCCCCTCATTGTTGACACATCAATTAATGAGAACTCTTTCTCTTTCTAAAATTCAATCTGTGTCCCATTTATTTTAACAAAGATGACAAATACATCATTTACCCTTTTGGGTATTCATACTGACTTCTGAATGATTGAATTCTCTTCTAGTTTCTTCAACTCGGGTATTTCTATATTTCTGTGTTTATGTCATAAAGTGCACCATTTGGATCTCCACTCCAAATGTGTTTTCATATTTAACATGAATTTTATGACTATTATATAATTTGAATTAAATGTGACTATTAAATAAGCATGTTGAATCAAGAAACGAAAGAAACCAACTCAAGAACCGATGAGCTGGGTTATTTCTGGTCCAAAATTATGGAACCAACTTACATTGGTTCTAGTTTAATTAAGGAATCGAAACCAACCTAGAATGTGTGATGCAAAGTGATGTCATATTTTGTTGAAAATAACAGCAGCAACTAATATTACTACTGTCCATTTAGCCCAAAAAAAGTGGGAAAAAAAGGGAGCAACACATATGGTTGCATATGTGTGGTTTGGTGTAAATGGTTTCTTTTGCCAACCAACATTGTATTCATTTTCCCCTTCTTTCCTAATTTTCACTGTATATGAGCAAGTAAAGCTGGAAGTTTGAACTTTTTGCAAATTTTTTTCCACAATATAAGTAGCAAGAGCTACTGGAAAGGTTTTAAGTGAGAACAACAGTAATATGAAACAAGCAGGTCCCCCTTTTTTCTCTTTTGAAGAATAACTTTTTTAGGTGTGTGTTGGTTGAACTAGGTCCCATAACATTGGCTTCGTTATACGAAATCTGGTTTCCAGCCTACCAGCAGCAAGTCATAATATAGCGAACGATGGAAAGCTTTTGTGGCGTCAAAATTTTGATTTTAGTTAATTATGTTAATGAACAACTGAATTCCATGCATAAAGATGCATTTAAGGAAATATATAATCATGGGATTTGTCTATAAGAACTAAACTCTTCTAACAAGATGATTTCATTAGGCATCACATTTCTCATGCAATTTAATTTCATACCAAATGAAATTATCGTGCACATGTAAAAATTTACTTATAGAGTACATCAATCATGAAGTAGTGTTATTTTAGGCACATATCACCCGGACAGAATTTAGTCCCGCGTATAGCCGTGTCTCCCACGAGGTTCAACCACTCACAAACTCTCTTATTATTTCCTATAGACACACTTGCCCCCCCATCCCATCACAGCGTGTTTCCCATCTCACTCATCGCATAAATAAACCCTCTCTATCCTCTTCTCCTTAAACATCTACAAACACAAGTACCAATTTTTCATACCACAACTAAAGGCCACACTACTATTATTAGTGTTGGAAAATTGGACTTCAGATTGAAATTAAAAGCTATCCAGATTTTTGGACAGAATGTTTTGAGTAATTTTGAGCTCAAATTTAGGTGGGACCCACACTATGATAATTGTAGGGCCGTATATGAACGCGTTCTCTTCCGCAAGGAGATAAACGTAGTATATTCACATGTTCAATTTCATTAAGTTATGAATGATAAATATGTCCCCAAAGTGACTCACAAAGTAATGAAAGTTCGTGAATTGGATATGTTTTAACTATTCTCACATTGGAAGAGTAGTGTAAAGTTCATGAATTAATAATACCCCAAGTATGGACTAACGCTTGAATGCCTTTGGGTATCCCAACTCTTAGAATGCGAGATGACCTACACTCTGCATGTGTTGGGCTTGGCCTAAAAGCCCACACGCACACGTCCGTTGGGGTCGGGCTCGGACTTATAATCTCTTAAATTTTTGGATTAACTGTTTTGATAGCTAAATTCGGTTTTGACTATTACCAACAGTCAAAACGTTTTCTATAAATAAAACCTTTCCCCTAAAGTTTTAGACTACTGAAAAATTGTCCTCTCATAATTCCGAAAAATGCATCCATATTATTATTTTTCCTCATTCTGTACTGAATATTACTGCTCTGGTTGAGTAGAAAAATAGAAGTTGTGTTCGTCGAAATTCATTATTGTCGTGCTACAAAATTAATTGAAAAATCCGTTCTATCTCGGGAGACAATATTCATCAACCTCAGAGCACATTGGAGGGAATAAATTGTCCGAAGGACATTGTGAAAATTCACACGGCTTGGATTCTTTTCTATTTCTATTATTATTTCTGCAAATTCAAGTAAGTTTTTATTTTCTGTAATTTCGTTTTATTTCTGTAATTATTTTAATAATTCGCAATTCTGACAGAAAATTTTGAATTAAAATATTGTTTTATTGCAGAAATTTAATAAAACAGTTATTATTACAGAAATAAAATTTCTACAATGTTTATATATTATGTTTTAGAAAATAAAAAATTTATTTGTAATTTTTTGTTAAATCTGTTTATATAAAACTTTTAATCTTAAAATAATAATTCTGTTTTGTACGAAAAAAAAATTTATTATTAAAAAACAGTGTGACACAAAAAAAAATTCGTATAAACTTCTGTTTATATTTTAGTTTAATTCTGAATATTATTTAGAATTCTTTTGGAATTCATTTATTGTTAATTATATTTGGAGGAAATTGGTGTACAAATTTTTTTATTCTGTTTTGATTAATTCATTCATATATGAATATTATCATTGATAAAAATTCTGTTTTTCTAACAGAAATGGAATCGCATAGTACGAACAATATTCCTGCTAATGTGACTGTCACTAACACAAATGTAACTACACCCGTATCTATGCCACACAAGGAGAAACCGAAAAAGTTCAATGGGCCTGACTTCAAACATTGGTAAGGACAAATGTATTTCTATCTCACTACCTGCCAACTGGGTAGGTTTGTATATCAAGATTGTCCCTCTATTCAAGAAGGAGATGACTCAGAAAAGGTTGCTGATGTTGATGCTTGGAAGCGTTCTGACTACCTGTGCCAGAATTATATTTTGGCCTACTTGGACAAAACATTGTATCATGTCTACTGCCTGATCAAGGCATCCAAGTAATTATGGCATTCTTTGGAAAAGAAGTACAAAACTGAAGATGTTGGGATAAAGAAATTCACCCTCGGGCGTTTTCTGGACTTCAAAATGGTTGACTCTAAACCAGTGATCTCGCAGGTGCAAGAACTCTAAGTGATCCTCCACGACATTCATGCTGAAGGAATGTCCCTTAGTGAAACTTTCCAAGTTGGTTCAATTGTTGAAAAATTGCCACCATCTTGGACTTTATTCAAAAATTATCTCAAGCACAAGCGAAAGGAGATGAATGTGGAGGAGCTGGTTGTCAGGCTGAGAATTGAAGAAGATAACCGTGAGTCTCAAAAGAAAAGTGAGAAGAATCTAATGGAAACGAAAGTCCATGTTGTTGAAGGTCCTAAGAAGAACAAGCGAAAGCATGATGGGGAAGGCACTTCCAAACAGAACAAGAAGAAGTTCAAAGGCAACTGCTACAACTTTGGTAAACCTGAACACCGCTCAAGCGAGTGTCGTAAGCCTAAGAAGTAAAATCGGAATAATCCTCAAGCAAATCTAACTGAGGGTGAAAACATCGCCAATGACTTGGCGGATATGAATCTTTCTGACGTGGCCTCTGAATGTAACTTGGTTGGAAATATCAAGGAATGATGGGTGGACACTGGAGCCACACGACACATTTGTGCAAAGAAATGGATGTTCTCCACCTATAAGCCTTTGGAAAATGAGGGGAACCTCTTTATGAGGAATTCTTCCACTTCTAAGGTGATAGGATGAGGAAAGATTAATCTGAAAATGATGTCTTTCTGTCGTGGTCTCTGAATGTAACTTGGTTGGAAATACCAAGGAATGGTGGGTGGACACTGGAACCACAAGACACATTTGTGCAAACAAATGGATGTTCTCCACCTATAAGCCTTTGAAAAATGAGGAGAAACTATTTATGGGGAACTCTTCCACTTCTAAGGTGATGGGATGAGGAACAATTGCTCTGAAAATGAATTCTGGAAGAAGAAAATAATCTCAATGATGTTCTTCACATACCTGATAACCAAAAAAACTGATTTATGGATCTCTCCTGACTAAAAATGGGTTCAAGCTTGTGTTTGTGTCTGATCGCTTTGTATTGTCAAAGAATGGCATGTATATAGGAAAGGGCTACCTAAATGAGGGGCTCTTTAAAATCAATGTTCTTACTGTAACCCCAAAAACATATGTTTCAATGAATGAAATTGCTAGTTCTTCTTACTTGATTGAGTCATCTAATATTTGGCATGCTAGATTAGGACATGTTAATTTTGATACCTTGCATAGATTAATTAACTTGGAATTTTTTCCAAAATTTAATATTGATAAAAATCATAAATGTGAAATTTGTGTGGAATCTAAATTAGCCAGATTACCTTTCCATTATGTTGAAAGAATAACTGAACCTTTAGCTTTAATTCACACTGATATTTGTGATTTAAAATATGTTAAAATTGGAGGTGAAAAAAAGTATTTTATTACTTTTATTGACGATTGCACAAAATATTGCTATGTATATTTATTACATAATAAAGAGGAGGCTATTAATGCATTTAAATAATATAATAATTAAGTTGAGAATCAATTAAGCAAAACGATAAAGGCTATTAGGAGTGATAGAGGGGGTGAATATGAGTATCCATTTGAGGCATTTTGTTCTGAAAATGGAATTATTCATCAAACAACCGCTACTTATTCTCCTCAATCGGATGGTGTTGCTGAACGCAAAAACCGTACTTTGAAAGAAATAATGAACTCAATATTATTAAGTTCAGGAGCTCCACAGAACTTGTGGGGGGAAGCCTTACTTTCTGCTAATTATATTCTCAATAAAGTACCTCACAAGAAGACTCACAAGACACTCTATGAATTATGAAAAGGTCGAAGACCTTCCTATAAATATTTACGAGTGTGGGGATGCTTAGCCAAAGTGATGGTTCCTAAACCTAGAAAGGTAAGAATAGGGCCAAAAACCGTGGATTGTGTGTTCATCGATTATGCTACTAATAGCAGTGCATATCGATTTCTAGTTTGTAAATATGAGATTTCGGATATTCATGTAAATACAGTTATTGAATCGGGGGATGCTTCATTTTTTGAAAATGAATTTCCGTATAACATGACCTCAGAATCTGGTCCTTTTAAAAGGACAACTCAAGATACTACAAGTGGTACTCATTAACCTATTGAACCAATAGAGGATGAACCAAGACGTAGTAAAAGAGCAAGAACCTCGACTTCTTTCGGTTCAGATTTTCTAACATATTGGATAGAAAATGAACCTCAATCGTACAAAGAAGTCATATCCTTACTCGATGCTTCTAATTGGAAAGAAGAAATTAATAGTGAGTTTTAATCCATATTACAAAATAATACATGGGAACTAGTGGATCGTCCACCAGTTTCAAAATCGTTAGGTTATAAATGGAACTTCAAAAAAAGGTTGAAGGCTGATGGATCAATTGATAAATATAAATCTGGACTTGTATCTAAAGGCTATAGACAAAAGGAAGGGTTGGATTAATTCGACACATATTCACCGGTAACAAGAATAACATCCATTATGATGTTAATAGCAATATCTGCTATTAATGAACTTAAAATACATCAAATGGATGTAAAAACCGCATTCTTAAACGGTGAAGTAGACGAGAAAATTTATAAAGAGCAACCTGAAGGGTTCAAGGATTCTAGGCAAGAAGGAAAAGTATATAAGCTTATTAAATCACTTTATGGATTAAAACAAGCACCTAAGCAATGTCGTGAAAAATTTGATAATGCAATGTTATCAAATGGTTTCAAAACTAATGAATGTGATAAATATGTTTACTTTAAATACATTCAAAATGGATATGTCATTGTATGCCTAGATGTTAATGATATGCTTATCATGGGTAGTAACTTGTAAATTGTCAAAACTACAAAACAAATGTTGAGTAGTCGATTTGATATGAAAGATTTAGGAATCGCCGATGTTATATTAGGAATTAAAATTTCTAAAACATCGGATGGACTTATATTATCTCAATCTCATTACATAGAGAGTATTTGAAAAAATCAAGAAGTATGATATTAGTCCTACCAAGACACCTGTAGATGTAAATTTACATCTAGTATGAAATAATGGTGAAAGCATATCTCAACTTGAATATTATTGTATTATCAGCAGTTTAATGTATATCATGAACTGTACACGACCGGATATAGCATACTCAATAAGTAAGCTAACTCAATTTAAGAGTAATCCAGGGAGAGATCACTGGAAAGCAATATTAAGAGTTTTGGGTTACTTGAAATATGCTCAAAATTATGGACTGCACTACTTAAAATATCCAGCTGTTCTTGAAGGACATTGCGATGCAAATTGGATATCCGATACAAAAGACTCAAAGTCTAGGAGTGGGTATGTGTTTACCCTTGGAGGTGCAGTCGTATCTTTGAAATCCTTAAAACAAATGTGCATTGCTAGATCGATAATAGAATCCCAATTCACTACACTAGACAAAGATGGAGAAGAAGATGAATGGCTTCGAATGTTTTTAGAGGATGTTCCAAATTGGTCTAAACATGTGCCCGCAATATGTATACATTGGGTTAGTTAATTGGCGAATGGAAGGGCACATAATCACATGTATAATGAAAAGTCACGATATATTCGTCGTCGACACAATACCGTTAGACAACTTCTCTCAAACGAAATTATCTCAATTGACTATGTAAAGTCAAAAGATAATATAGCGGATCCAATAACGAAAGGTTTAAATCGAGAGAGAGTTGAAAAATCATCGAAAGGAATGGGTCTAAAGCCTATAAATAAATAAGAATCAATATAGTGGCAACCCAACCTAGCTGACTGGAGATTCCAAGATCTAGGCTCAATGGGTAAACCGAACTACATTGTATTCAGTAAGCATTGGAGGATATTTAATCCTATCCATTACAAAGATGAGATAGTGCACATCTGCCATGAAATTAGAATAAGTTATTCTTTTAATGACATCCATATCTTAGTATGTCTAAGTGGAGTATTGCATGATACTCTTTATGGAAGTCACCTACGTGAGTAAGAAGGGGGCCACTTCTATGAGAATAATGAAAGGAATATTCTCTAAAATACTCACGGAACCAAGTGGTGTTCATGACCAAAATGAACAAAAACGTGAGAACCAACTGTTTTGAAGAATTATTGTGCGAATACTGTTGTATAGGTTTACAAAAATGGTTGACGGTTCAAGGACATGAAGTCTACCGATTAACCAAGTAAATCTGATAGTATATCACTGAGGAAAGTTCAAGGACACTAGGTTACTACTCCCGATGCAATAATTCTTCAGTTTTACTCAACCTATGTCTGCATCTGCATTAGCATCTGCTCTGTTTTTATTTATAGTGATATATCATTCATGTGGGGGATTATTGAAAAATTGGACTTAAGATTGAAATTAAAAGCTGTCCAGCTTTTTGGATAAAAATTTTCGAGCAACTTTGAGCTCAAATTTAGGTGGGACCCACACTAGGATAATTATGGGACCATATACGAACGTGTTCTCCTCCGCAAGGAGATTAACGTAGTATATTCACATGCCTAATTTCATTAAGTTATGAATGATAATGTCCCCAAAATGACTCACAAATTAATGAAAGTTAATGAATTGGGTATGTTTTAACTCTTGTCCCACATTGGAAGAATAGTGGAATATTGGATACCTTTGGGGTATCCCAACTCCTTGAAGGGGAGATGGCTTACACTATGCATGTGTTGGGCTAGGCCCAAAAGGCCACAAGGGCGTGCGCGCTCCATCTGTCCGTCCGGTCAGCTCGAGCTCAGGCTTGGGATTATAATCTCTTAAATATTTGGTCCATTTTAAATTAACTTTCTGGGCTTTAATTGTTAATTAATTACGAATTTAATTTATTATTCATTAACTGTCTGTCAATTAATTGCCAAGGGTCAATAGTTAACGAAATTAACTGTTTTGATAGTTAATTTTGATTTTGACTATTCCCAACAGTCAAAACGTTTGCTATAAATAAAACCTTTCCCCTACAGTTTTAGACTACTGAAAAATTGCCCTCCCATAATTCCGAAAAATGCATCCATATTATTTTCTTCTTCCAGAAAATATTTTTCCTCATGCTGTACTGCATATTACTATTTTGGTTGAGTATAAACACAGAAGTTGTGTTCGTCGAAATTAATTATTGTCTTGCTACATAATTAATTAGAAAATCCGTTCTATCTTGGGAGACAATATTCATCAACCTCAGTGCACATTGGAGGGAATAAATTATCTTAAGGACACTGTGAAAATTCACAGGGCTCGAATTCTTTTCTATTTCTATTATTATTTCTGCAAATTCAAGTAAGTTTTTATTTTCTGTAATTTCATTTTATTTCTGTAATTATTTTAATAATTCATAATTATGTACTTTTGTATTTCTTAAACAATAGATACAACAATTAGAGTAATGCGAGGTATGCCTTCAAAATGAACCTTTTTTTTACTCTTAATGTGTCAAACACATATTGGGTAGTGTTTGTAGCTCATACGAGTCAATTATAAATACTATTCAATGTATGTTTAACATATCATGGGTAAAAAAATGGTCATTTTAGGGGTATACCTAGCATTATTTCTCTTATTATTAGAGAGTTGAGGAACAAAGTGAGAAACGCAGAACAAAACAGCATCATACGTTATAGGAGGAGCATGCAACATTCTTCGCTTAGCCTTACATGGGAGTTTTTACTTTTGTTGTTATTGATGGTACAGTAAATTCGTCTTCTAGTAGGTTCAATATAGTTTTTTTTAGTAGCATACCATGAGGTGTCCGGTTAGCTTAGGCGTACCTCGACTAATTTCCATTCGCAGTTCATGGCTTTCGCTGGCCAAGTATTATTTTGACAGTGTCAGGGATCGAACTGGGGACCAAACCAAATCCACCCCCAAGACTGTCCCAGTGATAACCTTATACCACTGCTCCAAGAGGCTTGGCTTCAGTATAGTTATTTATTACAAATTTTCTTATTTTGTCCATTAAAAATTTAAACATTCTCTACTTTTTAATATGATTATAAGCTGGTGAAAGGTTTTAATTTTTTCTTGTGGCACTTTATGTCACATCACGCCCCCTCACTTGTGATATTATTTGATTCTAACACGTGAATATATTTATATTGTGTGACGTAGATCAATTAGCCTACTATGATACTACGTTTAATATTGGACCATTCAATTCAAAATGAATTGACATTGGATGGAGAGGTGGCAATATTTTATATATTATTGGGTAGAAATTTAATTACTCTGACGTAAAACTTTATATCTCAACATCAACAACTATATACTAGCAATATTTTTATTGTAATGTAATATGGCATGGCCATGAAAACGATGTTGATACATTGTTTATATTGTGCATATAGTTTTACCATTGTGACATTACTCATTGAGGTATTTTAATGTTAGTCAGTGCCAAATTTTCTCAACATTAGCGGTAGATATTGATTTACTCCTTCCTAATTGTTTTATTATTTAATGGAAATAAAAAAATTATATTTTTATTAAAAGTAGAAAATAGCTCCCAATTTCAAACCATTTTTAAAGGGGCGTAAAACTTTATCTAGTGAGATATTTACAATGTAGATGGAAATTCATATTATGCGAGTTAAAATCATTATTTTTTATTTCTCTTTGTTACTTGTCTCAATGTACAACTATCGTTCTTTTTTTTTCCTAAAATAAATCAAGGCAGATTATAAATCTCACATTTCTACAGCGTTTCTGAGATTTTTGTTTAAGAAAATAGTTTTAATAAAATGTTTAAGTTTGTTGTATATTTACAATTATTTAAAATTAAATTTACTATACTGTATGCTACCATAATTTGTATATTATGTTATCTTTCCACTATCCGCACAAGAAACACACACACACAAAAAAAAAAACTTACTTCTTTCTACCCCTCACATTGTCGCAATTACGTACCCAAAATACAAAGTATCATACTTTATTTTTGATAAACATTGAAAGGAAAAGGTTACAAGGGGTTTACATCACATAGTGATAAAAGCCATAGAGGCAACATAAGACACAACAAAAGCAAAGAAACAACGAAACAACAGATAACGGACGACTCGCAACCCAGCTACATCGTGGGTTTAGCAAGGATCCACCGCATTCCATTCGGAACATCTTCAATTTTAACAAAGGCATCATCCTGCACTTTCGCCTCGCGTGCCAACCAAATACGCACCCTGGATCATACCTCGATTGGCATAGATAAAGTCCACACCCACGACCCTCATGAGTTCATAGCAATCCACTCTAATATTCTCAAAATCAGTTTCACGATACTGCACACCTTCGAAGATCTCAATTATCTCATGTTAATTTTTTTGTGTGGCACTTCATGTCGCATCACACCCCCTCACTTGTGATATTATTTGATTCTAACATGTGAACATATTTATATTGTGTGATGCAGATCAATTAGCCTACTATGATACCATGTTTAATATTGGACCATTCAATTCAAAATGTATTGACATTGAATGGAGAGGTGGCAATATCTTATATATTATTGCATAGAAATTTAATTACTCTGACGTAAAACTTTATATCTCAACACCAACAACTATATACTAGCAATATTTTTATTGTAATGTAATATGGCCATGAAAACGATATTGATACATTATTTCTATTGTGCATATAGTTTTACCATTGTGACATTACTCATTGAGGTATTTTAATGGTAGTGAGTGCCAAATTTGCTTAACGTCAGCGGTAAATATTGATTTACCCCTTCCTAACTGCTTTATTATTTAATGGAAATAAAAAAAATTATATTTTTATTAAAAGTGGAAAATACCTCCCAATTTCAAACCATTTTTAAAGGGGTGTAAAACTTTATCTAGCGAGATATATACAATGTAGATGGAAATTCATATTATGCGAGTTAAAATGACTATTTTTTATTTCGCTTCGTTACTTGTCTCAATGTACAACTATCGTTTTTTCCCTAAAATAAATCAAGGCAGATTATAAATCTCACATTTCTACAGTGTTTCTGAGATTTTTGTTTAAGAAAATAGTTTTAATAAAATGTTTAGGTTTGTTGTATATTTACAATTATTTAAAATTAAATTTACCTATCCTATATGGTACCATAATTTGTATATTATGTTATCTTTCCACTATCCGCATAAGAAACACACACAGACACAAAAAAAAATCTTAATTCTTTTTACCCCTGACATTGTCACAATTACGTACACAAAACACAAAGTATCATACTTTTTTTTTTATAAACATTGAAAGGAAAATGTTAAAGGGGGCTACATCACAAGCGACAAAAGCCATAAAGGCAACATAAGACACAACAAAAGTAAAGAAACAGCAAAACAACAGATAACGGATGACTCATAACCCAGCTACATCGTGGGTTTAGAAAGGATCCACCACATTCCAATCGGAACATCTTCAATTTCAATAAAGGCCTCATCCTGCACTTTCGCCTCGCGTGCCAACCAATCCACACTCCGGATCATACCGGGATTAGCATAGATAAAGTCCACACCCACGACCCTCATGAATTCATAGCAATCCACCCTAATATTCTCAAAATCAGTTTCACGATACTACACACCTTTGAAGATCTTAATCATCTCATGTGAATTGGCTTCCACCAGAATATCCTTTCACCCGCGCATCTTGGCCATATTAAGGCTGTGGTAAAGGCCTTCCATCAGGGCACGGAGGAGCGAGGGAGTGCCCCTAAGCCATTCGTAGAACCAAACTTATAAAGGCCCCGATCATCCAGGACGTAACCCCCGAAGGTAGCAATACCGTAAGTGGGGTCAGTGCAAGCCTGGAGGGCCACCCTAGTCTTTCCCTGATCAACGTGCTCAAGAAGGCTCAATAGGGATTTTGAGACGACATCATACTCAGCATAGTCGTAAGTCTGGCGTCTACCAAGCCGTGCAAGACCATCCACCCACATGTTGTTGGAGCGTCTGAAATGGGTGACTTTTATATCCATTTTCGTCATAATGGCCATACATTCCTCAATAATATTAGACATTGGGTGGTTCTGATTTCCCTGTCTATTCAGGATATGCACAGCATCCAAGTAGTCACTACGTAAGAGGTAACCAGACCATCCCTTAATTTTAGCCAGATTATGACCATGAAGAATTCCCACAAACTCAGCCTTTATGGGGCTACTATCTCCGATGATCTTGCCGTTGAACCTAAGGATCCACCGCTGGTCGTTATTGTTGGCCATCCCACTAGAAACACCAAGATTGCTGAAGGGATCATAACTGTCGTTCGTGAAAATTTTATAGCCTAAAAATATATCATCACTTAAAGAGGTGTTAGGAATATTACCCGAGCCATGGTAAGAATAAGAATTTGGTTTAGAAATAGCATATAGTTCCCTGGCGAGGGTACTAGAGGTGGAACAAACCATAGTCGGGGTGATATTTTTCTTCTAAAAAATGTGTTTATTATGCGCAGTCCAAATATGCCAAAGAGAAGATATAAAAAGGTTAATATTAAGCTACACATAATTATTCCATATATTTCCTTTAAGCCAATCTAAAAAGTAAATATTTTTATGTTTATTCCACTCCTAAGGGGGGAAGGTGTTTTCCCACACAACAGTGGCAAGGTAACAATTTCTGAGCACGTGATCAATATATTCACCATACTCACAAAACTCGCATTTTTAGAACCAGTAAGGCGTCATTTGAATCTCTAAAAATTAATAAGTAACTTTTTATGAAAGATAATCCAGAGAAAGGTTTTGAATTTTTGGGAAATTTTAAGTTTCCAAATGCAATCCCAATCAATCAGAGAGGAAGTATTAAGGCCAAACTTGACAAGGGCATCATAGGCTGATTTTATAGTGAACTTTTCGTTGGCTGAGGGGCCCCAACAGGGACTATCAACTTTTCCGGGGGTGTGGGGTAGGGGGGTTCCCAGGATTAAATTGGTAATGTCACAAGTGAAGGTATCTTTTATCAGTTGCTCGTTTCAGGCCCCATCTTTGATCATATCACAAATAAGAGACATACGGGAATTGTGGTGGGTATTAGAAATGGTGGAGTTGCCAACCCACAAATCTTTAAAAATGTTAGTAGTTTTCCCATCGCCAATAACCCATTTAGTATTCCAAACAATATCAGGTTTGCACTTAAGGATGCCCCTCCAAATATGGGAGGCATGTGCTTTTCTGGTCCAGTTTCCTTGATTGTTATGTGTCTTATACTTTGAACTAAGAACACGAACCCATAGGGAGTTTTTATCATTAATAATTTTCGAACCAATCTTGGAAATAATGGCACGGTTATTCTCTGTGTTAATTCTGAGCCCCAGACCACCCAGGTCCTTGGGGCGGCAGGTGGTTTTCCAATTTATAAGTTGGATCTTCTTTTTTCCTTCCGAGTCACCCCAAAGGAAATTCCAATTAAGATTGTCAAATTTATCATTTATCTTCTTGGGGAAAATGACTGTTTGCATGTTATAGAGAGGGATGGTCGAGGTGATAGCCTGGATAAGCATAGTTCTACCAGCCAGGGATTGGAGATTGGATTTCCATCCCGATAGCCATTTTTGGACTTTTTCAATGATATGGGTGAAATGGTTAGTAATGACCTTCCTATGGATGAGGTTAGTACCAAGGTACATGCCACGGTCCTTCGTGATATTAATTTCTGGTCTTCTACTGATGTTGCACGCATAATGTTTAGGGATATTGGGGTAGACGTAAATTTTTAATTTCGAGAGGCTGAGAGTTTGGATAGACATCTCACAAAACATCTAGAGTGTTTTCATGACAACATCGCAGCTAGCGGGGGAAGCTTCCGTGAAGAGAATAAGATCGTCAGCAAAGAAGAGGTGGGAGATGGTTGGGCCATTAGGAGAGGCCCTAAGACCCTTCCAGTTTCCCTGGTCCACCAGAAAGTTGAAGGCGGCGCCCAGTTACTCCATGCACATGACAAATAGATAAGGGGTGTGTCCATCCCCAATACTCGCAACGGGTGGGAGCGTGAGGATCCTAGGTCCCGCGTGTCCTTCTCGGGAGCGCTTCGACCGTCGTCGTTGAATGAGGTGAAAAATGTAGAGAGATGGAGTCGCCAGTCTATCTTACACAAAATAGACAAAAGAAAGGGAGCCAACCCAAAGGATAGCATCCAAAGACATACTGATGCATACAAAACCAAAATTATTCCGAAAGGGTCCAGAGGCTAAGTTACGAAATGGGAAAGTGTTAGGCACCCATTCCGCCCTTACGGTCTCTCATGGGTTTTTGCTATTTTACTTTATTTTCCCCGTGATATGTGTGCATGTGTATATGTAGTGGAGATAGGAGCCATCGACTTGTACCATGGAAGAGATAAAGCGAATCATCCATAGGAAATTAAAGATAATATTAGAAAATAGGATTTGCGCGATCATCCTTGCTTTGATCGTTATAATGGAATGATAACGTATGTGGAATAATACGCCACTGAGAAAAAATATATGTATATATATGTAATCTAAGAGAATTGAATTTAGATAAAATAGAAAATGGGAAAAATAGTAAAAAATAGTACTCGAGTCTTGGGTTTTACCCTAGACACCTACGTAGCCTAGAGAGGCATCAAAGTCCACGTAGTTCGTATGCAAAACGAGGGGTGGGGTTTATCCCATAAATCCAATCGGGGGATTCTCTTATATGTGTGTGTGTGTGGGCAAAAAGTGTTTTAGTTATGAGAGAAGTGTAAGAAAAATGTGAGAATTCCCATTTGGAATTTATGAGCAAACCCTCTTTTTCTTATTTTTTGGGTTTTTTATTTATATGAAAATAAGAGATGTGCAATAATACTAAATAAAAAGTATATTAGGATATGTGAGATGGGAGAATAAAAGTGCTAAGTAATAAAACAAGTTAATATGAATTTATGGGAATTTAAGGAGAGAATTGAGAAAATTGGACCTACTTGAAGATCTTGCCCTTGATCTTGAATGTTGGAGAGCAGCCCTTGCACTTGGATGATGATGGAGGGTAGTGAATTAACTAAGTTTGATGAAAAGGATGATGAGAATTGAAAGTTGGAAAGGGTTTTGGATGTGGAAATCACGTTGACTTCGAGAGGGGTTTTCTGGATTTTCTGAGAGTGATATCTTTCAGATCTGGGCTCCCTTTGCAATGAGGAGATGGCCTCCTTTTTATAGGCACGGGGCATTATTGATTGGCATAGCCCTGGTCCTGCCAATCGGCAGGTGTGTTTGGGCACACTGCCGATAGGCAGGGTCTGGGACCTGCCGTTTGACAGTGTCTTTCTGGCCTTTCAAAAAATTGGCCACGGAGTGCAAGTCGTTGATCCGAATTGTGCACGGGGTGGAACGTTGGAAAGATAATTTAGAGACCTTTGAAAGTACTTTGGACCGCTCCCGGGTTTAGGAGTTGACTTTGGGTCAAATATGGATCGGAAGTGGTTGTCGGTCCATTGGACGGGGAATTATCGGATGCAAACGGATTGTTCATCCGTATCATAAGTCTGAATCGCATATGGGTCAGACCGTTGGAAAGGATAAAAGATGTACTTCAACATTCCAAAGATTTTGACCCAGTTCAGGGAGTTTACTTTGGTCAACCGGTCCCTGGAAGCATTTTGGTGACCTCTTGAAGTAAAACGGATCGTTCGTCCGTACCGTAAGTCAGAATCACGCACGGGATAGATCGTTGGAAAGGGGATTGAGTACCCTTTGAAAATTAATTTAGTCTTGGTCGAGGTAAAGAGTTTGACTTTGGTCAAACAGATATTGGGAGCGTCCGGTGGCCTTTAGATCAAGTTTCGGGGAAAATGGGTTGTTCGTCCGCATGGTAAGTCAGAATCACGAATGGTATAGACTGTTGGAAAGGGGATTCAGTTCCCTTTGAAGATTCATTCAGCCTCAATCGAGTTGAAGAGTTTGAATTTTTGGTCAAATGGAGTCTGGGTGCACCCGATGGCTTCTAGGTCAGTACTCGAGATATGACCTGGGTTTGTAATGATGAAGGGAGATGATAGGGACCTAAGGAGAGTTTAAGGGGTAACATAATGGGGTGTCTATAGAGTCCCTCGATGGGTGAGTTTGGAACAAATGATAGACGTCAAATAGACACCGCATGATGCTTTTGAAAATAAGATGACCAATTCAGGGGGAGGCCAATTTTGAGGACCTGGGGGTTAAGGATGACCAATTCATAGGGTCAAGGCCGATTTTGAGGACATTAGGGAGGAATAATAGGTATGGTTTGGAGGAAACATTTAGGTTAATTCCTAAGGAGGTTCTGAGGATGGTCGATTCTGCAGGTCAAAGCCAATTCTGAGGACTTGAAGATGAGGGTGACCGATTTTGCGGGTCGAAACCAATTCTGAGGGCTTAAAGATGAGGGGACCGATTTTGCGGGTCGAAGCCAATTCTGCAGGCCTAAGTGGAGATGATCGGTTCTGCGGGTCGAAGCTAATTCTGCGAGCTTAAGTTGAGATGAACGATTCTGCGGGTCGAAGTCAATTCTGCGGGTTTAAAGATAAGGTGACCAATTCTGCGGGTCGAAGCCAATTCTGTGGGCTTAAGGAAACAAGGATGACCAATTCTGCGGGTTGAAGCCAATTCTACGGGCTTAAGTTGTGATGACCAATTCTGCGGGTCAAAGTCAATCTCACGGGCTTAAGTTGAGATGAACAATTCTGCGGGTCAAAGCCAATTCTGTGGGCTTAAGTTGAGATGACCAATTCTACGGGTCAAAGCCAATTCTGCGAGATTAAGTTGTGATGACCAATTCTGCAGGTCGAAGCCAATTCTGCTGGCTTAAGTTGAGATGACCAATTATGCGGGTCAAAGCCAATTTTGTGGGCTTAAGTTAAGATGACCAATTCTGCAGGTCGAAGTCAATTCTGTGAGCTTAAGTTGAGATGACCAATCCGTGGGCTTAAAGATGAGGTGACCAATTCTGCGGGTCAAAGACAAATCTGTGGGCTTAGGTTGAGATGACCAATTTTGTGGGTCAAAGCCAATTCTGGGGGATTAAGTTGAGATGTTCTTTGCGGAACTCTGCCGGGGAAGTTACCTTGTGAATTTGATTTGATCTGGGGAGCCGATGGCTGGGGAAATCCTTGTGATTTTGGAGATTTTGTGGAGGGATGGCGAAATTTCACCGGGGAAGTGATTAAGTGGTCCAGGTTTTGGACGTATTGCTCGGGGAGGTCTAAGACCTTTTGGGCATAGGATGTGATCCTTAGAGATCCTCCGAGGGTTTTACCGGGAGGATATTCACTTGGCTTTTGAGAGTTCCACTGGGGAACTAAGGGTTTCGCTTGATGGAATGCAAAATTTTCTTGGCGAAAATGTTTTAAATCTTTTCGAGGATTTTTAGGATTTTTTAGGATTTTCTGGTATTTTATGGGATTTTTTTTACAAAATTTTAAGGGGGGTGTCGGTCGGCATGGTGCAGAGGGTGCCATTCGATAGTGGCATGAACTTTTGGACTGCCTTGGGAAGGTAAAAGGGCAGTGTCGATCGGTGGTTAAGGGGTCAATATTGATCGGCATGACCCTTGGCATCCTATATAAAGGGGAATAATTCCCTTCATTTTTCACTGCTTCTTGCTTTCTTTCTTTCTGTGATTTTCCTATGCAAATCGTTCTAGCATTCCGATCTCTAAGAAATGGCCGCCTTTGTGAGCATCGCAGCACATAGGGAATGGTTGACTATTGATGAATGGGCGAACGTGGAATGGAGGGACAGGGCGCCTCTTGCATTGGGGAGCGAGAATTCCTTTGACGTATTTGAGCCTATTACGGATGAGCGGGCCTTGCTATGGGAGTCGTCGCATCATCGCTCTTCGAGGGTGGTGAGCCCCGACGGTTATGTAAGTAACCTGACTTTTGGCATTCTTCTCTTTTTTCTTGGTGATTTTTCCTTCCTTCTTGAATTTTTGACAAGGTTTTTTTCTTTTGACAGTCTGATATCTCTTTGAAGAACATGCGTGACCGTGGGACGATGGGGCTTAAGGACGTCTGGGAGCATCTTCCACCCGTGGTGCGTTGGGTGGTATCATCAACGGATTTTGGGAGGTTGGCGTCTGCGCTGGATGAAATTCCTCGTTCGATAGTGGTCTTATGCGCTTTGAGGGAGAGATGGTGGGATACTACCCATACTTTCCATTTAGGCTTTGGGGAGATGACCGTGACTCCCATAGACGTGCAACAGCTATTGGGGCTAGATTCGGACGGAGAGCAAATAGAGGTGGATCGCTCCCTACGAGTCAGTTCAGAGGCAGTGTGGGTGGCACTCGGTGACGTAGGGAGGATAGTTTCTGAGGATTCCATCCGGCTGTCCTTGTTGAAGCATGTTTTGCTGAGTAGGGTGGTTGATGTGGAAGACGGGCTGCAGGTGAGGCAGATGGACCGGTTGTTCATATTGTTAGTGCTAGGAGGTTTCATGGTGGCGTCGAGCGGCGACGTCGTCCATTTGTGGTTCTTGCCGTACTTGAGGATATTTTTTAACATCCCTCTCTATGATTGGGGGAGCCTAGCTTTGGCGACCCTCTATTTTTCTTATCGGTGCTGCCGACAAACTTTTACTGGAGCCACGTATCTTCTTGAGGTATTCTTCAGTTTGTGCATTCTGCTTTCATGCATTCGAATTTTCCTTATGCGCCTCTTTTTTATTGTGAATTATTGTCTTTAGCAGACGTGGTTCTATAAGTTGATTGGGTGCAATACCCAGCTGATTGCCCTGAAGGACGAGATTATTGGGAACTTCTGCCGATTGTATCGATGGCGAAAGGCCAATCGGCAGTCAAAGGGATCTCTTTCACTGGATGCGATGTGTCAGGTCTTGAATGGCCTGACCAGTGGTAGGGTAAGACTCTTTCCTCTTTAGTTTAGGTTTTTGCATGTTCTGATTTTGTATTAACTTGTGCCTGCTGGGGTTTTCAGGTGACTTTTTACCCTTGGGGGACAGCCATTCAGGATACGGGGATGACTGGGGTGAACGGGCAGATGAGGCGTTTGCTGGCGCATGAGTTTGGTCATTCTTGGTATCTTGGGGAGAGGGTGGTTCGGAAGATTACTGAGGAGGAGGTGATGGTTCCACCTACGCAGCCTCTTATGTCCATAAGGTGGGAGTGGCTGTTGTCGAAGTATGCGAGGATCGCGACGATGATCGATGAGTCCTACATATTATACATTGATGCGGCTGCACCGTATGACTATATATACTTTGTGACGAGATGGTTGATGGTGCCCATCATATATGATGCCTTGCCTTTCCTTCCTGCTGGTTCGAGTCGGGCGATGGGGTCTTCCCACAGCGGCGGCAGTGGTGACTTCAGAGGTTCCCTTCATTCGATTGCATACTCCTTCATACAACATTCGGCGAGCTGATTGAGGGATGGTCCCTATGTTGCACCTTCCTCATGCGATGGATCCGGAGGTACTGGGTTTGACAGAGGAGGTTCTTCATCTTGTGGTATACCTTTCTGTTCTTTTCCTCTTTTTGGTTTCTTTTATGTTTTGATCCTTTTTTCTTTGATACTGATTTTTCCTTTTACTTACAGCAAGTCCGAGTGTCTACCACTTGGCTGGGGGATATTAGGGACTGGATATCTTCGATGACTGCCCATATTCGGGATACGATCCTGGTTCCTTCTTTCTTGGTGTCGTCTGCTTCGTCTGGGGAGGACTCTGGCTCGGGTAGCGGTGGTGCATCGTCTCACCGTAGGGGAAAAAGAGTGCGTCGCAGGGGTGGAAGCTCTTAGAGAGAGGGAGAGAGAGAGAATGTGGGTTCGAGCTGAGTCCCGTTGTTTTTTCTTTTCTTTTATTTCCTGCAAAATTTGATGTAACACAAAAGAATATATATATATGCAATGCAATGGGGTTTTTATTATCTTTTGTTAATGGTGAATGCATGCACATGCACTTTTACTTTGCTGCTGAGACCGTAAAAAAGAGATATTTTTGGGATTTGGAGGAAAGTTTTAAAAATGAGAAATTATATAGGGGTGGAAGAGGATTTTTGAAATTCTGTTTGAGAATATCAATTTATTTTTTATTGATCTTCTGATTTTGACAAAAAAGGAAAAAGGAAAATTTCCAAAAATAGGGGGTTGCCGATCGGCAAGACCCTTCTCCTGCCTATCGGCAGTCAAGTCCAGTCTCATCAATTCAAAGCTTTGATTAGTGCCTTCTTCAGCCTCTTATACTTTGTGGGGTAGGATTTCCTCCGATTTCTGCAGGGGTCATATTTTTTGTGAGGGTTTTCGAGTATAAAAAGGGGTAAGGGCGGAGTGTTTTCATCACACCTTCACATTCTTACTTACTTGCCTACTATTTCTTAGTCTTGCAAGATGGCTCTCCATGGTAGCATTGAGTTTGCTAACTACGTCGAAGCCTTGGAAGCAATGTGCTCTTATAATGTCGACTATGATGCTTTCAGTATGCGTCGACTTTCTTTGTGGCGCAACCGGCCTATTGAGTGGAACATGTTGATGGCAACGGTACAATTTTGGTACCCCAAAGATCATGTATTACGCTTTTGGTTGGATGAATTTTTTCCTACTTACGAGGAATTTTTTTCCATACTAGGGATGAATCCCAGTGTTGCTGTAGCTCTTCCTGAGTATTCCCGTTCTCCCAAGGATTTGTTGGTCGGGTTTCTTCGTATTTTGCCTTCGGCGTGTAGACCACTGGTTACTGGGAGAATGATCTCCCTTTCATCGGTGTTAAAATCCGTGCATTTGTAGGAGGCTGGCGATGCTGAATACGTCAGAGCCGTTGTTCTGGGCTTATTATTAAAATTGTTATTGGTGACGGGGGAACTGTTGGTGGACCCACAACTTGCAGCCATTACTTCATGGATGTCATACCGTCGTAATCCTGCGACAGTGATACTGGAAGAGACTTTGAATGGTCTGGTTTCCTCGCGAGAAGGCCGTTCTGACTTTCTGAGGGGTATCCCCATGATGTTGTTCATGTGGTTGTCTGAGAGACTCCGCCTGGTGACTCCTCCGGAATACCCTTTGTCGGTTGTACCCAACTACTTTTTGGGATATTTCATCAGCGTTGGCTTGGACATCGAGAGTTGGGAGAACTAGTTTGTGGATCATGGGACTCCAAATCTGTGCTAGTCAATGCCTTGGTGGGGATAGTTGATGCCTATTCTGGAGCTGGGAGAATACCCGTATGTCCGGTTAGTTGGTCTCACACAGACCTCTTTCTATTTCCCTTGGTGGCTTCGGCGTCAATCTGGCTGGGAACATGTCGTCCTACCTTGGACACTAGACTTCTTTCTAGTAGAAGATGCGGCTTGGCTCTATGTGGGAGAATCGGCGTCCGTCGAACCATCCTTCTTAGTATATTGGGAGAGTTTAGCACATCCCTAGGGATTATATGAAGTGGTTGTGGAGGAGAGTGGTCAGCAAGATGTTGGCAGTGGAGACTGGATAAAGGTGGCTTGTCTTATTTAATACCGTGGAGGGAGGTGTTGTGGTTTTTTTGAAGCTTATTCGGGCTTATCGGTCCATTGAGCGCCTACGACACTCTATTCATGCAGGGGAGGCTCTGGGACCCCAAGATGCAGATGATGATGACGAAGAGGGCTCCTCTGGTAGCTGTGGATAGGACCCTTGGAGAGTTTATTTTGTAATGGGGAATAAATGTGGGGATTTTATTTTGGCTTTTTTAGGAAGGTAGGGGGAGGGATTTATCCGTTCCTTTTCTCATGTAATTTGTACTGTAATTTCTTATTAGTGAAATAAACAAGTTTTTGATCATCTAACTGTGCCTTTTGATGAATTTTGTGTTTTTGAATTATTTATACCGATCGCTAAGGCTTACATAATCCTTTTGTTCAAGTATATGTTAAAATGGACTGTTGTTCTCGGAGATAAGAAAAGAATAGTATTTTATAAAAAAGAAAGGGTCGTGCCCATGTAAGGTGAATGAGCTGCCTACGTACCTCTGGGGTTTTGAAGATTTTTAAATTATTTGAAAATGGTTTTGTAGAGGATCAGGCCCACATAGTTCTGGGTACAGGGAAATGAAGATTTTTTTTTTAGAATAGAAGGGAGATGAGAAGAGTCGTAGCGCGCCGAGATTTAGGACTAGGGGTAAAATTTCTTGAGACGGTCCAGGTTGACTGGGCGAGCCATCTCCTCCCCATCTAAGTCGGTGAGCATGGCGGCACCACCAGAAAGGATCTTCTTTACAAGGTATATGACGCTCCAATTTGGCTTGAATTTCACTTTGGGGTCCCAGATGGGTTCTATTATCTCTTTAAGTGTTAGGTCCCCTTTTCGGACACCACGGTCCTTGACTCTCTTATTAAATGATCGAGATATTCTATGATGGTACCCTTGTATGTGGTATAGCGCTTTTAATCTCCTTTCGTCTAGGAGGGTCAACTCGTCAAGACGGCTTTGGCACTAGTCTTCTTCACTGACCATGTTTTAAGGCATGACGCGTAGAGAGGGATTGTTAGCTCCACGGGTAGGACTGCTTCCATACCATAAACTATAGATTAAGGGGTAGCCACAGTAGAGGTTCAAATTGAGGTTCGATAGCCCCAGAGGACGTACGGGATGCGATCGGCCCAATCTCGATAGATTTTGATCATCTTGCTGATGATGGACTTGAGGTTCTTGTTGGCATCTTCGACTGCACCATTGGTTTGAGGTCGGTAGGGAGAAGATTTGTGTCTCTGAATCCTATACTCGTTGAACACTTCTGTGACTTCTGCCTCAAAATGCAATCCGTTATCTGGTACTAAGTCGTGCGGGGACCCCATATCGGCAGTTGATGCTTTTCTTGATGAATTTGGCCACTTTCTTGGCGTTCAGCACTGTATATGACTCAACTTCGACCCATTTGGTGAAGTAATTAATGGAAACTAGGATGAACTCATGTCCGTTGGAAGCCCTCGATGTAACATTCCCTATGATGTCGATGCCCCAAGTGGAGAATAACCAGGTAGAGGTTATGTTGTATAATTCACGCGGAGGCAGATGTTGAAGGTTGGAGAATTATTGGCATTTGAGGCATCTCCGGATATAGGCGGTGCAATCCTGGGTTATGGTGGTCCAGTAGTAGCCTTGTCGGATGATCTTCTTGGCAAGCATTTGACCGTTCATGTGGGGTCCGCATTGCCCGTGGTGGATCTTCTGCATTGTCTTTTCAATGTCAGCCCCTGTGATATAGTGCAGGCGAGTTCCATCAAAGTTCCTTTTGAGCAGTGCTTTGTGATAGATGATGTACTAGGCACCCAGTCTTCGAAGGGTTGATTTATCTTTCTGTTGGAACCCTCGGGATACCTGCCATGATTGAGGAGGCTCTAGATATCATAGTACCAGCAATTGGACAGCTCAGGATCTTCTGTGGTGACGAGCTTAATGTGGTAGCAGTGGGTTGGTTTGTGTTGATTTTGAACAAGGAAGGGGGTCATTGTGATTCCTTTGGGCATATCGACCATGGAGGCCAAGGTATCAAGGGCGTCGACTAGGTTATCATTTTCTCGAGGTAGGTAATGGAAGGTGATGCCTTGGAATTAGGAGGCTAGTTCTTCTAAGTGGGCATGGAAGGGTTGGAGCTTGTCATCCTTAACTCTCCATTTTCTGATAACTTGATCGATGATGAGGGTGGAATCCCCATAGATGTCTAGCCATTGGATACCTTTCTTTAGATCAACTTTCAGGCCTACTGTGCATGCCTCATATTCAGTCATGTTGTTGGTACAAGGGAAATCCATCTTGATGGCGATGGGAGTGTGGGAGTCATCTGGGGCGATCACAAGTATCCCAATGTCATATCCATTTTTATTGACAGCGTCGTCAAAGAACATTTGCCATCAGAGATTGTCCTGGGTAATGGAGAGGATATTTTCATCTGGAAATTCATAAATCCAGACATCGGCTTCATCCATGGGGTAATTAATGAGGTAGTTAGAGATGGCTCTTCCTTTCATATCTTTCTGCGTGACGTACATGATATCAAACTCAGTTAGGAGCATCAACCGTTGGGCCACTCAGCTTAACAAGGCGGGTTTCTCAAGTAGGTATTTGATGGGGTCCAGTCGCGATATAAGTTTGATGGGGAAGGCGATCATGTAGTCCCGCAACTTTTGGGTGACCTAGACAAGTGTGACACACGCCTTTTCTAAAGCAGTGTAGTTGACCTCGTATCCGACCAATTTGCGATTGGCATAATAGATGGCTCTTTCTTTACAGGAATCTTCAAGGTATTAGGCTAGCAAAGACCCAGATGTAGTATCAGTTATGGTTAGGTATAGGAGCAAGGGGAGACCAGGCCGTGGTGGCATGAGTACCGGGGGTTGGGTCAGATATTGTTTCATTCGGTCAAAATATTCTTGGAAGGCCTCGTTCCAAAACTTAGTTGAATCCTTTCGGAGGAGTTTGAAGATAGGTTCGCAGATGGAGGTTAGTTGGTTGATTAACCGACTGATGTATTATAATTTCCTAAGGAAACCTCAGACTTCTTTCTCTATTCGAGGAGGTGGCATCTCAAGTATGGCTTTCAGCTTGGAAGGATCTGCTTCTATCCCCTTCTCACTGACCATAAATCCCAAGATTTTTCCCTTTGTAACACCAAAGATGCATTTCTGCGGATTGAGTCTCATCTGATACTGTCGCAGTCGTTCGAAAGACTTTTGAAGATAGGGAACATGACCTTCTCTAGTCTTGGATTTGATAATCGTATCATCCACATACACCTCAACTTCTTTGTGAATCAGATCGTGCAGGATGGTTGTGGCAACCCTCTGGTAGGTAGCCCTAGTGTTCTTAAGACCAAATGGCATAACAGTGTAACAAAAGGTTCCCCATGGGGTGATGAATGTGGTATTTTCTTGGTGGTGTGGGTGAATTTTGATTTGGTTGTATCCGATAAACCCGTCGACGAATGACTTGAGATCATGATTGGCTGTGTTGTCCACGACCATGTCGATGTTGGGTAATCGATAATCATCCTTTGGAGAGGCTTTGTTCAAGTTCTGATAGTCTACACACATCCGAAACTTCCCTCCTGATTTCGGCAGAGGCACTATGTTAGCTAGCCACGTGGGATATTCGATCACACGAATGAAGCGTACGTTCAACTGTTTGACCACCTCTTCTTTGACCTTAAGCGACTATTCGGTGCAGAGATTTCTCAACTCTTGTAATCTGGGAGAGTGGGGATCTCATGTTGATCTATATGAGGATCAATGTCGAGCATATCATCATAGGACCATGCGAAGACATCCTAAAATTCCTTCCATAATTCTTCGAGTTGTGCGCGCTCTTGCTCATCAAGGGTAGCCCCTATCCTAATCTCGTGCAGTTTGCTACTAGAAGCGAGGTTAACAATAACAGTTTCTTCTTCATTAACTTGAACGCGATTATGTTATTTGTTATTAACCTTATCTAGATCAGTTAAGAATTATTCATTTGCAAAATCATCATCATCAAAAGTTTGATTAGAATCCAAACAGTTAATGTAAGGCACAACAAGATACTCAAAATCTTCGTTTATTTCATTGATAGGAAAAATAGCATTGAGAACCTCATCAAAGGAGAACTTGATTACATTTTAGCGAGGATAGATAATAAAAGAAGAAATAGGGTAAACATTGGGATTAGGGGGGACTTCAACATATAGAACTGGCGCAGCATGCCAGTTGAGGACTGTCGTATCAGCAACTTTAATCAGTTGGGATGGATCCGGTGATGTAGTTCTTGAGTGAACCATGAAGAGTGTTAGCCCCAGTGTCTATAAGTTGAAGGAATCTTCAGAGTCACTTTCCTCAGTCTTTTTGGTATCTTTGATGAGCAGTTTTACATGGTGTTGGGAATTCTCGACCCATGGGTAGCTGTCTTGGAAAAAAATCTCCATTTCGGGCTTTATCTTCTTGTTTGTATGGCCATATGATGGTTTTGTAAAGCCGTAAAAGGGGAAGTCTTCGCCCTCTTTAATGAATCGTCTATTCAAGGAGTCACCTGGGATAGTCTGGATGCAGTTTAGTCCTCTCTTTAGTCGAGACTGGCGAATCATTCTGAGCTCTTATTCTGACGGTTGATACCCCAAACCACAAGGAGGGAAAGCTTTCTTCAGTTTAATCGGATTAAGTATACCTTGCTGTATTTGTCCTAGCCCCAGTCCGGGCGTGAAGTGCATGTTTTTTAAGATTTGAATCACATTGACATTGCCATGAGGGTCTTATTCTGGATAAACCCTTTTTTTGAAGTCGTCCCCTGCCTAGAGTAGAGGTGGTTCAACTCGGAATCCTGATAGGAGCATATCATTTGACCCGTGCTATATCTCAAGAATTAGACTGTTGGTACTTGCACCCTTGGCATTATTGTTTTTGCCCAAAATGGTGATGACCCGTCCATTGGCGAAGAACTTTAATTTCTGATGGAGTGAGTAAGACACACCCTTGATACTGTGGATCCAAGGTCGTCCAAGCAACAGATTGAAACAAGTTGGGATGTCAATAACTTGGAATTCGACGACAGGATTTATAGGGCCATCCCCTATTACAATCTTTATGGATCCCATCACCTACCGACGGGTATTATCGTAGGCACGTACAGCAGCGGAGGATGGAGCGAGGTCGCTTTCTTTCTGTCCTAAACATTTGAAGGTTCCTAGTGGGAAGACATTCAAGGCAAATCCATTATCGACAAGAGAGAGTGGTACAACCTTCCCTATAACTTCAATGGAGATGTTGAGTGCATGATTATGGTTTGGCCCAATCTTGGGGATTTCTTCTTCGAAAAAGGATAGCATTCGGGTAGAGGTCAAGGATCCGACCAAAATTACCGCTTCTTCTGGTGTGGTAGAAGGAAGAACTGTGGTTCCAGTGAGCAACTTAATCAAAGCATTTCTGTGCCGTAGAGAAGACATGAAAAGCCCTCATGGAGTGATGCTAGCTTGAGTTTTCTTTAGTTGATCGAGGATATTGCTCTCCTCGAGGGTCATCTCTGGCATAGGAAGGTTTTCAGCGCGCTTCCCCTTATCATTGGCTGGTAGTGAGCTTGGAATCTGGTAATACCTCCCTGATCTGGTCATGTGATTTACTGAAGAAGGGAAGAATATGAATCTCATTTCCTTGTCAACCTCGGGTTGTTCCCCCACCTTATTTATTTATTTGAGAAGTTCTTCAAATGATACCATCCCACACATGTGGTCTATCGGGCCAGTTTTATCTTAAGCTTGTTCTTTATTCGAATCTCCGAATTCTTCCCCCCATCCGGTGGAAATAATTTTGTCTTTCCATGTAAAGTCAATGCATTCCACAACTTCAACAGCTTCTTCATACAGGTCTTCCCATTCCGTGGGGATATGTAAGGGTGAAGGGACCAAACGCCCTTGTAGCATCAGAGTATTAAGTAACTCAGTCATACTGAAAATATCGTTGGTTTGACTGAATATCTCCGCTATAACCTGGACAACATCATCTAAGATGACTTCATCGGTTGGTACTACCCAACTGTCTCACTCTCGAGCCCATTTCCATGCTTCCAAGAATAGCGTACTTAAGCTCTGGCAATCAATGATCATCCGTGAGGGCAATTTCAGCCCGAACTCTAGGAGTTGGTTTAATACTTCTGATAATTCCATAATTCCATTTTCAGAATGGGTACGGACATCAATGCGTGCTCTGGTAAGGAGTGACAGTGCCTGATCAGTGAGGCTAGCAGAGTGTAGGAGGAAATGTGGGCAGGTTTAGAGAGGTTTAGGAGAGTATATGGGTGTGATTTGAGTTGGGGGATCAAATCTTGGGTTCATTTCTAGGAAGATAGCATTGGCATGATTTGGGAGTGGGTTGTGAGTAGTGTTTGGCTTACGATTAGCTGGTGGGGCAATGGTACCCCGATCAATTAGACCTTGGATTACGTTTCGAAGGTGAAAGCACTGGTTGGTGGTATGGCCAACTGTTCGGTGAAAGGCGCAATGGGCATCTTCCTTGAAGTTTCTTGGGAGAGGATTTGGCAAAGGATGGGGATCCAAGGGTTTGATAAGGTTTCGGCTCAACAAGGCTAGATAAACTTTAGAGAGGGGAGCATGGAGCGCGGTGTATTATTTTTAGACTAGGATAGGACGACTTTCTGGTGCCCACGAGGTGGTTGGTTGAGAGATGCTGTTGATGGTTGAGACTGTAGCACTGGCAGGCTTATCATATTTTCTGGGGGTGAACTGTCCGGACACCTTCTTTGGTTCGACATCTATTTTAGCAAGACCTTCCTCGATTTCTACTCCTGCTTCTCTGAGAGCTCGAAAGTGGGGATATTATTGTCCTCTCATGGTTGCTCAAAAATGGGGTAAGAAATTCTTCTTCACTATGGTGACTTGTTCTTCCTCGGAAGGCCGATTGGTCATGGTTGCTGCTTTTTCTCTCCATCAGGCTATGAATTTACTGACTGATTCCCCAGAGTTCTGTTTGAGAAGCTCTAAATCACGGCGGGTGACCTCAAGCTCTTCATTGTATTTGTACTGTGACATGAATTCTCGGGCTACAACCTCCTAACTATGAATTCTGGACTCTTCGAGAGATAAAAACCATCGGAGGGCGCTATCCTTCGGAGTTTGCTGAAATAATTGGGCCATCACTTCTTCAGAAGCCCCTAGTAGAGTCATGGAATGGTGACAGCTGCGGAGATGAACAATCGGGGGTCCACTTCCTCCGAATTTCTCGATATTTGGCATCTTGAAGATCTCGCTTTAGGATAAGGAGACATGTGGGTGTAGTCCATGTAATTCCCAGAGATTCTGACTTGGTCAAACTTCTTGGTGAGCATCTTGAGTTCTTCTTTTCCCTTGTTCAACTCCTCCTCTTTCGAATCAATGATCATAGGCAAGTTGGCCCCATGCTGGGCAAGGTTCGGCATTGGACGCTGGGCAGGTGGTGACCCATTAGCAGGAGGGGCACGTGGAGCATGCTGATATTCTTTGGGAACCCATATAGGCTCGGGTGGATCCATAGTACGAGGGAATAGGGCCTCGGGCTCTTGAGGAACGAGAACCTAGTTTCGTTGCATCTCTCGGACCTCAGTCTGGAGGTTGTCAATCTTAGATACGAGCTGAGCTAGGATTGCCGTCATATCTGGTTGCACAATGGGTACTTGAGATCTGTGTTCTCCAGCGAAGGTAGATGGATTCTGGACTCGAAAGAAGTAACAGGGGAATGGATGAAACTCCGGGGAGATTTGACTAAAGACCGAAGCCAATTAGGAGCCAGGCCAAGGGCTTGCATCGACGTGAGAAGAAGCAAAATGGGATTTATTTTTTTTTTGAGAAAAAGGATGAAAATATTTTTGACATTTTGTTTTTAGATTGGAAAACAACATGTTTTTGGCTTTTTGATAAAGAGAGGAGAAATGTTTTTGGATTTTTGATAATTAGGGGAGAAATGTTTTTGGATTTTTGATAACGAAAAGGAAAAAAAACATTCGGGGTATCGCCCAGCATGATTATTATAATTATTATGTTCTCACTTGTATTAAATTCTTCTAAATGCAAAATGAAATGCCAGACGGGACCCGAGCCTGGAAAAATTGGGTTTTTAATATATGCAAAGATATGGCTGGACTTGTGACCAGGCTCACGGACAGGGTCCAGTTTTAAAAATGCACGAAAATTCAAGCGATAGGCCGACCCGAAATTTTGGTAGAGTTTCGGGTTGAAACCAATAATCTTATATGTATGTCCTAGGCTGAACACCTATATGTGGGTATACAATTAGTTGGGTGAATTGGAAAGGGTTCCCCCCTTTGGCGTGACTTCCACGATATACGTCTTGCTCTTGCGGCCAATCGGTACGTGTGGACAAGCCATTTGATATACCTGAGTGTACGTGAATTGCCTCACCATATGCCTCGTGGGGACGGTACGTGTGAGAGCGAATTCGATATACTCGGCGTATGCGAACGAGTTCCCAGCGATATACCTCCCACATGACTTCGATCAAGCGGTACGATGCAGGGGAACCGTTCGATATACGTCGAATGTACTTGGTCAATGTAAGGTGAGAGTCATATCGCTTAGGCGAACTGCGCCCTTCCGGAACAGCGCCCATCACTAAGTGACCCTCCAGTTACTAGAAAAAATTTGGTCAATCACAATGCTCTTTGGTGATGTCGTGTGAATCATGCATGATTCTCTTATTAATATCTTATGAGAATGTCTTTCTTGATCATGCCAAACAAGGAGCAACATATAAGTACCAAGGGTACACCAAGTATGGATGGGTGATGCGTGCAACACATGGATATATGTGATCCTAGGTGCATGTGGTGCGAAGTGTACATGAAGAATTTTCTACAAGTGCGTGAATAGAAGCATAAGCATGGGATACGCATGAAAAAGGGGGACATGCAAAAATGGGTGAAAATATCAACAAATATAACACCCATGTAAATAGAGTCTAGCCCTAAAAATAATATCCCCAGCGGAGTCTCCACTGTGGCCATCCCCGATCCTCGCGGTGGGCTGGAGCGTGAGGATCCTAGGTCCAGCGCATCCCTCTCGGGAGCTCTTCGTCCGGCGTCATTGAATGAGGTGAAAAATGTAGAGAGATGGAGTCGCCAGTCTATTTGACTCAAAACAGACAAAATAAAGGGAGCCAACCCGAAGGACAGCATCCAAAGATATACTGATGCATAAGAAACCAAAATGATTCGAAAAGGGTCCGAAGGCTAAGTTACAAAATGGGAAGGTGTTAGGCACCCATTCCTCCCTTACAGTCTCTCATGGGTTTTTGCTATTTTCCTTTATTTTCCCCGTGATATGTGCGCATGTGTATATGTAGTGGAGAAAGGAGTCATCGACTTGTACCATGTAAGAGATAAAGAGAGTCATCCGTAGGAATGTAAAGATAATATTAGAAAATAGGATTTGCGCGATCATCCTTGCATTGATCGTTATAATGGGACGATAATGTATGTGTAATAATACGCCACTGAGAACAAATATATGCATATATATGTAATCTAAGAGAATTGAATTTAGAGAAAATAGAAAATGGGAAAACGAGTAAAAAATAGGACTCGAGTCTCGGGTTTTACCCCGAGACGCCTACGTAGCCTATAGAGGCATCAAAGTCCACGTAGTTCGTATGAAAAACGAGGGGTGGGATTTATCCCATAAATCCAATCGGGGGATTCTCTTATTTGTGTGTGTGTGTGTGTGGAAAAAGTGTTTTAGTTGTGATAGAAATGTAAGAAAAATGTGAGAATTCCCATTTGGAATTTATGAGCAAACCCTCTTTTTCTTATTTTTTCGGTTTTTTTATTTATATGAAAATAAGAGATGTGAAATAATAATAAATAAAAAGTATATTAGGATATGTGAGATGGGAGAATAAAAGTGCTAAGTAATAAAACAAGTTAATATGAATTTATGGGAATTTAAGGAGAGAATTGAGAAAACTGGATCTTCTTAAAGATCTTGAGCTTGATCTTGAATGTTGGAGAGCAACCCTTGCACTTGGATGATGATGGAGGGTAGTGAATTCACCAAGTTTGATGAAAAGGATGATGAGAATTGAAAGTTGGAACGGGTTTTGGATGTGGAAATCACGCTGACTTCGAGAGGGGTTTTCTGGATTTTCTGAGAGTGATATGTTTCAGATCTGGGCTCCCTTTGCAATGAGGTCATGGCCTCCTTTATATAGGCCCAGGTCATTGACGATTGACATATCCCTAGTCCTGCCAATCGACGGGTGTGTTTAGGCACACTGCCGATAGGCAGGGTCTCGGACCTGCCGTTTGGCGGTATCTTTCTAGCCTTTTTGGAAAATCGACTGCAGAGTGCAAACTATTGATTCGAATCACTCACGTGGTGTATAATTGGAAAGGTAATTCAAAGACATTAGAAAGTCCTTTGAACCTCTCTCGGGTTCAGGAATTGAGTTTGAATCAAATGTGGCTCAGAAGCGCTTGTCAGTCCATTGGACGGGGAATCATCGGACGCAAACGGATGTTCATCCGCATGGTAAGTCCGAATCGTTCATGGGGCAGACTGTTGGAAAGGTTAGGATATATAACTCGACATTAAAAAGAGTTTGACCCAGTTCGAGGAGTTGACTTTGGTCAACCGGGCCCTGGAAGCATTTGGTGACCTTTCGGAGTAAAATAGATCGTCCGTCCGTACCGCAAGTCATAATCGTGCATGGGATGGACCGTTAGAAAGGGGACTCAGTGAACTTTGAAGATTCATTTAGTATCGGTCGAGATGAAGAGTTTGACTTTGGTCAAACGAAGCCCGAGAGCGTCCGGTGGCCTCTAGATCATGTTTCGAGGAAAATGGGTCGTTCGTCCGCATGGTAAGTCGGAATCACGCACAGGACGGACCATTGGAAAGGGGATTCAGTGCCCTTTAAAGATTCATTCATTGTCAGTTAATCAAAAGAGTTTGACTTTTTGGTCAAACGGATCCTGGGAGCGCCTAATGGCTTCTAGGTCTGTACTAGAGGTATGACTTGGATTTGTAGTGATGAAGGGAGGTGCTAGGGACCTAAGGAGAGTTTAAAGGATAACATAATGGGGTGTCTACAAGGAACAGGTGGTCACCCCGATGGAGACCTCTCTATGGTTTGAACTTAGGGAGGGGAGCCCCATTCCATAAAACAGAAGTGGGCGCACTAGTAATACAGTTAAGAATGAGGAAGCTGAGATTAGGACTAACGTTAAACCATTTAGGAACACGATCCAAAAAATCCCAGTTGATTTTATCGTAGGCTTTCTCAAGATCGATTTTTAAAATGGCACCCCCTTTATTTCCTTTCATCTTGTTAAGAGAATGAATAATTTCCCGGGTGATGATTATATTATCTGAGGTCTAGCGACTAGGTAAGAAACTCGCTTGATTAGGGCTAATAATCCTATAAAGAATCGGACGGAGTCTATTCACGATGATCTTGGCCAGGACTTTATAAGGCACATTGCATAGGGTGATGGGTCTGAATTGTGTGATACTTTCGAGGTTGTCAATTTTGGGGATCGGGGTGATGTGACTATCATTCGACTCCTCAGGGAAAGTCAAAGCATTCATTGAGAAAATTAAATAGATTAATTTTGGTAGTCTCCCAGAAAGTGTGATAGAACATAGGTTGGATGCCATCCGAACTAGGGGATTTTAACCCATTCATGCTAAAAATAGCCGTCCTGGTCTCCTCAATGGAGAGTGGGTGGTCCATGATATTATTATCGATACTTTCAAAGAGTGGGTGGTTAAGGTCAAAAAACATATCGTTATGGTTAAGGTTGTCGGTATTGGAAAAGAGAGATGTAAAATAATTATTCGTATGGAGGGAAATGGTAGCACTATTATCAACCCAATCCCCATTGATTTTTAACCAATCAATCTTATTATGGAGTCTTCTGATAATAGTGGTTGTGTGGAAAACTTTTGTGTTTTTATCTCCCTCACTAAGCTATTTTATACGGGATTTTTGTTTCCAAAAGAGCTCATCGTGGCGCAGAATGTCATTATAGTCATCTTTTAGTTTCTTTTCAAGAATATCTAGATTATGGGGAAAATGCTTTTCTTGGGCAATTTGGATAACATTAAGTCTTCGCAGAAGGCACTTCTTTTTATTATTGATATTACCATAGATAGGCTTGCTCCAGTGTTTTATTATGGGAATACATTTATCAATGTTTTGGTGGAAACTAAGGTTCCCATTCCAGTTGTTCAAGATAATATTATGGAAATTAATACGCTCAAAACAGTAGGCAAGAAGTTTAAAAGGGAAGGGAATAAATATAAAAGAATTTTTACCTTCGAGGCGTATGAACATGGGACAGTGGTCGAACGCAGTACAGGGGATATTTTCCACAACTGCATCACAAAATTGTAGGCTCCAGGCAGGGTTGGCCATCGAATTATCAAGTCTCACCAGGGTGTTAGCAAACCCATCACGACTGTTGGTCCAAGTGAGGCATGGGCTCGTGCTGCCAAGGTCCGTAAGGTTGAAACTATTCACATTCTTGATAAATTTATTACATCTAGGGTCATTTTTATGTGTGGAGTAACTTTTTTTCTCAGAAGAGTTAAAGTGGTCATTGAAGTCGCCCGTGGCAAGCCACGGGGTATCAAGGTCGCGGGCAAGCATTTTGAGGTTGTGCTAAAGGTCCTGACGAAAGGCGTAATTCGAACATGGATAAATAGCAGAGAGGAGCCAGTCGTCATAGACTTTGAGGGTGGAAAGGAGATGTATGTCTTGGTCGGAGACATTTATGGTATGAGATGTATAGATCTTTGGTTCCACATAACCCAAATTTCCCCGGAGCAGCCTCTAGTTTCGGAGCTTTCCCAGTTGGTAAATCCTGGCCCCTAGAAGAAATTAGAGAAGTTGTGGAAAGTAACTTGGGTTTCGATGAGGATGATAATAGTAGGTTTAAGGTTATTGCAAAGTTCTGCAAAAGTGGGATTGAATAAGGGTTTCCCTGCCCCTCTACAATTCCAAGTTAACATTGACATAGAAAACAAATTATTAGAGGTGGGGAGTTCCATAGAAGGGGACCAAGGCATGATATTTTTAATCATGTTGGTGGATTCCATGGTGAAGCACATTTCCAGTAGCCTCCCATTACTTGACATCTCTCCCCCCATCCCCTAAGGTTCGGAGAAGAATACGTACTTGTGCTACATTCCATCGAATCCTCGTGTGGATGGACATTTCTGATTCGAGGTCTAGAATTAACTCCTTCTTCCCCCTTGCATTACCAGGTAGTGTATAGGCAGATTTCCTATCATTGCAACAGGGAACAGAGAGGCATCCATTGGGGGTAGTAGGGAGGTCGGGAGGATTACCAAGGTTGGGAGCAATGGGGTTAAAGAGTTTGTTATGGGACTGGTGATTTATATGAGTTAAATTATAGGTGGGAGGGGGTAGAAGAGTATTAACTGTGTTATTAATGAAATTGTTACTTGCCATATTAAAAATGCAACTAGTTGGAGCAGTTAGAATACTTACCTCGGCACCATCAATCAATGAGGTACTTGTAATCATCGTAACAGTGGGTGTCATTAAGCCATTAGATGTAACAATAGTATCCTGAGTCGTCGTATCCCTGGAAAGGTGCATGCTGCAGTTGATGTTGTTGGGAGAGCGGGCAGTAGGCTCATTGTACAGTTCATTAACTAGCTCCACATGGTTATTGTGTTTATAAGGGTGTGGATCCATACCCCTCATAAGGTCTCCTAGGACGACAACACTTTGACATTTTTTTATACTGTGGAGGTTAATATTATAGTTTGAGGAAACTTCCTTCGTATTAATGCGTGTTGTAGATTTCATCTTCTGTGCACTTAATGGGACAAAGGGACGTGACTGGATTTCCTTCGTACCCATTTTTAGGCTAGTGAATCTGTTGCTACCATTACCCTTATTAATATCTTGTTTTTAGGTTTATCATTTTCGAGAACGCGTCTGGTAATGTGACTTTTTTTTACTAGCATCCAAGGGCCAAAGCAGTTATCTGGTGGGTTTTCACCAGTTAAACCCGGTGTAACTTCTGAGGTGTTAGTAGCTTTGGAAATGTTGCCGTTGGGAGAAGCTGGGGTATTGGGATGACTAGAAGGAGCCAACTCTTCCGACGGAGGGTGGTTTGGAATATTTGGCGATGATGTGGCACACTACGTGTTTCTTGAGGCCGAAAAGAACTCGCTTTTGTCACCAATTCTTCCATAACGAAAGCAGATATAGGGTAGAAACTCATATTCAATGTGGTATTTTCTTCCGTCCAGTTTATATCACGGCATAAGCGGTTTTGATATATCGACCTCAATACAAATACGGGCATATTT
Source organism: Sambucus nigra (assembly GCA_949130495.1). Taxonomy (NCBI): domain Eukaryota; kingdom Viridiplantae; phylum Streptophyta; class Magnoliopsida; order Dipsacales; family Adoxaceae; genus Sambucus; species Sambucus nigra. The sequence continues at coordinate 597,674,812 of OX422217.1, read as the reverse complement.
TCCCTAGTTGATGAGACGGGGTTTAAGTCGGTTTTGATAGGTCTGCCAAGATTACTACCTATATGAAACAGAGTTTTTTTATCGAACCATTCGATTAGAATTCGTGGGATTCCTTCCCAAAGAGCGGTAGTGACATTGGAGGAGTCCATAGGGTTAAAGTTTGGAGTCCAGTTTCTCACTATTAGATAGTGGCCATTAATAATCCAGGGACCCCCAGTTAGCACATTTAAATAATCATCTTTCATGGTGACTTTAATAGAAAATGGACCTTCTCTAACTCGATAACCCCATATTCTCCCTGGAGGTTCCAAATAAACGGTACCTTATTGACTATCATCTTAAAACCAATGTTTCTTCCAAGTAGACTAACAATCACGCTTTCTTTTCACATTTTTTGGAGTTTATCCATATGTTTTGGTGGGATAGTGACGGTAGGGCAAAGCGGATAAGAGCCTTCTTCAGGATCATGGTTAAGATCAAGGTCACCTTGTGAACTTAGTTCCATATCATCATCGGACTAATTACTAGTATGTTCATAAAAATAAATGTCTAAGTTTTGAGGTTTCTTATTCTCAACAACTTCTTTGTAGGACAAAGGAGTGGGAGGTTTGTTATTTGTAACCTGTGTAGGGTTTTTCAGCTCAGTTATAGGTCTAAGGTTATCCTTCTGCATCAAGTGGGAAGGGGGAATACTTTCACATTCCATTTCGATCACTGACTGTTGACCCACGACAGCTGACTCGTCATGGTCCTCCTTTTGTTTTCTTTTTACTATGGACTTGAATATCTTTCTCGTCTTCCTTAGAGAGGGTTGATTCAGAAGTTGGAGGCCGACATGAAGATCCAGCACCCCCACCGGTATGCATGGGGAGATAACGGTTACTTAGGGGAGACCCCCTTTACTTTCTCTCTCTAGTTGTGCCGTTGAATGAATAAATCATATAATAACAACACTAGGCACCTGTAAGCATGATAAAAACGTGATTAGATATTGGTGTGAAATAAGAGAGATTTGTCTAGAATATCTAACCACATGACAGCTCACAACAATAGCTCTTCCTAACAGGCTATTTCCAGTTGTAGACTCTTTTTTTTTGGGTAGCAGTGTTGACTCTTTCATATATGTTGAAATTTTGAAATTTTGTTTGATCAAGCGTTAATTTCTATCACTAAATAAAACACCTAAAAATTATCACTGAAAATACTAATCTTATGTTAAAATCCCTTTTCGTGTTGAAACAGTCGCAACTAATAATTTATAAAAACAAAACTGTGGCAGTTTCATAATAATTAACAATTTTGTGAAAAGGTCCGGACCAACTTCAAAACCCATGAAATAGAATCAAACATTGCATAACCTTAAGCTTCTATATGATATGCATAGCTGGGCCTATTTATTTTAAAAAAATGCACTTACAGCCCTGTAAGAATAATTTTTCTTACATTGTTCATAGTATAAAGTTAGGTTAATTTAGCATATCCCGTTACAAATCGCCATGCAATTGAGAAGACAAACCGATCTAATGCATCTCCATGTTTTAACACTTTCGACATCCCAAAAGGTATAAAACGATTTAGAGTTTGAATTAATTCATAGAATTATAATTGGGATGTTTAATTTTTATCAAAACGACGAACAAGACTTTTAATTTTCGAAAAATATTTTTTTAAGACCTGTAGGCGGAGTTTTAAAAACAATATTTCTTTTCATTTAAGTCGTTCGGGCGACATTGTTGTTTCCTTCGAACGAGATGCAATGTCGTCCGAACGATCCCGCCGCCTTAAGAATTTTTTATTCTTATAAATACCAGTTTGGTGAACCATTTTGTTTAAGACTTTTGACGAAAATGTTACTGTATATTCTGGGCAAAAGTTCTTCAAGTTTTGGGTGTCAAAACACTTTTTAATTCACAAACACAGCGTCCTTGAATATAATTCTAGTGAATTAGTTTAGAAACCTAGATTGTTTTGTATCTATTTTCATACACCTTGTGGAGAGGCTCTCCATGGATGACTAGTGATACCTGTGGGGATTCATTGCTGACATAGGCTGAGGTTGGGCTGAATTGGGACTGCATGTTCTTGTGGGTTTGCTGCAGTTAATCCATTACAAATTTCATTGTGTAAGTTGTAAGTTACGATCTACTGTTCATAGTGAAATAAAAGGTTTTACACAAAAGGTTTTTTTTCCTGAATCTTGGCCTCCTCATATTTGCGTATTTGATTTATCCATTTTATCACATAGTTGCATGATTAGGATAAATAAGATAAAATCGGTTTATAAAGTCTCTTTCACATAATTAATATTGGTGTTGAAATCACCCTTTGTGAGTGTTCTCGCTTTCTCGAATTGGTATCAGAGCGGGTTACACTAATTTATTGTGTTTGATCTTGTTTACCGCCTTTTGGGTGATTGTGTTTTTTCATCGCTCCTATGCTTGTTTTTACTCTCGATGGATTCCCCTTTTTTAACGATTTAAATAGTTTGAATTTGATGCTTGCAAAAAGAATTGATTTTTTGGAAAAAGAAAATTGTCATTTTAAATTCGCTATGGATCTTTTGCAAACGGTTCAAAATCAAAGAGATTTTTATCATGAGAAATTTGTTTCTTTGGACCATGACTTTAATGCTTTAAAATTTTCCAAAAATGATAGTGATAATAGAGCCCTATTTTTAGAAAAAGAATTGTAGGACTTTAAAAATGCTAGGGTTTGTGTTTGTACCAATAGGGATAAAAATATTTTAATCGATGAGTTTGTTTCATGCAAGGAGATTCTTAGGGATAAGTGTACGTATTTTAAAGGAGAACGTGATAACTTTCTAGGAATAATTGAAAATTTATAGGAGTCCATAATTTTGGAAGAGTCTAATTCTTTGCTTGAGTAAAAAACTTTGGAGTTAAAAAAAGATTTGACAGACTTGAGTAGTATTTGTAGCAATGGTAGTGTCTCACATGTTTCTAATGCTTCCGTTTGTCAAAGCCCAAACCATTATTTATTTTAGAGGGTCAACCAATCTCAAGGACGTTAGAAAAGGTCAACTCATAGGTGTCATTCCACCCATTTACACATGCTCACATTGTGGTAGGAAAGGGAACCTTAGACATTTTTGTTTTGATCTCCGAAAAAGTCCTAGGAAGTTGAAGTCTAATGTTCCCTTGGTTCCTAAAACCCCCATGCGTCATTGCACACCTATTTGGGTTAGGAAATAACTTATAGCGACACTAGATGGCAAACTAATTTATTCTCACATGCTTGCACATGATTCACCTCTTGCCATATCATATCATTGATTGATTACATGGTGTGTATACTTTTTGTATTATATTTTTCTTTTATTGAGTCATATTTGAAAAATACAAAAAGATTTTTTATTTTATTTATATTTTTTGAAAAATACAAAAAGATTTTATTTTTTTGGAAAAATTGAAAAAGATTTTCGGTTCTTTGTGAGTTTTAGTTTTACACAATTGGTGTGGAATATTGGTGTGTTTGAATCCAATTCTCTATGCAATTTCCATGTGGCTAGGACATTTGATTATGACTTTGGATGCATATATTGTTCTTAACCATGTTTATGGAGTTGTTTCAACATCGATTTGCTTTACGGATTCGACATTGTACATGCCTCCACACACACATGCACGAGCTTATTGGATTTTGAGTTCATGATGTACATTTGAGCTTGGTGAGATGTTATCCTATCAAATCTTGTCATCTTCATATTTATTTGACTATGGAGTATTTGTGCCTATAATAACCGTTTACCGCGATAATTAAAATTGAAAAAATGATGAGTGTCCAAGAAAATTGGCTACGAGAGTGTAAAATTGACTCGTCGTAAAAGCCACCATTTGAAAAGAGCCCTAAAGAAATTAAGGCAATAAAAAGTATAATATGCCAAAAGGGGGGCCAATTTTTTTAGTTTGATATATTCATTCAAAAGAAAAGAAAACAATTATTTTGAGGGAGTTTGGATGAAAATATCAACCGGTTTGCACAATGACAATATATCCTATTTAGGCTTATTTTGTCATGTTGCTATTGATTTATAGAATCATTAAAATTCTAGGCTTGGGTGCATTGTGTTTGTTTTGTTCAAATTAAGTTCAACTTTAATTGTCACTTGAGGCTAAATCTTAGTTTGATAAAGTTTACTGGTCAATTAGAACTTTTTGAGCACATTCATTCCATTCCACACATTTGGACACATCGATACTCTACTAGTGTGTATGACTTATATATTTTGCGCCTTGGTTTTTGGTCCTTTTTACCTATATATGTGCTGAATTTTCTAGAATATATTTATCATATATTGTGTATAGTATATGATAACCTTTGGACTTGTGGCGAGGGGACATCGTTGCTTCTAGGAACCGTTAGGACATCTTCTCCATTGGGAGTTATTGGATATGTGTGATAAAAATTCTGACGCCAAAACTTAAACATGCTGAAGAAGGCAACCCTTTCTATTCCACAGGAATCACTTCGTAAATGATGTGGCGCTATCTTTTTAACTGTCAAGACGCCTCCTGAAGTGTCACGTGTTCATTTGAAATGATTATAGGCGCCCTTGCACGTGTGGTGGTGGGAAACTCAACATACGGGTTCCTTAAAAGGCTTCAAACGTCTCTTTTTTCAAACCCTTCTATTTCCTTCATCATCTTCAAGATCATGTCTTCTTGAGAGAGAAAAATGTTCAAAAACCTCCATTGTTGTCCAACTCTTTACCCAGTTTGTCCCCTCTCCCATCTTTTGCGCCTCCACCTGTGGTTGTGCTCCTACCTCCTTATTTCTAGCCCTTTTTACCCAGCTGTGTCATTCATAGCCATTCTACTATGGCTTTTTCAAGTGATTCTAAGGTTTCCACTACCACTGCTCAGCTAGGCTCTCCCTCTGCCACTTATGGCGCCGCTGCTGTCCCTAGCGCCACTGACCTTAATATTGCTCATCAAGAGCAACTACGCTTCTATCGCTGGGCTCCCATCTTTGGTGAAGATGACAAATTTTATGATGCATGCAAGACTTTCCATTTCTCATCCAAGTTTGACCCTTTACTGTTGGGTGATGAGGATATGGATTCATCAAAGTGGGGTTATCTTCCCCCAGAGGGGACTCTGCGCTTTCGTTTAGACCGTGGTGGCTTCCCCTATTCTTAGATTGACTTTGAAACACCTGGGGGGTCACCAGCCCATTTCACTACCTGGCATACACATATGCATAGTTCTTACGCTGCTACCCTTACAAAGGTTGGGCTTCATCGAGCCTACTGGTTTGGGGAGTTCACCCTTTCCAAGCACAACACGGTGCTCCAAGTGCTAGTTTCCAGATGGAACATCACAACTCACATGTTCTTTGCTGCGTGGGGAGAGTTCACTATTACATTGGAGGATGCCTGTGAGCTCCTTGGGTTTGAGCCAATGGGTGAGTTCACATATCACGATGAGGCCCTGATGCCGAAGAGGTTGCTGATCGAGTTGTGCTGGATCAAATCTGTCGCAGTTGCACTGGTTCCTCGAACAAAGCCACATTTACTCCCCCTCATCAGCTATTTTTTTGAAGCTCCGACCTCGAAGGATGTCAATGATGCAACGGGTTGAGGTAGAGGTACATCCCTGGAACTACCAGCCTATATACTTGTGTTTCTTTCACGCTTCTTCCTGACTGGGAAACCCAACGATCAACCCAGGAGGGACCTTATAAATATTTCCATTCGTTTGTCCAGGAGTTTCAACCTTCCTCTGGCCTCTATTGCCTTGGGGTCCCTCTATACCTGGTTGGATCAAACCCATATTGACATGGCACGATCACTGGGTCATTACAACTTGGCCAATTTTGCCAACACCATCATTTTAACGGGCTTCCTTTACACTCGTTTTCCTGCCATTGCCGCCAAGTCTAATTCTCTACATGTGAGCCAAGGTATCAAGCCCCCAGGCCTCCTATATTTTCATAAAAAACAAAGTTGAAAGGAGATAATGACGATTTTTGATCATTTGGACTCCTTTGTGATGAGGCCATACAGTGGGTCTATATTTGCCCATGGTTGGGATTTCTTTCCTTCTGCAGCCTCAACGGTCAAGTTCATCCCAACTGTAGAAGATCCCTCGCAGTCCGTAATACTTGTATTCACTCCTGGGTTTCTTCCTTACTATACTGAATGGGGATACACCTCAAAACCCTACAAACCTGACAGATGAAGAAGGCACTTCGGGTTTGATCAGGGCCCCCCTCGACCTATGTTTCAACACAACCACTAAAGGGCTACTTTTGCTGAAGCTTGCACCTTCTATACTGCAGCAACGATGCTTGGTGTGACTTCTACCATCGATGGGCGAGTCACCCTTCCTAGTGCCACTAGGAAGGGGGACGTATCCACCTCATATGCCATCGAGTTCCGTTTGGGGCAGTTGAGAATGATTCAAGAGAATATTCAGTCGCCCCCCCCCCCCCCCCCCCCCAATATCCCCCAGTCTTTTCTCTCTCTTCTTCTGAATTGGTTCTTAAGGGGAACTTCGTGCTTGGAGTTGAGTTTCCCTTAAGTAAAACCATTAAAGAATCTCCCCAGGGGACACCCCCTCATTGCCCAATAATCCCCACTGCCACCATGAAGCCCAAGTCCGTTGCAACTCCCAAGCAAACTGCCCCTTCGACCGAAGCTGTAATAGGAGAAGGGCCTTCTCAGCCACCTGCTAAAAAGACCAAGAAGTCCAAAGGTGGGGTTTTCATCGAAATATAAGTCCCAAGATCAAGCACAAACTCCTTTGGAGGCACTCGTTATTGCCTCCGTTCCCCCTGCCCTGCCTGCAGAAAAGGCTGAGGAGTTGAGAAGGAAGGCCCGGGCAGAGATAGAATGAATAAATGTTGAGTTTTAATAATGTGTTGTCGCCGTTCCCCCTTCAGATGCCTTCCCCATGATTGTGGTTGATCCAACTAAGCAACCGACTAAGAGGAGAAAAAGGTCAAGGGTACCTCAAAGTGCTGATGCAACGGGCGCAAGGAAGAAAAATCTGGGCACTAAGTCCCAGAAGAAACGGACAGCCGAGATACCTCCATCCCTCGCTCCCACTGTTGATGCCTCCTCTCCACCTTCACCAGTGGTTATACCTTCTCGTTCTCCCCCCGGATCTCAGGTATGTGTACATGTTTTATTCTTGTTCCTTTTTCTTAAGGGAAACTGCCTTTGCTTATTTCTTTGATAACATTGGTGTAGGGAGTTGAAGAAAGGACCAGTCCCCTTGGTTCCCCCGTGAGCCATTTCATTGGGGGGGGGGGGAGTTTCAGTGTCTCTCAAGAGGATACTACTCCTTCCTGTTCTCCCATTATAGGTCTCACCTACTCTCGCCGGTTGTCCTCCCAACGGGCCAAAGAAGCTGCTGCAGGGGTTGTTACAGTTGGATCTATTGAAATATCGGGCCAATCAGAGGCAACTACTCCAGCCTCTTCTGAATTACCATCCGAGCAAGAGGTCCCTCTGCCCATCGTTATGGTCGAGTAGAGTGCTCCTGGGGTAAATTTCTTGTTAAGTCTCACGTCTTTTCCTTCTCCTATTATTTTGTTTATCATTCTGATATGTTGGAATGTTTTAAGTGGAAGTGGTGTCTCTGATAGATAATATTCTCCTTCCCACTGCGTTAACGAGACCCCTGACTGCAGTTCCCCTTTTTGGTGCCATAACGGGGGTAAGTTAGATGTATTCATGCCCCTTATTTTTTCTTTGTATTTACTTCTTGTGTCCAACACTTGGTTTTGTAATTGCAGCTTTTGCCAAGCCTTACCCCACCCTTTGCTCTTAGTGGCCTTTTCCTTTCCTAGGCCAAGGCTGATGCTGCTACTACTCATGTTAGTTCTTTTGTACCCACTGGCATTGGGGCATTTCTTGAAGGTCCAACATCTTCTTCTGATGATACGCCCGTGTTGGCCTTAGTACCTTTTATTGGCGAGGGAAGTTTGCCTACCGTTGAGGCTTCTTCAGCCAAGGGCCTTATTAAAGATAGTGAGGTAATGAGCCTGCCCCCAATGGTTTCTACTATTATGGCCCCCGTGGTTACTACCGTTCTCGCTCCTACTACTGCTGAGGTACTTCGCTAATTTCTCTGCATTTCTCAGTTTCTCAAACTTCACCTATGTTTGTGACTTAACAATGAAAACACTTGTTAAGATTTTTACATAAACTCCACCTATGTCGGTGACTTAACAATGAAAATGCTTGTTAAGATTTTCCATAAACTCCACCTATATTGGTGACTTAACAACGAAAACACTTGTTAAGATGTTTCATAAACTCCACCTATATCGGTGACTTAACAACGAAAATGCTTGTTTAGATTTTTCATAAACTCCACCTATATAGGTGACTTAACAACGAAAATGCTTGTTAAGATTTTTCATAAACTCCACCTTTAACGGTGAATTAACAACGAAAACACTTGTTAAGATTTTTCATAAACTCCACCTATATCGGTGACTTAACAACGAAAATGCTTGTTAAGGTTTTTCATAAACTCCTTATTTCCTCTTACTGTTTTCAGGTTGCTTGGGAGGATTCACCACCAGTTCCTTCGCCCATTGCCTCGCCTCATCGGGAACCTATCATTTCAAAAGGTTCTAGCCATAATGATTAAGGTTCCACGACCGGTGTTGCCACTGAGAGAGAATCTAGCTGTGAGATTCCTTTGCCTGACATGGCTCCTCACGCCTTCTACCTGATGGTGCTTCAATGTTCTCCTCAAATGCCCGCCAACCATCGTTTGGTAATTGAGCAGCTTGTAAATCATCATCCTGAAACATTGACGGTGGATTGCCTGCATTGAAATATCTCCGTTATGAGTTACAGGCTTTAGGGCATGGCTACCGTCGTTGCTAAAATTGCCAACACCCCAACCTCAAATATTACCCGAGTCCTCCTTAAACAATTTTTGGGTTATCTGAGGGAGTTTAACGGCTTCCGTTTTGGTTGGCTTATCATGCATTTGAAGACCTTTAAGAGTCAATGACTGTACACCCAGAGGGAACTCCTGTGGAAATATCAAGAGGATCAACGGGCCGAGGAAGCTAAGTTGGCAGAGCTAGCACCTCTTTTTGGAGCTATTGACCAGGAGGTGGAGGACATCGAAGAAGCTCTACCTCTGGCGAAACTAAAATGAGAAAAACTCCTTATAGAGCGCACGCAAGCACAGATGAGGTTGGAGGTTTCTATTAATGCCCAACGGTCTTGCCCTTCCTCTTGCCTTCCTGGAGATTTTTTCTCCTCCCCAGATCTATGGTTTCTCCTCGGCCAATGAGCTTTTGTATATACTTTTTTTTCTTTTTCTCTCCTTCTTATGTAATTCTTGGGCAATAGCTCCCAATTTTATAATTCCCCAAAGTTTATGAATAAAGAAAGATATTTATTTTCTCATGCCATTTCTTTGTGTTACAACTGTTTGCATAGATTGTGAAGTTCTGTAATTCTTTCCTCTATACTTGAGTTATAATAAAAAGAACTTGCATACTCATCATAAAAAGAACTTGTGTATTCATAACAACAGCCAGATACATCAGTGGTCCAAACATAATTTCACATGATAGACTTTTAACCATTTATTATTAATCTTGAATTGTTTATCTTCTTCCATCCTAGAAATTAAGCAATAGCCTGAGTCATGAGCTTCTTTTACAATGAAAGGCCCCTCCCAATTTGCTACAAACATGGGTAGAGGAATCCCCCTGATGTGTTTCACTGCTGCTTTTAACATGACATCTCCTTCTACGAACTTCCTTGGTCTCACCAAGTTATCATATGCCGTGGAGAGCTTCTTCGTATACATTTGAAAGTGTTGCATCTCATTATCTCTGTGTTCATCCAACGCTTAAAACTGCACATGTCTATTCTATGGGAGCATTCTACTTCGCAAAGCATAGCGAGCAGAGGGTACTTCTAACTCCACTGGGAGAATCGCCTTGGCCCCATAGACAAGGGAAAATGGAGTATACCCTGTGGGCTTTCTCTTAGTTGTTCGATAGGCCCATAATACAGCTTGTATCTTATCGCCCCACGCTCTTGGGAAATCCTCCATTATTTTAGCCAAGATATTAACCAAAGTTTTGTTAGTTTCTTTGGCCTGACAGTTTCCCTATGGATATGCCACCGTTGAAGTATAATGGACAATGGAGTATTTGTCTATGAGCATCGTTACTTCTGAATTGACGAAAAGGGTTCCATTATCTGAAAGGATAACCTTTGGGATCCCAAAATAGCAAATGATGTATTCTCTGATGAAGTTTCTCACCACCCCCCGCTGTTTCCCTTCTCAGTGGTATCGCATCAACCCACTTTATGAAGCACTCCATTGCTACTAGTATCAATATCTTCCCTCTCTAAGAAGGATGTATTGCCCCTACTAGGTCGAATGCCCAAGTGTGAAAAGGATAAGGCGTTGCCAGGGAGTGTAGGTCTACCAATGGGGCATGGATCATATTTCTATGAAGTTGACAAGCTTTGCATTTTTGAACGAACTCAGTAGAGTCTTTCTCCATTGTTGGCCAATAATACCCCAATATTATCAATTGGTCATATAACTTGGCCCCTCCTATGTGAGCTGGATTGTGCGACTGCTTGAGGACCTCGGTTGCTTCTTACTTTGTGATGCAACACAATAGCCTATTAAAGTATCCCCTTTGATAAAGCTTCCCCTCCTGAACATAGAATCTCGGGGCCCTCCGCTTGAGTCCCATCGTGTCAATTTTTTGTGCTGGGGCAACTCCATCTCTGATGAAATCAATATAGGGTTGTCTCCAATTAGGTTGAGCTTCCATGAAATGACATTCAGCTCCTTCTAAGAATAACTAGCATTTGTCGCATTTTCGTTGTAGCTCCGTCGCGTCCTGTTTCATTCTGGGCCAAAAATACCCCTCTCTTTGCATTCTTCTGTAGAGGGGTATCTGAGTTGTCTCGCAGTTCTCTTCATGTGTTTTCTTCAATCTCCGCTCTGCCTCTTCTAGAATGATGCACCTCGACAACCATCCTCCTGCATTCCTGTAGTAAAGGTTTCCCTGGTTCGTGAAGTATTGGCCTAATTACCTCAGCTCCATCGCTCTTTCCCAGATTCCAATTTCCCTCTAATCTTCCCCCTCCAGTCTACATCATCCTTCATTTGTAGAATTGTCTATACTATTGAAGGAGTTGTTCTTTATTGGATCACGATGGTAGTTGTATCGTTTCTCATGACCATTTTCTGGGCAATGGTGTCATAGGCGTTTGGGTGACAATTCATCGTTCTGGGCCGCCTCTTGATCTTGGTCCGATGGAACTACCAGAGGAGCCTCTGAATGATTATTTTGTATGGTGCCAGGCTCATGTGTTTCAATGCGTACTCTCCATTCACTTACTGAACCACTAAATTTGAATCACCTTTGATGCAAACTGAACGAATCCCCCTTCAAAGAGCCTCTAGCAACCCTAGCACCAATACTTCATATTTCGCCTTGTTATTAGAACAAGGGAAATCTAATTTGTAGGAAATCCAAATGTCCTCTATTACTTTTAAAAGAATAAACCCTACTCCTCCTTTATTTTTCGCCGAAGATCCATCGAACTACGTTATCCATTCCTCATCTGTTGCGTCTAGGTGATTGGCCTAAAAATCGTCTCCTGGAATACTTTCTTTGGGTGGCTCAAACGTTCCTGAGGGGAAGATTGCCAACAGATTGGCGTAAGCTTGGTTTTGATCGCGCGAGGAACCACACACTTTAAGTCATATTCAGAGAGGATAGGGAACCACCTAGCTTCCCTACCAACTAATATAGTTCTTTCCAACAAATAATTAATAGGATCAGATCTTGTTACAATATGAATTGTAAAAGACAACATATAATGTCTAAGCTTTTGTGCTACAAAGACTAAGGCTAAACAATGCCTTTCCAAGCTACTATATCTGACTTTTGGCCCATGTATGATTCTGCTGAGGTAGTTGACCGGTCATTCTTCCCCATCAATCTCTTGCGCCAATAAAGCTCCCACGGACCTTGTGGTGGATGTGAATTATAACTGTAATGGTATTCCTGCTTGTGGGGGAACCATGATCTGTGGTGAAACGACAAGCTTCTTCATCCCAGTGAGAGACTCCTGGTGAATCTCCTCCCACTTAAATTTCGTGTTCCCTCGCAGCAACTGCATCAACGGATGTGTTATCTCACAAATCTAAGATAGGAGACTTTATGGAGGAAACTCTTCAGCTCCTTCATCGTCCTTGGACTTAGCATCTCTAAGATCGCTCGCTGCTTGTCCTGGTCCATCTTCACCCCTTGTCGATCAACTACGAAGCCCAGAAATTTCCCACTTGTCATCCCAAAAATTCACTTTAGTGGGTTCATCCTCAATTTATACTTCCTACATCGGGCAAACACCTTCCTCAAATCGCCCAGATGGGACTCCTCCTTCATTGATTTGGTGACCAAATCATATACATAGAATTCTATAAATTTGTGGAAGAAGTCATGGAAGATGGTCATCATTGTTCTCTGGTAAGTAGCCCCAGTGTTCTTGAGTCCAAACGACATTACTTTGTACATGAAATTTCCTAGCGGGGTTCTCAACACCATTTTCTCTACATCCGAGGGGTCCATCTTGATTTGGTTATACCCTATATACCCATCCATGAAGCTTTACATCTCATGACCATCCGTTACATCTATCAAGCTATTGATGGAGGGCAGAGGGAACTCATACTTGGGGCAAGCTCTATTCAAATCTCTGAAGTCCATGCAGATTCTTATTTAGTTTTTGTCTTTCTTTTCCACTGGGATAATACCAGATAGCCAAAGCGGGTGCTGTATCGGTTTGATGAACCTTGACGCCAATAATCGTTGGACCTCTTCCTTTATATTTAAGTCTAGCTTGGGCTTGTACGTTCTTATTTCTTATTTCACCGGAATGGATGAAGGCATTACGTTTAATTTGTGACAGTTGACTCCCTCATCTAGCCCTTCTATCTCCGTGTATTTCCATGCAAAAATGTCTATGAACTCTCAAATCAATATAACCAAAGACTCTCATTTCTCCTTACTGAGATCTTTCGCGATAAAAATAGGCCTTGGGTCCTCTTCTTCTTTCGCCAGGTTCAACTGCTCCAGTTCTTGCGCCTACGGTTTTGGTTGATCCGCTATGTATTCTGGTTCCTCGGTGACTTCCTTTATAAATTCCTATACGTTGGAGTTATCTATCACCATACATTATCCCTGCTGATCCACCAAAAAGCATTTATATATCGGGTGAACCTCATCATCAGCTTTTTCGGTCGCCCATTCACACCGTTATGATCGATATACCACTTTTCCTTCTTCAGTAATGACCTTCTTGCATTGTCTACTAATAGCTATAGCTGCCTTCCTCTTTTTCTCTCTAGAAGCCTTGGCCACTCTTTTTTCTGAAAACCAACTCGGTACGCTTTGTCGTTGGACCTCATGCTCCATCGGATCAACTCTGGGACTCATCCTATCTCTGAGCTGTTTCAAGATGTTTTGGGGCCGAGGGACCACCTGGTGAGCTTTTTCGGCCATTACTCTTGTGCTTCTTGCAACCTCCTTATTCTGCTTGTTTAAGGGCCCCATCCTTTCTCTGATCGAGGGAATTCATGCTCCCTCCATTCTTCTTATTAGAACCCGTACATCCTCTTCCAATTCTATGTAAAATGCCGCGTCCACCAAATGATCTTCCTTGATAGTGAAGGGCCTCTTCATAGCTCTAATGGTCACCTATGTTCCCTTGATGTTTGCCTTAGCGCATTGGTGGTACGTAGAAGGAACTAGCCCTTAGTTGTGCATCCATACCCTTCCTATTAGCAGATGATAAGAAGTTGCACTCTCTATTACGTGGAACTTGATATGGGAACTCAGATTTCCCATTACAATCCCAACATTAACGTACACAATGGATTTGGAAGATTGGTTATCATACCCCAAAATCACCAAAGGCATGGGGACCAACCTTTCTTCTGGAATATTGGTTGCATGGAAAGAGTTGATTGGCATGATATTGATGGAAGCTCCCCCATCCATAAGAGTCCTTGTAAAACTAACTTCGTTGACACTCGCATTCACATACAATGGCCTATTATGAGGGAATCTTACAACCCTATCTGCATCGATGATGGTTACTTCTGACAGAAACCTCCTCACTAACCTGGCCATGGGTCCCTTCCATCTCAGCAAAGGGACTACGTTCTTCTTCGTAATGTCAAGTATTGCCTGGGTTATTTCCAACCTACTCTCTTTCGGTATCCCTACCTGGTCAAAGAACCAAGTGAATTTTGGGGATTATAAAACTGCATAGTATTCTAGGAGTGGGTCTTCTTCCTCACCTTCAATGTTGTATACGTCCTCCACGTCTTTGGCACTTACCTCATCGTAGGCCAGTACTATATTAGCCATTCCCTTCGTACAATTTTCCAGCTCTTCTTCGAATTCCTCCTACTTCGAAGTTGTCTCTCTTCTTTCTCTCTCGGCCTCTTTGTCATAGGCCAAGATAGGCCCCATGTGCTAGTAGTGGGTTGTTGTTAACGTTTTGAGGAGGAATTTGCAACGTCCCTTCCTTTACATACTTGTCGATGATTCTCCTCAGCATGAAATAACTCTCTGTTAGGTGCTGGATCTTTCGATGGACCTGACAATACTTGGGATCCTCCCTTATTTCCGCATCGGGTTCCCCAACGAGAATGCCCTTTGGTTCGTAGACCGTTCCTCCTTGGACCATTGCGTTGTAATAGCTAATAGCCTCCTCTAGTGTACAAGGCAATGGTGGTGGATCCTCCCTATCTCTTCCAAACTTCCTCTTATTGTCCTTCTTCGGTACCCTGACCCCATCTGCTCCCTCGGTGTACCTTACCCGTGGGGCTGGGACCTCCCCCCCCCCCCCCCCCCCACTGGTTGTATCGACTGCCTAAACATCATGGATACTACCACTGGGTTTGGTCGCACTACCAATGAGATATTTCTTGCTACTTTTAGGAACATCGAAAAAGTCCCCTCACGCCTTTCATTAATGAGATGATAGATGTACTCAGGAAACAGTCCCTTCGTACAGATCTGTAATAACTTGGACTCTTTAGTCTCCTCCCTCACATCGAGGGATCTTTCCCTGAACCTTCGAACGTACGCCACCACTTCTTTATCGGGTCGTTACTTCTCCCACCCTAGTTGGGTCAAAGTAAACTCATCTTCCGCCAGAAAGAACTCCCAGATGAACAAAACATGCATCTCTTCCCACGTAGAAACACTCTTGGGAGACAAATGAGAATACCAGGTATATGCTTTATCGATTAAGGATTTAGAAAACTTCCTCAACCTGAGCTTCTTATTATTACAATGTGCCCCCAAATGTTCAACGAAGCACTTAATGTGCTCCTTCGGGTTCCCCCCTTTCCTTGTGTATCTTTCAAAAATAGGAGGAATATAGTCCTTTGGATAGGGCTCATACTTGTATTTTTGGGGATAAAGTGTTTGAAAGTCATCATAGACCGAAGCTACTTCGCCTGCAGATTGCGAGGAGGCCTGCATGAACCTCAACATCTCTTTCCGCATCTTCTTCCTTATTTCCTCCATGGGTGATGCCACTATGGCAACAACCAACGGGACCATGGACTGAGTGCCCGTTGCAGTTGGAGCAGTCATCACAGTTGGGTCCATTAATACTCCCGATGTTCCCACTGCTAGATTCACACCAGAGGGTATACTCACTGGGACTGTTCCCGTTACACCTGCACTCGGTGGGGCCGTTGGGGCTACCCCTGGTGTTACGAAAGAGTCGGGTTCAAATCCTCCCAACACCGTTGAAGCTACCAGAGTTTTCAAAAACTCATAAAACTTACTCATGAGGAGTGCCACCTGAGTGGGTCCTAACCCTGCACACGTGGAAGCTTGTGTCACCCCTGGAATGCCTGTCGTCGCTTGGACTAGATGTACCTCTATTTGAGGAGCCCCATCCCTTAGAGCCTCCAGTTCTCTTGCCGCTTGTTCTTCATTGTGTTGGATGTCATCAAAGTTAAGCCTTTGATTAACGTTATCTTTCACCATACTCCTTGTTAGAAGAATGCCTCCCCAGTAGAGTCGCCAAATGTAAGAGGGCAGTTTAGATAACACGGAGGCGTAACCCCTTTTGAGTACAGTAATGATAAGTTAAATAGAAATACTATTAATTAACCATGGGACATTCAAACATTACTCAATGAAGATAAATTCAGTTTAGGCTCACAAATCTCTCGTGTATAACTCAAAAGGTAAAAATGAACTTTAGAAATAACTTAGCTAGAGGGAGAGAGAAGTAAGCACCCTAGATACACCTTGGCAGGCAGCCAAACACATCAACCACCCTCAATAATCTCTGTCAAGTATTAAATCTTCGTAATAAATGGCAATGGTGGGTGAGTGAACTCTCTTGTTTGTAGTAACTCTCTCTGACGTATATTCTCTCTGGTAATAACTTCTGAACTCTCAAAAGATCATCCTCTCCTCAGAGGTGGTTGGGGTCCTTAAATAGCCTCCCACGCCACCCCAGAGGCAACTCCGCCATTAATGCCTGTGAAAGACATCCCTCCTACTTTATGTCACAAACATTAAATACCTGATGCACTAGTTGTATCCACGTCATAAACATTAAATGCCAAGACATGCCTTTTGTCTAACCACTATATGTCAGGGGGTTGTTGTCATAGAGGTGGCTCACCAACTATCTGACAGCCCCAAATACTACAGTGGTTTACTCAAGTGCAGGTCTGACATAGTCTAGATGGTTAGTGACATCAGATAAAGTGAATGTGACATTAAGTAGAGGTTTGTTTGTCTCACAACTCAACGCCCGATGGAACTCCAAGCTGCTCCACCCGAGGTTCCACGGTAAGGGTCCTTCGGTGTTTTACCAGGTGTATCTAAGATGGTAAAACAATCCCCAACGGTTCCTCACTTCTTAATCCTCCAAACCAAGTCCCTCTAAAGTTCCCACGACAACATCATTCGATAGAGCATGAAAGCTCTCCCAGCCCCTGCCAAGCCTGGTCTCTCGCGAGTACCGTTTGACCTCACACAAAAACTCATTATTATTATCGTTACATCATTACAACCGTTATAGCTTATAGTCAATACAAACAAAGATACAATATGACTAGCACAACAAGTTAAAGTATCAGCTGCCATGCTAGGCTGCCACACTGAGCTGCCTCGGTTTCTTAATCCCAAACACTGTTGCTAATGGGGGAATTATCCCTAATATCAGGATTACCTTCAAGCCCCCTCTACAAATTATATTTGGGATGTTTAATTTTTATCAAAATGATGAACAAGATTTATACTTTTCAAAAAACAAAATTCTAAGACCTGCAGGTGGAGTTTTAAAAATAATAGTTATTTTCATTCAAGTCATTCAAGCGACAGGAGCAAGTCATTCGAGCGACAGGAGAAAGTCTTTCAAGCAACGGGAGCAAGTCGTTCGAGTGATAGGAGCAAGTGGTTCAAGCAACAGGAGCAAGTCATTAAAACGACATTGCAGTTTCGTTCGAACGAGATGCAATGTCGTTCGAATGATCCCACCACCTTAAGAATTTTTTATTCTTATAAATACTAGTTTGATGAACCATTTTGTTTTAGACTTTTGATGAAAACATTATTGCATATTCTGGGAAAAAGTTCTTCAATTTTTGTGTGTCAAAACACTTTTTAATTCACAAACAAAACATCATTCTTTTGAACTAGTTTATAACCCACCCTAGATTGGTTTGTATCATTTGCATACACCTTGTGGGGAGGCACTCCATGTCTGATTGGTGATACCTACGAGGATTAATTAGTGACATAAGCTGAGGCTGGGTTGAATTGGGACTGTGTGTTTTGTGGGTTTGCTGCAGTTAATACATTGGAGATTTCATTATGTAAGTTGTAAGTAGCGATTTATTGTCCATAATGAAATAAAAGTTTTTACCCGAATGGGTATTTTTTTCTTGAGTTTGGCCCTTCTCCTATTTACATATTTGATTTATATGTTTTATCACATAGTTGCATGATTAGGACAAACAAGTTAAAATCAGTTTATAAAATCGCTTCCACATAATTAAAATTGGTGTTGCAACTTTTTGTTGAAATCACCCTTTGCGACTGCTCTCTCTTTCTCAAATCTCTCTACATAATTTTCATGTGGCTATGACATTTGATTATGACTTTGGATGCTTAGATTGTTCTTAACCATGTGTATGGCGTTGTTTTGACATTGATTTTCTTTACGGATTTGACTTTGTACATGCCTCCACACACACATGCACGAGCTTATTGGGTTTTAATTTCATGATGTACAATTGAGCTTGGTGAGATGTTCTCCTTTCAACCTTGTCATCTACATGTTTATTTGACTATGGAGGATTTGTGCATGTAATAAACGTTTACCGTAAGAATTAAAATTAAAACCATAACGAGTGTTCTCACTTTCTCATGTCTGACCAACAATATTTGGTCTGTAAACAAGTATAATTTTTTTAAATGCAAGGGTTTATCATATGGCTATTTACATAATACTCTTTTATTTATAAGGTTTGCACTATCAGCACCTCCCACCAACCCTGTCGGTACCGGAGGTCTGGCAGTTTTGGGAGAGCGGATTCCAGCTAGCGCGAACCTTTAAAAAAATAATAGAGTATTGAATAAAAGGGTGTTTGAGGAACTAGGTGTTTAAAAAAAATGGTTGTCAGTTTCATTCCTAAAAACACGTTAGTTCGTACATTCAAAGTCAAGATAAAATGATAAGTACATGGATCAAGCCCGGAAAGTGATCTATTTTTTTCTCTTTACAATTGGGCTAACTTGTATATGGATAATAATAAAGAGACACATATGGAGGATACATTTAGGAACACGGGATACGTTTTTTGTATCATCTATGAACACTTGTATCATATATCGATTCATCGGCCCTGTTTTCTTTGTTGACATGAGACGTGAAATATAGATGGGGATACCTCATGTTTGGAGTCGCATGTCTGTAGTCCACATCTGCCTTTTGTTTTCGGTATTTTTATGATCGATAATTTATTTTTACAGATCTGTCGATCTTGTGTGATGTATGTATTTTTTCTTCTTTGTTTGTTGTTAATTTTCTTCTATGTAAAAGATCTTATGTGTTGTTGACTTTTATACTCCCCTTGTGCCTTGATTTTATGATATAATGATTTTTTTTGGTAAAAAACTAATAGTGGAGTGTGTCCCTTTTAAAGTGTCCACCAATGTCATGGTGGCATATATCCCGCGTCCCCAAATCATGTCCTCAAAGTGTGTCTCCTTAATAGCACCCATAAATATTAGGAATATTGATCTGAGGATTGTTGGATAAAATTATTTTAATGGAAATTTTATGTTTTTTACATAGTTTGCCATTTTGGTCATTGATATTTTATGGTTCACAAAAATATTTTAGCGATTCAGCTCTTATTTTATAGTTTTTCATTGATTTTTTTTTCTTTTAATCTAAATATAAAAATGGGTTTTTTTTATTATTAAATGGAGTAATTGATCAAGTTTTAAAAATAAAAATAAAACACTTTCTGCGGAATTTGTGCAAAGAGTGAAATAAAAAAAAGGATGTGCTCATACTATCATTTGTATTTGAGAGCAAAATAATCTCAAATTGTAACTTTTTTAACTATTTGATTTTTCTAAATATTTTGAAGTGCCTTCATGTTACTACTTTCAATCTAATTATGATGTCTATCTATAAAAAATATATAATTCTCACATGGCATGTTTTCATGGGATCAATTATGTTTACATAATTATAAGAGAAAATACAAATTTAACCCTGAAGTTTTGGGTGATTTTCAATTTTAGACTCGAAATTTGAAAAATTACCATTTTAACCCCGAAGTACAATTAGTGTTGCAATATAAGCCAACGTTATCATTCCGTTTCAAAATCAAATGGGATATTGTGTGAGTTTTTACACGTGGCTTTTCCTCAGTCATTTTTTTCTTTCTCTCAGTTGACCTTCTCCTCCCTCCCCCTCTCACTTCACACACACACACACACACACACAAGTATATAATACTCCGTAAATGTAAAAGAATTTAATTAATTTAAATAATTAGTTAATTCGAATTCTTAGAATTTAATTGAATTTTTGAAAAGTTTTGAGAAAATTTAAAATTACTATTTTTATACAAAATACAGAATTTTTATATTTATTGAAATGGAAAAATAAAATTTTATAAGAAACATTGAAATCAATTTGGAGTTAATTGAAAATTGAGTTTTAACTCAGAAACGAATGAAATTTAGATTGTTTACGAACTTTTAAATTGTTATTTGGAAACTAAGTAATTTAATTAGTTGAATCAATAAGAGAATTGGAGTATATACTTTCAGAGGAAGCTAGGGTTAAGGACAAAAGAGTAAAAGCTTAAGAAGTAGAGAAATTATATAAACACCTAAGGGAAACCCTAACCCTACTACTTCCCACAATTCAACTCACAACTCAGAAATTATATATTTTTTTCTATTCTAAACAAAAATCATACAACTTTTGAAAGATCTATTCAACTAATTTTCTAGGGGACTCTTTTCTACATCATTGGGGACTCTTTTTTTTAACACAAATTGAGGATTTTGAGGAGTAATTACAAGAGGCTTTCAAAGAAATTTCTTCTAGCTTTATTTTGAGATTTAGTATTCATCATTCAAGGCTTATCTCATCACATTATGTAAATAATGATTTCTACTTAAGCAATTTTTATAAATATGAAAATAATATAGAAACATAATAATAATAATAATAATAATAATAATAATAATAATAATAATAATTTTTGTACATAAATGAATAAAATCAATTCTTGCAATTTCACATTTAGCTTAAATGAGTTTAATAAAATTGAGTAAAGAATTATATGTTTTCTCCTAGATGTTCCTATTTAAATGACATCATGTTGTAAATCAATTCTTTACATATAATGGCATACATCCCTTTAAATTTCGGTATAACCATGGTTATCGCATTATATATTGAAATCTCACAATTATATATTAGAAAGTGAAATTTGTATGTATGGATTGACTTTAAAAATACTCATAGACCACAATTAGGAATAGGGGACATAGAATTTTCATTTTAAGAAGGAAATTATAATGTGAATTTTGGGATTGAGAGAGAGGGTGTACATATCTAATTCTGGATGACTTTAATTTTCATGCATCGTGAGAATGAACATAGTTTTTACCGTGCATATGGTGGCATGCGAACGAACATGGTTTTTACTATGCAAATGACTTCATTTATACCCGTGCGAACTGCCCCAGTGGGGTTTTGTAATTTAGTTAAACTTTAAGAACCCATATGATAATTTTATAAGTGTCCCTTGACTTAGTAAATTCTACTTATGTGGAAAAGTTGGCATTTAAAATATAGTAATTAAAAATAGTAATACTCTAAATGTTTTAGACGTAAAAGAAATATTGAGTTAGACTTCATGGATAATATATGTGTTATTCACATTATGCGTAAGGGAGAAGTGCAATAATTAACACATTAAAGACACCATTTGGATACTGTTGGACTATACCCTATAGGCCTATTACGAATTAATAAGTAATGTTGCATGGCTCGACTCCGAGATATGGGTTTGGTATACTCGATATAAACAAGCAGAAGGATGTATCAGTATATATATAAATTTAAATTTAAATGGATAATAGTCAATCTAATAACCATAGAGCTTATTATTTATACTCGTGATTGATAGTTTTACTACTTGAGTGCGTTCCTATTATCTTATTATGGTGGGCCTAAGCCATCACGTTGTTGTAAGTTTTCCCATGTACCCGACCTAGTTTCTTACTCGAGCACACTGTCTTCCGTTCAATTCACCACTGAGCCTTGAAGATGTAGAGGTGTACCAACTTTTAGATTTACTTCATTTATTTTGAGATATGAGAGGTTTACTTATTTCTTTGTATTTGTATTCAGTTATAAAAGATAAATTCGTTAGGATGTGATTAACTATCGTCATTTCCTCTTTTTCCTTGGGGTCTGATGGAACGACGAAGTCATATTCTGCAAAAAATAGGCTTTAGTATCATAATATACGTTGTATGTAAAAATTATTCATCTACGCGGACCAATGAGAAATGGACACATGTCCTCCTATATGACAACCCTAGATTTCTTGGTCTGATCAAGAGGCACTTAATCGGACAGAAGGCTGACCAACCTCAAGAATACGAACCATTCAGAATAGCAAAAGTCACTCAGGTGGAATAACTAACATCTCTTGTACATGTACCAACGGTCTTATTTATTTTATGCACATGTCAATGCATAAAGATATAAAGGCTTTCCATCTATTGGGTTCCTAACCATTATAAATATATGATCTCCCTCAGCTCAAAGGGACAATTCAATTAGGCACAAACATCTGCATAGGCTTCCCTTATATATGAGAAACCAACGCGACTCGAAAATGACATGACTAACCTGAATAGTCTCTCCTAGTGGACGTAGGCTTTCCTTATAGATGAACCACTTTAAAAACCTTATTTGTTTTGTGTTTTCCTTGGTTGATTATCCTTATTTATCTGTGATTATAAATTTGGACTCATTCCATTTTTAGACATCAACAGATTGGCGTCATCTATAATAACGTTTGTTTGTCATCGTTCTCTACCACTTGTTTCATTTCTTTTCCTTTGAAGAAATAGTTTACCCAGAAAATAGCCTTAGGAATAAAGGAAACTCTATTATCCCGTCTACTCCTCCTATTGTGGCAATTCTTCAGGGAATTTTACTCAACCTTGTTAAAAGGCAAGAAGCCATACAGGAGCCAGTTCGTCATTTAGCTCGCACATTACAAGATAATTCCACTGCTAAACCATCTTGGAGGGATATGCCACCTCCACCGGCCAAAAATGAAAGAAATGTTTGCTTTAGATACTCTACTGATAGATCTTACCGTCCTGGGGAAACATCATCAATCTGATCTACCGATTATTATGATGGTCGATCTTTCTCTAGGGCGCGGGTGAACACATTTGAACTCTTAAGTAAGGCATCTGCCTTTGACCATATGGGACCTTGAGCTGCCAAAGGTTATCGTAGAGAGCTAGATTAATCCCGCGAGCATAAAGAAGGATCCATCAGGTCTAGGGCTAACATTAGAGGCTCTGCATGCACGAGGAAACTTTTTAGGAAGAGAGCTCAACACATGTGCACAGTAAAGCCACAAAACCTACCTCTGCCAAGTCTAAACTAGAGGAACACTCATGAAAATGATCCATACAATGTCTATAAGATTGTTTAGTAGAAATGGCTAAAACTAAAAACCCTTTACGTAGGATTTTTGTGAAGGGATTCCCTTTTATTTAGGCCATTGTGGACTACTCCACACCTTCTAAATTGAAGCCACTAGTTGTCACTCCTAAGTATGATAGGAAGACTGATTTATTCCTCCATATTGAACAATATCAAGCTACTACTGACATCTACTCTATACCCGAGGAGATACATTATGGAGCATTCTTAAGTTCTATTATAGGTCCAGCCCAGATATGGTACAAAAACCTACCTAGAGGAAAATTTTCTAATTTCCATCAGTTGGCTGAGCTATTTATGGATAGCTTTTATTTTAGGGTGAAGTTGATCAAAAGTGTTACTCATCTCTTGACTGTTCGTCATAGACCTGGAGAAAGTACTAGGGAGTACATCACTCGCTTCAATAATGAGAAACTAAAAGTGGTTGATTATGAAGAGAAGAATGTCATTGCACACTGATGAGTGGGTTGCTAGCATATGAACTTTACTATGCTTTACCAAACAATCCTTCCAAGACCATGACAGAGTTAATGACCATGGATGAGAATATTATGAATGTAGAGGATGCTATAAGTGTTAAAGAATCTCTAGAGGTGAAGATCGAAAGTCAGAAGAATTCAACCAATAAAGATCAGAATCATAAGAAGGTTGATAAAATTAAGAAGTGTGGTGAATATACTCCACTCACTAAATGTGTAAATCAAATTTTGGAGGAGGTTATGGGTAGCAAGGATTTAAATTGTCCAAGCAAACTGAAGTCACCACCCAATAGGAAAGATAAGTCTAAATACTATGAATTTCACAAAGATCACGGGCACACCACTAATAATTGCATCACCCTAAACAACGAAGTAGAAAATTTCATTCAGCAAGGAAAGTTAACTAAATTTTTTGATCGGGCTGGTGGTTAAGACACTAAAAGAAGGTCTGAGTCACCTAGATAAGGAAAAGATGATGCCAAAGGGGCACACAATAATAATTATGAGGACTGTTGATACCAAAAATTATCCATCTACTTGGACCATTCAGATAATGACACGTGTTGTAAAGTGGAAGATTAATCCTAGTCAGCAAGGATGAAATGACGAACTACTGAGGGATGTCTACCAACATATCAATGAAGCCCAACCAACACTAGGAAGACCGACAAACAATGACAGGAAAGCACCAACAGTTGTATACAAATATGATTATACAAGATGTAAATGTCTACGATATAAAGGCATTCGATCCTTTGATATTTCAGCAGTTGTACACCCCCTGGGGCTATAAATACATTGTAAACCCTATATCCAAGGCGGATGAAAAAAGAGGCAATTAAACAAGTCCAAAGTAATACACAACAGTGGACGTAGGCTCTTCCCTTAAGACAAACCACTTTAAAAATCTTTTGTCTCTTTTATATATATTATTTGTGATTAACTAATTAGCCTAGTCTAGTTTTTTGCATCAACAGATTGGCGCCTTCTGTAGGAACGATATTTCTAATCAATCTCACTAAATCAAACATCCAAATGGTTGATATTCCTTAATCAAAGCTCAGGAACGTAGGTATTCTGTCTGCCCCTTCCGATCCTCCATTTGCAAATGATTTAACTAGGATTCTGTCAAGTCTTGGAAGAGGCCAAGAGGCTCTGCAAGACACTATCACAACAACTTGTACAAACTCTTCAAGACAGAGCATCTGCTCTATCTTCTCAGGGAAATATGCCACCACCCCCACCAAGAGGTGGTCGGAGCACCCACTCAATGACGACAAGAGATGTCTTCTACCATCCAATGTCAAATTCATTACTCAAGACATAAGAATCTTTCCACACCCAATCTTATTATCCAGAGAGGACAAGTGCCTTAGAGAGATTAGATCTTGCTTTTTCCCTTCGATCGTTTGGGACCCAAGGGGAACAGAAATGTTCATAGAGAAATGTCAGGTAACACCCGATGACCATCTGATCAAAGGGAAAGCACATCTCATTCTAAATCGAATGCCCGACGAAATGCTGCTCGGACACAACAACGGCTTTAGGAAGAAAGCTCAGTAAATAACAAAGTTGCAACGCATAAATCCGGTGCTACCAATTATGCATGAAAAGGCTCCATACATAGATTGGAAGATAGATTAGTAGATCTGGCGAAGGCGAAAAACCCACTGCAAAGAGGTTTTATAAACAGGTCTTTATTTATGCAGGCAATTGTGGATTTCCCTACTCCAATAAAGTTCAAGGCTCCAATAGTAACACCCAAATATGATGGAAAAACTGACCCAGTTCTCCACATAGAACAATATTAAGCGACTGCTGACAATTATGCCTTTCTCAATGAAATGAGGTTTAGAGAATTTTCTAGAACCATTATTGTATCTGCCCAAATCTGGTATAATATTCTTCCTCGGAGAATTTTTTTTAGTTTCAACCAAATAGGTGAGCTATTCATTAGAAGCTTTTGCTTTGGAGCAAAGCCTGTGAAAAGGATGGCACATTTACTTAGTGTGAGACAGAAAGAAGGAGAAAGCACTAGAGATTACATCACTCAGTTTAATAACGAGAAACTAGAAGTTGTAGATTATGAGGAGAAGACTACAATAACCGCCCTCAGGAGTGGATTGATACCTGAAAAACTATATTACACTCTTGCTAAAGACCCTCCAAAGACAATGGAAGAATTGATGGCTAAAGCCGCAAAGATCATGAATGTCGAGGAAGTAATGGCAGCCAAGCGTAGCTCGGGCATAAGAGTTGATGGAAAAAATAATAAGAAAGATCATAAAGACCCCAAAGAACACAAAGAATCAAAATAGAAAGGAGTTTTGGAGTGAATCAAGAAGTACAACGACTGTACTCCATTAACCATGGGAATTCACTATCTTTTGGAAGAAATTAAGCATAATAAAGATGTGCATTGGCCTGATAAGTTGATAAAAACCCGACTAAGAGGGATAAGACTAAGTAATGTGAATTCCACAAGGACCACGATTATATGATGGAGCGTTGCATAGCTCTTCAAAATGAGATTAAAACTCTCATTCGATGAGGAGAGATAAATCAGTATGTTGATCGGTCGAACAACGAGGGAATTCGGAGAAGATCAAAATCTCCTTGCAAGACCAGAGAGGAAAAGAGAAGAACTCATGAAGATGACCAGGATGATGATTCTGATCTCCTTAAAAAACCCTGACAACTAGAACGTGAGGTATTCTGTATCAATTTTGGTTCTTTTGATTGCCAAATGATTAAAGGTGGAGATGCAGGAGGAGGAGATCATACAGTAGAGAAAAAACCCTACCTCAATAAGGCACAAGCTTGCTCGTGCATACAGAGGATCAACCTTGCCGAAGAAGATCGACCAAGGAAGGTTAACAGAGACAAACTAGTAATTGGTTTCTCTAAAAATGACCTTTTCGGAGTACTGTATCCTCACGACGACCCACTAGTAATTAAAGTCAGAAAGGAAGAAATCATTGTCTATATAGTACTAGTAGATAATGGCAGCTCGACGGATATCATGTTTTATCCTTGATTCAGCAACTTGGATTTTAAACTCAGCCACTTAGATCCCTATCATTGACCACTAATAGTCTTTGTATGTGAGAAAGTATTTCCTTTGGGAACCATTAAGATGGAGGTGATGATCGGCACATGGCCAACTTGTCGAACAGAGAAGTTTCATTTCTTTGTAATGGATAAAAATGTCCATTTATCTTATAATATAATCATGGGAAGATTAGGGCTAATGAAGTTCGAGGCAGTACCAACCACTGTTTATCAGTGCTTAAAATTCTCTACTAACTTTGGTGTGGGAATTGTGAAAGGTGATCAGAAAGTAGCTAGGGAGAGTTACTACTCTTCTGCCGAGCAAGAAGACTTGGAAAAAATAAAGAATAAAACCATTACCTACCAAGTGGATACTCCTGATCTTGATGACGAATCTGAGGTTGAAACCTTAGACCCGAAGGAGGAAACAGAGCTGGTAAAGGGCTATATTATGGAAGCAATTGAAAGCATTATATTGGACGATGACAAACTAGAGCACATCACTCAAATAGAGACGACACTGGATCATGTTCTTAAACAGGAACTGGTAAGCTTCCCTAGACAGAGAAAGCATATGTTTGCCTGGAGTCATGAAGATATGCATGGGATATATCCCACTTTCCTTTCCCATGATCTCAACGTAAACAAAGAAGTTAAACTAGTAAAGAAAATGCGAAGAGTATTCAGCCCCGAGAAGAACCAAGCCATAAAGGAAGAAATCTAAAAGCTTCAGAAGGTAGCTTTTATTAATAAAGTGAAGTATTTAGATTGGTTGGCCAATGTAGTTATTGTCAAAAAGAAAAATAACAAGTGGAGAATGTGTGCACATTTCACAGATTTAAATAAAGGATGCCCAAAAGATCACTTTCCTTTGACCTGAATAGACCAGCTCGTGGATGCAACATCAGGATATGAGTTACTCAGTTTTATGGATGCCCAAAAGATCACTTTCCTTTTACTCGAATAGACCAACTCGTGGATGCAACATCAGGACATGAGTTACTCAGTTGTATGGATGCTTATTCTGGTTATAACCAGATAAAAATGAAGCCGAAAGACATGGAAAGAACTTCTTTCATCACTCCCCGAGGAACATAGTGTTATAATGTTATGACTTTTGGTTTGAAAAATGCAGGTGCTATATATCAAAGGCTGGTCAATAACATGTTCGATGAGAATATAGGCAAGAATATGGAAGTCTACGTGGATGATATGCTTACAAAAAGCAAAAAGGCATCCGATCACAATGCCGACCTCTGTCAAACTTTTGATCAACTTGAGAAACACCAGATTAGGCTGAATCCGACCAAGTGCGCTTTTGGAGTGCAAGAAGGAATGTTCCTCAGGTACATAGTAAATAAAAGGGGAATTAAAGCAAATCCAGATAAGATCAAGGCATTGATTGAAATTAAATCCCCAACTTATAAGAAGGAGGTGTTAAGACTGACTGAACGAGTAGAAGCATTTAACAGATTCATGTCCCGAGCTACAGATAGGTGCATGTCATTCTTCAAGGTGCTCAGAAAGAGTTTTGAATGGAAAATAGAATGTGAAAAAGATTTTCTAGAATTGAAAAAGTATTTCGAATCACCTTCATTACTCTCCCAACCAATCATGGGTGAAAAATTATACCTGTACTTAGCTGTTTCTGAATTAGCCGTAAGTTCTGCATTGATTCGAGAAGAGAATGGAGATCAAAAACCCGTCTAATATACCAGTAAGGCTTTCCGAGGAGCAAAAATTAGGTACCCTTGTTTCGAAAAATTGGCGTTATCAGTAATTGAAGCATCCAGACGTATGAAACCTTATTTCCAAGCCCATACAATCATAGTTTACACTAATATGCCTCTAAGGCAGGCTTTACATAAACCGGAGAAATCTGGTAGATTAATCTACTGAGCTGTGGAATTTGGGGAGTATGATATCATATATGAACCAAGGTCTTATTTGAAAGTCCAAGCAGTGACATATTTCATAGCGGAGTTCAGTTACTCTGAGGTCCCCGAGCAACAAAGTGAATACACAAAATAAGAATCAGGAGGAAGTGATGTTAACAAGAAAGCTCTCGAAGAACCTTATTCAAAATAAGCAGTTATCGACCTACCAGATTCCTCTTCCCGAACACAAGAGATGACCAGGAAGTATGAAGAATCAATGGAAAAAATATTCCACTATGGGAGTTTAACAAACCAAGCGTTCGACAACAACGCCCCAATATGGAACTTAAATGTTGATAGATCATCTTGTGCAACCGACAGCGGAACATGTATAATACTTAACACTCCTGATGGTATTGATATTGAATATGCCCTACATTTTCAATTCCAGGATTCAAATAATGAAGCAGAGTACGAATCCCTTATTGTGGGCCGAGGTTTAGTCCAATCATTGAGTGTCGAGCAAGTTATGGCACACAGTGACTCTCAGTTGGTATTGAACCAAATACTAGGTTTATATGGAGCTAAAGGAGAATTAACAACCAGGTATTTATCCAAGGCGATGAAAATCATTATAAAATTACCAGTTGTTCAGATGAAAAGAATCCCAAGGTTGGAAAATACCTGAGCTGATGCCCTTGCTCGGCTAGCCTTAACTACCAGGATTGAGCTCTGACGAACTATCCCTATTGAGATTTTGGCCAATAAGAGAATGAATGAAGATTTGATGATTAATTTTATTACCATAGATACGGGGCCATCATAGATGGACCCCATAAGAGCATACATTGAAGAATGAACTTTGCCAATATATATGGTGGAAGCAAAGAAGTTAAAGTATAAAGCAGCTCGGTATGTGCTAGATAAAGGTGTTTTGTATAGGAGAGGACTAATAATCAATTTGCAATGTTGTGTGCATCCATCAGAGGTTCAAGATATAATTCAAGAGGTGCATGAAGGATCATGTGGAGCTCACATAGTAGGGAGAGCACTTCTATAGAGAATCATTGCGCAAGGGTATTACTTGCCAATAATGCGAGCACACTATGAAACTTTTGCCAAGTAGTGTGATAAATGTCAAAGATTTTCCACCATTCGAAAAACTCCACAGGCTGCTCTCACTCCAATCACTTCACCATGGCCATTTTCCATGTGGGGTATAGAATTGATCGGACCACTGTCTACCACCCGGGGAAGATTTAAATACTTGGTTGTCACCGTGGATTATTTTACAAAGTGGGTTGAGGCAGTGCCCTTGATAGACATGCCTTATAAAAAGGTCTATCAGTTCATATGGAAAAGCATCATCTCTAGGTATTGGGTGCCCTATGATTTCATTACCGACCATGGAATACAGTTTGATAATGATGAATTTGCAACTTATTATGCTCAGTCTAATATTCAAAAATTACATTCAGCTCCAGGACATCCTCAGAGTAATGGACAAACTGAAGTTAGGAACATAACTTTTCTTAACGGGTTGAAGAATAGTTTTGATGATGCCAAGGGAAATTGGATAAACGAGCTACATTCTGTCTTGTGGCCATACCGAACAACAACGAGAACAACAACTGGGGAATCCCCATATATGTTAGCATTTGGGACTGAAGTTGCCAAACCTGTCGAGGTGGGCTTACCATCTTATAGAGTTTTAAATTTTAAGTTTCCTGCAAGTGATCTAATGAGAAGGTTGGATCTATATATGCTGGAAGAAGTAAGAGAAGATGTTGCCCTGAGAAATGCAGCCTACCAACAGAGAACAACCCATTTTTATAATAAAGGATGAAACCCACCAACTTGAAGGAAGGAGATTATGTGCTGAAGAAAGTGCTATAGAAAAATAACAAGCTTGAAGCTAATTGGCATGGGATATACCGTATTTCAGCAGTGATTCAACCTGGAACTTATCAAATTAAAACTTTGGTAGGCGAAGAATTAAAAAACCCATGGCATGTTGAGCATCTCAGAAAATATTACCAATGATGTTGTAATCCATTTGAAACCAACTTTCAGCATTAATAAATCATTAGTTCTTTAAAAAAATTTGATTTTTTTTTGAAGTACTATTGCTATGCACTACTATAGCTAAATTGATAAAAGTTAGAAGTTCTTCAAATTTTTTCTTGGCTTAGGAAATATTTCCCCGAAAGATGCTCAGCACAACACGAGAATACAAGCGAGTTGCTCAGCTCAGTAAATATTGCCCTGAAAGATGCTCGGCAGAACACAGGAATACAAAGTCATCGGCATCGACAAAGCAATAAGTTGCTCGAAAAAGCCACAAACTTGATCGCTAGTACTCAAAGTCAAAGTCAATAGGATGCTAAGTCCTCAAGAAACTTGGTCCACAAACATAAGGATAAAACAAGATATTTATCCTACTGGGCAAAGTGCAGGAAGAACGTTGCAAAGATTCCTTAAGAGGAATGTAAGCACATATTCCACATATGCTTGGCCACACCACTGGTATCTAATGAAAAAACCTAACATTTGGGTGCATTAGTAAAACCTTTGGAGACACATGGGTAACTAGCTCTAAATTTAGATTTTAATCTAAGAATGCTAGTAGAACATCTGCACTCATTAGTAATTGATACTCAACTTAATCGAAGTGTATCAATAGAACTAATGACAAATAAATGATTAACATTCAACATAAGATAAGTTGATCAAATTTCCATTGAATTAAATTAAATTAATTACATGAGTGTGTTAAAAAAACAAAGTCCAAAGCTTCATTCTGCATGATGTTTCCCTTTTGCTTCGGAAACAGGATCCATTCCTACAGGAGGATCATCTAAAATGTAAGGAGAATTAATGAAGTTAAAATCATGAAGCATTCTGGCATTACTGCTACTGGGACTATCAAGCAGGTGAGGAGGTCGAACGATCTATAATTCATCATGAAGCTCATAACCTCCCAAGTATTTTAAAATCAAGCTTTAAGGAATACGTTGGATTTGAATCCGATTGACATATAATTTAAATGGGGGATTGTCAAGGCCAAGCGATCCTGGATCATATCAATTCCATAATTGGTTGCTTTTATCGACCTTCATCACTGTCAAATCATTCATCAAACCCCATTTATAGCTGTCATTCTTAGCTTGTTGAAGTTTATCATCAAAATGCCCCGGAGCTTCATTGTACATGTCCATCCAGACTTCTCTTAGTTGTTTATGGAATTGAAAGGTCAATCTATCAACTTGGTAATGCAGTATCTTCAATAATCCATCATTAGCTTGTAACTAAGAAGATTGAGTGGATACTTTCTCAGACAAGACCTGTAACTTCTGAGACATCTCAATAATGGCTTGATTTTTGGCTTTTAATTGTGTAGCTTGATTAGTAAGGGTTTGTTGGGTCCTGATTTCCTATGTAGTAAATTGTCCAGGTTTGACTCTAACTCAGGAAGAGGAAGAAGCATGTTTTGAGTTCTTCAGAGCCTACAACTCCTCACTCAACCTTGCATTCTCAGCCTCCAAGAACGAATGACCCTCATTTGTAGTAGTAACAACAATAGTGGATGACTTCAAGGAATTAAGTTCATCTCCTAAATTGTTGTTCTCCTCCTCTAGAAGCTTGGCAATGGCCCTTGCTTCATCCACTTCACGTTTAAGTAGGAATTCTTTCCTTCGAAAATGGGAAGCAAATTTATCCAACTTTTACTCAAAACCCCAACCTTCACTAAGGGCCCAAAATTTATTCTCATAATCCTCACGAAAACGTGCCTTAGCTTCATTATGGTCCTCATGTAGCTCTTCAATCATTTCATAGTAGGCAACGTTGTTAGCCACCACCCAATTAAGAAGACACTTCAGATGAACATATGCCTCTTTGGCTTGCTCAGATACCCCTCCCCCGAGAAACTTTATTAGGTCAACATCAATCCGAGATAAGTGACCAGCTTTAAAAATCTCCTTATACCTCTGGAGTATCTCGGAGTCAATAGATGAGAAGTATTCTAATTTATCCATAAACTATAAAGAAGAAGAAAGTCATCAATCGACAAGGTGTAGAGCATAGAAAAACACAAGCAGAGGAACAAAAACATTTTACTTTTTATCCACAAAAGGGGAAAGTATATGTTTATTTTCAAAAAGAAAAAAAGTACAACTACTGAAAAAGGAAAATAAAAAGCTGCTCAGTTGTACACCTTCTTCTTATCCGCCTAAGGATCAGCTGAAGTAGAAGCATGAGCATAAGGAGGAGGAGGATTAACTATAGAGGGGGCATAAGAATCAACATTCTGGTGTTGATCGGAAGACTTCATCACTATAAGGGATTCACTGGAACCCCTGTCATCATCAACTTCCTCGTCCAGGTTTGGAGGGGCCCCAGGATTATGTCACAAGAACATCACAGAGTCTTTTGAAGTGACGACCTCCACCAAGGTAGAATACCAGCCGTCCTTAAAGAATTGCTTCTTCCCAAACTCAATTTGAAAAGAAGTTACTCCAATGGACCTATCCCAGCCTCTGTTGAAGCCAACCTTCCTGGCCTTAGTCCTTTTTTCCTTCTCAAAATCTAAATCCTTCTGTAGGTGGGTGATCGTGACTTTCTCAGTGTCTAAGTCTTTCTGCAACTTATCAGCCAGACCCCGAGTAGTTTTAATATCTACTTCAGTAGCTTTCACCTTCTCTTCCCACTTTTTTTCTGTTCATTGGCCCGTGCTTGTTGGGAATTAGGCACTGACTTTTTCAGCTCATAAAAGAAGCTTTAACTTCCCCAAAAAAGCTCTCAAAGCCTAATCCTTTTCTAACATATTATTGAATTTAATGGGAAACTTCACATGAATAAGAAGAAAAGTCAGTATGATGAAGACAAACAAAGAAATAGAAAAATAAAGAAGGTAAAAGAATATACCAGAGATAGGCTTTGAGGAGCCTTGTTAGAACGTTTGGAACGAGGTAATGCAGATATAGCACCCCTGTGGTCTAGTAAAGTCCCAGACTTTTTTAGTTGTCTTTCCAATCCGGCGCTAAGGACCACTGGGGAGGCAAAAGAAGATATATCGACCAACTCACACTGGTCAGGAAGGGTAGAATAACCTTCTGCTAACTTAGAAGGAATCCCTTTCCTTATTCTTTTTAAGGGGCTCTCTTCAACTTTCTTAGTTGGGAGTTTCTTCTAAGTCTCATCTTTATTTTTTCTCCCTCATCATTTTGTTTAGAAGGGGGATTGGCAGCTATGTCTCCCAAAATGTTGGGAAACTTCCTTTTTCCTATAGAAACGATAAGAGGTAAGTTTGAATACCAAAAAGAAGGGGAGTGGGAAACAAGATCATCACTGCTAGATACATTAGCAGAGGAGTTAGAAAGAGGTTCCTGCTCAAGGTCAATTACAAGGGAAGGAGTGGCTAATGGGGGGTGAGCAATAAAGGAAGAAACTGTATTCTTGTACTACAAAAAATATAATGCTGACCTAATATGTTCCTCGCCAATCCTCTGATGAAGCCTCTAAAGGAATTTCAACTCCCTGAGGTTCACTTCCGTCTCCTTCGAGCACCTTCTCTTCTAATCAAATGTAATAAAAAATTATAGAGAAATAATTAGCATTACATTTAAATAAGTATGTAGAGGGAAAGACAGTTAAATGAGGAATAACCTATCCCATTGTCAAAAGGAGGGCATCTAGGCCCCTAGTACTCATCATTCCCAGTCAAACAGGCGTATTGCCAATTTTTTACAACAACTGCATGCTTAAAATAATCCCTATTGGAGTCTGGAAGATTAACTACTAATGCTTTATTTACAGCCCTAGTATTTAAATAAAAAGTGGTGTCACTAGTCACTCACTTATAACAAAATATTATTTCTAGAATCCTTAGATGGGTTCCACGGATTTAATTCAACCTATATACTCAATTTACAGCCTTCCAAGTATTTGGGGCTACCCTAGCTGGGAAAATGTCAAAATATTGATAAAACTCAAGACAAAATGGGTTTAGAGGAAAGGTAAACCCACACAGCTATAAAGATAAAGGGAAACCAATGACCCTTAGTAAGTGAGAAAAAAACAGCAGGCAAAGCAGTGTGTTCCGAAATAACCCAAGAGGGAATCTTAAATTCATTTCTGAATTCATCAAGAGAATCAATAGAGTAAACTACGACGAAGAATAGAAAAGAAGAGAAAATGTTCTTACAGAGATTAAGGATTCAGCCAGAACTGAAGAACAGAAAACGATCGCACAAGAGAGAAAGAGAAAGCTGGAAGACGATGTAGACAAAAACACTCAGAAAATTAGAGGTAAAAAAATATCGTGGCTTTTCCCGCTCTTTATAGGTTGCCTCGAAAACTGAAAAAATAATGATTAAAAGGCAGCGTCGATTGAATTAGTGGCGGTTAAAGGCAGAAAAGACAGATTTTCCCAAAAAAGATTTGTTAAAGTTGTGGATAATTTCAAAAATTCCATGCGCATTATATTTCCATAATTAAAGCATAATTTTTACAAGTATGGGAAGTCGGCAACTGACCAAGCCTAAAATTATTATCCGAGCAACTGTAAGAGCTAAATGCTCCATACTCTTGTAAAAAATTCAAGCATGAAACATTAAGGGCTAATGATACCTAAAATTATCCATCTACGTGGACCATTCGGATACTGACACGTGTTGTACAGTGCAAAAATTAATCCTAGTTAGTAAGGACGAAATGCCGACATACTGAGGGATGCCGACCAACATGTCAATGAAGCCTGAAGATGACAGAAAAACATGAACAGTTATATACATAAATGATTATACATATGTAAAATTTCTACGATATAAAGGCATTCCATCCTTTGATATTCTTGCACTTGTACACCCCCTGGGGGATATAAATATATTTTAAACCCTACATCCAAGGGGGATAAAAAAAGAGGCAATTGAATAAGCCCAAAGCAATACAGAACAGTGGATGTAGGCTCTTCCCTTAAGCCGAACAACTTTAAAATCTTTTGTCTATTTTACTTATATTTATATGTGATCAATTAATTATCCTAGTCTAGTGTTTTGCATCAACAAGGACGATCCCGACCAACCAAAGAAGCCTGGCGAGCCAGAAGTTGAGGTGGGAATGATTTTTCTTGGCTGCTATTTCATTACAGGAGGAGATGCCGGTGGAGGAGATGGAATAACTGAGAGAAAATCTTATCTAAATGAAGAAAAAATGTGTCCCTTTATTAGACAGATTGACATGTTCGATTGCACATATGGTTGGCCAAGGAAAGTCAACAAGGATAAATTAGTCATCGAATTCTCTAAGAATGATCTAAGTGGAGTACTTTCCCCTCATGACGACCCACTAGTTATCACTTATAGGGTTCATCATGGAAGAGTAGTGAAAGTCCTAGTAGACAATGAAAGTTCAACAAGGGTCATGTTCTATAACTATTTCCACATTTAAGGGCTACAAGACAATGAGTCAGTTAATTATCACAGCCCTCTCATAGGATTCTTAAGGGAAAGAGTTTATTCCTCTGGGACAATTAAGATGGACGTCCTAGTGAGCACTTGGCCTACGAGCAGAAAGGAAATGATTCACTTCTTCATACTGGGTAAAAATTCCCCTTCGATATACCACATGATTCTTAGCAGAGTTGGGATGAAGCAGTTGGAAGTAGTGTCATCTACATTACATCTGTGTATGAAGTTTCCTACTAAATATGGAGTTGAAGTAGTGAATATCAACCATATGGAAGCAAATGAGTTCTATTACACCTTCGCTGACCAGCAAGAAGTCTACAAGAGCACTACCACCTATCATATAACACCCTGGATCCTCGGGAGGAAGAAGATCTAGCCAAAGGTCGGGTTATGGAGGCAACAAAAACCATTGTTCTTGATGATGAGATGCCAAAAAAACCACTTAAATTGGCTCAAACTTAACACCTTCTCTCAAACAAGAGTTGATTGCATTCCTAAGAGAATGGAAGAACGTGTTCGCTTAGAGCCATGGGGATATGCCAAGAATTAATCCTAATTTCATCTGCCATGAACTCAACATCTACCAAGATTCTAAACCTATCAAGACGAAATGCAGAATCTTCAGTCCCGAGAAGAACATGGCCATCCAAGAGGAAGGGGAAAAATTGTAGAGAGCTCAATTTATAGAAGACGTCAAATATCCTAGTTGGTTGGATAATGTTGTGATGGTCAAAAAGAATAATGACGAGTGGAGCATGTGCGTAGACTTCACTAACCTCAACAAAACATGCTCAAAGGATCATTTTCCTATGATAAGGATTGATTTGTTGGTAGATGCAACTGCAGGTCATGAGTTACTTAGCTTTATGGATGCTTATTATGTTACAACCAGATTAAAATGAAGCCAGAAGACAAGGAGAGCACCAATTTCATTACTGGCCGAGGAAGGAACTATTACAACATTATGCCTTTTAGGATAAAAATGCTCGAGAAACGTACTAAAGACCGATGAATAAACTGTTTAAAGAGAAGATTGGCAATAACATGCAGATATA
Source organism: Sambucus nigra (assembly GCA_949130495.1). Taxonomy (NCBI): domain Eukaryota; kingdom Viridiplantae; phylum Streptophyta; class Magnoliopsida; order Dipsacales; family Adoxaceae; genus Sambucus; species Sambucus nigra. The sequence goes on along the minus strand of OX422217.1, from coordinate 597,637,570 downwards.
TGTGGACGACATGCTCACTAAGATCATGTTTACTGTCGACCACATCAAAGAATTGGCTCAGATGTTTGACCAATTAGAGAAGCACCAGATGAAACTCAACCTCACTAAATGCATATTCGGGGTACAAGAAGGAATGTTATTGGGATATATTCTAAACTAGTGGGGAATCGAAGCCAATCCTGATAAGATAAAAGCTTTAATCGAGATGCAATCTCCTAATGGTAAGAAAGACGTGCAGAAACTAACGGGAAAATTAGCGGCCCTTAATTTTTTTGTGTCCTAAGCAATGAATAAATATCTTCTATTTTTAAAGGTACTCAAAAAGACCTTTGAGTGGGATGACGAATGTGAAAGAAATTTTCTGGAATTTAAGAAATACTTGGGATCTTCACGACTATTCTCCTGACCAGCTTTATAAGAGAAGTTATATTTATACTTGGCTATTTCAAAGTCGACTGTTAGTTTTGCTTTGATCCGACTAGAAGGTTGAGTTCAAAAGCCTATTTAGTACACCAGCAAAGCATTATGTGGAGCAAAAATCAGGTATCCACTCTTAGAAAAACTAGCACTTGCATTTACTGAAGCCTCTAGGAGAATAATACCATATTTCTAGGCACACACTATTATGGTGTATACTGAACTGCCCTTACGACAGGCTTTACACGTACCAGAAAAGTCTGGAAGGTTGATGTCCTGGGTAGTTGAACTGGGGGAATATGAGATTGTCTATGAGCCCAGGCCTGGATTCCAAGTGCAAGAACTAGTGAATTTCATTGTAGAATTCACATATCTAGTGGTAACCCATGATCCAAGTTTGCCTTCCGAGCATACTTCTTCGGAGGAGAGCTCAGTTAAAAATCAGATTGAGATTATTATCGACCAACCAGAAACATGAGTTGCTCAAGAAAGAGCTCAATGATTAGCTGAACAAAGCAAAAATATCTCCAATAAGGAGTACTATCAGAGGAAGACTTCAACAAAAATAACATTCAATTTTGGAAATACCTTAGCATAAGTTCTTTCAATTTTTATTTTTGGAATCTATCCCATGCATATCTTCATAACTCCAGGCAAACAAAGGCTTTATCTGTCTAAGGAAGCTTACCAGTTCCTGTTTATGAACATGATCCTGCGTTGTCCTTATTTGAGTGATGCGCTCCGATTTGTCATTGTCTAACACAATGGTCTTGGTTTCTTCCACAATCTATCCATTTACCAGCTCTATTTTCTCCCTTGGGTCTAAGGTTTCAACCTCAGATTCTTAATCAAGCTTAGGAGTATCCACTTGGTAGGTAGTTGTTTTCTTCTTTATTTCTTATAAGTCTTCTTACTCGGTAGAAGAGTAGTAACGCTCCTGAGCTATTTTTTTATCACCTTTCACAATTCCCACACCAAAGTTAGTAGAGAATTTTAAACACTGATGAACAGTGGATGGTACTGCCTGGAACTTCTTTAGCCCTACTCTTTGCATGATTATATTATAAGATGAGTGGACATTTTTATCTATTACAAAGAATAGATATTCTCTGTTCGGCAAGCTGGCCATGTGCCGATAATCACCTCAATCTTAATGGTTCCCAATGGAAAGACTTTCTCACCTGCAAAGCCTATTAGTGGTCGATGACTTGGCTCTAATTGGTTGACTTTAAAATCCAAGTTGCTGAAACAAGGATAAAACATATATCCATCAAGCTGCCATTATCTACTAGTACTCTAAAGACAATGATTCCTTCTTTTCTCACTTTGATTACTAGTGGGTCCTCGTGAGGATACAGTACTCCTGAAAGGTCATTTTTAGAGAAACCAATTACTAGTTTCTCTTTGTTAACCTTCCTTGGTCGATTTTCATCTGCAAGGTTGATCCTCTGTATGTACGAGTAAGTTTATGCCTCATTGAGGTAGGTTTTTTGCTCTCCTGTATGATTTCCTCCTTCTGCATCTCCACCTTTAATCATTTGGCAATCAAAAGAACCAAAATTAATACAGAATACCTCACGTTCTAGTTATCGGGGTTATTTAGGGAGATCAGAATCATCATCCTTGTCATCTTCATGAGGTATTTTCGTCTCCTCTCTAGGCTTACAAGGATATTTTGATCTTCACCAAATTCCCTCGTTGTTCTGCTGATCAACATACTGATTCAGTTTTGCTCGTCGAATGAGAGTTTCAATCTCATTTTGAAGAGCTATGCAATGCTCCGTCATGTGACTGTGATCCTTGTGAAATTCACACTGTTTAATCTTATCCCTCTTGGTCGGGAAACTTCTCAACTTATCAGGTCAACTCACATCTTTATTATGCTTAATTTCTTCCTAAACATGGTGAATTCCCATGGTTAATGGAGTATAGTCATTGTACTTCTTGAGTCACTCCAAAACTCCTTTCTATTTTGATTCCTTATGTTCTTTGGGGTCTCTATGATCTTTCTTATCATTTTTGCCATCAACTGTTGTGCCCGAGCTACACTTGGATGCCATTGCTTCCTCGGCATTCATGATCTTTGTAGCTTTAGCCATGAATTCTGCCATTGTCTTTAGAGGGTGTTTGGCAAGAGTGTAATAAAGTTTTTCAGGGAGCAATCCACTCATGAGGGAGGTTATTGAAGTCTTCTCCTCATAATCTACCACTTCTAGTTTCTCATTATTAAAACGAGTGATATAATCTCTGGTGCTTTCTCCTTCTTTCTGTCTCACACTAAGTAAATGTGCCACCCTTTTCAGAGGCTTTGCTCCAAAGGAAAAGTTTATAATAAATAGTTCAGCCAGGTCATTGAAGCTAGGAATTCGTCCCCAAGGAAGACTATTATACCAAATTTGGGCAGATCCATTAATGGTTCCAAAAAATGTTGTACACCTTATTTCTTCGAGGACAACATAAATGTAAGCAACCCCTTGATATTTTTCTATGTGGATAACTGGGTCAATTTTTCCATTATATTTGGGTTTTACTACTAGAGCCTTGAACTTTATTGGAGTAGGGAAATCCACAATTGCCTGCACAAACCCAGACCCTTTTACAAAACTTCTTTACAGTGAGTTTTTTGCCTTTTCCATTTCTCCTAAAATGTCTTCCAGTCTATGTATGGATCCTTTTCATGCATTATTGGCAGCACCGGATTTATACGTTGCAACTTTATATTTTATTGAGATTTCTTCCTGAAGCCGTTGCTCGGTCTGAGCTGCAGTTCATCGGGCGTTTGATCTAGATCGAGTTATGATTTCCCTTTGATCAGATGATCGTCGGGTGTTACCTGACATTGGCCTAGGAACATTTTGTTCCCCTAGGTCTCAAACGATCGAAGGGAGAGCACGACTTAATCTCTCTAAGGCACTTGGGCTCTCTTGAGAATAAGATTGTGTGTGGAAAGATTCTGATGTCCTGATTAATGAATTTGACCTTGGATGGTTGGAGAGATATCTTGTCATCATTAAGTGGATACGCCTACCACCTCTTGGTGAAGGTGGTGGCATATTTCTCGGAATAGATAGAACAGGTACCCCAACTTGAAGAGTTTGTACAAGTTTACTGATAGTGTCTTGCACAACCTCTTGGCCTCTTGCAAGACTGACCAGAATCCCAATTAAATCATTTGCAGATGGAGGAGGGAAAGGGACAGGTGAAATACCTTCATTCTTGAGACTTTATTCAGGAATATCAGCCATTTAGATGTTTGATTGAGTGAGATCGATTAGAAATATCGTTCCCACAGACGGTGCCAATATATTGATGCAAAAAACTAGACTAGGTTAATTAATTGATCACAGATAAATATAAGTAAAGGAGATAAAAGATTTTTAAAGTGGTTCGGCTTAAGGGAAAAGCCTACATCCACTATTGTGTATTACTTTGGGCTTGTTCAATTGCCTCTTTTGTTGTGTCCCTTGAATGTAGGGTTTATAATGTATTTATATCCCCCATGGGTTGTACAAGTGCTGGAATATCAAATGATGGAATATTTTTATATCGTAGACATTTACATATGTATAATCATTTATGTATACAACTATTGGTGTTTTCTTGTCATTGTTGGTCGGTCTTCCTGGTGTTGGTCTGGCTTCATTGACATGTTGGTTGACATCCCTCAGTAGGCCGGTCTTTTGTCCTTGCTGACTAGGATTAATCTTCCACTGTATAACACGTGTCAGTATCCGAATGGTCTACATAGATGGATATTTTTTGGTACCAACAATCTGTTTATTAATACTTTACAATATTTACCTGAGCTTGTGATTAGTTAATCTTCTTGCTGACTAGGTAATCTTCTTGAATGATAATATTTGGTCCAGTGTTTGAACCTTATTTCCAAACTAGAATGTTGTCGTTGTTGTTGAAGTCTTCCTCTGATAGTACTCCATATTGGATATCTTCTTGCATTGTTTAGCTAATCGTTGAGATCTTTCTTGAGCAACTGATGTTTCTGGTTGATCGGAAATAATCTCAGTTTGATTTTTAGCAAAGCTCTCCTCCGAAGAAGTATGCTCGGCAGGCAAACTTGGATCATGGGTCACCACTGGATATGTGAATTCTACAATGAAATTCTCTAGTTCCTGCCCTTTCAATGCAGGCCTGGGCTCATAGACAATTTCATATTCCCCCAGTTTAACTACCTAGGACATCAACCTTGTTGACTTTTCAGGTATGTGTAAATCTTTTCGCAGTGGAAAATCAGTATACACCATAATAGTGTGTGCCTGGAAATATGACATCATTCTCCTAGAGGCTTCAGTAAATATAAGTGCTAGTTTTTCTAAGAGTGGATACCCTTATTTTTGCTCCACGGAATGCTTTGCTGGTGTAGTAAACAGGCTTTTAAAGTCCACCTTCTAATCGGATCAAAGTAGAACTAATAGTCGACTCTAAAATAGCCAAGTATAAATACAACTTATCTCCTAAAGTTGGTCGGGACAATAGTGGTGAAGATCCCAAGTATTTCTTAAATTCCAGAAAAGCTCTTTCACATTCATCATCCCACTCAAAGGTCTTTTTGGGCACCTTTAAAAATAGAAGATATTTGTTTGTTGCTTGGGAAACAAAAAGATTAAGGGCCGCTACTTTTCCAGTTAGTTTTGCACGTCTTTCTTATAATTGGGATATTGCATCTCGATTAGAGATTTTATCTTATCAGGATCGGCTTCGATTACCCACTGGTTTATAATATATCCCAATAACATTCCTTCTTGTACCCCGAATATGCATTTGGTTAGGTTGAGTTTCATCTGGTGCTTCTCCAACTGGTTAAACATCTGAGCCAAGTCTTTGATGTGGTCGACAATAGCCTTGCTCTTGGTGAGCATGTCGTCCACACATACCTCTACGTTCTTGCCAATATTCTCTTCAAACGCTTTATTCGCCACTCTCTAGTACGTTGCTCCAGTGATTTTTATCACATAAGGCATAATGTTGTAACAGTTCGTTCCTCAGCTAGTAATGAAATAGGTTCTCTCCTTGTCTTCTAAATTCAGTTTAATCAGGTTGTAACATAATAACCATCCATAAAGCTAAGTAACTCATGACCCGCAGTTGCATCTACCAACTAATCAATCCTTGGTAAAGGAAAATGATCCTTTGGGCATGTTTGGTTGAGGTAAGTGAAGTCTAGGCACATGCTCCACTTGTCATTCTTTTTTTTTACCATCACTACATTAGCTAACCAGCTAGGATATTTGACTTCTTCTATAAATTGAGATCTCTATAATTTCTCCCCTTCCTCTTGGATGGCCATGTTCTTATCGGGACTGAACATTCTGTATTTCGGCTTGATATGTTTAGAATCTTTATAGATATTGAGTTCACGGCAGATGAAATTAGGATCAATTCCTGGCATATCCCCATGGCTCCAAGCGAACAAGTTCTTCCATTCTCTTTGGAATGCAATCAACTCTTATTTGATTAGATCCTCTTCCTCCCGAGGATCCAGGGTGTTAATATGATAGGTGGTAGTGCTCTTGTAGACTTCTTGCTAGTCAGCGATGGTGTAACAGAACTCTCTAGCTTCCATCTGGTTGACATTCATTACTTCGACTCTATAATTAGTAGGAAACATACACTGATGTAATGTAGACGACACTACCTCCAATTGCTTCATCATAACTCTGCCAAGAATCATATTGTATGTCGAAAGGACATTTTTACCCAGTATGAAGAATCAAATCCTCTCCTTTCTACTCGTTGGCCAAGTGCTGACTAGGACGCCCATCTTAATTGTCCCAAAGGAATTAACTCTTTCCCCTGAGAATCCTACAAGAGGCTTATGATAAGTAATAACTTTGCTGTCTCGTATCCCTAAAATGTGGAAAAAGTTATAGAACATGACCTACATTGAACTTCCATTGTCTACTAGGACTTTTGGAACTCTGCCATGATGAACCCTGTAAGTGGTAACCAGTGGGTCGTCATGAGGGTAAAGTACTCCACTCAAATCATTCTTAGAGAATCCGATCATAAATTTATCCTTGTTGACTTCCCTTTGCCAACCATTTGTGCACTCGAACATGTCAATCTGTCTAATAGAGGGATAAAATTTTGCTTCATTTAGATAAGATTTTCTCTCAGTTATTCCGTCTCCTCCACCGGCATTTCCTCCTGTAATGAAATGGTAGCCAAGAGAAATCATTCCCACCTCAACTTTTGTCTCCCCAGGCTTCTTTGGTAGGTCGGGATCGTCCTTATTGATGCAAAAAACTATACTAGTCTAATTAATTGATCACAGAAAAATATAAGTAAAAGAGCCAAAAGATTTTTAAAATGGTTCGGCTTAAGGGAAGAGCCTACGTCCACTATTGTGTATTGGTTTGGGCTTTTTCAATTGCCTCTTTTTTCATCCCCCTTGGAAGTAGGGTTTATAATGTATTTATAGCCCCCGAGGGGTGTACAAGTGCTGGAATATCAAACATTTGAATGTCTTTATATCGTAGAAATTTTACATATGTACAATCATTTATGTATATAACTGTTCATGTTTTCCTGTCATCTTCAGGCTTCATTGACATGTTGGTCGACATCCCTTAGTAGGTCGGCATTTCATCCTTGCGGACTAGGATTAATCTCCCACTGTACAACACGTGTCAGTATCCGAATGGTCCACGTAGATGGATAATTTTAGGTATCAACAGAAGCCCCCAATATTTCATGCTTGAATTTTTTACAAGAGTATGGAGCATTTAGCTCTTAAAGTTGCTTGGGCAACAATTTTAGGCTTGGTCAGTTGTCGACTTCCCATACTTGTAAAAATTATGGTTTAATTATGGAAATATAATGCGCATGGCATTTTTAAAACTATCCACAACTTTAACGAATCGTTTTTGGGAAAATCCGTCATTTCTGCCTTTAGCCGCCACCAATTCAATCGACGCTGCCTTTTAATCATTACTTTTCCAATTTTCGAGGCAACCTGTAAAGAGCGAGAAAAGCCACGATTTTTTCTTACCTCAAATTTTCTGAGTGTTTTTGGCTACATCGTCTTCAAGCTTTCTTTTTCTCTCTTATGAGATCGTTTTCTCTTCTCCAGTTCATCCTGAATCCTTAATCTCTGTAAGAACTCCTTCTCTTCTTTTCTATTATTCATCGTGGTTTAATCTATTGATTCTCTTGATGAATTCAGAAATGAATTTAAGATTCCCTCTTCGGTTGTTTTGAAACAATGCTACTTTGCATGCTGATTTTTTCTCACTTGCTGAGGGTCGCTGGTTTCTCTTTATCTTTATAACTGAGTGTGGTTTTACCTTTCCTCCAAAACCATTTTGTATTGAGTTTTCTCAATATTTTGACATTGTCCCAGCTAGGGTGGCCCCAAATACTTGGAGGGTTGTAAGTTGAGCGTATAAGTTGAATCAAATCCATGGAACCCATCGAGGGATTCTAGGAATAATGTTTTGTTATAAGTGGGTGACTAGTGACACCACTTTTTATTTAAAGACTAGGACTGTAAACAAAACGTTAGTAGTTAATAATCCAAACTCCAATAGGGATTATTTTGAGCATGAAGTTGTTGTGAAAAATGGGCAATACGCCCCTTTGACTAGGAATGCTGAGTACCAGGGGACAAGATGCCCTGGATCTATATTTGCTGGAAGAAGTAAGAGAAGATGTTTCCCTGAGAAATGCAGCCTACCAACAGAGAACAACCCGTTTTTACAATAAAATGATGAAACCCACCAACTTGAAGGAAGGAGATTATAAGAAGAATAAAGTGAACCAGAAAAATAACAAGCTTGAAGATAATTCCATGGGCCATACTGTATTTTAGCAGTGATCCGACCTAGAAGTTATTGAATTGAAACCTTGGAAGGAAAAGAATTCAAAAACCCATGGCATGCAGAGCATCTCAGAAAATATTACCAATGATGTTGTAATCTGTTTGAAATCAACTTTCAGTATTAATAAATCATCAGTTCTTTTAAAAAAAATTGATTTTTTTTGGAAGTACTAGTGTTATGCACTACTATAGCTAAATTGACAAAAGTTGGAAGTTTTTCAATTTTTTTCTTGGCTTAGGAAATATTACTCGGAAAGATTTTCAGCAGAACATGAGAATATAAGGGAGTTGCTTGGCTCAACAAATATTGCCCTAAAAGATGCTCGGCACAAATAATAAGTTGCTCGAAAAAGCCACAAACTTGATCGATAGTACGCAAAGTCCAAATCAACAGGATGCTAAGTCCTCAATAAACTTGGTCCACAAATATAAGGATAAAACAAGATCTTTATCCTACTGGGCAAAGTGCAGGAAGAATGTTGCAAAGATTCCTTAAGAGGAATGTAAGCACATATTCCACATACGCTTGGTCACACCACTAGTATCTAATGCAAAAAACTAACATTTGGGTGCATTAGTAAAACCTTTGGATACACATGGGTAACTAGCTCTAAATTTATATTTTAAACTAAGTATGCTAGTAGAACATCTGCACTCATTGTTCATTGATACCCAACTTAATCGAAGTGTATCAGTAGAACTAATGACAAAGAAAACATTAACATTCAATATAAGATAAGTTGATCAAATTTTTATTTCATTAAATCAAATTAATTACATGAGTGTGTTAACAAAACAAAGTCCAAAGCTTCATTCTGCATGACATTTCCCTTCAACTTCGGAAACAGGATCTATTCCAATAGGAGGATCATCTAAAGTGTAAGAAGAATTAATGAAGTTAAAATCGTGAAGTACTCTGGCATTGCTGCTACTGGGACGATCAAGAAGGTGAGGAGGTCGGACGATCTCTAATTCATCATGAAGCTCATAATTTCCCACGTATTTTAAAATCAAGTACTAAGGAATACGTTGGACTGGAATCCGATTGACATATAATTTAAATGGGGGATTGTCAAGGCGAGGCGATCCTGGATCATACCATTTCCATAATTGCTTATTTTTATCGACCTTCATCACTGTCAAATCATTCATCAAACCCCATTTATAGTTGTCATTCTTAGCTTGTTGAAGTTTATCATCAAAATCCCCCAGAGCTTTATTGTACCGATCCATCCAGACTTTCCTTAGTTATTTATGGATTTGAAAGGTCAGTCTATCATCTTGGTAATGCGGTATCTTCAACACTCCATCCTTAGCTTGTAACTAAGAAGATTGAGTGGATAGTTGCTCGGACAAGGCCTATAACTTCTGGGACATCTCAGTAATGGCTTGATTTTTGGCTTTTAATTGTGCATCTTGATTGGTAAGGGTCTGTTGGGTCCTGATTTCCTCCATAGTACCTCGACTAGGTTTGAATCTAGCTCGGGAAGATGAAGAAGCTTGTTTTGATTTCTTCAGAGCCTCTAACCTCTCACTCAACCTTGCATTCTCAACCTTCAAGAAGGAATGACCCTCATCTGTAGTAGTAACAACAGCAGTGGATGAATTCAAGGCATCAAGTTCATCTCTCAAATTATTGTTCTTCTCCTCTAGAAGCTTGGCAATGGCCCTTGCTTCATCCACTTCACGTTTAAGCAAGAGTTCTTACCTTCGAAAATGGTACGTAAATTTATCCAACTTTTTCTCAAAGTCCCAACCTTCACTAAGGGTCAAAAACTTCTTCTCATAATCCTCATGAAAATGTGCCTTAGATTCATTATGGTCCTCTCATAGCTCTTCAATCATTTCGTAATAGGCAATGTTGTTAGCCACCGCCTGATCAAGAAGACACTTTAGATGAACATATAACTCTTTGGCTTGTTCAGATATCCCTTCCACGAGCTACTTCAGTATGTCGGCATGAATCAGAGATAAGTGACTAGATTTAAAAAGATCATTACACCTCTGGAGTAGATCCGAGTCAGTAGATGAGAAGTACTTTATTTTATCAATAAACTAATAAGAAGAATAAAGTCATCAATCAATAAGGTGCAGAGCATAGAAAAACATAATCAAAGGAACAAAAAAAAATTATCTTATCATTAATAAAAGGGGAAAGTACAAGTACATCTTCAAAAAGAAAAAGAAAAAGTACAACTACAGAAAAAGTAAAATAAAAAGATGCTCGGTTCTACACCTTCTTCTTATCCACCTAAGGAGCAGCTGAAGTAGAAGCATAAGCAGAAGGAGGAGGAGGATTAACTATAGAGGGGGAAGAAGAATTTACATCCTGGTGTTGATCGATAGACTCCATCACTATAAGGGATTATCTGGAACCCCCATTATCATCAACTTCCTTGTCCAAGTTTGGAGGGTCCCCAGGATCATGTCGCAAGAACAGCTCGGAGTCTTTTGAAGTGCCGACCTCCACCAAGGTATCAGACTGGTCGTCCTTAAATCATTTCTTCTTCACAAACTCAATTTGTGAGGAAACTGTTCCAATGGCATTATCCCTGCCCCTGTTGAAGCCATTCTCCCTGGTATTAGTCCTTTTTTCCTTCTCAACACCCAAATCCTTCTGTAGTTGGGCGGTCTTAACTCTCCCAGCATCTAAGTCTTTCTGCAACTTATCACCCAGACCTGGAGCAGTTTCAGCAGCTCCTTCAGTATCTTTCACCTTCTTCTATCATGTCTTATGTTCATTGGCTAGTGCCTATTGGGACTTAACCACTGAATTTTTCTTCTCATTAAAAGCCTCTTCAACTTCCCCAGAAGAAACTCTCAAAGCCTCATCTTTCTCCGACATGTTATTGAAGTTAACGAGGAACTGTACAAGAATATCAAGAAAAGTCAGTATTATGAAGAACAAACAAAGTGATAGAAAAATAAAGAAGGTGAATAAACCAGAGAAAAGCTTTGAGCATCCCTGCTAAAACTTTTAGAACGAGGTAGTGCAGCTTTAGCACCCCTGTGGTCTGGTAAAGTCCCTGACTTTATTAGTTGTCTTGCCAATCCTGGGCCAAGGACTACTTGAGAGGAAAAAGAAGATATATCGACCAACTCATGCTGGTCAGGAAGGGAAGAAGAAGCTTCTGATAACTTAGAAGGAATCCCTTTTGTTATTCTTTTCAATGGGCTCTCTTCAACTTTCTTGGCTGGGGGTTTGTTCCCAGTCTCATTTTATTTTTCCCCCATCATCAGCTTGTTTAAAAGGGGAATTGGCAGCTATGTCTCCATATATGTTGGGAAACTTCCTTTTTCCCAAGGTTCTAAAAAACGCGGGGCGTGATCGAGGCGTGGAGGCCAAGCCTTAATCCTTAGAAGCCTAGGCGGGCCTAGGCGTAAAAAGGCGTGAAAAGGCATTTAGGTCTTTTTAATATATTTTAATATTTTTTAACCATAACAAGGCTATTAAAATACTAAAATTGTACATATCATAAATATATGTCTGAATATTTGCAAATAAAAATTCAATTTGATTATTTTGGATGAGATAATAGTCTGATTTGTAAAAAAATCTTTAAAAGGCAATATTATTTCACTAAAGCATTGTTGTTTTCGGAGAAAAAGTACGCCTTAAGGGTTTTACCAAGCATAAGGCGTCAAAATCTTAAGGCGGGGCATTTCTCCCAAGCCTCAAACCTAGGCGTGCCTACGCGGGTTTTTTAGAACAGTGCTTTTTCCCATAGCAGCAGCAAGAGGTAAGTTTGAATCCAAGGAAAAAGGGGAGTGGGCAGTAAGATCACCACTTCTAGATGCAGTAGGTGAGGAGGTAGAAAGAGGTTCCTACTCAAGGTTAATTACAAGGGAATGAGTGGATATTTGGAGACGAGCAACAAAGTAACAAACTATATTCTTGTACTGCAGCAAATAAGATGCAGACCTAATGTTTCCTCGACAATCCTCTGATGAAGTCTCCAAATGAATTTCAACTCCTTGAGGTTCACTACATTCTCCTTCGAGCACCTTCTCTTCTGATCAACTGCAATCAAAATTTAAAGAGAAACAATTAGTATTTAATTTAAACAAGTATGTATAGTACAAGACAGTTAAATAAGGAATAACCTATTCTATTGCCAAAAGGAGGGCATTTAGGCCCCTGGTACTCAGCATTCCTAGTCAAAGGGGCCTATTGCCAATTTTTTACAACAACTCCATGCCCAAAATCATCCCTATTGGAGTCTGGAAGATTAACTACTAACGCTTTGTTTACAGCCCTAGTCTTTAAATACAAAGTTGTGTCACTAGTCACCCACTTATAACAAAACATTATTACTGGAATCCCTAGATGACACTAGTCGACCGAGATTAAGGATTAAGGATTCAACAATAACTGAAGAACAAAAAATGATCCCATAAGAGAGAAAAAGAAATCTTGATGACGTTGTAACAAAAAACAATCAGAAATTTTGAGGTAAGAAAAGATCGTGGATTTTCCCGCTCTTTATAGGTTGCCTCGAAAGCTGGAAAAATAATTATTAAAAGGCAGCGTCGATTGAACTGGTGGCGGCTAAAGGCAAAAAAGATGGATTTTCCCAAAAACGATTTGCTAAAGTTGTGTATAATTTCAAAAATGCCACGCGCATTATATTTCCATAATTAAACCATAATTTTTACAAGTTTGGGAAGTCGGCAACCAACCAAGCCTAAAATTATTGCCCGAGCAACTTTAAGAGCTAAATGCTCCATACTCTTATAAAAAATTCAAGCATGAAACATTGGGGGCTTCTGTTGATACCAAAAATATCCATCTATGTGGACCGTTCGGATACTAACACATGTTGTGTAGTGGAAGATTAATCCTAGTCAGCTAGGACGAATGCCGACCTATTGAGGGATGTCGACCAACATGTAAATGAATCCTGATCAACACCAGGAAGACCGACCAACAATTATGGATGTAAATTTCTACAATATAAAGACATTCCATACTTTGATATTCCAGCAATTGTACACCCCCTGGGGGCTATAAGTACATTGTAAACCCTACATCCAAGGGACACGAAAAAAGAGGCAATTGAACAAACCCAAAGCAATACACAACAGTGGACGTAGGCTCTTCCCTAAAGTCGAACCACTTTAAAAATCTTTTTTTCGTTTTACTTATATTTATCTGTGATCAATTAATTAGCCCAGTCTAATTTTTTGCATCAACATAGACATATTGAAAAATAAAGTCTTTTTTATTCCAAACACTTTGTGCTATAATACATAATACAAGTCTATTTTACTTGACGTTTTCCTTCAGCTTTACTAATCCCAACAGGAGGCTCATCAAGGGTGCTCAGCAAGATGGTAGATCTGAAATCTATTATCCTATTATGCTTGCTACTTCTCACCCGATCTAGAATATGTGGGGGGTGAACATATTCATCTTCTCCTTAAAGGACCTATGACCAATGTATTTTCTCACCAGGCTGTGAGGAATGGAATCTTTCGGGATCCAATTGACATCACTCTTAATGGGTAGATTAGGGTAATCAAACATCCCTGTATCATGCCAGTACCACAATTCATTTCCTTTGGGCATGGTAACCCCATTTATAACCTTTCGACCTAACCTGCTCTATGTGTTCATCCAAATGAGTTAAAGCTTCACAATACCCATCTATCCAGACAACCTTGGGTTACTTATGGAAATGGAATGTTAGTCGGTCCATCCCGTCTTTTAGTTTTTTTATAGCCTTATCCTTATCATGTATCAGAGCTACTTGGTGTGCTTAGCTTTTCTTAGTTCTCTCTTCATCTACTATTGTCCTAGTAACCACAACCTACCTAGAATATTGTCCATACTTATTTTTTCTCTTCTTCAAGCTCTTCAGTTCCTCCTTTAGTCTGGCATTTTCCATCTCTAAGAATGATACACCTTTATTTGGCCTAGTGTCAGCTGTCTTCTTGAGGACATCTAGCTCATTCCTCAAGGCTTTATTTTCTTTTTCCAGTAATGCAACAATATCCCAATCTGTTTCATATTCTTTAGTTAGTGCAATTTCTTTCTTCTTCAGAAAAGAAGTGATGTCTTGCAATTTTTTATCAAACCCCCAACCTGCGCTCAGGGCATCATATTTAGCTTCTTAATTATAATGTAGCAATGCCCGAGACAGATTGGGATCTTTTAAAAGATGTTCAATCATATCATAGTAGGCAGTGTTGTTCACCACAGCCTAATAAAAAAGATAGTGAATATGAACATAAGCATCTTTCACTTGGTCAGAGGCAGCTCCACCCAGTAACCCTACCAACTCTTCTTCAGTCAAAGCTACATGACCAACTTATAGAAGACTTATTCAATGTCTCAATAGGTCGGATTAAGTAAAAACTATCATATTTTTTCATACTAGAAATTTACAAAAATTATATAAGTCTGACTAAGGAAGACAAGCAAAAATAAGCAAACAAGAAAATAACATCATAGAATCATTGGAAAGATTGAACAAAACTGTTTCATTTCATTAATGAGTCAGAGATTATAAGGGTGGTTCCATTACAAAGGAAGAAAGACCAAAAGAAAGATACATAAAAAGAGGATAAGAATTAGCTAGAGGAGTTAAATCTTATCCTTATCTTTGGCAGCTGAATCAGGAGGAGGTAGGTCAGTTATAGCAACTGGCACCATGAAAAAATCTCCAGAACCATCTTCATTGTCAAACTCCTCATCTAGGTTGGAAAAGGATCCTGGGTCACGCCTTTGAAACAATTCAGAGTCTACCTGAGTGTAGACCTCCTTCAAGACATCCGACCAACCATCCTATAAGAGATTTTCTTGGCATACTTAATTTGGATGGCGGAAGAAACAAATGCCTGGTCCCATTATTTATTGATGACATCCTCCTTATCAAATTTATTTTTGGCCTTTAGCTCCATGAATTATTTTTACTTTAAAGCCACTTCAGTAGTCAAAGTCGTGACCTTATCCTCAGTAAGTTTGGCCTTGTTCTCAGCCTCCTTCAATTTCTCTTTGAAAGAAGTAGCTCTCTCTTCGACTATCTGGATTTTATCTGCCCAAGACTTTCTCTTATTCTCCAGAGCATTTTCATAATCCTTTAAAGACTTCTACAAGCCTTCAAAGGCTTTCACCACATATGCCTAGGAAGCTATCAGTTGAAGCACATTATACTCTTGACATACTTGAGTCTACATTCTATAAGTGCTCCTCTAGTTTGGAAATTGTGACAAAATTTGAGTCCCATCCCGTAGATACCAAAGAACCTCGGATTATTCTCATGATGCCTCAATTAATTCATCTAAAGGTAAAATTCTCAATCATACACACATTAGGATTACATACAAGGTATATATATATTGCATTATTTGCTTGTGTTTGAGTTGTGTGTGTTAATTCCCTTTTAAATAAGTTTTTATTAATTTTGGAAATTTTGAAATAATTTTTAAATCATTAAAAGTTGCATTTTAAAACATTTGGGGTCATTTTATGATTGTTGTTTTTATCATTTCTTACCTAAATGTTGGGTTTGGTCGGATCCAAAAGCGCTTGAGACTTTAGGGCGTTTGTGTAATTAAGTTTGAAACATGCATTTTTTACTTCATCGGAGCCTTACACATGTCATCGTCACAACGGCCTGATTTGTGTTTGTTGATAGACTCAGAACCTGCTCGCAATCTCAGCCCTTGGATCTAGTTAATCGACGTTCTTCATGCGATCTATTCTAATCCTTGTGAACCCCCTTTAGACCAATCAGAAAACATTTAAACCACCGCTGATGATAAACCGTTAGATGAAAGTCAAATGGCCAAGACCAAATCTCAGCCTTTGATTTTGAGCTGTTATTCTCAAACCTTCCTTGGTTAGTATAAAAGGAGGTTGAGCCTCTGCGTTTAAAAAATTTTGCCAGTTTGTCTAACTGAGGGAGAGAGAAGAGAGAGAAACCAGAGAGAGAAAACCCTGAATCGTTCAAACCCTAATCTCGTTTTAAACCCTAAATTGCTTTTCCAAAATTAGTTTACACCAAATACCAAACCTGAGTGTTTGAGAGTTATTTTGGTAGTGGTTTGAAGGTTGTTCATGGTTTGAATCCTCTGAGTTTGAGATCTTGTAACCAGCTTAGATATTTTGGTTTGATCTCTATTTATTTTTCATAGAAAAAATAGATCTTATTATTTCATGTCATATTACACTTAGATCTACATTATTTAGTTTCTCATCTTGAGAAATCGTATTTGTTGATTTTTTTTCCTGTAAATGTTTTTCACAACTCTAGAATCAGCAAATTTAATTTCTGTTTCTAGTTCTTATGAAACAAGACTTCTGATCTAGTTGGAATCGCAATTGGTGATTTACAATTTCAAAAACATTTTCAAAACCCTCTGAAATTGTTTAAGACCTTGGCAATCTTCCGAGCAAGGTAACGTTGGATTTTGGGTTAATTTTAACGATCAAGAAAGTCTGTAGTTTCTAAAGAAGAGAGAAACTGAAAACCTTATCATTTAGATTTGTTCTGTAATTTGATAGGACTTGTTTTTATAAATAAGTGTGCGTATGTGCATGCATGTGTTAAAATACTGTCACAAACATTTGTCACACTACAACACAAGAAGTGTTGGCTATAAGATCTTGAAACGTCAAGAGTCGACGTAAAGATGGAACAAAGTGTGGAAAAGTTAGCAAGCTGAGAAAGACACATCAACATCAGAACTACAGAGAAGTTAGAATCAAACCAGTGGGTACATATTTCAAACTTGTATAGGTCTATTTTGTTTGCATG
This sequence comes from Sambucus nigra, assembly GCA_949130495.1. NCBI lineage: Eukaryota > Viridiplantae > Streptophyta > Magnoliopsida > Dipsacales > Adoxaceae > Sambucus > Sambucus nigra. The sequence continues at coordinate 597,620,554 of OX422217.1, read as the reverse complement.
TGAGTTAAATAGTTTGTAACTTGTACATTTTGTTTTAGTGGTTTTTTGGTTTGTGACTTAGAAGTCACTGTGGATGTTTCCTCAGTTGGGTGAGGTTTTACCACGTTAAAAATAATGTGTACTTAATCTTTCTACATCTCCTCATCCCATTCTTGTTAGTGTTCTAATTTAGCTGATTCAACTGTTTTAGTTGTGTTTTTCAAAACTAGTTACATAATCTTTAACATATCTCGTACATTTTTTATTAAACACATCTTGTGGTTAATCTGTTTTGATTTAAAGAAAAGTGTTTCTCCAAAAAACAGTTATGAGTTACTTAGATAGTTTAATCCTAAATTAAACAATTTAAGTAACAACGTTTCTATTGGTATGAGAGCTTGGAAAATTTTCTTTAAAGATCTTGTGTTTCTGAAATTGTTTTCTTAAAATCAAACAATGGACGAGAAATATGAAATATTTGGTTACTTGTCCAGACCCCCTCTCTTTGATGGAAACAACTTTCCTTACTGGAAAGTAAGGATGGTTGCTTTCATACAAGGAACCTTAGGAGATAATGTCTGGGACATTGTTGAAAATGGATATACTTATCCTACTAAACCATCCACTGAAGGAAGCAATGAGAGGATTAAGAAAGTATTAAGTGAATTCATTTGATAAGAGAAGCAAGCCTCTCTGAACAATAACAAAGGCAAGAATGCTATTTTTATGTCTATAAATGAACACAAGTTCAAAAGGATCTCATATTGTACCACTTCTAAGGAAACTTGGGATACACTGGTTACTACACATCAAGGTGACACTAGAGTTAAGGCTGCTAAAACACAGATGCTTATCCAGCAGTATAAATCTTTAATCATGTCAGACTCTGAATCTTTTGATGACTTTTATAAGAATTTGACTGACATTGTGACCAAATTACATTATAATGGGATAACTTATGATAGACATGAAATTGTCTCAAAAATTCTAAGGTCATTTCCACAGAGATTTGATAACAAAAGATAGGCTATTGAGGAAATGAGTGATCAAAATCTCACTCCTAAATTAGTCAGTAGTAAACTGAGAACTGTGGAAATGGAACTAGAATTCAAGAAACAATTAACCCAGTCCCATAGGAAACATACTAGTTCCATCCTGAGTTTTTCTTCTAAGCTAATAAAACCTGAGCTCAGTATTCCCAATAATGATTCTAATGAGGAATGTGATATATATAGTTTGGATAATCAGATTGCCTTGATGTCAAAATAGTTTAAGAAGATTGTGAATTTAGAAATAAAATGACAACCAGATAAGCCAAGCCAAATTATCCAACTCAGTGTAATCACAAACCTCATGAGAAAGGTCAAGCCAAACATCAAAAGGACATTCATACGAGACCTAACAAAGACTTTAAGAATATTGAATGTTTTAGATGTGGAAAATTGGGTCATATAGCAGAAGATTGTAGAGTTAACTTGAACACGGCCAATAAACATACTAGGGCCAACATTTACAAGACATGGGATGATTCAAGTGATTCTGATAATGAGGAACTTGAGTCATTTGATGTTTTTTATCCTTGTATGTCTTTCTTTGCCAAGATAGTCTATAATGATGATATGTATGTGCCTAAGTATGAGAATTATGCTAGTAGCTGTAGTTCTGTTGTTATGAATCATGTTGCTACTGGTTTAGATGCTTTAATTTCTAAGAACATTGCTAGTTCTACAGCAGGGTATGTGAGTCAAAGGGAAAATGATAATGACGATGTCAATGTGTGTGTGAGTTCAAGAATTGAGTCCTTAGGGGTCACTTCACATACTACACTTAATGATTCAGACACTGAAGACCTCCCTGTTGTTCACATACTTATGCGAAAACTCTCAAGAAAAGCTCTAGACTAGAGAAGATAGTGAAAGACCTCACGAAGAAACTAGAAGACCTAAGTCTAATGGTTAAACTTAACGCTGAAGAATATACTACCCAATGTTTAACTTATGAAAATGAAGTCAAAAATTTTTATCAAAAATTGAAAAATTTTATTGAAAAAATGAAACTCTGGAGAAAAAATATAAAGGGACATTATTAGAATTGGAACAAGCTAAAGAAAAGATAGCAACTGTTTTAAAAAAATTTGCTAAGTTTGAAAATAATTTCAATTGTTTTGATGATTTTGTTGTTGATTCAAAAATCAATTCTGATGATCGAACTGGAATAGGATTTTGCCCAAATTCAAAGACACAAATTAAAAACTTTGAACCAATCAAGTTTGTGTCTGGTGGCAAAAGACCTATAGAAACCTGTCTATATTTTCAATCCCTAAGTGATGAGTTTGATAAAAAAATAACAAAAGTAGGATATTAGGGAATCAAGTCACTCAAAGTGTGATAGTTTGCCTAAGGCTAAATATGTTTGCCTTCCTATTAGGAAGAGTTATTATTTAATTCAAACTGTACTCCCTAGGAATAAGGTTCAACGTCAAAATCCCATTAAACCTATGTTTAGAGACTTTCCTAAGGAGATACCCCCTTCAAGCAATCGGTATTGCTCTTACTGTGACATATATGGACATTCTTTCGAAGGTTGCTACTCTAGATGTTTAGTTAATCCCGTCTGTAATACTCCTTTATACCAAAACATTAACTACTCTAGGAGAAGTCGTAATAATTATGTTCTTCCTAGACAACCAGACAAAAACCCTAACTATAGAAAGAGAAAGACCAAACCTAAAAGATCATTTACAAGAGGGATTCCTTGGAATTTTCCTAAACCAAATGCTTATATCCTCCATAAAACTCAAATGCATGCGCAAAATATTTTTCAACAAAAATATAATGCTCGTAAATTTTATCAAATGAGAGCAAATATGCGCAAAACAAAAACAAGAGTTGTTTGAGTTAGAAAAGATGATCTATTGCCCCAGATGGAGTGTAACATTGTGATTACTGCTTTAAAAGTTGAACACACTCCTTCTGGTTAGTATTTAGACTCTGGGTGTTCAAAACATATGACTGGGGATGATACAAAACTTTTAAACAAAATCAGCTTTACTGGAGGAAAAGTTATTTTTGGTGATAGTGTATCATCTCAAATCATTGGTAAAGGAACACTCCAAGAAGAAGGAATGCATGTGCTTGAAAATGTTCTTCTTGGTAAAAGGTCTTAAGGCTAATCTACTTAGTATCTCGCAATTTTGTGACTCAAATCATACTGTCACCTTTTCAAAGAATAATTGTAAGATTTTAAATGAAAAAGGTGAGTGCATAATTACAGGACTCAGGACTCCAGACAATTGTTATACTGTCCAGAATAGTATTGAAGTCTATAACATTGAGAGAATGGATGACAATGAGATATGGCATAATAGGATGGGTCAAATAAATTATGACAGCCTTAGTAGATTGTCTTTACAAGAAATAGTTAGAGGAATTCCAAAGATTATACCTATATATAACATTGTCTGTGGATTATGTCAGGAAGGAAAAATTGTTAAGGCACCTCATAAGAAAGTTAAAGATATCCATACCTCTAAAACCCTTGGAGCTCATCCATATGGATATAATGGGTCCTTCTCACACTGTTAGTCTATGTGGACACAATTACATTCTAGTTATAGTAGATGATTTCACCAGGTTTACTTGGGGAGCCTTCTTAAAACAAAAGTCATACACTTTCATAACTTTTTTAAAAATCTTACTTCGTATTGAAAATGAGAAGGACACTCAAGTAAATAGGATTCGTAGTGATAGAGGAGGAGAATTCATATATACAGGTGTTATAGAGTATTGTGACTATAATGGTTACAAACATGAATTTAGTGCTCCTACGACTCCTCAACAAAATGGTATTGCTAAGCGAAAGAATTGTACCCTTGAAGAGATGGCACGTGTTATGATTCATGCCAAGTGTTTACCTAAATATTTTTAGGTAGAATCAATTCGTACTACGTGTTACATTATTAATAGGGTCTATCTTAGGAAGAATTCTAAACAAACTCCTTACGAACTATGGTATGGGAAGAAGCCCAACCTTAAATACCTTAGAACTTTTGATAGTACTTGTTAGGTCTGTAAAGACAGAGAACACTTATCCAAATTTGAGACCCGTGGAGATAAAGCTATCTTCCTAGGATATTCTCCTGACAGTAGAGCATACCATGTCTCTAATCTTTGCACAAAGAATTTGATGGAATCCATAAACGTTATTATAAGTGATACTACTGTTGAGAGTAAGACTGGAGAACCAACTATTGTGGAAGTGTCTAAAAATGTTTTAGAAAATAAATCTCCAGAAATAGATGATTCTTTACCAATTGAGAAACCTGAAGTACCTAACTGGGTTTCTAAAAGATCATCCCAAAGATAACGTTGTTAGTCACCCTTGTGAGTCTATTCGTACAAGAACTCAATTATGAAACTATGCTCATTATGCATGTTTTGTTTCCCTCGCGGAACCAAAGAATGTAAATGAGGCATTGAATGACCCTCAATGGATTTCTGCCATGCAGGAAGAACTTCTTTAATTTGTCATTCATGATGTTTGGTATCTTGTACCTAGGCCTGATCATAAAAGGGTTATCGGCACACGTTGGCTATTTAAAAATAAAACTGATGAAAGTAGGATAATCATTAGAAACAAAGCTAGATTAGTGGCTCAAGGATATTCTCAAATTGAAGGAAAAGATTTTAACGAGACATTTCCTCCTGTTACTCGCGTAGAATCTGCTTGCTTTGCCATAGCCTGTTACTTGCACTTTACGCTTTACTAAATGGATGTAAAGTTATACTTTCTTAATGGAATCTTTTCTAAAGAGACTTATGTTGAACAACCCAAAGGGTTTATTGACCCTCAGTATCCAAATCATGTTTATCGTCTTAAAAAGGCGTTGTATGGTCTAAAACAAGCACCAAGAGCCTAGTATGAGAATTTTTCCAACTTTCTCTTAGATAAAGGTTTTAAGAGAGGCTGAAATGATCAAACCCTATTTGTCAAACATTTTGGCAAAGATATTATTATAGCTCAAGTATATGTCGACGATATCATTTTTGGATCAACTTCCCCTTCAGAAGTTAAATCATTTTATGAAATTATGAATAAAATTTTTCAAATGTCTCTTATGGGGGAGTTGCAATTTTTCCTGGGTCTCCAAGTCAAACAGAATTTAGAAGGTTTATTTGTTTCACAATCGAAATATGCTTTAGAGATTGTCAAAAAATTAGGGCTTAAAAATGCCAAAGAAGATAAAACTCCCATTAGTACTACGGTAAAATTATCCAAAGATGAGAGTGAAAAATCCATATATCCTACTCTATATCGTAGTATGATAGGAACCTTACTATACCTTACTGCCCCGTGTCCTAATATTATGTACGCAGTTTGCGTGTGTGCCCGTTATCAAAATAATCCTAAAGAGAGCCACTTAGTATGTGTAAAAAGAATTATTAAATACATAAAAGGCACTTTAAATTTAGGACTCTAGTACACCAATGATACTCCGAGTACTATAATAGAATACACTGATGCCGATTGGGCAGGGTGTACTGATGATAGTAAGAGCACATCAGGAGCGTGTTACTATATCAGTAACAATTTGGTAGGATGGAGTAGTAAGAAACAAAACTGCACTTCTTTATCTACAGCTGAATCTGAATACATAGCTACTGGTAGTTGTTGTGCCCAATTACTTTGGCTTAAGCAAATGCTAAATGATTATTGTATTCAAGAAGACCAACTACATCTCTATTATGATAATCAAAGCGTGATTAATATATCAAAAAATCCTGTTCAACACTCGCGAACAAAACATATAAAAATTAGACATCATTTTATACGCGAATTAGTTGAAACAAAGGAATTAGAAATTAATTATCTTCCTACTTATTTGCAGCTCACAGATATGTGTACCAAACCTTTGGATTACAATAGATTTCATTCCTTGTGAAAATCAATAGGAATGGTTTGTGTTGAATAAACTCGTGTGACATACATATTTTTTCCCTTCATCCATTTGAGACAAAATGGGTGAGAAGTTTGAGTCTTATGAGTTCATTTTTTCTTATACATATGATTAAATAAGCTTGATCTTAGTCTTATTTGCAGGAATTTGTACCGTTGTCTTCAACAGATGTTATTAGGGTATTGGTTTGTAATTAGTTGAGTTATGTAATTTTCTTTATCTAGGAAATGGGTAGATAGATTTTGTATAGGAATAGATTCTTTTTATTTTTTTCGTATCCCTACGAGTCCTAGATGACTCAAAGGAGATTTTGTCTCATATTTCCAAAGGGGGAGATTGAAGCACCTTATACTCTTGACTTACTTGAGTCTACATTGTATAAGTGCTTATCTAGTTTGGAAATTGTGACAAAATTTGAGCCCCATTCCCTAGATACCAAAGAACCTCAGATTCTTCTCATGATGCCTCAATTAATTCATCTAAAGGTAAAATTCTCAATCACACACACTAGGATTGCAGACATTGTATATATATTGCATTATTTGCTTGTGTGTGAGTTGTGTGTGTTAATTCCCTTTTAAATAAGTTTTTATTAATTTTGGGAATTTTTAAATAATTTTTAAGAAATTAAAAGTTGGGTTTTAAAACATTTGGGTCATTTTATGATTATTGGTTTTATTATTTCTTACCTGAATGTTGGGTTGGGTAGGATCCGAAAGCGCTTGAGACTTTAGGGTTTTTGTGTAATTAAGTTTGAAACACGCGTTTTTTACTTCATCTGAGCCTTACATCTGTCATTGTCAGAACGACCTGATTTGTGTTTGTTGATAGACTCGGCACCTGTTCGCAATCTCAGCCCTTGGATCTAGTTAATCGACATTCTGCATGGAATCTATTCCAATCCATGTGAACCCCCTTTACACCAATCAAAAAACGTTTAAACCACCGCTGATGATAAACTATTGGATGAAAGTCAAATGGCCAAGACCAAATCTCTGCCTTTGATTTGAGTTATTATTCTCGAACATTACTTGGTTAGTATAAAAGGAGGTTGAGCCTCTGCGTTTAAAAAACTTTTACCAGTTTGTCTAACTGAGAGAGAGAGAGAAGTGAGAGAAACCAGAGAGAGAAAACCCTAAATCGGTCAAACCCTAATCTCGTTTCAAACCCTAAATTCCTTTTCCAAAATCAGTTTACACCAAACACCAAACCTGAGTGTTTGAGAGTTATTTTGGTAGTGGGTTGAAGGTTGTTCGTGGTTTGAATCCTCTGAGTTTGAGATCTTGTAACCAACTTAGATATTTTGGTTTGATCTTTATTTCTTTTTCATAGAAACAGTAGATCTTACTATTTCATGTCATATTACACTTAAATCTGCATTATTTAATTTCTCATCTTGAGAAATCGTATTTGTTTATTATTTTTTTTTTGTAAATGTTTTTCACAACTCTAGAATCAATAAATTTATTTTCTGTTTCTAGTTCCTATGAAACAAGATTTTGATCTAGTTGGAATCGCAATTGGTGATTTATAATTTCAAAAACATTTTCAAAACCCTCTGAAATTGTTTGAGACCTTGGCAGTCTTTCGAGCAAGGTAACCTTGGATTATGGGTTAATTTTAAAGATCAAGAAAGTTTGTATTTTCTAAAGAAGAGCGAAACTGAAAACCTTATCATTTAGATCTGTTCTGTAATTTGATAGGACTTGTTTGTATAAATAAGTGTGTGTGTGTGTGTGCATGCATGCATGTGTTAGAACACTGCGAAGCACCTTATACTTTTGACTCACTTGAGTCTGTATTGTATAAGTGTTCATCTAGTTTGGAAATTGTGACAAAATTGTGTCTATCCTAGAAACCAAAGAACCTCAGAGTTTGGATTGTTATTTTATTCCTTTTGCTTGATTGATCTAGATACCTTTACCAACACTCACACACTTTAGAATTGCATTCATACATTTCATATTGCATATAAGTGTATATATATATATATATATATGTTGAGTGTGTTTAAATCCCTAAAATTGTTTGTTAATAAATTTTGGGAATTTTATAAACTTTTAAAATAAGGATTTTATTAATTAAAATTTTGTTTTAAAAAGTTTTGGGGTCATTATGCAATTATGGTTTGTTAGTTATATTGGTTGAAAGTTCTTTTGGGTAGAATCCGAAAGCGGCAGAGACTTCAGGGTGCATTTGTAATTATTTTTGGACGCGCGTTTGTTAACCTCTTTGTGCCCAACATCTGTTGCATTCTGATTGGTTGAATTTATTTTTCTTCTAAGAGAGTAAAACAACGAATGTTTACAGCCTTTGGATCATGTTTATCAACGATCTGCATGCGCTTCTACATAATCCATGTGAACCTCTTTTGAGCCAATCAGGAGAGTTATAACCACCGCGTACTTTTAACCCTTGGATCAAAGTCAATAAACCTTGACTCAATCTAAGCCATTGGTTTTGAACCAAAGTCTCGAATCTTCTCAGCCCCCTATATAAGGATCCTTACTCTCAGCCATCTAAGACTTTTGTCATTTCGTCCTTTCCAGAGAGAGAAAGAGAGTAGAGAGAGAAGAGAGAAAAAAAGAGAGAAAGAGAGAAACTAGAGAAGAGTGAAAAAAAGAGTTAGAAACCCTAATCCTAACCCTAAATCGTCCAACATCTTTTTTCAAATCCTAACCTCTTTTCAAAACCATTATATACCAAACACAATCTTGAGTGTTTGAGAGTTTGAGAGTTGGTTTGAGTAGTTGGTTGATGCTGTAACCTCTTCGTTCTTAGATCTTGTGTCCAACTTAAGCATTTCACTTAGATCTAAGTTTCTGCTTCATAGAAATATTAGATCTGAGCATTTTATGTTACATTTCACTAAGATCTGCATATTTTGTTTCTGGTCTTGAGAAATCTATTATTGATTATTTTCTGTAAATGTTTTTAACTTCGAAATCAACAATAACATTTTCTGTTTCTAGTTTTTTGTAAAACAAAACCTTCGACCTAGTTGGAATCGCACTTGGTGATTTTCAATCTCAAAAATATTTTCAAAACCTGAGATTGATTAAGATCTTGATACGTCTTCCGAGAAAGATAGCCGTGGATTCTAGGATATAATAAAGGTCAAATAAGGCTAAGTTTTATAACGAAGAGAGAAATAAAAAATCACTGCATATAGATCTTATATGTAATTTGATAGTACTGTTTGTATAAAATAAGTGTGTGTGCGCATGCATGTGTTAGAAAGCACCTCCACAAACACTATCACCCTACCACACTAAAAGTGTTGGTAATAAGATCTCAAGAATAAGAGTCGACGTAAAGAACTTGAACAAATTGGAAGTTAGCAAACTGGGAGAACAACACCAATAATCAGAACTGCAGAAAAGTTATAAGGACACCAGTGGGTACATTCCTAAGTTTAACGTGGAAATGGAATTAAGAACTGTGGAAATGGAATTAGAATTTAAGAAACAATTGACCCAGTCCCATAGGAAACAGACTAGTTCCAATCTGAGCTTTTCTTCTAAGTTGATTAAGCCTGAGTTTAACGTTCCCAATGATGACTCTGATGAGGAATGAGATGCAGAGAGTTTGGACAATCAGACTGCCTTAATGTCAAAGCAGTTTGAGAAAATTATTAAGTTTAGAAATAACATGGCAAACAAACAAGGAAAGTTCAATTATCCAACTCACTCTAATCATAAACCTCATGAGAAAAATCAAGACAAACATCATAAGGACTTTCACTCTAGACCTAACAGAGACCTTAAGAAGACTGAATGCTTTAGATGTGGAAAACTAGGACATATTGCACAAGATTGTATAGTTAACTTGAACACTCAAAATAAACACACAAGGGTCAACATTTGCAAGACATGGGATGATTCAAGTGACTCTGAAAATGAGGAACCTGAGTCATCTGATGTTTTTCATCCTTGCATGTCTTTCTTTGCCAAGATTATCTATAATGATGATATGTTTGTGCTTGTTGGTGAGGATGAATCTAGTAATTCGACTTCTGTTGTTGTGAATCATGCTGTTACTGGTTTAGATGCTTTAACTACTGAGAACATTACTATTTCTACAACAGGGTGTGTGAGTCAAAGGGAAAGCGAGAATGACGATGTCAATGGTGTGTGAGTCCAAGAATTGAAGCCTTAGGGGTCACTTCACACACTACACTTAGTGACTCGGATAATGAAGACCTCCCTGATATTCACACACTTTATGCGAAAACTCTCAAGAAAAGCACTAGACTAGAGAAGATAGTGAAAGATCTCACTAAGAAACTAGAATATCTAAGTCTGATGGTCAAAGTTAATGCTGAAGAGTATACTAACCAATGTCTAACTCATGAAAGTGAAATCAAAATGTTTGATCAAAAACTAAAAAATTTGACTGAAACAAATGAAACTTTAGAGAAATAATACAAAGGGACATTATTAGAATTGGAACAAACTAAGGAAAAGACAACAATAGTTTTCAAAAAATTTACAAAATTTGAAAATAACTCAAACTGTTTTGATGGATTTGTTGCTGAATCAAAAACCAATTCTGATGATCGAATTGGAATAGGGTTTTGCCCCAATTTGAAGACATAAACAAAATCTTTTGAACCTATCAACTTTGTGTCAGGAGGTAAAAGACCTATTGAAACCTTCCCAGACTTTCATTCTCTAAAAATTGAGTTTGACTCAAAACATCAAAATTTTGATATTGGGGAATCAAGTTACTCTAAACATGAAAGTTCACCTAAGGCTAAATATGTTTACCCCTCCATTAGGAAGAGTGAATCTACATTCAAAACTGTTATATCTAGGAATAGGGTTAAATCTTGAAATTCCTTAAAGTCAATGTTTAGAGATTTTTCTAAGGAGACTCCTACCTTGAGCAACCTTTATTGCTCCTACTGCGATATATACGGCCATTGTTTTGATGGTTGCTATGCTAGAAGCCATTTCATCAGTGTTGGCCTGGCGAGAGCTGGGAGAATTGGTTTATGGAGCATAGGGCTGTAAATCTACGCTGGTCAGTGCCTTGGTGGGGACAGTTGCTACCTATTCTAGAGCTGGACGAATACCCATATGTCCGGCTGGTTGGTCTCAGACAGACCTCTTTCTATTTTCCTTGACAGCTTCTATACCAATTTGGCTGGGAGCAAGCCGTGCCACCTCAGACACTAGATTTCTTTCCAGTATAAGATCTGACAGAGCGTCTGCACATGCGGCTTGGCTTTTTGTGGGAGAGTCGGCATCCATCGACCCGTCCTTCTCAGTCTATTGGGAGAGTTTGGCACATCCCTAGGAATTATATGAAGTGGTTATGGAGAAGAGTAGTCAGCAAGATGTTGGTAATGGAGACAAGACAAAGGTGGCTTATCTTATCTGATACCATGGAGGTAGGTGTGGTAGTTTTTTTTAGAATGGTTCGAGCTTATCGGTCCATGGAGCATCTGCGGCACTCTATTTAGGCAGGGGAATCTTGGGGACCCCAGGATGTAGATGATGACGGAGTAGGCTCCTCTGGTAGTTGTGGGTAGGACTCTTGGAGAGTTTGTTTTGTAATGGGAAATAAATTTGGGGATTTTATTTGGCTTTCTAGGAAGGTAGGGGGAAGGGAGTTATTTGTTCCTTTTCTAATGTAATTGTATCATAATTTCATATTAATGAAATAAACAAGCTTTTGATCATCTAGGTGTGCCTTTTGATGAATTTTATATTTTGAATTATCTATACCGATCTCTAAGGCATGCATAATCCTTTTGTTTAAATATATGTTAGAATGAACTGTCGTTCTTGGAAATAAGAAAAGAATAGTTTTTTGTGAAAAAGAAAGGGTCGTGCTCATGTAAGATGTATGAGCTTCCTACGTACCTTTTGAGGTTTTTGAAAATTTTTAATTTTTCTGAGAATGGTTTTTGCAGAGGATCGGGCCCACGTAGTTCTGGGTAGAGGGAAATGAAGAGATTTTCTTTTTTTAAAGAATAGAAGGGAGATGAGAAGAGTCGTAGCACGCCGAGATTTCGGACTAGGGTTAAAATTTCTGGAGACGGTCCAGGTTGACTGGACGAGCCATCTCTTCTCCATCTAAGTCGGTGAGCATGGGCTCTACTATTTTTTGAGGTCTAAATCCCCTTCTTGGACACTACGATCCTTGACTCTCTTATTAAATCGCACTATATGGTGATGGTACCCTTGTATGTGGTATATAGCTTTCATCTAGGAGGATCAGCTCGTCAAGACGGCTTTGGTACCAGTATTCTTCACTGACCTTGCTTTCAAACATGACGAGCAAAGAGGATATTTCTAGCTCCACGGGTAGGACTGCTTCCATGCTGTAGACTAAAGAGTAAGGGGTATCCCCAATAGAGGTTCAGAATGAGGTTTGGTAGACCTAGAGGGCGTATGGGATTAGGTCGGCCCAATCTTGGCAACTTTCGATCATCTTACTAATGATGGCTTTGAGGTTCTTATTGGCGACTTTGACTACACCGTTGGTATGAGGTCGGTAGGGAGAATATTTATGTCTCTGAATCCCATACTCGTTGACCATTTCTGTGACTCTACTTTGAAGTGCAACCCTTTATCTGACACTAGCTCGTATGGGACCCCATATCGACAGATGATGTTTTTCTTGATGAATTGGGCCACTTTCTTGGCATTCAGGACTGCGTATGACTCAGCTTTAACCCAGTTGGTGAAGTAATTAATGGCAACTAGGATGAAATCACGCTCGTTGGAAGCCGTGGGTGTAACCTTCCTTATGATGTCGATGCCCCAGTTGGAGAACGACCAGGGAGAAGTCATGTTGTACAATTCTCATGGAGGCAGGTGTTGAAGGTTGGAAAATTGTTGCCATTTGAGCATCTCCGGACATAGGCGGTGCAATCCTGGATCATGGTGGTCCAGTAGTAGCCTTGTCGGATGATCTTCTTGGCAAGCATATGAACCTTCATATGGGGCCCGCATTCCCCACTGTGGATTTTCTGCATTACCTCTATAATGTTAGCCCCTGTGATGCAGTGTAGATGGGTTCCATCGAAGTTTATCTTGAACAGTGCTTTGTGACAGATGATGTATTGGGTGGCCCGTCTTTGGAGGGTTGCCCGGTCTTTCTTATTGGAACCCTCGGGATACCTACCATGCTTGAGGAGGTGCCTTATATCATAGTACCAGCAATTGGCTAGCTCGGCCTCTTCTTTGGTAATAAGCTCAATGTGGTGGCAATGGGTTGGTTTATCTTGCTTTTGAACTAGGAAGGGGGCCATTTTTATTCCTTAGGGCATGTCGACCATAGAGGCCAAGGTAGCAAGGGCATTGGCTAGGTTATTCTTTACTCGAGGTAAGTAGTGGAAGGTGATATCTTGGAATTAGGAGGTTAGTTATTCTAAGTGGGTATGGTGATGATGAGGGAAGAATCCCCATAGACATCTAGGCATTGAATTCCTTTCTTGCGAAAAACTTTTAGGCCTACCGTACACGTCTCGTATTCAGTCATGTTGTTGGTGCAGGTGAAATCTAATTTGATAGCGATGGGAGTATGGGAGTCATCTAGGGTGATCAGAATTATCCTAATGCCATATCCCTTTTTGTTGGCAGTGCCGTCAAAGAATATTTTCCATCGAAGGTTGTCTTGAGCAGTGCAGAGTATGTTTTCATCAGGGATTTCGGAGATCCAATTACCAGCTTCTTCCATGGGGTAATCAGTGAGGTAGTCAGAGATGGATTTTCTTTTTATGGCTTTTTGTGTGACGTACACGATATCAAACTCGGTTAGGAGCATCAACCATCGGGCCATTCGACTGGATAAGGTGGGTTTCTCAAGTCGGTACTTGATGGGGTCCATTTGGGATATAAGTTTGATGGGGAAGGCGATCATGTAGTGTCGCAAATTTTGGGTGACCTAGACAAGCGCGACACATCCCTTTTCCAAAGCAGTGTAGTTGACTTCGTATCTGGCTAATTTACGACTGGCGTAATAGATGGCTCTTTCTTTGTAGGAATCCTCAAGGTATTGGGATAGCAAATCCCCAAATGTAGTGTCGGTTATGGTTAGGTATAGTTGCAAGGGGAGACCAGGCTGTGGTGGCATGAGTAACGGAAGTTGGGTCAGATATTGTTTGATTCGGTCAAAGGATTCTTGGTAGGTCTCATTCCAAACCTTGATTGAATCATTTCGGAGGAGTTTGAAAATCGATTTGCAGATGGAGATTAGCTGGTTGATGAACCGACTGATGTATTGCAATTTCCCAAAGAAACCATAGACTTCTTTATCCGTTCGGGGAGGTGGCATCTCAAGTACGACTTTGAGCTTGGAAGGATCTGCTTCTATCCCTTTTCTCACTGACCATAAATCCCAAGAGTTTTCCTTTTGTAACGCCGAAGACACATTTCTGTGGATTGAGTCTCATCTAATATCATCGCAATCGCTTGAAGAACTTTCAAAGAGCGATAACATCACCTTCTCTAGTTTTGGATTTGATAATCATATCATCCGCATAGACCTCGACTTCCTTGTGAATCAGATCATGTAGGATGGTTATGGAAGCCCTCTGGTGCGTAGCCCCATCATTCTTGAGACCAAATGGCATAACAGTGTAGCAAAAGGTTCCCCATAGGGTGATGAACGCGATTTTTTCTTGGTGATCTGGGTGCATTTTGATTTGGTTATATCTGGCAAACCCATCGACGAACGATTTGAGAGCATGATCGGTTGTGTTGTCCACGATCATGTCGATATTGGATAGCGGGTAATCATCTTTCGGAGAGGCTTTGTTCAAGTCGCGGTAGTCTACACTCATCCGAACTTTCCCTCCTGATTTTGGTACAGGCACTATGTTGGCTAGCCATGTGGGATATTCGATCACACGACTGAAGCCCGCGTTCAACTGTTTGACCACCTATTCTATGACTTTGAGTGACCATTCGGTGCGGAACTTTCTCAACCTTTGTTTAACCGGCTTATAATCTAAAAGAGTGGGGATCTCATGTTGAGCTATTTCAGGATCAATGCCGGGCATATCGTCATAGGACCATGCGAAAACATCTGCAAATTCCTTCAATAATTCTTCGAGTTGTGCGCGCTCTTAGTCGTCAAGGGTAGCCCGTATCCTAATCTCGTGCAGTTTTCTACTAGAACCGAGGTTAACAATAACACTTTCTTCTTCATTAACTTGAACGCGGTTATGTTGTTTGTTATTAACCTTATTTAGATCAGTTAAGAATTATTCATTTGCAAAATCATCATCGAAAGTTTGATTAGAATCCAAACAGTTAATGTAAGGCACGACAAGATACTCAAAATATTCATTTATTTCATTGATATGGAAACCAGCATTGAGAACCTCATCAAGGGAGGTCTCTATTACATTTGAGCAAGGACAGACAATAGAAGAAGAAATGGGGTCAACATTGAGGTTAGGTGGGATTTTAACAGGTAGAACTGGCATAGCATGCCAGTTGAGGAGAGGTGTATCAGCAGCTTAAATCAGATGGGATAGATCTAGTGATGTGGTGCTTGAATGAACCATGCAGAGTGTCAGACCTAGTGTCAGTAAGTTGAATAAATCCTCGGAGTCACTTCCCTCGGAATCTATGGTATTTTTAATGAGCGGTTGTACATGGTGTTGAAACTTTCGGCCCATGGGTAGGTGTCTTGGAAAAATATCTCCATTCCAGGCTTCATCGTTTTGTCTGTATGGTCATACCAGGGTTCCAGAAATCCATAAAAGGGGAATTCTTCTCCCTCTTTGATGAATCGTCCATTCAAAGAGTCACCTAGGATAGTCTAGATGCAGTCTAGTCTTATCTTTGGTCGAGACTGACAGATCATTCTGAGCTCTTGTTCTGATGGTTGATACCTCAAACCACAAGGAGGGAAAGCCTTTTTCAGCACAATGGGATCAAGTAACCCTTACTGTCTTTGCCCTAGCCCAAGTCCGGGCATAAAGTGCATGTTTCTTAACATCTGAATCAAATTGATGTTGCCATGAGGGTCGTATTCCGGACAAACACTTTCTCTGAAAACATCCCTTGCTGGGAGTAGAAGTGGATCAACTCAGAATCCTGATAGGAGCATATCATTTGACCCGTGTTGTATCTCAAGGATTGTATTGCTGGTACTTGCACCCTCGGTATTATTGTCGTCGCCCAAAATGGTGATGACTCGTCCGTCGCTATAGAACTTCAATTTATGATGGAGCGAGGAAGACACACCCTTGATACTATGGAGCTAAGGTAGTCCAAGAATAGGTTGAAATAAGATGAGATATCAATAACTTCGAATTCAACGATAGGGTTTATAGGTCCAGCCGCTATTACAATTTTCATGGATCCCATCACCTCCCGACGGGTATTATCGTAGGCACGTACAGTAGTGTAGAGCGAGGTTACTTTCCTTCGGTCCTAAGAATTTTAAGGTTCTTAATCGGTGGACATTCAAGGCAGATCCATTATCAACAAGAGAGAGTGGTACGATCTTCCCCATAACTTCGACGGAGATGTTGAGGGCATGATTGTGGTTTGGCCCAATTTTGGGGATTTTTTCTTCAAAAAAGGATAGTGTTCGGGTAGAGGTCAAGGATCCGACTAAATTGATTGCTTCTTCTGGTGTGGTAGAAGAAGGAACTGTGGGTCCAGTGAGAAACTTGATCAAAGCATTTATGTGCAGCTGGGAAGACATAAAAATCCCCCATAGAGTGATATTAGCTTGAGTTTTCTTCAGTTGATCGAGGATCTTACTTTCCTCGAGGGTTATTTCTGGCATAGGAAGGTTCTCAATGCCCTTCCCTTTATCATTGGTTGGTAGTGAGCTTGGGATCTCGTAATGCCTCCCTGATATTTTCATGTGATTTACTAAAGAAGGGAAGAACATGAACCCTGTTTCTAAGTCAATCTCGGGTTGTTCTGCCACTTTGTTTATTTCTCCAAGGAGTTCTTTAAATGATATCATCCCATACATGTTGGCTACCGGGCAAGTTTTATTAGAATCTTTCTCTTCATTCAAATATTCAAATTCCTCCCCCCATCCGGTGGTAGAAATTATGTCTTTCCATGTAAAGTCAATGCATGCCAAAACTTCAATGGCTTTTTCTTACAGGTCCTCCCATTCTATGGGGAGATATAAGGGTTAAGGGACCAGGCGCCCTTGTAGCTTCAGAGTATCAAGTAATTCTGTTATACTGCAAATATTATTGGTTTGCCTGAATAATTCTGCCATGATCAGGACAACGTCATCTAGGCTGACTTCATCGGTTCGTACCACCCAATTGTCTGACTTTCGGGCCCATTTTCATGATTCTAAGAATAGTGTACTGAACCTCTGGCAATCAATGATCATCTATGAGGGAAATTTCAGCTCAAACTCTAGGAGTTGGTTTAACACTTCTGATAATTTGATACTTCCATTTTCAGAATGGGTACGGACAACGATGTATGCTCTGGTGAGGAGTGACAGTGACTGATCAGCAAGGCTAATAGGGTGTAGGAGGAAATATGGGCAAGCTTGGAGAGGTTTGGTAGAGTGTATGAGTGTGATTTGAATTAAAGGATCAAATTTTGGGTTCTCTTCTAGGAATATGGCATTGGCATGATTTAGGAGTGGGTTGTGAGTAGTGTTTGGCTTAGGATTGGCTGGTGGGGCAATGGTACCCTGGTCAATTAGACCTTGGATAATGTTTTGAAGGTGAAAGCATTTGTCAGTGGCATGGCCAACAGTATGATGAAAGGCGCAATGGGCATCTTCCTTAAAGTTTCTTGGGAGTGTATTTGGCAATGGACAGTGGTCCAAGGGTTTGATAAGGTTTCGGCTTAACAGGGCCTGATAAACTTTAGAGAGGGGAGCATGGAGCTCGGTGTATTCCTTTCGGACTGGGACAAGGTGGATTTCTAGTTCCCATGAGGTGGTTGGTTGAGAGATGTTGTTGATGGTTGAGACTGGAACACTGATAGGTTTGTCATATTTTCTAGGGGTGAACTGTTCGGACACTTTCTTTGGTTCAACTTCTATTTTAGCAAGACCTTCCTTGATTATTACTCCTGCTTCTCTAAGAGCTCGAAAGTGGGGATAGTATTGTCCTCCCATTTTTGCTCAGACATGGGATAAGAAGTTCTTCTTCACTATGTTGACTTGTTCTTCCTTGGATGGTTAATTGGTCATGGTGGTTGCTTTTTCCCTCCATCGGGTTATGAACTTACTGACTGATTCCCCATAGTTCTATTTGAGCAGCTCTAAATCACGACGGGTGACCTCAAGCTCTTCATTGTATTTATACTGTGACATGAATTCTCGAGCTACATCCTCCCAGCTACGGATACTGAACTCCTCGAGAGACAAAAACCATCAGAGGGTGCTATCCTTCAAAGTTTGCTGAAATAAATAGGCCATCACTTCTTTAGAAGCCCCTATGAGGGTCATAGAACGGTGATAACTGCAAAGATGAATAATCGGGGCTCCAGTTTCGCCGAATTTCTTGATATTTGGCATCTTGAACTTCTCGGGTAATCTTACCTTAGGATAATAGAGACATGTGGGTGTAGTCCATGTAATTCCCAGTGATTCTGACTTGGTCGAACTTATTAGTTAGCATCTTGAGATCTTCTTTGACCTTGTCCAATTCTTCCTCTTTTGGATCAATGATCATAGGCAAGTTATCCCCATGTTGGGCAAGGTTCTGCATAGGAAGCTAGGCAGGCGATGACCCTTTAGCAGGAGGGGAATGTGGAGCATGCTGATACTCTTCGGGAACCCTGATAGGCTCGGGTGGAACCATAGCACGAGGGAATAGGGCCTCGGGCTCTTGAGGAACAGGAACTTGGTTTCATTGCATCTCTCGAACCTCAGTCTGGAGGTTGTCAATTTTGGACATGAGCTGAGCAAAGACTGTCATCAGATTTGGCTGCACAACTGGTACATGATATGTGTTCTCCATGGAAAGAGGATGGATACCGGACTCGAAAGAAGTAGCAGGGAAACAGAAGGAACTTCGGGGTTATTCGACTGAAGATCGAAGACAATAAGGAGCCAGGCCAAGGGCGTGTGATCGACCTGAGAAGGCATAAAATGTGATTTATTTTTTAGATAAAGAATGAAAATATTTTTGACATTTTTTCCTTTTGAGATTGAAAGACAAAATATTTTTGGATTTTTGATAAAGAAAAGATAAATGTTTTTGGATTTTTGATAAAGAAAGGAGAAATATTTTTTATAAAGAAAAGAGAAATGTTTTTGGATTTTTGATAAAGAAGGGATAAATATTTTTGGATTTTTGATAAGAAAAGAGAAATGTTTTTGAATTGTTGATAAAGAAGGGAGAAATATTTTTGGATTTTTGATAAACAAAAGAGAAATGTTTTTGGATTTTTGATAAAGAAGGGATAGATATTTTTGGGAGATGGGTCTCAGCATGATTATTAAAAATATTATGTTCTCTCTTGTAATAAATTTTCCTAAGTGAAAAAATGAAATGCCAGATGGGACCCGAGCCTAGAAAAGTTGGGTTTGTAACATATGTAAAGCTATGGTTGGACTTGTAACTAGGCTCACGGGCAGGGTCCCGTTTTAAAAATGCGCAAAATTTTGTGCGACAGGACGACCCAGAATTTTGACAGAGTTTCGGGTCAAAATCGACAATCTAACATGTGTGTCCCAGGCTTAACACCTATATGTGGGTATGCAGTTGGTCATGGCTTCCACGATATACGTCTTTCTTTTGAGCGAAATCGGTACGTGTGGATAAGCCATTTCACATACATGAGTGTACGTTAATTGCCTCACTATATACCTCGTGGTGATGGTACGTGTGATAGTGAATTCTATATACTCGGTGTACGTGAACGAGTTCCCTGTGATATACCTCCCGTAATGACTTCGGTCAAGCGGTACGATACGGGGGATCCGTTCGATATACGTCAAAGGTACTTGGCCAATGAATGGTGAGAGTTATATCTCTTAGGCTAACTGCGCCATGCTGGACCAGCACCCATCATGAAGTGACCCTCCAGTTACTGGACAAAATTTATCAATAACAATGCTCTATGGTGATGTCATGTGAATCATGAATGATTCTCTTATTAGTATCTTATGATGAGAGTGTCTTTCTTGATCATGCCAAATAGGGAGCAAAGTCTAACTACCAAGGGTATACCAAGTATAGATGGGTGATGCGTGCAACATCTGGATATATGTGATCCTAGGTGCACGTGGTGTGAAGTGTACATGGAGAATCTTCTACAAGTATGTGAATAGAAGCACAAGCATGAGGTATACATAAAAAGGGGAACATGCAAAGTAGGTAAGTAAATAAGAAAATAAAACACCCATGTAAATAGAGTCTAGCCCTAAAAAAAATGTCCCCAGCGGAGTTGCCACTGTGGCCATCCCCAATCCTCGCAACGGGAGGGATGAAAAAGAGGGTATCTTCATGTCGAGAGGATATTCATCCCGCGTATCCCTCTCGAGAGAACTTCGGTCGGTGTCGGTGATGAGGCAAAAAATGTAGAGAGATAAAGTCGCCAGTCTATTTTACTCAAAACAAACAAACGAAAAGGGATCCATCCCGAAGGACGGCATCCAAAGGCATAATGATACATACGAAACCAAAATGATTCGAAAAGGGTCCGGAGGCTAAGTTACGAAATGGGAAGGTGTTAACCAACTATTCCGCCCTTGAGGTCTCTCATGGATTGTTGTTATTTTCTTTTACCTCCCGTGATATGTGTGCATGTAAATATGTAGTGGAGATAGGAATCAACGACTTGTATCATGGAAGAGATAAAGCGAGTCATCCGTAGGAATTTTTCTAAAAGTAACATTAGAAAATAGGATCTACGCGATTATAACGCATACGGAATAATACGCCACTAATAACAAATATATGTATATGTAATCATATAGATTTTAGGAGAATTAAGTTAAAGAATATAGACAAATATAAAATGGGAGAAAAGTAGGAATAGGACTCGAGTCTCGGGTTTTACCTCGAGACGCCTACGTAGCCTATAGAGGCATCAAAGTCCACGTAGTTCGTATGCAAAATGAGGGGTGGGATTTATCCCATAAATCCAACCAGGGACTTCTCTTATATGCATGTGTGTGTAAAAATGTGTTTAAGTTGTGAGAAAAGTGTGAGAGAAGTACGAGAATTCCCATTTGGAATTTGTGAGCAAACCCTCTTTTTCTTTTTCTTTTTTGGGTTTTATTTATATGAAAATAAGATATGTGAAATAATACTAAATAAAAAGTATATTAGGATAAAGTAAGTTAATGCGAATTTAGGAGAATTTAAAGAGAGGGTTGAGAAAGTTGGACCTTCTTGAAGATCTTGAGATTTATCTTGAATGTTGGAGAGCAGCCCTTGCACTTGGATGATGATGAAAAGTAGTTAATTCACCAAGTTTGATGAAAAAATATGATGAAAAATGAAGGATTGAAAAGGATTTGGATGTACAAATCACGCCGACTTCGAGAGAGGTTTTCTGAGTTCGCTGAGAGTGATGAATTTTCGATCTTATGTTCTTTTCTATGAGGTCAAGCCCTCATTTGTATAGTCCCAGGGCATTTTTGATCGGAATAGTCCTAATCTTGCCAATCGGTAGGTGTTTTTAGGCACACTGCCGATAGGCAGGGTTTGGAACTTGCCGTTTAGCAGTCTCTTTCAGGTTCCTTCAAAAAAATGGTCGTAAAATCCAAACCGTTGATTCGAATCGCGCAAGGGGTGAACCGTCGGAAAGGTACTTCAGAGACCTTTGTAAGTTTTTGGACTGTTGTCGAGTCTGGGAGATGACTTTGGGTCAAATGTGGCTCGGAAGCATTCGTCGGTCCTTTGGATAGGGAATTATCGAACGCAAACGGATCGTTCGTCCGCATGGTAAGTCAGAATCATGCACGGGACAGACCATTGGAAATGGGTTTTAGTGCTCTTTGAAAATTCTTCCAGTCTCAGTTGAGCTGAAGAATTTGATATTTGGTCAAACGAATCTTGGGAGTGCCCGATGGCCTCTAGGTCAGTACTTGGGGTATGACTTAGGTTTGTAGTGATGAAGGGAGGTGCTAGGGACCTAAGGAGAGGCTAGGGAGTATTGAAATGGGTTGTCTATACTTTAGGTTAGGTTAGTTAGAGGTCATAGGTTATGAGTCGAGAAAGGATAAGCGCACTAATGCACAACACGTGAGAGCAAAGGGCATTTTGAGGTGAGTTTTCGAGGTTTTTCAAGCTAAAATGTGAGTGGGAGTGTTTTGGAAGTTTTCGAAAAAGTGAGTTATGGGGTGTTTTCAACACTTTGTTTTGTTAAGATGAAATTTGGAGGGCCACACTAGAATTACGAACCGATTCGCCCTGTCTTTACTATCAGTGCCGAACCGGATCGCATAGCTAGACGAATAAAAAATAAAAAGCCAAATCGGTTCACTTCAAGAAGGTGAAAAATTGCATCCCCTACCATTCTTCCCCATTTACACTTTAGCATATTCATTTCCCTCTTCCTTAAACTCCGAAAACTCCCTCCCCATTCTCATCCAGCATTTCCATCCCCACCCATTCCCTTAAACTTTTCGTTCGACATCCTTCACTCCTTTTCCACCACCCCTCCACCTATAAATACACCTCTAACCCTCCATTCCATCCCACCTCTTCCATCTCTCCTCACCCTTACTCTTCTCAAATCAATTCCAAATTCTTCTTCCAAATGGAAAATGATGAAATTCCCGAGAAGTATGATTCGACGAAAATCCTCAACGATGGTGATCACCCATACCTCTCTATCTAATAGAGTATATGGTACGAAACTTTCTTCTCTCCCACCCGCACCGTGCACATTGAATGAGAAGTTAATTGGGATGATCTACCTCCAGCCGTCTCCACTCAATTCCACCGACAAAGGTGGCACCAATTCCTTATGGATCCCGACGATGATGTGTGGATAGATGAAGTGTGCACCTTTTATGGAACTCTCATCAAAATTAAGGAGAATACATACGAAGCCTATGTCCATGAGACACGGATACCTCTTTCTCTCAACATGATCATCCAGAAAACACGGGCCAAGTGGGTGCCCAACCCCCCAAGATTCGATTTCCCCACTGTGGGCTACCTAATCCCAAAGCACCAATGCATCCAACGAATCTCCCCCAATCACATGTGGGAGTGTGATACCTTTCTGATTGGGAATCTAGATGAGATGTCCCATCTTTCCTTTTTGATCGTTTGCGGATCCATACTCCAAACTTCAAGTAACTTGGCAATTTGCATTCGCCATGGAAATTTTCTTTACCATCTCCTCGTCGAGGCTAGCCCAATTCACTTCGCCCATACCTTTTACGGGGAGATCATACACGCCGCCATGGATCGAAGAAACAAGACAACCCTCCCATATGTCATTTTATCACATCCCTTTCAAAATACATCGGGCTTCAACCACCACAAACACAAGCCCATCCCCCCAAGGCCATTGGGCAAGAATCCCTCACTAGGAGCGTTCGGCACATGGAAGTAATCCGCACACCTCCACCGAAGGCGAAATATGTTGAAATGTGGGAAATGGAGCCCGAGTATGATGAGGAGGCGAATCCGAATTATATCCCCAACGAGAGACGCATTGAATCTTTACATACTCATTTTGATACTTTCATTAGAAACTACAAGCGGGATACGAGTATGCTCTTTCAGCTCCAAATGGAGATGTAATACACACAAATGGGCCCAAACATTTCACTCCCAACCTATTTCTACAATCCTTATTATCCGAGTAGGCCCGAGCCATCCAACCCACCTCCACAGTAGCTCCCGTATTTGGTTTTTGATGATTGTTTTACTTATCATTTATGTAATTCTTTTTGGGTCATTGTCGCTGAATTTTTGTCAAAGAACTATGTAAAGCTATATCCTATCTTATTACTTGTAATTGGTCATTTTATTAATATAAGACCTTTGCATTTTGTCATTTGTCTATTTTTTACACAGTCTTCTTTTGTTCAGATTTTAGTCCTTTTTACATGAGGACATTGCAAAAGTCTAAGTTAGGCGGGGTACACATTCATTTAAAATTTTCACAGATTTAAAAAAAACATCCAAAAAAAGGCCAAAAATATTTTTCTTCAAAATAAATAGAAACTGAAACTTAAAATTTTCAAAAATATCATTATAATCTTGTTTGAAGTGTCAAATTGTGAAAATCAAATGCATAAAGCCGAAATTGACTGACGATGGAAATTGAGCGAAAATTGATGACTTTCCGAATAAGTGTGGAAATTAATTCATCCGGTGAGATTTCGAGCCTATCAATTTTTTTGAGTAATTAAATCAATCCGAGTTAATGATTATCGCAAAGTTCATTTCAGTGTTTTAAATAAGTCGTTGATGATCTTTATTCCTCTATTTCTAACGGTTAGGGGATAAGAGTGAAATGTTGTCATGAAAAATGCGCTAAAGATGTCTCTAAATTAAATATATCTCGAGATGCATATTGTAAAATAATGAGTAATTCGGATACATGAACTTAGGCCATCGTTGGTTTACCCAAAAATAGAGTCATACAAAGTAATTAAAAATTATCCCTTTTGCAAACCCAATTGAGCCAAATAAATTTCTCAATTCATTTGATTAACCCGAAAAGCCCATTTAGCACAAAGTTGTGAAAATCGAAAAATTCATCAACTAAGTCCAAATAGTACAATAAAGAGGGGTAAGAAAAAAAAAGAAAAATTCTCAAACAAAGTTTAAGAAAAAATAGAAAAATGAGAAAAATACAAGAAAAAGAGCACCCGCCTGGAAAAAAAATGCCAAAGGACATCGTAAGAAAAATAAATTCAACTCTAAAATTTACCAATCATTACTATTTTTCCAATACAACTTTTAAACCGAGAAAGTCCTAGCTGAGTCCGAATAACGAAATTAATTACCACGTGGAGAGCTAAGATATGAAAAGATAAAAAAAAAGAGATTAATTGATGTGATTAAGATGAGATGTTTCCCGTTTCCAAACAATCGTAATCCAATGATGAGATCTTTTCACCTAAATAAGTTTCGTCTTTCTAATTTGGGTGCGTGAATGTGTGTTCCATTACATTTACTCTTATAAATCACATACTCCGAGAGAAAATAACAACATTTCGAGTGATTCGTTTGTGAGAGCATCCATGAGAAATTGAATAAAAATGAATTTTTAAAAAGTAACGTAATGATCAATCGGTGGAAATTAGCGGTTTAATTCTTGGCTTCGTGCACATGCACTACGAATTGAGAATATTGAATATGAATTTATGATGACTATTTTTGAGAAATTTAAATTGTACAATTTTTAAGTATTTCAATTTTTCTTTGAGTCAAACAATGAATTTTGTGGGTATATTAACTGCAAAGCCTCACGATACGCCACTCGTCCGACTAGGGTAACCTAGGGGTTTCAAGGCTTGTTGCATACGCTAAATGCAAGCGCTCGTCCGCGAAGAAGATATTATATCCCACCAAAGTGTTTTAATCTTTCTTTGATTCTTTTATATTGCTCAGGATGATCAAAGTTCGAAGTTAGGGGGGGTGATTAGGCATAAATTCTTTGTATTTATTCCCCATAAATTAGAGGATTTTATCACCCCGTGCAGTGCAATTGAAGTGGATTTATCTCATATAATTTCTACTTACATTTTTCAATAATTACACCGAGTTTCATGTATTTCTCTTATATATTACAGATATTTCATGCACGTGAAGAAAAGAGAGAACCCAGAATAAAGATCGAAAAGAAAAGAAGGAAAGTTAAGGGTAGTAACGTAATTGAACAACTGGACCTAAAGAGAAGTCAAAAATCTCGATCTCATGGGCACATAGGAAGAAACGACATCCAAATTCGAGTCCCGACTGAGATGATATGCTAATATGAAAATAAGAAGAATTCAGGGAAGAAAGGATATAAATTTTAAGGTCCGAACCGGTTTAGTTCTTAAGCGAACCGTTTTGCTCTTGTTTGAAAATTTGGCCTCGCTACTAGAATTTAGAAATGGTTCGCCCATTTACAAAGGCAATATTGAACCAGTTCGCTGGAATCTAAGAGAATTATATTTTTTCTCCCACTTAAAAAATAGAGTTGTATAAGAATAAAACTCTTAGAAAAATGTGGAATTATTATTCATTTAGTATTCTAGATATCTTTTATCTAGTTTTTACCTTACAATCAGATATATGAGAAGGCAAGAACCCTAGTTTTCATTCATGCATTAAAGATACATTATTGTGGAGAAATTTTTAAGATTTTAATATCAAGTTTGTCGTCTCTATCTTGTTCTTTCATATTCTTCATCTTTGCATATTTTTATTTATTTTCCATGGTTTCTAAGACTTCCATGCATGTTTAGTTATAGCTTCATCATGATTTCCAATGCATGTTATGATTGGATTTAAAAGGGAATAAAATGTAATAAATAATTCAAAGGTTTAATTGTTTATCAAAAAAAAGGTTGTAAGTCTTTTAAATCCATTTGCCCTAGGTACCCGGAATGTTTTAGGGTATAATTGGCATTTTGGTAATTTATCATTATCGTCAAATAAAATTTTTGATTTGATAGTGTGAGGAGTTAAATATGCTTATGTCGAATGCTTAGTAAGTATTTGATGTTTCTTTGAATTGAGAATTAGGTTTTTGAATTTTTTATATTCTATGTAATCACCGACGGTTCGAGAGAGTCTACCCTAACTCCATCTTCCCATATAAATTTAAAAACTCGCTTAGTTATTCTTGCATATGTAGTTTATTTAATAACTTAATTAAATCGCATTAGTTGATAGGAAAGTCGCAGATCATCATCTTTTCTTTTTTCTCTGAGTCAACCGTAGGGTTAATCATTCTTTCTATTCGTCATCACGTTTTGCGTCCTATTCCCTGAGTTCGACACCCAGTTTATCGAATTATTACTTGAGAGACTGGCTTACACTTGAATCTTAAACACACGCATTAGAGTCACGCTCTTTAAGTCACGTCAGAATTTTAGACTCAACTTCGGCTCTACGTCTAGCCTTAGCCTTAGCCTTATGAATTTCCGTAAGTATCCTCTCCCTAAAATGTGGGTATTGCTCACTAAGTTCGTATAGCCTTGTGAACATTCAAAGAGAAACTAATTTGACCTAAGTTGACTAAAAGATCAAAGGAAAAAAGTCCAACCATTTTCAAGAAAACTGGTCAAGAACAAGAATGAAGACCGCCGGAGAAGACGACCAGAGGCCTACTGGAGAACTAAATCGAGGACAAAAAGATCACGCTCTCATCAGAACAACCACATCTCTACCCCTTATAACCTAAAAACTACTTTGAGATCACAAATACACCTTAAAACAACCACTAACGTTGGTCGAAAAATGCATAATATGCCGAAAAAAAAGATCAAAAGAGGAATATGGCAATAGAATGTGAATTAAATGAAACAGATTGGAGAAAATGGGTTACCTGGTAACAGAGGAGACTTTAGGATGAAAATGATCCGCAAAGCTCGCCTAGATGGAGGTGGTTTGGGTAGAGAGAAAATAAAAGTTTGAGGCTTTGACGAAAACATGAGAGCGGGAATGAAAATTTGAGAAAAAAGAGAAAATGGTTGACTTTGGGTATATAAATATGGTAATGATTACGCACAATTTCCAAGGTACTCATTATTAGGGTGGGAGTCCCCAAGCAGGCATGTTGTCACCACTCCTTGGAAAACTTGCCAAGCCACCCATTTATTGACACATGTCCAATCAAGGACACTCGAATGTTATGTTTGCCTGGGAGACAGTAGAGACAAATCCTGTCATCTACACAACCCGTTCACATATCCAAAATATCCTCTGATACTGGAGGGTCACATCATCACAGGGGGTCGAACGACTATACTCGTCAACCTTCTATTCACATTTAATACAAAGGTTTAGGGGGTGTTTGATATACATAAGTGTGACCTTGTCCAGCTAGGACTCATTTCCTACACTATAATCCCCTCTAAGTGCCATTTGTACTCATCTCCATATGGGTAGTCAGCATGGATGCCCATGCCAACCAATCTCGGCCTTTGAGACCTAATTATTTAGGCAGTTGTAGTCGTACATGGAGATCAAATCATCACTGTCAAGTTCTTCTATGTCTCGGTTTCATCATGTGTCGATCTCAGAGGACACTTACATGCCGAGACCTACAAACAGTTATCGGATGGGTATTGCGTTCTCAGTTTTGCTCAACTGAAAAACCACTTCAACGATCTCCACTAGGCCGAGGCCTCTAGCGCCAACTTCAGTACCCCACATGGGACATGGGACTTGCGTATCACCAAGAAATGTGGACCAAACTATTGTAAGATATTAATAACCTACGTGAGGTAATATTTCATCATAATGACTTATACAAATAGAAGACAGGTGTCAGTTGATCATTGGGCTTCTCATCTTGTGCACACAAGTGAATGCTTGAGGTTGATGTTGTGCACCCTAAGCCTATATAATCCCATAATGTCTTCTACACACAAGGGGATTTATTGAAAAACTTACTGAAACACTTTTTATATTGAAGAGAGAGAAAGTTTGAGTACATGTAACCATGACCTGTAGTGCCTTATTATAATATAAATGCACACTCACCTTCCATAGTGGAGTAGGCTAAGGATGAACCACTTATATATAAGTGTATTCTATATCCCTCATCCCCTTCTTTGTTTGCTTGTATTACTGTGATTTCCACCATTACTAACAGAGCTAGAGCTTGATTTATTCACATCTTTAATGTGGTGATTCGGAACATCATCAATCCTTCTCTAGTTTCTCGCTTAATATATTAATGATGAGGTTTAACTCTAAGTAAGGGGTTTATTTATAAGCTCCTACTACAGACTTATGAGAGCACTGAGATCATCGATAGACTAATTAATGATGGGACGAAACTCAAGACACTTCACTTATTTGTAAACGAATTGGATGACATCCCTCTATATGAAAGTCCACCCATAGACTTTTGAGATTGCCTTATAGGAGAGTGATCTTTTGCCAGCATGAGGTCCATAAATTCCTTCATGAATTTTGCTAATAATTCCTTCTAATTGATATAGGTGGATACACTTAAGTTGAGGATCTGTGAACAACCTCCGATAAACGTTTCCTTCGAATTTAGGTAAAAAAATTCAACTGAATCTTCATAAATTGTGATATTCTTTGCCTTCTTGTGGCAGATCTCCATTATTCAAATATGGAAATATATCCATCCATTATGGGGTAATTGCATCATTAATTCTTTGTCGTTCGATATAATTTTCCTCAATTATCCTTTTCAAATCTATGTCAACCATTGATGTCAATGTAGATAAGATAACAACATGGTTATTTTAGTTCCTTGACAATTGTTTTGTTTATACTAACTTGAAAGACTTATATATTCCTTTTTCATTATTGTAATAGGTGAACAGCCTGGAATCCATTATTTCATATTCTACATTAAGTTAATTAGTAATGAGATGAGAATCAAAGTGGATTGATATATCTTATTCTCCCATAGTGATTTGTAGTCCAAGGATCATAGCCTCATACTCTCTTTCTTTTTTGGACCCTTTGAATCAAGTACAAACTACCTAATCGATAAGGCACCCTTCTGGGGCGACAAAAATTTCCCATATTGGTTCCTTGCTCATTGGATACTTCATCGATGAATCATTTCCATTTTTATCCCGATATGCCTAGTGGAGATCGAGCACTCCTAAATGGGTGTTAGTTAAACTTCCTATTCTTTTATATTGATTGAGAACTCAATAGTGAATTAAAATAGAACCTTCCCCTTAGTGGCCATTTGGGGCTAATAAACGATATCAAACTATGCCAACTCCATCGACCACTTAGTCGTACTATTAGACACATTTACCTTTTTTTTAGCACTTCCTTGAGAGGAAAAAAAGTTAGGATTTAAATAGTGTAAGCATCGAACTAATGGAACAACTTTCATGAATATGTTACCAGTGCTAGTATTATTTTTCAATAAGCATGTATCTCCTTTCTGATTTAATAGAGTGTGACTGACATAGTAGATAAATTGTTTCTCCATGTCTTGATGTTAGACTAATTCATCGTTAGTTGCATGTTGAGAAATGGCTAGGTACAAGTGGATATTCTTACAGGATTGATAGCAAGGGAGGAGATCCCAAGTACTCACTAATTTTTCTAGAGCTTAATTATAATATTTTGTCCAAATTTTAGTAATTGCCTTCTTCAAAGCTTGAAAAAATAACTGACATTTGTCAAATGATCGTGATATGATTTTATTAAGGGAGGATAATATCCTAGTGAAAACCTGGACACCTCTGATATTTCTCAAATTCTTTATATCTTAGAGGGCCTCGATTTAGTTCGGATTAGATTCAATTCCTTCTACGTGACCAGATATCCCAGAAACTTACCAAAACTAACTTTAAAGACTCATTTAGAGGAGTTTCTCTTAATCCTATAATCCCTAAGGAATTTTAATATCTTGGAGAGATCTCTGATATAATCGTCTATGTATCTGCTAGTGACAAGCATATCATTAATGTAAATCTCTAGAGTCGAATCAATATTCTTATTGAAAATCCTAGTTACAAGATGTTGATATGCTGCTATAACATTCTTAATGCCGAATGACATGAGTATATAAAAATAAATCTACAAAGTTCTAATTGTAGTCTTACTATGATGAAGGTCGAACATATGTATCTAGTGATATCCTGAGTAATCGTACATAAAACTCATGAGTTAATGTCATGTTGTGGGATTGGTTATAAAATTAATACTCGAGAGTGGAAAATTATCCTTACGGTAAGCCTTGTTATGATCTATTAATTAAACACAAACCCTCCACTTTCTGCTCTTCTTTTTTAGTACTATAGTGTTAGATATCTAATATGAAAAATTAGCATCATTGGTGCAGTTGGCATGAAGGATATTCCCAATTTCATTTACCACCATTCTCTCTTTTCCAAAGGCTAACTAACTTGGTTTCTTCTTGACAAGTCAACATGCAGGATCCATGTGTAGTCAATGGAAAGATACATTGAATTAATCCATGGAAAATTATAAGGTTATCAAGCAAACACATCCGCATTTATTCTTAAAAAGTGAATTATATTCTCTGCCTTATCTTTTAAAAATTTAAAACCGATCAAGAAATTTTGCCTGGTTGAGATGAGTTTAGTGTAACAATTATGAGTTCTTCCATTACTTGATCGGCGAGGCTAATATGGTTTCCTCTACCCAGGTTCGTCTCTCTTTAATTACTATTTAGGTTGGTAACCCTTTGAATCATCATCACTCTAACTTTTCTTAATCCGAGCTTGGTTAGCTTTATTGGTGATGAAAAAATAATTACGATTCATTGTTTGATATCCTCTGACTTCGATAATCCCCTGATTTCTCATGAAGTTGAACTTCTGATGAAGTGAAGACAACACAATTCACAAGGTTTGGAACAAACCTCTTCCTAGTAAGACATTGTATGGTGACTATAATTTAATCACATGAATATAAATTTCATGATTAAAAGGGTTGATCTTGACCAGAAACTTTATAATTCCCAATGTAGACTCCACATATCCATTGAAATCAATTATAGGACCAACATTAATGTCCAAATCCAAGATATTATACCCAAGTTTGAGCAGTATGTTGATGTACATAATCTATAAAAAAACTTTCGTAATCAAATAGTATCTTCTGCACGTCAAGTCCCCTACTCAAAGAGTAAGGATGAAAGCATCTTTATAGGGAGGACTAACGCTAACTAAGTCCTTGTTAATGAACATTTAAGTTCAATTCCCTTATTCCCATGCTTGGTACAAAAGGTATTTGAAACTTCCACCAAGAAAATTTCATGTATGAAAGCTACGAACTTTAACCTTTCCCTTGTCTTTTTTAATTTGCATTGTGGTGGGTCGGTGTAAACGTGTATGGATACAATCATCTGAGATGGTGGAAGGTCGATGTATTTATCCTTCACTTGTACAGCATTGACCCGTGTTAAAGATTTTATCTTGGCTATGTCAATGTATCTTTAAGGTAACCAATATGTAGAAATCCTCTAGATGCCACTTGAATATCTTATAGATCTCTGTTAGGTGGATATGGTCTTTTGATGTTGGGTATACCTAAGTGGGCGTCTCTACCATTGGGGTTTCTAGCCATCTTGGTTGGCTCCTTAAATATAGTTTATCCTTTATTTAAGGAAGCAACTTATATATTGACTCATTGAAGAAAGTGTATTAATTGGTAAGAGATCTCATTAGTTTATGTCTTGGGTTGTCCTTTAGAGGTATCAATCTTTACCCCCTTCTTAGTAGAAGTCGATTAATTTTATCCCTTATATCACTTCATTAGGTCATTGGTCTTAGACTGGTTGGAAGGTTTCTCGATTGGAACATCAATGTTGAGGAGATCGTCCTCAACTTTGGCATATTTTTATGTGGTCCATGATATCGTCCATAGAAAATGCTACTTTCTTGGTGAGGCACTAGTACTGGTCGTTTGACCTTATAAGACAAAACTTGAAGGACTATATTGTCAATTTCATTGAATAACTCCGAGTATTGTTGTCTATACTTATTGAAGGACTCCTTTTTTTTGCATAAGGGAAATCCAAGAATAAACTTACTGCTAGTGATGAAGTGAGTTATGAACTTCTCGACTAATTACCTAAAGGAAGATATTAACCTACGGTCTAGTTTCTTAAACCACCTAAGGTAGATTTCTCCCAAAGATGAGGGGAAGGGTACAGTCGATAAAGGGTATTCCGGAGGAGTCACTAGGCAAAGTCTTTTAGACAACCACATGAACAACATCACAGGGCTACCCCTCAGAAAGTCAGAACGATGTTCTCGCCAGGCATCCAGGGCATTCAAAGTCTCTGCCAGTATCACCGTCGTAGGATTTTGACGGTATGACATCCATGAAGTGATGGCTGCAAGTTATGGGTCCACCAGCAGTTCCCCAGTTAGCAGCAGCAATTTCGAAACCAAGCCCAGAACGATGGCTCCGGCATATCCAACATCACCAACCTCCTGGAAATGCAAATACCATAGCACCGTTGGAAGAGAAATCATTCCTCCAGTAACCAAGGATATACCTGCTGAGGGCGAGACACAAAGAAGTCTAACCAACAGCTCCTAAGGAGATCGGGAAAACTTAGGCATAACAACCGCCACAATAGGATTTACTCCCAACATGGAAGAAAATTCCTCATAAGTCGAACAAACTTCTTCCAAGACAAAGCGGAATACATGGTCTTTGGGGTACCAAAATTGTACCGTCGCCATCAGCATATTCCATTCTATGGGCCGATTATGCCATAAAGAGACTCTATGCATGTTGAAAGCATCGTATTCGGCGTTATAGGAACACATCGTCTCCAAGTCTCGAGTTAGCTGGTAAACTCAACACTACCAGGGAGAGCCATCTCACGGAATAAGAAAGTTAGGATGTAAAGGCATGATGAAAACACTCCACCCTTACCCATTTCTGGACTTAAAAATCCTCACAAAAGACATAACCCCTCAAAAAATTGGAGGGAACCCTGCCCCACAAGGTACCAAAGGCTGAAGAGGGTCCCAATCAAAGCTTTGATTGATTAGACTGGACTGACGTGCCGATAGGCAGGACAAGGGTCTTGCCGATCGACAACCTCCTATTTTTAGAAACTTCCCTTTTTCCTCTTTTGTCAAAATCAGAATACTCAATAAAAAATAAATTGATATTCTCAACAGAATTTCAAAATCCTCTTCCATCTTTATATAAATTCTCACTCTAAATAAAACTTTCCTTCAAATCCCAAAAATATTTATTTTTATGGTCTCAGCAGCAAAGTAAAAAAGCGCATATGCATTCATTCATTCATTAGTAACATAAGATAATAAAAAAACTCAATTGCATTGCATAGATATGTTTATGTGTTACATCATTTTGCAGGAAATAAAGAAAAGTAGAAAAACAACGGGACTCACCCCGAACCCACATTCTCTATCTCTCTCTCTCTCACACCTAACCTTCACCTCTCTTTCTAAGAACTCCCACTCGTACGACGCGCTCTCTTTCCCCTGCGATGAGATGAGACACCACCACTACCCGAACCAGACTCGTCCCCGGATGAGGTAGATGACACCAAGAAAGAAGGTACAGGAACTGCGTCCCAAATATGGGCAGTCGCCAAAGATATCCAGTCCCTAATGTCCCTCAGCCAATTGGTGGACAGCCAGACTTGATGGAAGAAAAGGCAGAATCAGTATCAACCAGAGAAAATCAAGAGAAACCAAAAAGAAGGAAAAGAGAAGAACATAAAGATATACCAAAGGACGAAGAACCTCCTCAGTCAATCCCAACTCCTTCGGGTCCATCGCATGAGGACGATGCAACATAGACACCATTCCTCCATCAGTCCGTCAGATGTTGTATGGAGGGGTATGCAAACTCACAAAGGGGACCTCTGAAGTCGCTGCCCCCGCAGATGTCGACGGACTGCCACCGCTGTGGGAGGACCCCACTGTCCGACTCGAACCAGTAGGAGGGAAGGGCAGTGCATCATATATGCTGGGCGCCATCATCCAACTCATAATGAAGTCTATATAATCATAAGACACAGCAGTATCAGTATACAATAGATAGGACTCGCCAATCATCGCCGCAATCATCGCATCCTCTGGCAACAGAAGCTCCCGCCTCATAGACATAGGCGGCCTCACAGGTGGCACCACCACCTCCTCCTCAGTAATTTATCGGACCACCCTCTCCCCGAGATACCAAGAGTGGCCAAACTTATGCGCCAGCAAATGCCTCATCTGTGCATTCACTATAGCCGACTCCGTGTCCTGATTAGCCATCCCCTAAGGGTAAAAGGTCACCTGCAAAATCCCCAGTAGATATAAGCCAATACAGAATCAGAGAACACAAAGGCCAGGACTGAAGAAGAAAATAAGTCTTACCCTATAATTGGTTAGGCCATTCAAGACCTGATGCACCGCCTCCAGAGAGAGAGACTTCCTCGACTGTCGATTGGCCTTCAACCACCGATACAATCAGCAAAAGTCCCCAACAGTCTCGTCCTTCAAATAAATCAACTGGTCATTACACCCAATCACCTCATAGAACCACGTCTGCCAAAGGTAAGAATCCGCTATAAAAAAGAGACGCACAAGGAAAATGTGAATGCATGAAAGGAAAATGCACAAATCAAAGGATACCTCAAGAAGATATGTGGCTCAAGTAAAAATCTGTCGACAGCATCGGCTAAATGCATCCAGAGAAAAGTAAAGGGTCACCAAAGTCAGGCTCCCCCAATCATAGAGAGGGATGTTCGAAAACATCCTCAAGTATGGAAAAAACCATAAGTGGATGACATCGCCGCTTGACGCCACCAGAAATCCCCCCAACACTAGCAAGATAAACAACCAGGCCATCTGCCTCACCTGCAGCCCCTCCTCCACATAAATCACCCTACTCAACAAAACATCCCTCAGCAGTGACAGACGAATGTAGTCCCCAAATACTATCCTCCCCACATCACCGAGTGCCGCCCGTACCGCCTTCGGCCTCACCCTCAAAGAGCGATCCACCTCTATTTTCTCTCCATCTCAATCCAGCCCCAGCAGCTGCTTCACATCTATGGGAGTCATAATGATCTCCCCGAAGCCTAAATGGAAAGTGTGGGTACTGTCCCACCACCTCTCCCCTAGAGCGCATAAGACCGTCGTCGAACGACGCGTCTCATCCAGCACATAAGCCAACCTCCCAAAGCCTACTGACGATACTACCCAATGCACCACAGGTGGAAAGTGCTCCCAGATATCCTTAAGCCCCGTCATCTTGCGAGCACGCATAGTCGATAAAGAAACATCAGACTGTCAAAAGAAAAACGTTGTCAAAATTCATGAAAAAAAGGAAATCACCAAAAACGAATGCCAAAGGTCATTTTTTTACTTATATAACCACCAGGGTTCACCACCCTAGAATAGCGATGACGTGATGGCTCCCACATTAAAGTACGCTCGTCCGCAACTGGCTTAAATGCATCAAAAAAGTTCTCACTCCCCCAAGCAATAGGCGCCCTAGCCCTCCACTCCACATTTGCCCAGTCGTGAACAGCCAATCACTCCGTGTATACCACAATGCTCACAAAAGCGACCATTTTTTAGATTGCGGAATGCTAGATCGATTCGCAAAAGAAAATTACAGAAGGAGAGAAGGCAAGAAGTTGTGAAAAATGAGGGGAACTCGACCCTTTTTATAGGAAGCCAAGGGTCATCCCGATCGGCACTGACCCCAAACATACCGATCGGCACTACCCCTTTATCTTCTCGAGGCAGTCCAAAAGTTCGTACCACTACCGAATGTCACCCTCCACACCATGCCGACCGGCACCCCCTTAAATTTTCGTACGAAAACTCCCCAACAAAAAATACTAGAAAACCCTAAAAAATCCTCAGAAAATTCCTAAAAATCCCGCAGAGGATTTAGAACATTTTCACCAAGAAAATTTCGCACTCCCTCAAGCGAACCCCTATTTCCCCAGTGGAACTCTTAAAAGCCAAGTGAATCTCCTCCCGAAAATGTCCCCAGAGAACACCTAAAGCATCCCAAACTTCAGGATCATCTCCTATTCCCTAAAGGTTTCAAATTTCCCCAAGCAATACGTCCAAACCCTGGACCACCTAATCACTTCCCTACTGGAATTTATAGCATCAGATTGGCTATTTCTCCGCAAAGTCTCCAAAAGATACGAGGATTTCCCCAGTAATCGTCTCCCCAACTCAAATCAAAATCATGAGGTAATTTCCCCGGTAGAATACCCCAAGAACATCTCAACTTAAGGCCTCATAATTGGCTTCGACTCGTAGAATTGGTCATCTCAACCTAAGCCCTTAGAATTGGCTTTGACCCAAAGAATTGGTCATCTTAATTTAAGCCCTCAGAATTGGCTTCGACCCGCATAATTGGTCATCTCAATTTAAGCCCTCAGAATTGGCTTCGACACCCAGAATTGGTAATCTCAATTTAAGCCCTCAGAATTATCTTCGACTCGCAGAATTGGTCATCTTAACTTAAGTCCTCGAAATTGGCTATAACTCGCAGAATTGGTCATCTCAACTTAAGCCCTCAGAATTGGTTTCGACCCGTAGAATTGGTCATATCAATTTAAACTCTCAGAATTGTCTTCCACCCGCAGAATTGATCATCTCAATTTAAGCCCTCGGAATTGTCTTTGACCCATAGAATTGGTCATCTCAGCTTAAGCCCTCATAATTGGCTTCGACCCGCAGAATTGGCCATCTCAACCTAAGCCCTCAGAATTGGCTTCGACCCACAGAATTGGTCATGTCAATTTAAGCCCTCAGAATTGTCTTCGACCCACAGAATTGGTCATCTCAATTTAAGCCCTCAGAATTGGCTTCGACCCTCAGAATCGATCATCTTAATTTAAGCCCTCAGAATTGTCTTCGACCCGTAGAATTGGTCATCTTAACTTAAATCCTCGAAATTGGCTTCAACACGCATAATTGGTCATCTCAACTTAAGCCCTCAGAATTAGTTTCGACCCGTAGAATTGGTCATCTCAATTTAAACCCTCAGAATTGGCTTCGACCCGTAGAATTGGTCATCTCAATTTAAGCCCTTATAATTGGCTTCAACCCGCAGAATTTGTCATTTCAATTTAAGCCCTCAGAATTGGCTTCGACCCGCAGAATTGGTCATCTCAACTTAAGCCCTCAGAATTGGCTTCGACCCGCAGAATTGGTCATCTCAATTTAAGACCTCAGAATTGGCTTCGACCCGCAGAACTGGTCATCTCAACTTAAGCCCTCAGAATTGGCTTCGACCCGCAGAATTGGTCATCTCAACTTAAGCCCTCAGAATTGGCTTCGACCCACAGAATTGGTCATCTCAACTTAAGCCCTGAGAATTGGCTTCGACCTGCAGAATTGGTCATCTCAATTGAATCCCTTAGAATTGGCTTCGACCCGTAGAATTGTCCATCTCAATTCAAGCCCTCAAAATTATCTTCGACCCGCAGAATTGATCACCCTCATCTTCCAGCCCTCAGAATTGGCTTTCGACCCGCAGAATTGGTCATTTCAACTTAAGCCCTCAGAATTGGCTTCGACGCGCAAAATCAGTCACCCTCATCTTCAAGCCCTCAGAATTGGCCTCAACCCACAGAATTGGTCATCCTCATCCTTAGGTCCTCATAATCGGCCTCGACCCTCTGAATTGGCCATGCTATTTTAAAGGCATCATGCGATGTCTATTCGATGACTATCATTTATTCCAAACTCACCCATTGTAGGTCTCTATAGACACCCCATTCTAGTACCCCTTAACCTCTCCTTAGGTCCCTAGCACCTCCCTTCATCACTAGAAACCTAAGTCATACCTCGGGTACTGACCTAAAGGCCATCGGGCACTCCCAAGCTCCGTTTGGCCAAAAATCAAACTCTTCAGCTCGACTGAGACTGAATGAATTTTCAAAGGGCACTAAATTCCATTTCCAATGGCCCATCCCATGCGCGATTTTGACTTACCGTGCAGACGAACGATTCGTTTGCATCTAATAATTCCTCGTCCAAAGGACCGATGAACACCCTTGAGCCACATTTGGCCCAAAATCAACTCCCAGACACGGTAGGAGTCCAAATACTTTTGACGGACTCTGAAGTACCTTTCCAACGGTTTTCCCCGTGCATGATTTGGATCAACGGTTTGCATTTTACGACCATTTTTTCGAAGGAACCTGAAAGAGACTGCCAAACGGCAGGATCCAAACCCTACCTATCGCCAGTGTGCCTAAAAACACCTGCCGATTGGCAGGACTAGGACTATACCGATCGGAAATGCCCCGAGCCTATAAAAAGGAGGGGCTTACCTCATTGCAAACAAAATAAGATCAGAAATCCATCACTCTCAGCGAACTCAAAAAACCTCTCTCGAAGTCAGCGAGATTCCCACATCCAAATACTTTTCCAACCTTCACTTTTCATCATCTTTTTTCATCAAACTTGGTGAATTAACTACTCTTCATCATCATCCAACTGCAAGGTCTTCTCTTCAGCATTTAAGATCAAGCTCAATATCTTCAAGAAGGTCCAACTTTCTCAACTCTCTCTTTAAATTCTCCTAAATTCGCATTAACTTACTTTATTACTTAGCACTTTTTATTCTCTCTCACATATCCTAATATACTTTTTATTTAGTATTATTTCACATATCTTATTTTCATATAAATAAAACCCAAAAAAGAAAAAGAAAAAGAGGGTTTGCTCACAAATTCCAAATGGGAATTCTCGTACTTCTCTCACACTTTTCTCACAACTTAAACACATTTTTACACACACACGCATATGAGAGAAGTCCCTAGTTGGATTTATGGGATAAATCCCACCCCTCTTTTTGCATACGAACTACGTGGACTTTGATGCCTCTATAGGCTACGTAGGCGTCTCGAGGTAAAACCCGAGACTCGAATCCTATTCCTACTTTTCTCCCATTTTATATTTGTCTATATTCTTTAACTTAATTCTCCTAAAATCTACATGATTACATATACATATATTTGTTATTAGTGGCGTATTATTCCGTATGCGTTATCATTCCATTATAATGATCAACGCTAGGATAATCACGTAAATCCTATTTTCTAATGTTACTTTTAGGAAAATTCCTACGGATGACTCGCTTTATCTCTTCCATGATACAAGTCTTTGATTCCTATCTCCACTACATATACACATGCACACATATCACGGGGAGATAAAAGAAAATAACAACAATCCATGAGAGACCGCAAGGGCGAAATGGGTGGTTAACACCTTCCCATTTCGTAACTTAGCCTCCGGACCCTTTTCGAATCATTTTGGTTTCGTATGTATCATTATGCCTTTGGATGCCGTCCTTCGGGATAACTCCCTTTTCTTTTATCTATTTTGGGTAAAATAGACTGGCGACTCCATTTCTCTATATTTTTTACCTCATCACCGACGCCGACCGAAGCTCTCCTGAGAGGGATACGCGGGACCAAGATCCTCTCGACATGAAGATGCCCTCTTCTTCATCCCTCCCTCTATGAGGATCGGGATGGACACATACACGGCTCACTATGATACATAAGAATCACCCCATATACGTCGGGGGTGTTATGACCTCTCCTTTCAAGCTCACTCTACCCCGTAAACGGGGTTTGATAACCAAATTGTGTCAGCTTTCTCAACGTACAACTCAAGATATGGATTTAGGCGTTGTCCATTCACCTTGAACGTGTCTCCCCTCTTAGGATCTTCTAATTCAACGACTCCATGGGGAAACACCCCTCTCATAACAAACGGGTCGATCCACTGCGAACGTAACTTGCCAGGAAATAAGTGTAAACGTGAGTTGTAAAAAAGCATTTTTTGACCTGAATGAAACTCCGTTCAATGGATAATTCGCTCATGTGTGAGTTTCATTATTTCTTTGGATATTTTGGCACTTTGATACGCATCATTATGTATTTCTTACAACTCATTCAATTGAAGCTTGCGTGCTTCATCGGCTTGATCCATGTTGTAATTCAACCTCTTGATGGACCAATATTCCTTGTGCTCTAGATCCTTGGGGAGATGGAAATACTTTCCATACATAAAGAGAAAATGGGACATCCAAAGGGTTCTTATACGTGGTTCGATAATCCCATAGCGCATCATTCAAACAGAGAGACCAATCCTTCTGATTAGGATCGACAGTCTTTTCCAGAATGTGCTTAATCTCATAATTTGCTAAATCGTCTTCCCCGTTCATTTAGAGATAATAAGTCTTCTTAACGTTGTGAATGAACCCATACTTTTTCATGAGTTTTTTAAAAGGCCTAATACAAAATTATTTACCGTTATCGCAAATGATTGCCTTCGGAGCTCCGAAGCGAGAAAGTATGTGTGCTTGTAAAAACTTTATCACCACCTTGTTGTCATTTGTCTTTGTATGTATGGCCTCAACCCATTTTGACACATAATCTACCGCGATAAGGATGTATAAGAACCCAAATGAGGGAGGAAAGGGACCCATGAAATCAATGCCTTAATAATAAAATATCTCAATGACGAGTATATGGATAAAAGGAATCATGTCTTGTCAAATGATGGCTCCCAATCCTTTGGCATCTATTGTAAGATTTACAATAAGCATTAACATCCGAAAAATTATGGGCCAATAGAGACCGTTTTGAAGAATCTTTACGTTTGTCTTATTCGTCAAAAAGTGGCATCCACAAGCTTCCTATGACAAAATCGAAAGACGCTAGATATCTCGTCATCCGATAAATATCTTGGGATTATTTTTTTCGCGTAATATTTGAACAAA
Organism: Sambucus nigra; assembly: GCA_949130495.1. Taxonomy (NCBI): domain Eukaryota; kingdom Viridiplantae; phylum Streptophyta; class Magnoliopsida; order Dipsacales; family Adoxaceae; genus Sambucus; species Sambucus nigra. The sequence continues at coordinate 597,579,293 of OX422217.1, read as the reverse complement.
TAGGGATCATTAAAGAAGAACATACACGACCAAGTGAGGAACTTATTTCTCTCTTGCGGTGTCCAATTGGAGGGACGACCCCTTGTGATAAGGTAATTCACTATATTCGCAAACTAGGGGAGAGAAGAAGTGGCAAGTAATTACTCATCCAGAAAATATTCGTCTATGGGTATGGGATCACTAGGTATGTCGAACGAAAGTCAATACATATGGTCAGCTATGACGTTTTCTACTCCTTTCTCAACTTTTATGTAGAGATTGAACCCTTGTAGGAGTAGCATCCACCTCATGAGGTGCGATTTAACATACTTGTAGAGGGAAAAGACCCCCGATTTTAAAATCTTTTTAAAATCCTAGATTTCCTTGTTATGAAATAGATATGCGGAAGCGTAAAGGTGATGGTTCACAAAACAAACGAATTACCAAATTTTAATTTCTTAACAAATTAAAATTAAACCGAGTGAAATTAACTTAAACACACACACTAATTTCAATTTCACTTAAACACCATTAATTAACCCAAGTCCTAGAAATTTGCCTAAGTCATATTTTGCAATGTTATCAAGTTAGGCCAAACCAATTTTAATAATTAAATTAAATGACTTGAATTAATTAACTAAACATTATCCAATATTAATTAAACACCAAATTAAACATGTAGTGATTAAATTAAACCAATTTTATCTTTTTACTTAAGCATGCGTTCTAGGTGATTTTGCAAAAGATAAAATAAACAATTAATCCACTAGGCCGCGATGTACGAGGAAAAACCCACAACGGGAAACAACCTCGGACAGCCCTAGCCTCAAACACACTAAATACGGAATTTACAATTACAAGACAAAAGACTTACATCACACAACTCGATCCCTCTCAAGCCTCGACGCTCCTTCTTGTAGATACCTCCACTCAGCGAATAACCACGGAGCTCCACCGCGGTCTCGGAATCCACCGATCGGACTTTATGTGATCACCATCACCCGAACTAGGAGCCTTTCTCCAAGTGGGTAAATCACGAAAAACCTCTTCTTCTTTGTGGGATTTAGAAGCAAACCCAAACTTCTCTTCTTCAATGGTGTAGAGAAAATCGGTGCCAAAACTCCAAGCAAGATGTATATATATATGAACTTGGATAAACTAAACTATGGGTGTAAACTAAAGTGTATATTGATTTTCCCTTGAAAATTGACACTTTAAAATAATAAACTTTTCCCTAAAATAATTTTTCTCTCAAACACTCTCTAGAGGTTGGTAGGATGTGAAAAGTTAAGTTGGAAAAAGTTGTTCCCGCACATAATAAGTTCTGAAAAAGTTAGTGGAGAAACAAGTGGGAAACATGGGTAAAAACTGTCAAAAAACTGTCAAAAACTGTTCCTGCCTGACGTCTCATTCGAACGACATTTCGTTCGAACTATATCTCGTTCGAACGAGTCTTCTAACGAAGTTCCAGTATGAACTCGTTAGAATCTCGTTGGAAATCTCGTTAGAATGACCATCTCTTTCGAACGACATTTCGAACGAAGTTCCAGTATGCCATATTGGGAAGTCGTTGGCAATCTCGTTCGAACGACTTGTGGTTCGAACGATAATCTCGTTCGAACGACACTTCGAACGAACTCACATAATGCTCAAAAATTCTTTTTAAGCCCAGAAACTTTTATATACTTTATATATATATTTTAATAGAAAACATTCTGAAAACAAAACACAGTTTTAAAAACCTAACACCCAATATAAACCGTTCCAACCCTCTCTCTATATATATGTAATGCATTCATACCTTGGGAGCATGGAACCACTATTGATGACGTATAAACGAGGCACTTAAACACGTCATTTTGATGAAGCTTTATACACTTGGCCGCTACGTCTTCAACAAACACGTCATAGGCTTGAAAGATGATCAATATACTCTATCCTATGACTCAAACGTTTTTGTTCGGAATTGAGCCAAAACTATAAAGGACTCAATGGGAAATTTGCGTCCTTACAAATCTCCCCCTTTGGCTATTCTGGGACAAAAACCCACAAAAATCCTAAAGGGTCGTCAAGCTCTGCTAGACTAATAAAAAGTCCCACCCAAAATAAAATTACAATGCTTGACTCAAACAACCCAAGGATCGCAATCTTTGTCATTGAAAGTTGCTACTTTATAAAATAATTCCTGCACACTTAGGCAAACACATTACACACATAGGGAATATCAAAATATGTAATGCAAGTAAAGTAAGCTACTCCCCCTGAATTAAGTATCTCCCTTTATCAAGTATGATCAACTTAGAAAGACGTCCCCCCCTAAGATAAATCTCCCTTAAACTAAGATACGATAATAATAGGATTAGAGACCATTTCTCCCCCTATAATTCTCCCCCTTTTTGTTCAGGAATAGACAAAGGCGTAAAGAATCAAATATTGACTTAGCAACTTATCCAACAAATAACATTGAATACCAACTAAGATGCAATAAAATGATACCAATATGATATATATAATTTTTAAGCATATGATATCAACAAAGAATGCAGTAAGATGGATACCAAGTATGAATTAAATCATATATGGATTAGAAATCAAGGCAACGACTAAACAAAAATATCAAATATATGTATACATACTATATACCAAAGAAACTCAAGTACATATATATATATATAAACACACAAATGACACACACAAAATATAATAGGAATCTTTCACACTCGTATGGCCAAAATGTGTCATATGGAAACGGAAGTGTTGGGGTGTGAACTAGTATCAATTAAATTTAGACCCAATCACTTAAAAATATGTTCACGGAGTTCTTATTTGATTGCAAACTTCATCATATTTTAATATAACCTCATGTGACAATATAGATTGAACTCAATGAACAAACAGAAACAATGCATACAAGCCCAGCATGTTGATGATTCTACAAACCAATAGAGTCATGACATTAAAAGTGCAACTAGGATAAACATACATTGTGAAAACCGTTGATATACCATCCAATCTCCCTCAATATGCATTTATATTAATTTTGAATGAATATATCAATCAAACATAGGCCTTAGCAATTATTTTGCTTTTTAATGCCATATTTCATTTTGGCCTTTGGACCACGTATTTCTTTTAGGTCCATTTCAAGATGGTGGCTTACAATCGCAACGGATTTTTATTCCTTTCGGAGCCCTTCCCCGTGCACATTTATATTTATCATGTTTTCATTTTTCACACAAATCTCATGTGCAACGGATTTTGACATGCACTAGTCCTCCTAAGTCACAAATATGTAGATGACAAGATTGGTAGGAGAACACCTCACAAAGCTCAAATATAACATGTGACATTTAAAATTTCAAATGAGCTCATGCATGTGTGAGTAGAGGCATATAAAAATAGAATCCATTATATCAACACAAAATCCAACTACTCCATGTAAGCATGGTAAATAACATAATAAGGATTGACAATCTAAACCAAAAGTTCTAGCCACATGGGAGCGAAAAGATGGGATTCTAACACAAGTGTATGCCACATAAAGTGTGTCAAACTAAAATACACACAAAATAAAATCTTTTTGAGTTTTTTTTTTAATTTTTAACCAAAAAATAAAATACATACTCAAAAGATAAACAAAAATCATAAATCTAGCATGTGATTAATCATGGAGCACAAACTAGAAAATGATTAAACACGCATACATTTAGCATGTGAATATAGCATGAAGAACAAATGCTAAAGTATGCAAACAGTAACACGTTCATCCTTTAGATTTAGAAAGGGAGGAAGCATGTGAAAGTAAATGAGAATCAAAAACCCTATTTTGCAAGGCAACCAAGTCAGATTTCCTAACCCAAATTAATGAAGAATGACTATCTTGGGGTGTAGGAATTTTAAAAACCTTGGTTACTTTACTTTGGAATTTTCTAGGAATTCGTTTAAGATCAAAACAAAATTTCCTAAGATGACCTTTTCGACCACAATGAGTACAAGTAAAATTACGTGGAAATTTGGTACCTAAGGAATGATCTTTAAAGGCTTTCCTAGTGGATTATCCTAAAACATTAGTTTTGGCTTTATGAGTAGATTCATTACAAGTATTGAAGCCTAAACCACAAGTGTCATTTTTTATTTGGACCGTTCCTAATATTTTATCTAATTTTTTCGAACGACACTCCAAATCAAATTTGACATTACTAGAGTCTTTTAATTTATTTTGCAATTCTAAAATATTAGACTCTAATAAAACATTTCGCTCTTCAAAAGCAAGAAGCCCCTTTTTCAAGGATTCCATTAAACCCCTAAGGCTATCTCTCTCACCTTCTATATATTCAAGCTTCTCTAGAAGAGCTTTCTCTCGTGTCCTAAGGTCTTTAACCAACATACTATCATCAACGACCTTGACACGCTCTTTTAAACTAGCTTCTAACTTCAAATTAGCTCCTTTTAACTTAATTGATTCTTTATATAATTCTTGAAAATCATTTTGAAGTTCACTCACATTAACCTCTTCTTCATTTTCACTCTCTCTTTCTTCTCCACTCTCACTATCATCAAAAACAAGAGAATCATAAACTATGACCTTGGAAGTGTCATGTGTTAACGTTTCATCAATCGATGAGTTCTCACTATCACTCACATGACTAGCCATAAAAGCCATAAAATTAGGCTTAGTGGGGGAATCGGGTCCCTCTTCCTTATCACTATCACTAAGGGTCGCATTATATGAAATGGGTCATTTACCCTCTTTCCTTAGTTTAGTGGGTCACTTAGAAGCCCTATGGCCATAACCCTTACAACCAAAACACCTATTAGACTCGTCCCTATTTAGTTGTTCATTAATAGGTTTACGGATCTTCTCGACTTTGTCATGCTTAGAAGTTTCAAATTTCTTAAAATCATTTTTAAATTTATCTTTGTTAAATTTAAGAAATTTTCTAAATTTTCGAGCAAACAAAGCCATGTCTTCCGAGTCACTATCACTTTCGCTCTCTACTACTTGTTTGACCTCTTTTCGGGATTTTAAAGCAACGCCCTTTTCTATTTTCTTTTCAGTTTTAAAGGAAAACATGTCTAGTTCATAGGTTTGTAAATCACCTACGAGCTCTTCTAATTTCATAGAGGCTAAAGTCGGTAAAGAATTTAAAACGGTCACTTTTGGAATAAATCTATCAGGTAGGGACCTTAAAATTTTCTTTACTACACGGTTGTCTGGTATTTTCTCTCCCAAGTTAAAATATGAATTAACAATATCGTAAAGTCTAGCATAAAATTCATCAAAAGTTTATTTATCGTTCATTTTGATGGTTTCAAATTGAGTGGTGAGGTTTTGGAGTTTCGAAGCGTTAATGACACTTGTACCCTCATGAGTGAGTTGCAAAATATCCCAAGCTTCTTTAGCGGTCTCACACGTCATAATACGTTAGAATTCATCCGGTGTAACTGCGCTAAACAAGGCATTTAAACCACGGGAATTAAAATTTGAAAGTTTAAATTCACCCTCACTCCATCTATCGGCCGGTTTAGGAACACATTCATTTTCTACTAAATGAGCTGGTGGAGACCACCCATTAACAACAAACATCCAAACTCTCTCATCGATAGATTTTAGTGCCGATTTAATTCGCGCTTTCCAATACGCGTAGTTAGAACCATCGAAAATAGGATATTTTGAAAATGGGGAAAATTCAATTTTAGCCAAAAATATTTAAAGGATCTTAACGAAGTAATTTATCGTTTTTGGCTCTGATACCAATTTGTAGAGGGAAAAGACCCCCAATTTTAATATCTTTTTAAAATCCTAGATTTCCTTGTTATGAAATAGATATGCGGAAGCGTAAAGGTGATGGTTCACAAAACAAACGAATTACCAAATTTTAATTTTTTAACAAATTAAAATTAAACCGAGTGAAATTAACTTAAACACACACACTAATTTCAATTTCACTTAAACACCATTAATTGACCCAAGTCCTAGAAATTTGCCTAAGTCATATTTTGCAATGTTATCAAGTTAGGCCAAACCAATTTTAACAATTAAATTAAATGACTTGAATTAATTAACTAAACATTATCCAATATTAATTAAACACCAAATTAAACATGTAGTGATTAAATTAAACCAATTTTATCTTTTTACTTAAGCATGCGTTCTAGGTGATTTTGCAAAAGATAAAATAAACAATTAATCCACTACGCCGCGATGTACGAGGAAAAACCCACAACGGGAAACAACCTCGGACGGACCTAGCCTCAAACCCACTAAGTACGGAATTTACAATTACAAGACAAAAGACTTACATCACATGACTCGATCCCTCTCAAGCCTCGACGCTCCTTCTTGTAGTTACCTCCACTTAGTGAATAACCACGGAGCACCACCGCGGTCTCGGAATCCACCGATCGGACTTTATGTGGTCACCGTCACCCGAACTAGGAGCCTTTCTCCAAGTGGGTAAATCACGAAAAACCTCTTCTTCTTTGTGGGATTTAGAAGCAAACCAAAAGTTCTCTTCTTCATTGGTGTAGAGAAAATCGGTGCCAAAACTCCAAACAATATGTATATATATATGAACTTAGATAAACTAAACTATGGGTGTAAACTAAAGTGTATATTGATTTTCCCTTGAAAATTGACACTTTAAAACAATGAACTTTTTCCTAAAACAATTTTTCTCTCAAACACTCTCTAGAGGTTGGTAGGATGTGAAAAGTTAAGTTGGAAAAAGTTGTTCCCGCACATAATAAGTTCTGAAAAATTTAGTGGAGAAATAAGTGGGAAACATGGGTAAAAATTGTCAAAAACTGTTCCCGCCTGACGTCTCGTTCGAACGACATTTCCTTCGAACGATATCTCGTTCGAACGAGTCTTCTAACGAAGTTCTAGTATGAAATCGTTAGAAGCTTGTTGGAAATCTCGTTAGAACGACCATCTCTTTCGAACGACATTTCGAACGAAGTTCCAGTATGCCATATTGGGAAGTCGTTAGTAATCTCGTTCGAACGACTTGTGGTTCAAACGATAATCTCGTTCAAATAACACTTCGAACGAACTCACAGAATGCTCAAAAATTCTTTTTAAGCTCAGAAACTTTTATATACTTTATATATAAGTTTTAATAGAAAACATTCTGAAAACAAAATATAATTTTAAAAACCTAACACCCAATATAAACCGTTCCAAGCTTCTATATATATATGTAATGCATTCATACCTTGGGAGCATGAAACCACTATTGATGATGTATAAACGAGGCACTTAAACACGGTATTTTGATGAAGTTTTATACACTTGGCCGCTACGTCTTCAACAAACACGTCATAGGCTTGAAATATGATTAATATACTCTATCCTATGACTCAAACGTTATTATCCAGAATTTAGCCAGAACTATAAAGGACTCAATTGGAAATTTGCGTCCTTACAATACTTTTTGGAAAGGAGATACGTAAGATCCGCGTGATCGGTAAAGCATACGATAGGTTAACCAATGAGGTAAAAGCGGAATCTGTCTAGGGAGAAAACTATGGCTAGTAATTTTTTTTCCGTGGTGGAGTCATTGAGTTGTGGTTCGGCTAACGTCCGACTAGCATAGTAGATGATGTTATCCTTCTTATCTTTTCTTTGGCCCAAAACCGCCCCTTTAGCATAATCACTCGCATCACACATGAGCTCGAATGGAAGGGACCAACTTGAAGCTTGCATAATGGGAGCAGACACGAGCATGCTTTTCAAATTTTCAAAAGCACTTTAGCATGCTTCATTCCACTAAAAAAGGACATATTTCACAAGTAGGTTACTCAAGGGCCTAACGATGGTACTGAAGTCCTAAATAAACCTACGATTGAAACCCGCATGGCCCAAGAAAAAGCGCACATCCTTTAGTGACTTAGGAGGGGTAAGATTGTCTATGACATTTACTTTCTCCCTATCAACCTCAATACCTTTGGACGACACCATGTGGCTTCGGTAACCATAAAATGTCTCTTCGCCCAAATTTATACCAAGTTCTTTTCCACACAAGGGGATAGCACTTTTCAAGATTAGCAAGGCAAAGGTCAAAGAGGGGCCGAAGACAATAAAGTCATCCATGAAAACCTCAAAACCCCTTTCAACCATATCGTTAAAGAGACTAAGAATGCACCTTTGAAAGGTCGCAGGTGTATTAAATAATGCAAAGGGTATACGTGGGTAGACAAATGTACCAAAATGACATGTAAACATCATTTTCTCCTAATCTACCACATCTACCTTAATTTGGTTATATCTGAAATAACCGTCAAGAAATCAATAGAATGTGTGGCCCGCTACTCACTCTACAATTTGGTCGATAAATGGTAAGGGGAAATGATCTTTCCTCATACCGACCTTGAGCATCCAGTAGTCAATGTAAACGCGCCAACCGGTGGTGGTGCGTTGAGGAATTATCTCACCCTTGGCATTCTCGACCACAGTCATCCCTGACTTTTTCGGGACGACTTGGATATGACTCACCGACTTGCTATTCGAGATGGTGTAAAATCATGCCCACGTCCAATAACTTAATAATCTTCGCTTTCATGACATCTTTCATCGTGGGGTTAAATCGCCTTGATATCTCCCTCAAAGGCTTCACGTCCTCCTCAAGGTGGATTTTATGGGTACAAATCAATGTGATGTTCCAACCAAAAACACTCCAGTGCCTCCCCAAAATCTCTAGTAATTTACTCTTTTGCTCTTTATTTAGGCTCGAGGAGACAATAACGGGATATGTCTCACCCTCTCCCGAATAAGCATATTTTACGTACGAGCATGGTTTCTTTAATTCGAGGGTGGGAAATTTCTAATAACAGGGAACCATGCATGACTCCCTCTGTGGTAATTCTTAGAATCTATAAACCTAATAAATATCCCTCACGTCCTCATCCGACGCTCTCTTATCTAAGATCGCTCTCAACTCTCCTACTTCCCTCTTAAAATCGGTGTACGTCTTGTCACTCTCATTACTTGAACTAAGACACGCTCCTAAAGAATCCCCACTAATATATTCATTGATGTGATCATCTACTACCTCCTCAATAAGATCCACCATGTGAAATTCGTCCTCATCACCCACTTTCTTAGTGATGTTGGAGGTATTTGTCTCAAGGGTAATGTTCCCAAATATGAATTGCATTTTCCCATTTCGAGTATTAATCAATGCGTTAGCCGTAGCTAAGAATGGGTGGACAAGGATGTGGGAATATTATTATTTGAGGGGATGGAGGGCTCCATGTCCTAATTGACAAAATCTATCAGGAAGTAGAAAGTGTCCACTTGGACTATCATGACCTCAACAATCCCTCGAGGTATCTTCACAGTACGGTCCGCGAGTTTGAGAGTGATCTTAGTGGAATTGAGCCACAGTAAGGGATAATGTTAACACTAGCCCTTAAATCTAATAAGTCTCTCTCGATATGGTTCGCTCCAATGATGCACGAAATGGTAGGTGCACCCGTATCTGTAAACTTTGATAGGTCACTTAGTGGAATAGAGATCACATTTTGTGCTAAGAAAATATTTTTTTAACCTTTAGTCTACGTTTCACCGTCAATAAGTCCTTAAGGAACTTAGCATAGGTGGTAATTTGCTTTATTGCCTCGAGAAATGGTAAATTCAGCTTGACTTGCTTAAGTACATCTAGCACATCTTCATGGTAAGCCCCTTTATGAGGCGGAACCAATCGTTGAGGGAAAGGCACAGTAGTGGGCGGTTTCACTATGAACTCGGTCCTAGTGATGTCCTCGTTATCCCTCTCATTCAAGGGGGAATCTTCGGACTCTTTTATGATGGGTGAAACCTCATTGTCTTTAGGTTTATCTTTTGGAGAGTTGATAAATCAACAACTCTCCCACTACGTAAAGTGGTAACGGCCTGACATTGCTCTTTTTGATCGCCGAACGTAGAGTTAACACTAGGTTGACCTTGGTAAGGTCTTTGGCCTTGGGCCAAAAAATTTCCCTTCTCTTAGATACTTAAGGAAGAATGAAATTTAGAAATGTTCGCATTTATTTTGATAAACATTTAGGCATTTTGAGTGTTGGTTGCCATTTTTGCTAGCATATATTGGTTCAAAGTATCCTCGAGATTTTCCCGCGGTGAGGTGATAAATGGCACAGGAGGTGGTGCTTGCATGTGTGGGGCATGTTGGAAATGCGAAGGCAGTTTTGTAGGAGGGACAACATGTGAAATAGGATTCAACGCAGCATGTTTTGCCCATAACTAAAACAGGGATGGTTCCTCCACGAAGGTTTATAAGAATTATCGTGAGGGGCATTACAATTAACCATAAACACTCCTACCGCTTCCACTTGTTATTGAAACATGGATTTGTGGTCGGGTATCATCGAGCATTCCTTCATTGAATATCCCGCCTCACAAATTGCACACACCTTCTCTCTTAATACTCGAGTGGAGTCGAATGTTTCTCTCCCTCATTATTCGACTACGTCTTCCAATCATTTAGCAAGTTGGTTTATTTATGGTTTCAACTCGATTTCTCTGTCCAATTGATAGAGCCCGGACGCATAAGGAGTTGTGGACATTCCCCAATTTTGGGCGTTTGGATTCGATGTGTCCCACGCTCGTGTAGTCTCGGTGTCATACTTAAGGTGAGCCTCACCATCGTCCTCATCTAACGCTAGAAATTTCCCTTAGCACATAGTTTCCACGAGTTGTTTGGAACATAAGTTTAGCCCTTGATGAATAAAGGATATAATTCTCCACTTCTCAAATCCGTGGTGTGGGCACATATTAAGTAACTAGTTAAAACGCTCCCAACATTTATCGAAAGGCTCATTGTCGTGTTGTTTAAATGTTTGAATTTGAACTTTTATGGAGTTGGTTCGATGTTAGGGAAATAATTTTAGGAGAAACTTAGCTTGCATATCGAGTTCGGTGCCAAAGGCCATTGCCAATTCTTGGCCTTGTCCTTCAAGGAGAAGGGAAAAAGCTTGAGGCAAATAATATTTTGGGTGCACACTTGATTGCTGAAATTTTCACAAGCATCTTCAAACTCGTGGATGTGGAGGTATGGTTTTTTCGACTCCATGCCATGGAAGGTGGGAAGAATCTTAATCATCCCATTGAGAAAATGGAATTGCCCCATAATATATGGTAATATAATGCATCCCGGAGGGGCAGTTCGCTCAGGATATAAGAGGTCTCTTATGGGGCGATACGATATCTCACCCTCACCCGTACCATAACTAGCATTGTCAGACACCACTCTCTTTCCAAATGACTCAATATCCTCACTCGACACCCTAGAAGTGTGACTCGTGATGGAGGTGGGTCGTGTAGGACGTGGAACCCAAAATTGTGGAAAGCGAGGAGTATGTGGGCTATCGAGATTATACTCTACTATAGGATTTTTGTGAATTATGATAGGATTTTGTTGAGGATTTTGCATGTAAGGTTTTTAGAGATTCTATATTTTTCATTATCTTTTTATTTTTCTGAGTTTTTTTGGATTTTTTTATTTCATAATTTTTTTTGGCCTTTTTAGAATTAGAGTCAAATTTTGGATTCACTCGACCTAACATAAATGTCTACCTAGTCCCCGGTAACGGAGCCAAAAACTTGACGCGGCTTAAAAAGCGTGTCTCTAATGCGTGTGTTTACAATTCAAGTGCAAGTCGGTCGCTCAAGTAATAATCTGGTAAATTGGATGTCGAACTCAGGGAATAGGACGCAGAACGTGATGACGAATAGAAAGAACTATTAACCCTACGGCTGAATCGGAGAAAGAAGGAAAAGATGATGATTTATGACTTTCCTATCAACTAATGCGATTTGATTAAATTAGTAAATAAATTATGTATACAAGAATAACTAAGAGAGTTTTTAAATTAATATAGAAAGTGATAAGCACCCAAAAGTGTATAAATTATACCCCAAATAGATGCATTTTAGTCACTCATTTTAATTAAAAATGGCCTTATGTTCGTATTTTATCCTTTTGCAGGTCACTACACAGTCGCGGTATCAAAAGTGCTAAATCAGTACAATTGCGACACAGAAGCGGTTAAAAGCTTGCATCGAAGAAATCAAAAGAGATCGCGAAGTCAAATTCCTCATTGAGCTTGCCCAGAAGTGTTCTGAATACCCCGAACCAGTCACGTAACCCAAACCTAAGCCTACACCGAGCCCAAACCATTCCTCAAGCCCCGTGTGTGTTGAGTTTGTACCTTTATTATTTTTCTAGATTTTTATTTTTAGTCATTTTATTTTTAGAATTTATTTAGATTTATTTAGAATTTTTTATGATTTATTTTCTATTTTTTTAATTCTTTATTTTGATTTTGATTTTTATTAGTTTTTAATTTTTAATCTTTATTTTATTTTTTTAGGATTAGTTTTTAGAAATTCTTTTTTTTGTTTTATTAGATTTTAATTTCCACTCACTCTCTAAACCCATACACTTAAACACACAAACACTCTCCCTCACTCACGCCATAATTCCCATACACAAACACACACCTAACCACCCCTTCCATCATCCTCACCCTTACCCTTTCACCCTACACCCTCACACAGCTTAAAAACCCCCAATCCATCTTCTTCACAAACTCAATCGATTCTCTCTCCTCCATCACACCAAACCCACTTCCATTCCCCCATCTTCTACCTCCATTATCACCACACAAAACTCCAACCCCATTTCAAACCTCCCCAATTCCATTTAAACCTCAAATTGAAAAATATAAATAAAATATAATTAAAATAAAAACGCAGCCATCTCGCCCCATACCCAGCCGACGACCTCACCGACCCCCCTTTGGCCTTAAATCGCGATCCGCCCAACCCCTGACCCGTGTCTAACCCGCGATTCCACTGCCCTTGCTCCGGTCGGACCCCCTCAGCACCCCTCGCCCTTAAATTGTCCTCGCAAGAACCTCCGGCCAGCGAAGCTGCCGGCGACCCGGGTTCAACCCATCCTCCAACCCAAAATGCGAAAAACCCGAAAACCCACCTGCTCCAGCCAAGGAAACCCATTGACTCAGCAAACCGAGACCCGTCCTCACCCCCTCTCCGATCAACTTAGTTTCGGCGTTGATCAGCAACCCGAGCTCCCCGAGACCAAGCTAACAACCCATGAATCAATCCCCTTGCCCGATCCGACGAAGCCCCCAAACCCGAAACCAAACCCGGGGCGGCCCTGTTAGCCACAACCCAAGAACCCGCGATCAACCAAACCCAAGACCCACCTCCAAAATTCCAACCTCCAGCATTATCTATCCCAAAAAAATCAGAATAAAAAGAAAAAAAATCTCTTCCAAACGACTTCGTGGCTTATTAAAAAGAATAAGGACAGCTCATAAAAGGGAGACTCTCATATCAGAAAGAAAACAAAAAGAGAGACGTAGAGAGTAAAACATAGTGTATATTATGTACAATTTAGGGTCATAAAAAATTTCAGAAAATACAAAAAAATTAGTTTAGCTTTAGGATAATTTTTAGGTTTAGTTTCTACTCTTTTTTTTGTAATCAAGTACTGAAAATTATGAAGAAGTTGGACTCATGTCAAGGCGCATTTCTAGACAAATTTATGAAAAAAAAATGCGTATTGTATTTCTACATTCTCTTTTCAATTTATTGCCTTGTTAACATATTATCTATTGTTGTTTATGCACACATGAGAATGTTTGGCTAAACACCCTGTTCAAGGGGTGGGATGCACTGCGAATGATGTTAATTTAATTAATTGGTTTCATTAATTTTATATTTCTAGGAAATTAAGTTAAACTGTCACCAATTAATTTATGTAACGAGAGTTAGTAAATTAATTGAACAAATTAATATTTGAATTTAGGAATCGAACTAGAGATAGGTTTTTCCGATATTTGAATATTAATTCAGTGTTGAAATTTGAGGATTGATATTATTTTCGTTAAATTGATCCTAGCGGGTAATTTTCTGAAAATAGTGTAGTCCTTATTTTTCATTGTGTGACAATTCTAAATTAATTTTCTGAAAAAGATTTTATTAAATTTATAATTATAACGAGAGTTAGATTATCGATTTAATATTATCTCGAAATATTTCAAATTAATAAATTGAGAAATTAAAATAATTGAAAATGTAGTGTAATCCCATCTCTTAACCTTCTCACATATTTCACACTCAGTTGCACATTTTTTCATTATTTAGTCAATTTTATAACTTTTAGCATTTGTTAGTTAATTTTTCCCTTGAAATTGTTTTTAAAAAAATAAATAAATAAAAAACTATTTTCATAAAAAATTGAATTGCACGTTTTCATATTTATTGTTTCACCTTGAAAGATGGATTGATACCCGTACTTACCGCAATACGAGTTATTTTTAGACAAGTTTTGTAGGTACTCAAGAGAATTTTGAGAGTGGCTTTTTAAGACAACGACCGTATGCAAAAAGCTTCTTATCAAATGGCGTCGTTGCCGCTTTCTTGACGTGGAGACATCATTGAAGACTTGTAATTTTTATTTTTTAGTTATAATTATCATTCCTCCTTTCTCCTCATTAGACTGGTTGTATAGGATTTTTAAAGCTTGGTATTTATTTTGGTGCATTTTCACACCGATTTTTGTAATAATTATTCATAAAAAAAGCGAAAAGGGAAACCGGACAAGGTAGAGAGAGGGCGTCAAAGGCGAGGATTTTTGAAGCCTCTCTACTTTGGGTCGATAGGACTCCTGGGGACGACTGACATAGGCAAGATCTCCCCCCGGTCGACTCAACTCGGTCTTCAGCCCAAGTGTGTAAAAACCGTGGGAGGTACATTTCTTTATCCCTCGCGACTCTCCTGCCAGCGAGTTCATTTATTGTGTGATTAATTTCTCCTATGTGATTTTAATTTCTGCATCGCACTTAAATTAAATGGTTTGATGAATTAATTTGCCTAAGACCTGGACCCGATCACTGAAACGAGAAGGGATTTCATCACCCGACTCACTCGCTTATCCATTGTGTGCTACCCTATCTGTCATTAAATTTAAAATCAATCAACTATCTAGCCCCGTAGGAACTCATTTTTACAACAGGTGATCACAAAGATAAATTTCGTGAATTTTCGTCGCCCGCGGACTTAATTCAAATTTGACTACCCCTCTCACTAATTTTGAAGATAATAATTGGCTACGTGCTCGTTAGGATTTTTTCTTGACTCGTGTGTGTCCAATTCCATTCTTTAAGTAGTCTATTTTAGTTAGTTCGACCAAATCAAGAGTCCAATTTTTCCCATTTTCCGAAAAATACCCAAAAAAAATGTTTTTTTTTTCAAAAATCTTAAAAGATTTTCTTTTTTTTTCCATATTTAAAATAACAAAAAGATTTTCCTTTTCTTATTTTCAAAAATCACAACAAGATTTTATTTTCTTTTGAAAAATATTTAAAAACCAAAAAAGATTCCTCTTGTCATGGCCGAAGAACGTCCTTTACGGGAATACCTTGGCCATTTCAAATTCTTTCGAAGTTTGTTTGATGATAAGCCCGAATCGACCCTTGATTCCTTAATTCAGGTCTTTAACTGTCAAATGCACACCGTTGATAGTCCTATGTCGTCCATGCACACATCTCATCTTCCACTGCCTCCAGTGACGAGTGTCAACCCATCACATGCTTCGCCGTGCACACACTGCTTTCTTAGTGATCACTTGTCCCATGAGTGTCCATTTATATTCTCTGCATCTGAATCCACCTTGGAATATGTATATCCCTATGACACTTTTTTGGACCCACCCTCGACGTATTGTCACGACATATCTACTGTCGAGGGGTATGAGTCCCGAGCTATTCATGGAGGCCTGATCATCCTTCCATGCAATATAAATCCCAACGCCATGTTGTGGATCCTTACGATTTCCAACAGTCATCATCGCCACCTCGTGCACCTCATACCTATCAGTCCCCTTCATATGCTCCTCATGCTGATTACACTTTTGTCCCTCACGGAGATGCTTCTCCCATGAATGCTACACTTGACCCTGCTCCACACACTTCATATGAATATTCTCCGCATCCTAGTGTTTCTAGCGAGTTGTGTCCACCTCACCCACCACCGCCACCCACCTCCATCTCCCCACCACCTTGCAAATCCGCTCTTGAGAGCCTCTTACACAAGTTTGCACACACTCTTCAATCTCAAAATGAAGCCCTTCAACCGCTTGAACACAGGTTTACTGCATTTGAGTGTGTGAACGAGTCGGATTTTACCACAAGTCAATCCATTGTTGCACCCGTGTGGGACGATGATGTGTCGTCTTACGCCTCTGATTTTGAGTGTGACCAACCTTGTTATCTTGAGAATCTCGACGTTGAGACCATCCCGTGGTCCGAGCACCAAGTTGACAATTATGTTGACAGATCCACTGTTTGTGAGACTGATCCCACACCGCCCTACCCTCTCGAACCCACCATAGAATCCTTATTTATGCCTGAGCCTACACCTATTGCGCCCACTGCGTGTGTTCCCGAGGAACCACTTCATCCTAGGTTAGCTTTGGCTACGAGTGCACACCATTTTCTTGATACTGTATCCGAGTTGGTTTCTACCTCTCTTGATATGGATCCTACCTCATCATATTTGGCTCCCCTTGAGCTGAATATTGATGTATATTCATCTATCTCGGATCTTAAAGCCTCGTTCGACCCTTTCACCACCTCGGATGGTGACGTAATGGTGGATAATTGATCACTCCCTCATTTATTTCCAAACTTCCTCCTGCAAGTGACCTTGAGGATCACTCCGCGCCTCATGAGGAATGTGTGTCTCCTACTCGTGAGTTAGATCATCTTCCTCCACCCTTTGTCCCACCCAATCCACCCACTGTCCTTTCCACCCCACCACTTGGTTTGGACCTTGTTATTGCACCTCACCTATTCCCATCTACGTATTTAGGTCCTCACCTACACCCACCCTCCGCCCTAGTGCTCCACGATCCCATATTTGCACTTTTCCTCGACCCCACTATCTATGTTAGTATTCATGCTACTCTCCTCATCCGTGACACCGAGCGTGTTACTCTGTGCACACCACTTCCTTGTGGTGTTGAAAATTTCCATCTACCTCTCCCTGGTGTGTCACGGCGTGATCATTATCATCGTCCATTTATAGAATGGTCGTGCACTTTATATGAGGTCCGCCCCATCCTTATTGTCAAACCCTTTCGCCTCCCTCACCAACTTGAGCACCATTCTAATAGGGCCCTTGTTGCCCTCACATTTACGATTAATAAGGCCCGTGACCGGTGCCTGTAAATCCTCACCCTTACCCTTCGTCCATGTACCCTCCTACCCACCAGCCCCTGGTCCACCGATGCTTTGCATCGATTGATCACTTCTTCTAGCCTTTATCCAATAAGACTCACGCTTCAGTCTTGTTTGGGGGTGACTCTCATCACCCAATTTTTTCTGCCACCCGCACTTTCATAGATCTTATCTTTAGGGTGAGAACGGTTTGATCTGGTTGAAGACATTAAACTTAGCACTACCGGGAGGCAGCCCGTTGTTCATTATTTCTGAGTATGAGTCTTATCCTGTTTGGGGGTGGTGTTTCACACCACCCAATGATTTTCACGTACTTTATAGAGTTGTACGTATTTTTTTATCACATCTGTTCTTCAGGTTTCATCTATCCTCTAGAATGCGGTACATTTCACTAGTGGTTCATTACGGTAATATATTTCCTCCCTTGTTCTTTTCATTTTTATATATGGTTTTAAACATTGAGGACGATGTTTTCTTTTGTTTGGGGGTGGGAAATTTATTAAAATCGTACCTCTTTTGAAAATTTTCAGAAACATGTGATTTTAAACCTTTTGTGGAGTTAAAAATAATTTTTTATGACATGATTTGTCTATCATCCCTCTTTTAGAAATCTCGGAATACCCATGTTCGAACCCAAAAAAAAATTACACTTTTTATCAAATAAATTAATTAATACCCCACAAAGCATACTTGCACTATGAATTCTTAAACTTGGCAATTTGCACTATCACGTCTGCAATCAAAAGTTGAAGAGTAATATATTCTTAAGAAAGCCTTAAAAGATCACTAGTAGATACTTAAACCCGTGAGATTTTAGCTTTTCACCTTTTTGAGGTTTTTTACGTATCTCCGAGTCACAAGTTGACTCAACTTTCTTTGGGTACTACATTTAGTCATTGCATGATCTCATTATTTTTTCAAATTTGGCTTAATCACTGAGAATGACATTACTTTTGATTTGTAAGAAACATGTGTCTTGTAGTTTGTCCCGAGCACTAAACCAATTTTGTCATACACTTCCCATTTTTCTCTATCACATTATCATTCACCCATTATCATTTTCCATACTACCCTTATCCATATGTCCCAAATACCATCCATCATTGCCATCGTTTTTAAGAAAATTAGTGTTTGAAATTTTCCATGTAAATTGTCTTCATTTGTGTTATGAAAAGAAAAATGTATAGCAATAAAAAAAAGAAAAAAAAAGATGCAAAGAAAAAATTATATAGAAAAGAGGAAAAAGAAATATGCGATCATAAATTCAAAAGATGAAGATAATAGTCAATCAAAGTGTATCACACTCTTCTCAAAACACCCCATCATTCATCTTCTTCATTAGCCCCTCATACCTTTCATAAATTATATTTTCACCCTTGGTAATGTGTTCGGACAAACGAAAAGATTATATGGTGAATAATTCGACATTCTCGACATAGTGGTTAGCATTCCTTCATGAGATCAGATTTTTTTTCATGTATTCATCCTTTTTATAAAGTGTGTGAGACGTTTGAACTTGTTTACATTACTCACATCCTCACACACTAGAGAGATACACTTACCCAATTCTCAGAGAGTTCGATTCAGAGAGATATATCCAGTGAGAATTGAAGTCAAAGCTTTGATTCTATAAAGGCGATCTTAGAATTACTCTAATGATACGTAAGATTACTTCAACCTACACATGCTAAGTTTTAGGAAGGATTACGCTTTTGGTATTAAGTAATTTTAAATCTTATTTTGATAATTGAATACGGTGTTCCTTGATGTCCTTTTAAAGTTGGGTTGTATAGCGTTTCATCATCTACTCAGATACTGCATTTAAATAAGTTTTTGAATTTTGTGGGTACATTCACTGCAAACCCTCACGAGACACCACTCGACCTGTGTAGGGTAACCTATAGGTTTGACGGCTTGTTGCACATGCTAAATGTAATCGCCAGTGCCTGCGAAAGTGACACACTTTTGATTACTTATCTCTGTTTTCTCTCTAATTTTTGCTCGAGGACTAAAAATGTTCTATTTGGGGGTGGTGTGATAAGCACCCAAAAGTGTATAAATTATACCCCAAATAGATGCATTTTAGTCATTCGTTTTAATTAAAAATAGCCTTATGTTCGTATTTGATCATTTTGCAGGTCACTACACCGTCGCGGTATCAAAAGTACTAAATCACTGCAATTGCGACACAGAAGCGGTTAAAAGCTTACATCGAAGAAATCAAAAGAGACCGCGAAGTCAGATTCCTCATTGAGATTGCCCAGAAGTGTTCTGAATACCCCGAACCAGTCCCGTAACCCAAACCTATGCCTACACCGAGCCCAGACGATTCCCCGAGCCCCGTGTGTGTTGAGTTTGTACCTTTATTATTTTTCTATATTTTTATTTTTAGTCATTTTATTTTGAGAATTTATTTAGATTTATTTAGTATTTATTTTCTTTTTTTTAAATTCTTTATTTTTATTTTTATTTTTATCAGTTTTTAATTTTTAATCTTTATTTTATTTTTTTAGGATTAATTTTTAGAATTTTTTTTATTAGATTTTAATTTCTTTTATTTCAGTTTTAATAGGATTATATTTTTTTTTGTTTTAAAAGAGTTTTATTTTTATTTTAGTTTCATTTTCATATTTTTTAGTGTCTTTTAATTTTTATTTTGAGATGTTAATTTTTTTTAGGGTTTATTAGATTTTAAGTTTATTTTAGTTTTAGTTTTATTTTTTTAGGATTGTGTTAATTTTTAGGGGTACAAATTAAACACACACAATCCACTCACTCTCTAAACCCATACACTTAAACACACAAACACTCTCCCTTACTCACACCATAATTCCCATACACAAACACACACCTAACCACCCCCTCCATCATCCTCGCCCTTACCCTTTCACCCTACACCCTCACACACCTTAGAACCCCCCACTTTATCTTCTTCACAAACTCAATCGATTCTCTCTCCTCCATTACACCAAACCCACTTCCATTCCCCCATCTTCTACCTCCATTATCACCACACAAAACTCCAACCCAATTTCAAACCTCCCCAATTCCATTAAAACCTCAAAACGAAAAAAAATTAAAAAAAATTAAAAATAAAATAAAAATGCAGCCATCTCGCCCCATACCCAGGCGACGACCTCACCGACCTCCCTCCGGTCTGAAATCGCGATTCGCCCAGCCCCTGACCCGAAAACCCACTTGCTTCGGCCAAGGAAACCCGGTGACTCAGCAAACCGAGACCCGCCGGTGACCTCCCTTCCTCACCCCCTCGCCGGTAAGCTTAGTTCCGACGCTGATCTGCAACCCGAGCTCCCCGAGAACAAGCCAACAACCCACGAATCAAGCCCCTTGCCTGATCCGACGAAGCCCCCAAACCCGAAACCAAACCCGGGGTGGCCCTGTTCACCACAACCCAAGAACCCGCGATCCACCAAACCCAAAACCCACTTCCAAAATTCCAACCTCTAGCCTTATCTATACCCAAAAAATAGGAATAAAAATAAAAAAAAATCTGTTCCAAACAACTTCGTGGTTTATTAAAAAGAAGAAGGAAAGGTCATAAAAAGGGAGACTCTCATATCAGAAAGAAAGAAAAAAAGAGAGACGTCGAGAGAGAGAAACATAGTGAATATTATGTACTACTTTAGGGTCATAAAAAATTCTTGAAAAATACAAAAAAATTAGTTTATCTTTAGGATAATTTTTAGGTTTAGTTTCTACTCTTCTTTTTGTAATCAAGTGCTGAAAATTATGAAGAAGTTGGACGCATGTCAAGGCGCATTTCAAGATAAATTTGTGGAAAAAATTGTGTATTGTATTTCTACATTCTCTTTCCAATTTATTTCCTTCTTGACATATTATCTATTGTTGTTTATGCACACATGAGAATGTTTGGCTAAACACCCCGTTCAAGGGTTGGGATGCACTGCGAATGATGTTAATTTAATTAATTGGTTTCATTAATTTTATATTTCTAGGTAAATTAATTTAAACTGCCACCAATCAATTTATGTAACGAGAGTTAGTAAATTAATCGAACAAATTAATATTTGAATTTAGGAATCGAACTAGAGATAGGTTTTTCCGATATTTGAATATTAATTCAGTGTTGAAATTTGAGGATTGACATTGTTTTCGTTAAATTGATCATAGCGGGTAATTTTCTGAAAATAGTGTAGTCCTTATTTTTCATTGTGTGACATTTCTAAATTAATTTTCTGGAAAATATTTTATTAAATTTATAATTATAACGAGAGTTAGATTATCGATTTGATATTATCTCGAAATATTTCAAATTAATAAATTGAGAAATTAAAATAATTGAAAATATAGTGTAATCCCATCTCTTGACCTTCTCACATATATCACACTCGGTTGCACATTTTTTCATTATTTAGTCAATTTTATAAGTTTTAGCATTTGTTAGTTAATTTTTCCCTTGAAATTGTTTTTAAAAAAATAATAAAAAAAAAGATTTTCATAAAAAAATTGAATTGCACGTTATCACATTTATTGTTTCACCTTGAAAGTTGGATTGATACCCGTACTTACCGCAATACGAGTTATTTTTAGACAAGTTTTGTAGGTACTCAAAGGAATTTTGAGAGTGGTTTTTGAAGACAACGACCGTACGCAAAATGCTTCTTATCAGAAAGATGGAGTTAGGATACACTCCCCGAACCGTCGGTGATTATATTGAACATAAAAACTTCAAAAACCTAATTCTTAATTCAAAGAAACATCAAATACTTTCTAAGCATTCGACATATACGAATTTTACTCCTCACAATATCAAATCTAAAATTGTACTTGACGAGAATGATAAATTACCAAAATGCCAATTGCACCCTTAAACATTTCAGTTACCTAGGGAAAACATAATTAAAAGACTTACAACATTTATTTTGATTAGAAAATCAAAACTTTGATTGTTAATTACAATTTATTTGCTTTTAAATCCATTCATAAACACTTAGTCGGACATAGCTACGTGGGAAATAACCAAAATTCTAACATTGCAAGCGTTGGAAATCATGGTGAAACTATTACTAAACATGCATGAAAGTCTTACAATCCCTGAAAAATAAATAAAGACATGCAAAGATGAAGAATATGCAAGAACAAGATAGAGAAGAAAAACTTGATATTAAAATCTTGAAAATTGCTCCACAATAATGTATCTTTATTGTATGAATGAATAGTAGGGTTCTTGCCTCTCCTCTTTCCCTATTTCTAAGGTAAAAACTAGCTAAAAGATATTTAGAATACTAAATGAATAATTATACCATGTTTTTCTAGGAGTATTAATCTTATACAAGTCTATTTTATTTAAGTGGGAGAAAAAATATAATTCGCTCATATGACGACGAACCAGTTCGGTATTGCCTTCGTAAATGGGCGAACCGATCGAAATTCCAGTAGTGAGTCCATATTTACAAACAAGAACAAACCGGTTTGCTTAAGAACCAAACCGGTTCGGACCCTAAAAATTCTATCTTTTCTTCCTTGAATTCTTCTCATTTTCATATCATCATATTCTCTTGATCGGGGCTAGAATTTGGATGTCGTTTCTTCCTATGCGCTCATGAGATCAAGGTTTTTGACTTCTCTTTAGATTTCATATCCGAATTCCAGTTGTATAATTATGTTACTACCCTTGACTTTCCTTCTTTTCTTTTCGATCTATATTCTGGTTTCTCTCTTTTCTTCACATGCATGAAATACCTGTAAAATATAAGAGAAATACATGAAAATTCGTGTACTTGTTAGAATATCTCACTGGAAATGATATGAGATAAATCCATTTCAATTGCACCTCACAAGATGATAAAAGCCTCTAATTTACGGGGAATAAATACGAAGAATTTATGCGTAATCAACTTGTAATCCAACTGTAATAACCCGCCCTTTTGGAGATGATTAGATTCCATAATTTAGTATAATTTGGAATTTGGAGAATTTCTCGAAATAGTACTTTTTGGGATTTTCGAGGATTTAATGATTTTCGAAGGGTGTTATAAATTATTTTGGGGCTATATAGGTCGAAGTAATTTATTTATATGTCGCGGTGGAGTATAGCGACAAAAGATGTAAGATTTGGGGTGAAAACCCGCATTTAATTATTTTGGGTTAGAATAGTGATTTGCGGTCAAGTACCTCGGATGGAAATTTCGACTACGCCATGAGTCTCGGAACGTCCGAGATAGTCGGAAAAGAGTGTCCGATTGTCGAAATTGAGTTCCGGGTAATTTTGGAGTTAAATAGGCTCGTAATTGGGTAAACGAGTCGTTTTTGGGTTTTTAGGGATAAAACCCTTTTTCTCTATATATATAGAGGAAGAGAGAAAAGAAAGAAGAAAGAAGAGAGGGAAGAAAAGAAGAAAAAGGGGGAGATTCCGGCCAGCCTCCGCGGGATTCGGCTCGAGGACGTCGGATTTTATCCACGAGGCAAGTGTTTACTTGCTTTATTTATTTTTGAGCATAAATATCTCATATCATTGTTGGTATAATAAACCCTAATGATTTTGGGTTGGGTATTCGTGGATAAAACGGGTTTTCGGGAGATAAAACGAATAAACCCCTAAAATTGGTAAATTGGAGATTTTAGAAATTAACCAAAAATATTTGGTGATTCCGGGTTCTAGGATGTTTAGGACCCGTATTATAGGTGTATTTGTTGTTGGTAGAAGTTGTAGGCCGTTGGGTGAAGAGATGGAAGCTTGGGGGAATCTTCCATGGCCGAACAGCTTCTCGGAGAAGAAGCTGCCCGACTTGATCGATCGATCGAGCCTGGGGGATCGATCGATCGAAGCCTTCGATCGATCGACGACCATGGGTCGATCGATCGACCCCTGCTGAAAAGGGACAACTTTCTTAGGGTGATTTGGATGGGATCGATTCCATTTCATCTTGCCTTGAGGTTAATTAGGTGATAACCTAAAGGACTTTTTAGGACTTTATGGTCCATATATTGAGGCAATTTAGGAGGGTAAAGTAAGGGTTTTAAGTATATAACCCTTAATTTATATTTTCGAGGAAAATAGGATAGTTGTAGAAATTAATGGATTAGGATTCCTAAATCAAATTGGGGACTTCTAAATGATTAATTGGACTAGGAATGGTTTTTGGGTTCAAGGGATTGAAATCCTTAACCCACTAAATTAAGGTTGTTCGGGTGAGATAAATCCCGAGGATAAATTTCCCGTAGGCATATAGGCCTATATAATTATGGTTATAGGAAGCATAATTATATCGATTATCGTTAAGTATATCCTAGGAGATAATTAGGATAATTTGGGGATATAGATATTTGCTGATTTCACTTAGAGTGAAGGGTATCATTGGAGATATCCAATAAATCCTTAGAATAGGACTGAGAGTTATAGTGATAATTAAAGTATGAAATACTTTGGATTTAGGATCATGCTAATATGAATGCATGATTATGATTCCTGGAGGGAGTCTTTGGGGTTATGGTCATCGCTAGATGCTATAGGCCACTATGGCCGTTTATATATATTCTAGGAAGAATATATATAGGATATGTATATACTATGTGATTTAGGTATATATATATATATTATGATGGAAATGATTTTGAAAATATAAAAATGAATATTTTCAAAATGGAAAGAGAAATGTTTTTCATAATTAATAAAATATGGATTACACACCTCTCTAAATCGCTATCATAAGGGAAGTTGCGTTCGTATGGTGAAGCCCCCTGGCTAATGATGCAGGGTGGATATAGTCCTATAGGCCATGTGAGCGTTTGTTGTTATATTTTCTGCGGTGGTTAGGAGATTCCGGGTGTGGTCTTGACTATCCCGCAGGCACATGGTCGCTTCCCGACGTCTTTCGATGTAGGATCTCAGGTTGTCTTATGATAGGCCCTAGAAGATGATAGCCATTTAGGGGCGCGCACAGTGGAGAAATCCGGACGGGCGGTCTTAGAACGCGTTTATATTAAAGAAGTTCATAATAATGGATTTGCTTTAATTACATTTCCTGGATATAGGAAGGGAAATGGGTTATATATAAATTGGCTTCGGTAACACTTCCCGGATGGAAGAAGGGATGTGGAAGCATATGTTATGATCAAAGCATTTTTATGATAATAAAAATGTCTTTGAATACATTTCCTGGGTATAAAAAGGGAAATGGGATAATTGATAAAGGAAAAGCATTTTATGTTAATAAAATTGGCTTTCAAAAAGATATATGTTTTGGTAAAGCAATTCATGCTAATGAATTGGTTTTAAATACATTTCCTGGATATGAGAAGGGAAATGGAAGTTTTGAAATGAAAAGGATAAGTATTGGTAAATACTTTGTGTATAGAATACAATTGATTTGGTAATCCTCAGTCCGGGAGATATTATCCGGACACACATTATAGATGTATGTATATGTATAAATCGAGTGCCGAGGGTCTAATGGATCCCGACGATCGACCGTGATGCATAGTAGTGTATCGGGGGGGTTCCTTGTTTGGATTTCGCTTCGCGAGACACCCCACGCACGAATATGGCACTGTGTTGAGACTGGGGAGAAGTTTAATCCTTAGTGCTCTAATATTATAAATATGGTATATATATATTATATATATATCTTTCTATACTGATAGACTGGCGGATCTCGAAGATCGACCTTGCTGCATAGTAGTGTATCGGGGGGGTTCCTTGTTTGGATTTCGCTTCGCGAGACACCCCACCCACGAACATGGCATAGCGTCGAGATTAGAGTGAAGTTTAGCCCTTAGTACATCTGTTTGACTATCTAGGTTAGATAGTGGTTGGGTATTAGACTAGTTTAGCAGGGTAGCTTGACTAGGATGTTTAAAGGGATGCGCTAGGTGTGCACTGTTAGAGGAGAGGTGAGGGGTATCTCATGGGAGTGCGATACCAATTTAAATATGAGATAAAACTATTTTTCTAAAAAGTAAAGCATTTATGCACTTGCAAAATATTTTCAAACATTCTGGCTCTGACCCGTTTGTCTACTCTCCTTTCTTTCTCTATACTATATATATATAGGTGTCCAGACACAGGGACGCCTGGATGGAAATTCTTTCGAGTCAGACGTCTGCTGCAGCAGCTGTGGATGCTTGCAGGTTCTCGGTAGACTCTTCTTCCTTGTACTCTAGATAGGAGGAATTGTTCAAACATTCGGGCCAATGGTCCAACTATTTTTATTTATTCTTCGCACGTTATTCGTTATGGTTGTATATTTGAACCGAGTGTTCGGTTATTTTAATTCATTTCATTTTCATTTCAGTTCATTACGCATATAATTGTGGATGTTTTAATTTGTTCGCTAAAAAGAGTAGTTAGGTAAAAGTTTTTTAACGCTCACCTAATAGGATATTAGTAATTAAATGGATTTTCGACAGTGATGCTAAGAATGATCCATATGAGACTCCTGTTTTAATTTAATATTGGAGTGATCGCCCGGTATCTTATTAGGCGGGGTGTTACAGATGGTATCAGAGCATCAGGTTCTAGTGTCCTTAGGAATCTGTGCGGACGTACTACGCTTTCAGCGTTGCTTTCGATTTGTTATAGAGCCTCAGGAATAGGATGGTTGATTTCTATTGTGAGATTTCGTTCTCCTGCCGTATTATAAGATTATAGAAATCTTTTGCGCGCTCGTTTGAGAATCGTGTACGAAGCTTGGATGGCAACAGGAGGTGAGGCTTAGCTGGAGCAGCTGGTAGAAGGTCGGGAATAACGACCGTGGTAGAGGTCACTTCCTTTGCAGTGTTTGCTAAGGATTTTATTAACGACTACTAAAGCATAGTAGTTATGTGTACCGCTGTACCGCTGAAGTGGAGAGTGGTACTAAGGTCGAATTCTTCATGAAAATTGAGGGTTCGAAAGGGATCTTACGGATGGTTCTAACCGTGAGTCCCCATGAATCAGCAGGAGGAGAAAATGTAGTTTTGGGAATTATTCGCCTAAGGTTCAGCCAGAGGCCGACGGTGAATAAAGAGTATTATGGAGAAGTGAACCTTGTACCTAAGTGAGTTAGGTGCAATGAATATTGAGTCCTTTCCAAGAAGGATGGGCTCACTAAAGACTGGGTATGTTCGAGGACCCCATGGTTGGACATCCACTTAGGGAAATTGTTATAATGAAGTTGTGGTTATGAGTTTTACCTCAATTGAGGAGGTATATTTGGCGTGACTAGATAAAGTCGCGGTATTAGTTAGCCCTAGACTCGTGTGTGTATTTTGAGTTGTGGCGGTCTCGATAACATTATAATGTATGACTATGTGTTTTCCGCAATAGCGGAATTTTATTTCCCTTCATTCGCCATAGAGGCGGGTGATTATATTTTGTATATATACGTATACGGTATATGGTGTATCGGAGAGATAGCAGGCTAACGATGGCAAGTCTATCGTGTCCGCAGTTCCTGGAGGGAACAGGTTGTTATTGTGGTGTCTTACCTTGATACAGGTTGAGTACACCTTTGTTATTATGGATTTATGGAACGTCGATGAGCAGAGGCTTCCTTATTTTTGGTTGGTATGTGTGGCAACCTCATAGATATAATTTAAGGCCCACAGGATCGTTGTTGAGCGGTAAGATTTAGCTCAGTATTGGTTTGCGCAAGGACTTAGAAATAGTGTGAGCGCTGGGTGGTGTGACTCTTAGTTAGAGATAGGAGTTCAGACCACCTTTTGTTGATAAGGGATAGGATTATCCCGGTTGCATGTCTGAAATAACGGGACTCCGTGACCAACGAAGTCAAGTGTTAATGTGTGGAGGGGTTCCTTGTTTGGATTTCGCTTTGCGAGACACTCCACACATGACTCTTAACGGCGCCGGGCATGGAGAGCTATTATGGGATGCAAGGATGTGGGTTAGTCTTATAGTGAGGATGAACCACTATAGACTACGAGCCCTGTGATGATGGTACGCTTATGGAAATATTGTGCTATGGAAAAGCACTCAAGTGGTCCCCTCGCCACAAGTGGGTGGGTGAGGTCGGACTTAGAGAAATTGATTTGAGAACAATAGTCAGGCCTTGATGAAAAGGCAAATTTTGAGGAGGTACATTTTGGGTATTATGTTCGTGACACTTTCTACAGAAAGTGGGCACTATGATTGATTAGGTTTCCTTCCGTATGGGCGGAAGGATAAGATAGTAGGAATGCGTTCGTAGTTTAGCATAGGCAGTATTTAGGACGTCCCGCTTGGGTGCCTTGGGTCGCTATATCTCGATGACCGACTACGCGAGGGAGTAGTGCAACGGGAGGGTTCCTTATTTGGATTTCGCCTTGGCGAGACGTCCCACGCATGAAACCAAGCAATTGTCGGGAGTTGAGAGAGGCCTTGGGCACTAGGGACATACTTAGGATACTCGTTTCACTTAGGTAGGGTAACGCATAGATAATAGCATTGTAGGATGTAGGCTCGATAGAGTTAGCGATGCCGAGGTTAGGAGTTGGAATTTCACGGGTTGGAAGGACCCATAGGTGAGTATTACAGCGAGGAAAGGAGACCCTTATTGGGAGAGAGTGATGCGTGTCAGACGTTCGTAATGTTTGTGCAGATATGGACAAGTTAGGAAGTTGTATGGGCACCTTGGTAAGGTGGTTTGGTATACCGCCTAGTTAAGATAGGAGTAGTACTCAAGATTGAAATCCATGCCAAGAGGCATTTTAGAGGAGGGGTATTAAGTGACGTATTAGAGTCACTTTATCATTGCGATAGCCGCATAGTGTATGGTTAGGAACCATTAGGTTAGTATCCTTCCCTTGAGCTTTAGGATTTGTAGTAATCCTAGTTTGCGGGTGTAACTTGTATCTGAATTTCGAGGACGAAATTATGTTGTAAGGGGGGGAGTATGTAATAACCCGCCCTTTTGGAGATGATTAGATTCCATAATTTAGTATAATTTGGAATTTGGAGAATTTCTCGAAATAGTAATTTTTGGGATTTTCGAGGATTTAATGATTTTCGAAGGGTGTTATAAATTATTTTGGGGTTATATAGGTCGAAGTAATTTATTTATACGTCGCGGTGGAGTATAACGACAAAAAATGTAAGATTTGGGGTGAAAACCCGCATTTAATTATTTTGGGTTAGAATAGTGATTTGCGGTCAAGTACCTCGGATGGAAATTTCGACTACGCCATGAGTCTCGAAACGTTCGAGATAGTCGGAAAAGAGTGTCCGATTGTCGAAATTAAGTTCCGGGTAATTTTGGAGTTAAATAGGCTCGTAATTGGGTAAACGAGTCGTTTTTGGGTTTTTAGGGATAAAACCCTTTTTCTCTCTATATATAGAGGAAGAGAGAAAAGAAAGAAGAAAGAAGAGAGGGAAGAGAGAGAGAGAGGGAAGAAAAGAAGAAAAAGGGGGAGATTCCGGCCAGCCTCCGCGGGATTCGGCTCGAGGACGTCGGATTTTATCCACGAGGCAAGTGTTTACTTGCTTTATTTATTTTTGAGCATAAATATCTCATATCATTGTTGGTATAACAAACCCTAATGATTTTGGGTTGGGTATTCGTGGATAAAACGGGTTTTCGGGAGATAAAACGAATAAACCCCTAAAATTGGTAAATTGGAGATTTTAGAAATTAACCAAAAATATTGGGTGATTCCGGGTTCTAGGATGTTTAGGACCTGTATTATAGGTGTATTTGTTGTTGGTAGAAGTTGTAGGCCGTTGGGTGAAGAGATGGAAGCTTGGGGGAAGCTTCCATGGCCGAACAACTTCTCGGAGAAGAAGCTGCCCGACTTGATCGATCGATCGAGCCTGGGGGATCGATCGATCGAAGCCTTCGATCGATCGACGACCATGGGTCGATCGATCGACCCCTGCTGAAAAGGGACAACTTTCTTAGGGTGATTTGGATGGGATAGATTCCATTTCATCTTGCCTTGAGGTTAATTAGGTGATAACCTAAAGGACTTTTTAGGACTTTATGGTCCATATATTGAGGCAATTTAGGAGGGTAAAGTAAGGGTTTTAAGTATATAACCCTTAATTTATATTTTCGAGGAAAATAGGATAGTTGTAGAAATTAATGGATTAGGATTCCTAAATCAAATTGGGGACTTCTAAATGATTAATTGGACTAGGAATGGTTTTTGGGTTCAAGGGATTGAAATCCTTAACCCACTAAATTAAGGTTGTTCGGGTGAGATAAATCCCGAGGATAAATTTCCCGTAGGCATATAGGCCTATATAATTATGCTTATAGGAAGCATAATTATATCGATTATCGTTAAGTATATCCTAGGAGATAATTAGGATAATTTGGGGATATAGATATTTGTTGATTTCACTTCGAGTGAAGGGTATCATTGGAGATATCCAATAAATCCTTAGAAAAGGACTGAGAGTTATACTGATAATTAAAGTATGAAATACTTTGGATTTAGGATCATGCTAATATGAATGCATGATTATGATTCCTGGAGGGAATCTTTGGGTTTATGGTCATCGCTAGATGCTATAGGCCACTATGGCCGTTTATATATATTCTAGGAAGAATATATATAGGATATGTATATACTATGTGATTTAGGTATATATATATATATTATGATGGAAATGATTTTGAAAATATAAAAATGAATATTTTCAAAATGGAAAGTGAAATGTTTTTCATAATTAATAAAATATGGATTACACACCTCTCTAAATCGCTATCATAAGGGAAGTTGCATTCGTATGGTGAAGCCCCCTGGCTAATGATGCAGGGTGGATATAGTCCTATAGGCCATGTGAGCGTTTGTTGTTATATTTTCTGCGGTGGTTAGGAGATTCCGGGTGTGGTCTTGACTATCCCGCAGGCACATGGTCGCTTCCCGACGTCTTTCGACATAGGTTCCCAGGTTGTCTTATGATAGGCCCTGGAAGATGATAGCCATTTAGGGGCGCGCACAGTGGAGAAATCCGGACGGGCGGTCTTAGAACGCGTTTATATTAAAGAAGTTCATAATAATGGATTTGCTTTAATTACATTTCCTGGATATAGGAAGGGAAATGGGTTATATATAAATTGGCTTCGGTAACACTTCCCGGATGGAAGAAGGGATGTGGAAGCATATGTTATGATCAAAGCATTTTTATGATAATGAAAATGTCTTTGAATACATTTCCTGAGTATAAAAAGGGAAATGGGATAATTGATAGAGGAAAAACATTTTATGTTAATAAAATTGGCTTTCAAAAAGATATATGTTTTGGTAAAGCAATTCATGCTAATGAATTGGTTTTAAATACATTTCCTGGATATGAGAAGGGAAATGGAAGTTTTGAAATGAAAAGGATAAGTATTGGTAAATACTTTGTGTATAGAATACAATTGATTTGGTAATCCTCAGTCCGGGAGATATTATCCGGACACACATTATAGATGTATGTATATGTATAAATCGAGTGCCGAGGGTCTAATGGATCTCGACGATCGACCGTGCCGCATAGTAGTGTATCGGGGGGGTTCCTTGTTTGGATTTCGCTTCGCGAGACACCCCACGCACGAATATGGCACTGTGTTGAGACTGGGGAGAAGTTTAATCCTTAGTGCTCTAATATTATAAATATGGTATATATATATTATATATATATATCTTTCTGTACTGAGAGACTGGCGGATCTCGAAGATCGACCTTGCTGCATAGTAGTGTATCGGGGGGGTTCCTTGTTTGGATTTCGCTTCGCGAGACACCCCATGCACGAACATGGCATAGCGTCGAGATTAGAGTGAAGTTTAGCCCTTAGTACATCTGTTTAACTATCTAGGTTAGATAGTGGTTGGGTATTAGACTAGTTTAGCAGGGTAGCTTGACTAGGATGTTTAAAGGGATGCGCTAGGTGTGCACTGTTAGAGGAGAGGTGAGGGGTATCTCATGGGAGTGCGATACCAATTTAAATATGAGATAAAACTATTTTTCTAAAAAGTAAAGCATTTATGCACTTGCAAAATATTTTCAAACATTCGGGCTCTGACCCATTTGTCTACTCTCCTTTCTTTCTCTATACTATATATATATATATAGGTGTCCAGACACAGGGACGCCTGGATGGAAATTCTTTCGAGTTAGACGTCTGCTGCAGCAGCTGTGGATGCTTGCAGGTTCTCGGTAGACGCTTCTTCCTTGTACTCTAGATAGGAGGTATTGCTCAAACATTCGGGCCAATGGTCCAACTGTTTTTATTTATTCTTCGTACGTTATTCGTTATGGTTGTATATTTGAACCGAGTGTTCGGTTATTTTAATTCATTTCATTTTCATTTCAGTTCATTACGCATATAATTGTGGATGTTTTAATTTGTTCGCTAAAAAGAGTAGTTAGGTAAAAGTTTTTTAACGCTCACCTAATAGGATATTAGTAATTAAATGAATTTTCGACAGTGATGCTAAGAATGATCCATATGAGACTCCTGTTTTGATTTAATATTGGAGTGATCACCCGATATCTTATTAGGCGGGGTGTTATACCAACTAACCCCTTTATCTATAGTAAATCATCTCTTACTTCTCGCATACCATTCCCCAGCCGAGCCTAGTGGCATTAACATCAGTAGTGATACTATATCAGACACCTCTTCTAGGGGGTCTGGGTCCGTAACATTTTTTGAGAGTTAAAGTACTCCCTCATCTATGGAGTGTTAGAAGGTCAACTCGTTCAAAGAGGAAATTCAAGTCCCTAGATCTTGTCTAGACGACATTGATGCGGCCGAGTCTAGTACTTGAGGAAACCCAAAAACAGCTAAGGCTCAAGGGGTCACGTATGACAACGAACTGAGAGTAGAGGTGGATTTTATGCAACCTTCAATGGTTGTTCCCTTATTGGGAATGACTAGTGCCTAGTTCGCCACAAGCTTCCATGGTGGTGCAAATACGATTGATGTCAAGGACGAGACCGATGATAATGATGAATCTCTTGGTACCTCATATGTTGCAATCTTTCCCAGCACTATTCGAGAGATAGATCTTATTATATGGAGGAATCTCTGTGGAATAAATTCCTCCATCCACATGAGAATCCCTTCTGAGGACAAGAGAGCCTTTGATAACAGAGAGGGGAAAGTAGCCATTTAAGAACAAATATTTTGGATTGGCTTCGATTGCCAAATCATCCCAATATAAGGGTTATCCTTGCTAGCATGGAACTTTACCTAACTCAACTTTCTCCTAATGCTTGGAGGATTATTCTCGGCTTCATTCGAATGTGGAGAATTTCTTTCCAAATCGATCTTCTAGTTAGTGTTTTTAGAGCATTTTATACCATGTCGATGATGAAGTTTCAACCCTGCTACTTCCATCTCATAGCCAGAAAATTTAACAGAAAGGTTCTGATCGTAAATCAGACCTCAAATCATGACTGAAATCCTAACTACTTAGTGTCAGCAGCCTGAGAGTTTAACACCAATGCTTCCTGCAACGCAAATAAATCGTGTGTACCCCCTAAATGGGGAAATGTGTCGATGTCGGTTAGACTTGATTCTGACCTAAGACAAGACAGTCGTGAAAAGACTGACCATCTAAGCTCATGCGACAAGAATGGAGGCTTAGTTGAGTTTGAGCAATTAAAGACCCATGAACTTTGGTCGAGACTGGTTTGGGGGTTTACACCCTCACCGAGTTATGTAAGTTAGAAATTTTTACAGTTATACTATTGTCTTTCATCAAAATGATGATACCGATCATCGTCTTTATTTACAGGTCGCCCAACTAATACACCTGAAGAAATTTAGAAAATGGTTGCCCTAAACCTAGCCAACATGCTTGCCAAGATGGCAACAAAGAAGACTTCTCCATTGGCCCCGATGAAGAAGACGTCAATAAGGGCCCAGGTCAGGCTGAGGGCTCCACAAAGAGAAAGGACTTGCATGTGGATATCCATCCACTAACCAAAAAAAATAATAACGACATTTCGTCCAAAGCCACCGCCGGCCAAGATATTCAAATTTCAAGTGATGCTTTATTTATTGTTCATTAACTCTAATGTTGGTTGTTATACTAAAATCGTCGTGTGAGTACTTCCACTTGATTCTTATATCCCGACTGGGTATTTTCGTTTAATTCACTAATGAAAACAAGTGGGTGGATCAGTTTTGTGTTATTTAAATTCTTATATCAACTTAAATATTTCCATTTGATTCACTAATAAAATTAAGTGGGTGGAATATTTTTGTGTTATTTAAATTCTTATATCCCCTTGAGTATTTTCATTTTATTTATATTATAAATTGTTGATGTCTAAAAATGGAATGAGTCCAAATTTATAATCACATGTAAATAAGGATAATCAAGCAGCCAAGCACACAATAAACAAGGTTTTCAAAGTGGTTCGACTATAAGGAAAGCCTACGTCCACTGTTGGTATTATTTTTTATGGTTACAATAGTTCAGGGATGAGTATGTTTGTACTTTATTAAATCATCCCTTTGAGCTGAGGGACATCATATATTTATAGTGGTTAGGAACCCAAGAGATGGAATTTCGTCATATCTTCAGACAATGACATTTGTATATAATAAATAAGACTCTTGATATTCGTTGGAGATGTACCAGAGTTGTTAGCTATTCCACCAGAGTGTTATTTTTAAAGGTTCGTATTCTTGAGGTTAGTTGGACTACTAGCCGAGTAAGTGCCTTTAGAACCAACAAAGAAAGTTAGGGTAGTCATGTAGGAGGAAGGGTGTCCTTTTCTCATTGGTCCACATAGATGAATAATTTTTACATAAAAAAAATCCCCCAATGCTCCATAATTGATGTTTGATCGAATCGAGTATTTGTTCCAAAATCTTGCCCATCATGATTTCTAGGAGATGTTCGGCAGCCAACCAACTAGACTTGTAAAAATTAGTATTTTTTGTAATGGATTTTTTATAAATAACTGGAACTTTAACGAATCACCAAAGGGTGTGTTGGTATTTCTGTACAATGGGAAGAGTACGGTCGTCGGTAGTTCAATCGTTCGTTTAGTTAATCATTTCCTTTCTATTTTTGAGGTAACCTATAAAAAGAATGGTTATTTCCCTCTATTTCTCTTTACCTCGGACCTTATGAACTTTAGACTATCCGTTTCTTCTTAAGCTTTCCTTCTCTGAGCTTCGCTGCTTGCTATTTACTATTATTTTTTGCTTTTGTAAGATTTCTTGCCTTCTTCTTTGATTTTTCTAGATTTCCATCATGGTGCAAGTTGTAGACGAGAATTATTTAGAGGAATTTAGGGAAAAAAATAAAGATACCTAGTTGGGTAGGTTAAGAAATAGAAGGCATCCCTGTTGATATGTTATCACTGGCAGAGGGTCATTAGATCCCAATCTTGTTTATTGCTGAGTTCGGTATCAGTGATAAAACGCAAATATTGCGTATTTCTTCCCTCGAACCTATGCATTTTAGCCCCCTTGGGTATCTTATTCCCTATATTTATGCTCGTTAACCAGATAACCTCGGAATTATATGTTAACATGCTTTGCAGGGGTTAATTGAGTTTTTACAGGTATTTGGATGCTAAGTGTGAAGTTCAGACGCATTCCGGCTAATTGCCATACGCAATCGCACGTTCAAGGGTAATTTGGTCTTTTCACAGTTTAGGAACCTGGACCAACATCTTTAGGGACGTTGTATCCCTCCTATCAAGCTTCGCGTGACCATAAACGGTGGTCGATTCCGATCCCCAACGAAGAAGTTATGACACTTTTAGCAGAAGAGATTTCCAACTACACCAAAACAGGAGGAAGATTGATGCAGACCTGCTTGATCGATCGATCGATCATAAGGATCCTTAAATTTTCATTCATCGTGGGAAGCAGTGGGCTAATATCTGATTGATCGATCGATCGATCCCCTGTTTTCTGCAGATATTTTTTCTTTTATTTTATTTTTCCTTTTTTTTCTAATTTAATTCCAACTTACTATATAAAGTTTTTTTGTTGTAATAATCATAAACATAGATATAATTCATTTTTAGGTTAGAATAACTTAGAGTTTGGGAGTTTGGAGAGTTCTTCTTCATTTCTTCTTAGTTTGACACCCAATTGGGTTTGTAAGTTGACTATTCATCTTCCCTCTCGATTAATATAAGTTGTATTTCCTTAATTCTTGCTTTTTAGTTAATTTACATGCTTTCATAATTAGGTTTACATGCTTTCATTTATTGCTTTGTAGTGTAGATTTATCGCATTTATTTACTACATTTTTAATATGCTTTCTAGCCAAGTTAGTCTAGGTTGTGTCAGAATGAACTCATTTCGAGTTGACATGTTGCTTTGCTTTGGTGAAGGAGTTTACGGGCCTATCTCGGGTGCGTTGTCCTAGTTATTATGCCTAGGAGATTTGACGGGCATATGATGTATGCTCCGTGCTTAAGACCTTGCGTGCGTAATTTCTAGGGTATTTGTTGACGCCAAAATCATATTAGGATTTTATGCAAATTTAGGGGTGTGACAACTCTTGATTTAATTAACTGTCGAAATGAGACGCGTTCGTAAATAACTCGTGAACCCATGTAGCCATTTTATACTAATTAACTCGGATGAGGGATATTCGATGCAACCTATAGTTTTTACCTTTTTTGTTAATCTAGTTTAAATACACTAGCCTAGATTAGTCTTTCCCTTTTGTGCATGTTTTCCTTTTTGTGTATAATCATCTTTTACACTTTTATTTCTAAAGTAGTAAACCAAATAATACTGTAGCAACTCGTCTCTGTGGATTTTTGATACCTGGACTTGGCCGCTATACTCACCCGTTGAGTGTAGTCATAAGCTTAGGTTTGTGTATAGTTCAGGTGAGACGAATTCCAAACAACCGGCACATAGGTGACGCTCGCGCCGCGGCGAAACCCTGCCTATCAAATGGCATCGTTGCCGGGGATGAGTTTGTTTTAGAATTTTTTTGATTTAGTATTTCGTAATATTTTTTTCTATTCGTATTATTTGCCAAACATTTTTGTAGGACTTCTACATTTGAGCGCCAAGAAATGCTTGAATTTCCCGCGTGCATCTACTTTGTGGAATTCGCCACTTCGAGTCATTTTTCGAGTAAGCATGTCCTATTCCAATTCTTTTTGTAATCATTGTTAAAATTCTCAAAATGCCCGTAATCCTATGACTTTCGGTTAATACTTAGAGTCCCAAAAATTTACAAATTCAAAAATGACTTTGGGTGAGTGTAACTTAAGTCAAAACTTGGGCTATTGGAATTTTGATGATGATGATAATGATTTTGGGCCTCTAATTCCTGATAATAGGAATTTTGAAACGAATTGCAATAGTTTTCAAAATTCTTATAATAATGAGTTTAAGTTTAGGTTCGATGGTAATTTTTAAAGTTCGCATTTTCAAGAGTCCGCGCCTCGACCTATGAATTTTGGCGAGGGCTTGCGTATGCTTGAGAATGAGAAACTTGAAAATCATTATCGGGAATAAAATCATTTGTGGGAACATGAATTGGATTTATTATTTGAGTTTGATGACAATTTTTCTTCCGAGACTTTTGAAGTCGAGTAATGTTTTGAACCAAATGAGGACTTTGCGCCTACTTTGGAACAAATCATTGTTGACTTTGCCCATTGCATAATAGTTATTGAAAGTGAGGATGAAAATGACGTGTAATAACCATTTGTAATGAAATGATTTCTTCTTTGGCCCCCGAAGAAGAACATTTCATTGAAAATGATCTTATTTTCTTCGAAACTGAACCTTCAAGCGATGATGATTCATCTCCTGAGTTTGAATTTCTTTCCTCCCCATTTTCATTCTCTGTTATCACACTGTCACAAGTACCTGATGAATCGGTTTCAAACTTTAATGTGTTAAAACTTTTCACTGATGAGGAGTACTTGCTCGAGTCGCCTTCCACGATCGCATATTTGCCCTTGTGTGTGCCACCTCCCATTCCAATTTCAAAATCCTTGGGAGGATATTATGCTTTTCTTGATCCCCACATATTTTTGTTAGCCGTTCAATCTGAACCCCCCATGGTCCCTCGAAAACTTTTAATTGAAAATGGTTCCTTTCTTATGCATTACACATGCCTTCCGTTGTTCAAACGGAATTCATATTTTTCGGAAGGTATGCTTGAGAGTGAGGGTACACCAGTTATCCTCCAAAGTCAAATCATTTTTTTCGGTGGACTCTCAACTATTTATACTTCTAGTGTATAGTTAGTATGAAGCCTAAATAGTAGGTTGTATATAATTAGCTTTTTATTCTTTCTTTCTTGTTATTTTTTCTCTTGTAATTAGTTAACTCTTTGTTATTTGTTTTTGCTATGCTCGATACTAACTTGGTTTGTAGATTCTTTGGACTTGTTCTTATGGGGATCGCTCCAATTTTGGGTAATATTGCTCTTTTCCTCTCTTTAACTTGGTTCTTAATTCACATTGAGGACAATGTCAGGTTTTAAGTTAGGGGGTGTGGGATATTCTATCCATTTCTTTATTCAGTTCATGTTTTTGCTCACATGTTAGTTACGTAGTATGCTTTTCTTAGAAAAATTAAAATTTTCAAAAAGTTTTTCTTTATTTTTTCTCCTTTATTGGGCATTTTTCCTTTGTTTCCGATAATAAATTTCAATAATTGCCCGATCCAATTGACAACCCAATGATGCATGTTCTCAATTTTAGAAGTTATTAAACTTTAGTCCAAATCATTGATATTATGAATAACTTCATGAATTAAACTATAATCCCATGAGCACATGCATTTTTCTTACCTTATTTATTTGGTTTAAGATTTTTGTAGCTCGATAATCTTTTATTGCATTGTATATACTTACACCGAGTAAGCTTTGTACCTTTCGATG
This sequence comes from Sambucus nigra, assembly GCA_949130495.1. Taxonomy (NCBI): domain Eukaryota; kingdom Viridiplantae; phylum Streptophyta; class Magnoliopsida; order Dipsacales; family Adoxaceae; genus Sambucus; species Sambucus nigra. The sequence continues at coordinate 597,540,264 of OX422217.1, read as the reverse complement.
TTTGTGAGTGTATACACTATTCTTTCCTCTTTGAAAATGTTACAGTCGTTGGTAATCTCTTTATTCTTTCATTTGATCGTTTATTAATTTAGTTCGTCTATGAAATGTGTTACTTGAGCATGATTTTCATATATTATTTTGACTCAATAATTGCGTAAACTTTATGAAATGATCATAGGCCATCTTTGTTATATCACCCATATTATCCTTGACCTCACCTTATATGTTCACCTTGTCAACCCCTTTGAGCCTAAATATTAGCCTTTCGTTTCATAACCCCAAATCCCATAACCAACTCCAAATTGGAGTTTTAAACCATATATACACCTTCCATACCTTTGTTTGGAATGTTACATGGGATTGAATGTTGTTGTTGTGTTGCGGTTGCAATTTAGGCATATGAGAGTGTGAAAACTCAAGAAAAGAAAGAAGTAAAAAAGAGAAGAAAAAGAGAAGTGAAAAACAAAAGAAAACAAAAGAAAAAGTGAGAAAAAAAGAAGAAAAGAAAAAGAAAGAGAAAGTTTGTATATGTTGTGTATAGTGTTCAATAAGCTTTGTTTACTCTCCCCATTGTTATATTCAATGCCTTTTATGGATTGTATTTTCTATTTTTTTTATATTTCCCGCATTTTCCCATTATCCTAAGTTTTCATTTCTGAACACTTTGAATCCGTAAATACATATCCTTCGTTTCATACCCTAGCCAAACCTACATTATAACCCTATTAAATTCCTATGTGATCTTAAGTAGATGTAATTCAAATGTTTAAATAGTTTTGATAATCTGTGAAAATACATTTCGCCTCCTTTAATGTGTGTTATCTTTCATTGAGATTACAGTTTTTCATTTTATATATAGCGTTCTTCATTTGTGACATGTGTGTGGCCTAGTTTCCATTTACATTTACTCTTTATGCCCGCATGTTCAGTGTGTTACCTCCCTGTTTCGAGTGAATTCACTTGATGAGTGTAATAACCGTGAGGATTGAATTTATGCTTGCCTTTATGTTTATCCGATTTATATAAGTTTTTGCCAGATCACACTTTGCATGTGCTCGCTCCCCTCCCACATTTTAAGATTTCAATTCTAAGAGGTGCATTCTATAATGTTAATGATTTCGGACTTTTGTTTGAATTCATTCAATGTGGTAATAATGTGTATGAAATCTTATTTGTTGTTGTTGGGCTTGTTGCATGTTGGTTTGGGATTATTTTGAGGAAACCATATGATATTTGTGGGTTTCATCCCTGAAAATCCTCACGAGACGACACTCGTCCACTAGGGTAACCTAGGGGTTTAACGGCTTATTGCATATGCTAAATGCAATCGAATCGCCCGCGAAAGTGGCCTTATGCTTTTATACCATATTTTTGTACTTGTATCCTTCTTTTGGTTTTATTGTAGTTCTTATTGTATCCTATTTCATTGGTAGGGACTAGTAATGTGTAAGTTAGGGGGTGTGATAATACGCAAATATTGCGTATTTCATCCCTCGAACCTACGCATTTTAGCCCCCTCGAGTATCTTATTCTCTATATATATGCTTGTTAACAAGACAACCTCGAATTTCTATGTTAACATGCTTTGTAGGGGTTAATTGAGTTTTTATAGGTATTTGGATGCTAAGTGTGAAGTTTGGATGCATTTCGGCTAATTATCGTACGCAATCGCACGTTCAAGGGCAATTTGGTCTTTCCATAGTTTGGGCACCTGGCCCAACATCTTCATGGAAGTTGTATCCCTCCACGCAATCTTCGCATGGTCGTGAACGGTGAGCGATTCCGATCCCTAACAAAGAAGTTACGGGACTTTTGGCGGAAGAGATTTCCAACTACACCAAAACAGAAGGAAGATTGATGCAGACCTTCTTGATCGATCGATCGATCCTTTAATTTTCATTCATCGTGGGAAGTAGTGGGCTCATATCTGATCAATCGATCGATCGATCAAAGGGATCGATCGATCGATCCCCTATTTTCGGCGGATATTTTCCCTTTTATTTTCTTTTTCCTTTTCTTTTCTAATTTAATTCCAACATACTATATTAAGGTTTTTTTGTTGTAATAATCATAAACATAGATATCATTCGTTTTTAGGTTAGAATATCTTAGAGTTTGGGGATTTGGAGAGTTCTTCTTCATTTCCTCTTGGTTTGACACCCAATTGGGTTTGTGAGTTGACTATTCATCTTCCCTCTCCATTAATATAAGTTGTATTTCCTTAATTCTTGCTTTGTAGTTAATTTACACGCTTTCGTAATTAGGTTTAGATGCATTCATTTATTGCTTTGTAATGTAGATTTATCGCATTTATTTATCGCGTTTTTAATATGCTTTCTAGCTAAGTTAGTATAGGTTGTGTCGGATTGAACTCATTTTGGGTTGACATGTTGCTTTGCTTTGGTGATGGAGTTTACGGGCCTATTTCGGGTGTGTTGTCCTAATTATTACGTCTAGGAGATTTGACGTGCATATCATGTATGCTCCGTGCTTACGACCCTGCGTGCGTAATTTCTGGGGTATTTATTGACGCCAAAATCATATTAGGCTTTTATGCAAATTTAGGGGTGTGACAACTCTTGATTTAATTAACTGTCGAAATGAGACACGTTAGTTAATAACTCGTGAACCCATGTAACCATTTTATACTAATTAACTCGGATGAGGGATATTCGATGCAACCTATAGTTTTTACCGCTTTTGTTAATCTAGTTTAAATACACTCGCATAGATTAATCTTTCCCTTTTGTGCATCTTTTCCTTTTTATGTATAATCATCTTTTACACTTTTATTTCTAAAGTAATAAACCAAATAATATTCTAGCAACTCGTCGCTGTGGATTTTCGATACCCGGACTTGGCCACTATACTCACCCGGTGAGTGTAGTCATAAGTTTAGGTTTTTTTATAGTTCAAGTGAGCCGAATTCAAAACGACCGGCGCGTAGGTGATGCTCACGCCGTGGTGAAACCCTGTCTATCAATCACCTTTCCCCCAAACCCACTTTTCTTTAATTTTGTCATTATTTCTATGTAGTCCCAGTGCGAGTAGCCCTTAATACATGGAGAGTTATTAAACGGGGTATATAGGTTAAACAAAATCCATGGGACTCTTATTGGGATTCCCGAGTTGATGTTCTATTATAAGTGGGGAACTACTGGTGATAATACCTACTATATGAAGACTAGGCAGCCCAATAGGGCATTGGTGATTAACTTTCCATATTCTAATAAAGATTACTGGGATTATGGCATTGTAGTGAAGAATTGGAAATATGCCCCCTTCCTGAGGGGGTAAGATACATTAGACCTAGTTTCCCCCAGGAAAGGCATGGCATAGATTGGAATATATTTTGATTTTCTATTTTCTTCTTGCTTACTACCTGTTTGATAATTTGTTGTCTAACTGTGTCGTCTTGTTTATGTGAAGATGAGAGCAAAAATAAGTTCCCAAAAGAAAGTGAGGTTAATATTGACGATCTCAAATATTTATGGTCCATTCACTAAAAGTAGGAGAAGAGCATCCCCGAGTAGCTTCTGTCCTACTTCAATATAGGAGTTCTGTAACTTCTTTTGATGCATGACCAACAATCATTCTGCCTCAGCCCCCCATCAATTTGGATAAGGAACCAATTTTAACCTCCTCTGCTACCGAGTCAACTGTAGTAGAAAGAGAGCTTGCAAAAGGCATAACTTCTTCATCTTTTGAATCTCTTGATCTCACAATCATCCCTACTTCACTTTTAGTAGAAATTGTGAAGAGAAAGATGACTAACTTGTTGGCTAGATTTAGATATCCTCCCCTTTCCTAAAAGAATACTACTACCGATAAGAGATTTCAGGCTACTGATAAGAGGCCTCAAGTCCTCAATGCTGAAGAATCCAGAACTATTGAACCTCAAATTAAGAGGTTGATGAAAATTCTACTTAGCCACCAAGAGTTTGCTCAAAAATACTTTTTCGACTAAGGCAGAATTGAAGATGACTCTATGGAAATAAATCCTGGATTGTCCAAGAGTTTGATAAAGGCTGGAACTCTTCCTGCATATAGATCGACAATAGTTTCGATATCAAGAGCCCGATTAGTGGAAAGGGCTAGCCAGAACTTGGCCTTGGTAAGTTCTTAATTTCATCGTCTGTTTTCAATAATATATATAGCCTTTTCCTGTACTAATGTTGTATATTTCCTCTTTTATAGTTCCTAGTTGATTAGAACTAAATGATGGAGAAGGACGACCAACTGATGACAAGCTGTTACTTAAATCGTTTAATTCAGGATTAAACTGTCAAAGTAACTCCGAACTATTTTTTGGAGAAACTCTTTTCTTTAAATCAAAACGGATTAACCACAAGATGTGTTTAATAAAAAATGTACGAGATATGTTCAAGATTATGTAACTAGTTTTGAAAAACACAACTAAAACAGTTAAATCAGCTAAATCATTACACCAACAAGAATGGGATGCGGAGATGTAGAAAGATTAAGTACATAGAGTTTTTAACATGGTAAAACCTTACCCAACTGAGGAAGCATCCACGGTGACTTCTAAGTCACAAACCAAAAATCCACTAAAAAAAATATACAAGTTACAAACTATTTAACACACATGCAAACAAAACAGACCTATACAAGTTTAGAATATGTACCCATTGGTTTGATTCTAACTTCTCTGCAGTTCTGATGTTGATGTGGCTTTCTCAGGTGGCTAAGATCCCCACACTTTGTTCCATCTTTACGTCGACTCTTGATGTTTCTTTGATTTTATACCCAACACTTCTTGTGTTGTAGTGTGACAAGTGTTTGTGACAGTGTGAAAATCTGTTACTAAAGCCGTTTAATATAAAATTAAACTATTTAAGTAACTCCGAACTGTTTTTTGAAGAAACTCTTTTCTTTAAAACCAAATCTAATTAATCACAAGATGTGTTTAACAAAAATATGTACGAGATCTGTTCAAGATTTGTTAACAGGTTTAATAAATCAGTTTAAAAACTTTCAACTCAACACAACCAAGAATTATATGAGGAGATGTAGAAAGATTAAGAATAAGGGATTTTTTACGTGGTAAAACCTCATCCAACTGAGGAAACATCCACGACTCCCTCTACGGAGTAAACCAAAAATTCCACTAAAACAAATTATAACAGTTACTGACGCGACTAAGAAGTTGTCTCAGAAATGCGTTCACTCTAGGCTCAAGTGCAAGCCTGTCGCTCAAGTAATAAACCCGGTAAGTCGGGATCGTATCCACAGGGATCGAGATTGCCAAATAGTAATAAGAAAAATTATTAAATCTTGAAATGATTTCTTAAAAGAAATGAAAAGATGATTAATAATTGGGAAAATTTAACAAACTGAAAAGTGCAAAAGAAATTAGATCTGACAAATGGGAGAAAATAGGGTAGGGTACAATCCCTCAATCCTTAACAAATTACCGTATAGAATACTAGAATTGTAAATTAAAATTATTGACTAGATTCGGTCTTTATACATTCTAAGCATTACATATATGAGGGATTTAGCCCGCATCATATGAAATCAAAGATAGATATAAAGCGGTGAATGAATCCAGTCTTTATAGATTCTAAGCATTACGTATATTAGGTTCAAGCCCGCACCATACGAAATCAAAGATAAATATAAAGCAGTGCTTTCACGATTCAATCAATATTTTAATTTAACCTCTATTTTCTACATAAATAATTTGCCTTGGATTGAGTTCATGTACCCCAACCCTTGGGAATTTAGCTACTCATGAATTGGTTCAAGAATAAATTCACACACAAAATTATGGATCTACAAGACATGGGAAATAATTTGCAAATAATAAAACTAGAGAATGGAAAGATATTACTTGAATTCAGCAACAAAAATGGAATTGGAATCCAGAATTTCTTACAAACTAGGGTTAATGAAAACTCTTGAAGGAATAGAAAATTTGCTCTCAAAATCTAACCCTAAAATTCAATCTAGCACTTCTAACCTACTCCTAACCTAGCCTCTCTCTAGCAACTCCCCTTCAAATGATGTAGGGCATGGGCTTTTATAGCACAAAGTCTCGAAATTGACAGCCAATAGTGCTTGTGGCACAAGTTTCATCAGTTGCACACGCCAAAAATCTGCATAATTAATGCCAGAAATCTGTACAGCCGGACCGGTCCAGTTTCCACCCAGATCCATCCTGTTATATCGGATCGGTTCTTTTTTTCTGACCGGACCGGTCTGGTCACCACCGGATCGGTTTGGTTCCATCCGGATCCATCCTGTTTTTCTGGTTCATTTCTCTTCATTATCGCGCAACTTCAAAACCTCGTAACTTCTTCACCGTAGCTCGGATTGAGGTGCCGTTTTTTCCAGTGTTCTTGTAATTTAGATCTCTTCAACTTTATAGTTGGCCCCACCTCCGGACTAAGGCTGGAAAATTACGAAAATGCCCTTCAACTCTCCATTTCTAGGTTTCTTTCACTGTTTTGAGTTCTCCTTAGCACTAACTTGCATGAAATACCTGTAAAACACATGAGAAATACACAAAACAAGAAATACTTGCCAAAAGGGGTTAGTAGAATACATTTGAGACAAATCCAAGCTACTTACACTGCACGGGATCATAAAAATACTGAAATTAAGGGGATAAATGTGAAGAATATGTGCCTAAACACACCCCCTAACTTAGAACTTTGCGCGTCCCGAGCAATGAATATGAATCCTAACCAAAATTCTACTCTTGAAAATTCCTTTATTAAAATAAAATTCCACTTTCGCAGGCACGCGATTGCATTTAGCGTATGCAACAAGCCTTTAAACCCCTAGGTTACCCTAGTAGGACGAGTTTTGTCTCGTGAGGGTTTGCAGTGAATTTACCCACAAAATCCTTTATTGACTCAAATAAATATCAAAATACTTAAAAATTGTACAATTTAAACTTTTTTGAAAAATAATCACCGTAAATTCATATTCAAATGTCTCAAACCATAGTGTGTGTGTGTGCAAAGCCATCAATTAAACCTCAAATTTCCACCGATTGAGCATTACGTTACTTTCCGAAAATTCGTTTTGATTCAAATTCTTACGGATTGCACTCACAAACGAATCACTCGGATTGTGTCTATTTTCTCTCGGTATGCATGATATAAAGAGTAAATATAATGGACATAAATTCACGCATACAAAATTGAAAAGAAGGAAATATATGGTGAAAAGATCTCATCCTCGGAATACAGTTATTTGGAAATGGGAAACATCATCTCTAGTTCACACCATTTAATCTCTCATATTATCTTTTTGTATCTTAGCTCTCCACGCAGTAATTAATTTCGCCATTCGGACTCAGTTAGGACTTTTTGGGTTAAAAAGTGTAAAGGGTATAATTGGGAATGGACGGGAATGTTGGAATTGGAAAATGTCCTTATGAGGTCCGTTTGTGCTTTTTCGGGCATTTGCTCATTTTTTTCTTTTCTTTTTCAATTTTCATTTTTTCTTTTCTTTTTCTTTTCTTGCTATTTTTGTTGAGCATATCTATTTTTTTTTTCTTGCCCCTTTTTGTTGCACAATTTGGACTTGATGAATATTCAATTTTCACAATTCCGGGCTATTTGGGTTTTTCGGGTTGTCAAACGAAAGGGAAATATTTTATTAGGCTCAAAGTGGGTTGCAAAGGGATGATTTTGTTTTTCACAACTTTTTATGGCTAATATTTTTGGGTAACAAACGATTGCATGCTTCATTGTCCAAAATGCTAATCACATTACCATATGCATCTCGAGATTAATTAAGTTTAGAGATATATTTAGCACGAATTTCGAGACAACATTTCACACATTTCCATAACCGATCAAAACAAAGGATTGAGATCATCAACGACTTATTAAAACGCTGAAAAGAACTTTGAGTTAATCATAAACTCGGATGGATTTAAAAACTCAAAAAGATCGATAGGCTCGAAATCTCACCGGGTTGGACTAATCTCCACACTTATTCGTAAAGTCGTCAATTTCCTTTCAATTTCCATCTTTGATCAATTTTGGCTTAGTGCATTATGATTGTTAACAATTTGAGACTTTAAATAGAATAAAGGTGATATTTTTGAAAATTTAAATTCCAATTTTTATTTATTTTGAAGAAAAATATTTTTGGCTTTTTTTTTTTCTTTTTAAAAACACACTTGGAAAGAACATGTGATCGAATCATTGAATCTAAACAATAAATGGGAAGAATATCCCACACCCCCTAACTTAAATGGTGCATTGTCCTCAATGCGAATCAAGAACACAACATAAAGAGAGGAAACGAAAGATATTACCCAAATGGAGCGATCCCCGATGAGTGCGAGTCCATTGAATCTACAAAACATGTTAGAACCAAGCATAGAAAAAAGAATAACAAAAACTTTAACTAATGACACTACACTATTAAAAAAGAAAAAGAAAAAGAAAAAAAAAACTAATTATGTACAACCTACGATTTTAACTTCTAATAACTCATATAGTAGAAGTCGAAAAATTTGAGGGTCCACCCAAAATACAATTTAACTTTGAGGGATTAATGGTGTACCCTCATTAGGATGCATGCCTCCCGAAAAGTAAGAATTCCGTTTGAAAAACGGAAGGCATGTGCAAGGTTTAAAAAATGAACCATCACCAATTAAAATTTGTAGGGGGATAATGAGGGATTTGAGTGCACAGGGGGACAAGTACCATTGGGATCTAAGAAAAATAGAATCACCTCTAAAAGATTGTTCAAGTAGAATGGGAAGAGGGGCACACAAAAAGGAACATTCCATATTAGAAAACAATTTAAGCATAGAGTGCTTGTCCTCATAAACCGGAAAATGATCATCTTGTTGCATAGCACGTGTGTTGGTCTCTAAGTCGGACGATATTTGAGTCGTATCTTCAAGTACCTCCGAAGACTCAAATGGTATGGGTGAAGGTTTGGGAAGGAGGAATGCAACAATTCTATTGTCCCACTCGCTTTCGTCCAAATGACAAATTGAGGCCAAAAAAGATTGGACTTCATCATTAAGGCTTGCATCTACCTGTCCAAACTCGCGCTCAAACTCTGCTAGGCTCAACTCCTCTAGCTCTCTCTCTTGCTTGGTGTCCTCAAAATTTTCTCCCTCAAAATTTTCAATTGGATCTGGTGGAGTGACACGTCTAAGTGTGTGGCCCGTAAGATGAAGCATCTCAAAATAACATTCCCATACAAGAAGCGGATCAACATCCTTAAGACATTCATCCAATTCTTGTGATGGATTTAATGGTTCGATAATAGTGGGGACACAAGGAGACAAATGATCTTCAACCTCAAGAGGTTTTGAAATATTTATAATAGGTTGAGATTCAAAAGAACTTGGATCAATTTCAATGATTTCATTCTCAAAAGTATTAGGTGAAGCGCAAGTCTCAACCTTTTCTAAGTTGTCCAAATAATCATTCAACTCCTTGCAAGTTGCTAAAATTTTCAACTCGGTACCAGCAAAGTCATCAGATTGCTTTTTTATATCAAGCAAGAGTTCTTCCAAAGTAGGCTTCCTTGGTTCTAGCACCTCGAATTCCTCATTTGGTTGAAAACTTACTTCATCTTCAAAACTATCAGAAAAAAAATCCTCATTGGGTTCAAATAATGCATCTAACTCTTGCTCCCAATAACGATTTTTTTCTCGATATTCTTTTTCAAGTCTTTCTTCTTCAAGCAATTGATTTTGATAAATTTGGATTTTCTCACCACTAGGCTTGTATTTAATATAATCATCTTTAGTGATATTGATCCAATGATCATAAGTCTTGAGTGCCTCCTCCTCCTCACTATTAGCATAACAATTAAAGCCACCCAAAGAGTTAAAATAAGACATTTCAAATTGAGCAATTCAAGAACGTGACACACATTTTTCTTCTTTTTTTTTTTTTTTTTTACGAAGCAGTAAGTCAATTATAATCTATAACAAACACTCCCCGGCAACGACGCCAAAAACTTGACGCGACTAAGAATTTGTCTCAGAAATGCGTTCACTCTAGGCTCAAGTGCAAGCCTGTCGCTCAAGTAATAAACCCGATAAGTCGGGATCGTATCCACGGGGATCGAGATTGACAAATAGTAATAAGAAAAATTATTAAATCTTGAAATGATTTCTTAAAAGAAACGAAAAGATGATTAATAATTGGAAAAATTTAACAAACTGAAAAGTGCAAAAGAAATTAGATCTGACAAATGGGAGAAAATAGGGTAGGGTACAATCCCTCAATCCTTAACAAATTACCGTATAGAATACTAGAATTGTAAATTAAAATTATTGACTAGATCCGGTCTTTATACATTCTAAGCATTACATATATGAGGGATCTAGCCCGCATCATATGAAATCAAAGATAGATATAAAGCGGTGAATGAATCCAGTCTTTATAGATTCTAAGCATTACGTATATGAGGTTCAAGCCCGCACCATACGAAATCAAAGATAAATATAAAGCGGAGCTTTCACGATTCAATCAATATTTTAATTTAACCTCTATTTTCTACATAAATAATTTGCCTTGGATTGAGTTCATGTACCCCAACCCTTGGGAATTTAGCTACTCATGAATTGGTTCAAGAATAAATTCACACACAAAATTATGGATCTACAAGACATGGGAAATAATTTGCAAATAATAAAACTAGAGAATGGAAAGATATTACTTGAATTCAGCAACAAAAATGGAATTGGAATCCAGAATTTCTTACAAACTAGGGTTAATGAAAACTCTTGAAGGAATAGAAAATTTGCTCTCAAAATCTAACCCTAAAATTCAATCTAGCACTTCTAACCTACTCCTAACCTAGCCTCTTTCTAGCAACTCCCCTTCAAATGATGTAGGGCATGGGATTTTATAGCACAAAGTCTCGAAATTGACAGCCAATAGTGCTTGTGGCACAAGTTTCATCAATTGCACACGCCAAAAATCTGCATAATTAATGCCAGAAATCTGTACAGCCGGACCGGTCCGGTTTCCACCCGGATCCATCCTGTTATATCGGATCGGTTCTTTTTTTCTGACCGGACCGGTCTGGTCACCACCGGATCGGTTTGGTTCCATCCGGATCCATCCTGTTTTTCTGGTTCATTTCTCTTCATTATCGCGCAACTTCAAAACCTCGTAACTTCTTCACCGTAGCTCGGATTGAGGTGCCGTTTTTTCCAGTGTTCTTGTAATTTAGATATCTTCAACTTTATAGTTGGCCCCACCTCCGGACTAAGGCTGGAAAGTTACGAAAATGCCCTTCAACTCTCCATTTCTAGGTTTCTTTCACTGTTTTGAGTTCTCCTTAGCACTAACTTGCATGAAATACCTGTAAAACACATGAGAAATACAAAAAACAAGAAATAATTGCCAAAAGGGGTTAGTAGAATACATTTGAGACAAATCCAAGCTACTTACACTGCACGGGATCATAAAAATACTGAAATTAAGGGGATAAATGTGAAGAATATGTGCCTAAACAGTTACAAACTATATAACACACATGCACACAAATCAGACCTATACAAGTTTAGGAATGTACCCACCGGTGTCCTTATAACTTCTTTGCAGTTCTGATTGTTGGTGTTGTTCTCCGAGTTTGCTAACTTCCAATTTGTTCAAGTTCTTTACGTCGACTCTTGTTCTTGAGATCTTTTTACCAACACTTTTAGTGTGGTAGGGTGATAGTGTTTGTGGAGGTGCTTTCTAACATATGCATGCACACACACACTTATTTTATACAAACAGTCCTATAAAATTACATATAAGATCTATATGCAGGGATTTTCTATTTCTCTCTTCGTTATAAACTTAGACTTATTTGACCTTTATTATATCCCCGAATCCACGGCTATCTTGCTCGGAAGACGTAGCAAGATCTTAATCAATCTCAGGTTTTGAAAATATTTTTGAGATTGAAAATCACCAAGTGCGATTCCAACTAGGTCGAAGGTTTTGTTTTACAAAAAACTAGAAACATAAAATGTTATTGTTGATTTCGAAGTCAAAAACATTTACAGAAAATAATCAACAATAGATTTCTCAAGACCAGAAACAAAATATGCAGATCTTAGTGAAATGTAACATAAAATGCTCAGATCTAATATTTCTATGAAGCAGAAACTTAGATCTAAGTGAAATGCTTAAGTTGGACACAAGATCTAAGAACGAAGAGGTTACAGCATTAACCAACTACTCAAACCAACTCTCAAACACTCAAGATTGTAATTGGTATATACTGGTTTTGAAAAGAGGTTAGGATTTGAAAAAAGATGTTGGACGATTTAGGGTTAGGGTTAGGGTTTCTAACTCTTTTTTTCACTCTTCTCTGGTTTCTCTCTTTTCTCTCTTTTTTTCTCTCTTCTCTCTCTACTCTCTTTCTCTCTCTGGAAAGGACGAAATGGCAAAAGTCTTAGATGGCTGAGAGAAGGGCTCCTTATATAGGGGGCTGAGAAGATTCGAGACTTTGGTTCAAAATCAATGGCTAAGATTGAGTCAAGGTTTATTGACTTTGATCCAAGGGTTAAAATTACGCGATGGTTATAACTCTCCTGATTGGCTCAAAAGAGGTTCACATGGATTATGTAGGAGCGCATGCAGATCGTTGATAAACATGATCCAAAGGCTGTAAACATTCGCTGTTTTACTCTCTTATAAGAAACACAAATTCAACCAATCAGAATGCAACAGATGTTGGGCACAAAGAGGTTAACAAACACGCGTCCAAAAATAATTACAAATGCACCCTGAAGTCTCTGTCGCTTTCGGATTCTACCCAAAGGAACTTTCAGCCAATATAACTAACAAACCATAATTGCATAATGACCCCAAAACTTTTTAAAACAAAATTTTAATTAATAAAATCCTTATTTTAAAAGTTTATAAAATTCCCAAAATTTATTAAAAAACAATTTTAGGGATTTAAACACACTCAACATATATATATATATATATACACTTATATGCAATATGAAATGTATGAATGCAATTCTAAAGTGTGTGAGTGTTGGTAAAGGTATCTAGATCAATCAAGCAAGAGGAATAAAATAACAATCCAAACTCTGAGGTTCTTTGGTTTCTAGGATAGACACAATTTTGTCACAATTTCCAAACTAGATGAACACTTATACAATACAGACTCAAGTGAGTCAAAAGTATAAGGTGCTTCAATCTCTCCCTTTGAAAATATGAGACAAAATCTCCTTTGAGTCATCTAGAACTCGTAGGGCAACAAGAATAAGGAAAACCTATTCCTATAAGAATTCTATCTACCCATTTCCTAGAAAACAAAAGTACATTACTCAACTAATTACAATTGAATACCCTATTACAACTGTTGAGAATAACTGTACAAAATCCTGCAATGAATCACTAAGATCAAGCTGTTTTGTATATGTAAAAAGATTCATTAGACTCAAATTTCTCCCCCATTTTGTCTCAAATAGACAAAGGGAAAAAATATAGAGACCAAAGAGATTAATCATCACACACCGTACCTATTGATTTACGCAAAGAAATAAATCTATTATAATCTAAATGTTTGGTAAACATATCTGCGAGTTACAAATCAGTAGGAAGATAATTGATTTCTAATTCCTTAGTTTCAACCAATTCGCGTATAAAATGATGTCTTATTTTATGTGTTTTGTTCGCAAGTGTTGAACAGGATTTTTAGAGATATTGATCGCGCTTTGATTATCACAATAGAGATGCAATTGGTTTTCTTGAATACCATAATCACTTAGCATTTGTTTAAGCCAAAGTAATTGAGCACAGCAGCTTCCAGCGGCTATGTATTCAGATTCAGCCGTTGAGAGTGATGTGCAGTTTTGTTTCTTACTACTCCATCCCACCAAATTATTACCTATATAATAACATGCTCCTGATGTACTTTTACTATCATCAGTACACCCAACCCAGTCAGCATCAGTGTATCCAATTATAGTTCTAGGTGTATCACTAGTGTACCAAAGTCCTAGGTTCAGAGTGCCTTTTACATATTAATAATTCTTTTAACAGACGATATATGGCTCTCTTTAGGGTTATTTTGATAACGGGCACATACACATACAGCATACATTATATCAGGACGCGAGGCAGTAAGGTATAGCAAGGTTCCTATCATACTACGATATAGAGTTGGATTTATAGATTTTCCAGTTTCATCTTTAGATAGTTTTACCGTAGTACTCATGGGAGTTTTAGCATCTTTAGCACTCTCAAGGCCAATTTTTTTTTACTATCTCTAAAACGTATTTAGATTGCAAGACAAATAATCCTTCTGAATTATGTTTGACTTGAAGACCTAAGAAAAATTGCAACTCCCCCATAAGAGACATTTGAAACTCTTTATGCATAATTTCAGAAAAGGATTTTACTTCTGAGGGAGAAGTTGATCCAAAGATAATATCGTCAACATAAACTTGAGCTATAATGATGTGTTTACCAAAATGTTTGACAAATAAAGTTTGATCATTTCCACCTCTTTTAAAACCTTTACCTAAAAGGAAGCTGGAAAGACGCTCATACCAGGCTCTAGGCACGTTTTTAAGGCCATACAGAGCCTTTTTAAGACGAAATATATGATTTGGATATTGAGGGTCAATAAACACTTTTGGTTGTTCTACATAGGTCTCTTCAGTCAATATTCCATTAAGGAATGCAGATTTGACATCCATTTGGTATAGTGTAAAATGCAAGTGGCAACCTATGGTAAAGAGAAGACAAACAGATTCTAAATGAGTAACAGGGGCAAAAGTTTCGTTAAAATCTATTCCTTCAATTTGAGAATATCCCTGAGCAACTAATCTCATTTTGTTTCTAATGATTATCCCACTTTCATCAGATTTATTTTTAAATATCCAACGTGTGCCAATAATCTTTTTGTGAGTAGGCCTAGGTACAAGATACCAAACATCGTGAATGACAAATTGAAGAAGTTCTTCCTGCATAGCAGAAATCCATTGAAAGTCATTCAATGCCTCATTTACATTCTTTGGTTCCACTAGGGAAACAAAACGTGCATAATGAGCATAATTTCTTAACTGAGATCTTGTACGCACAGGCTCACTAGGATTACCAACAACGTTATTTATGGGATGGTCTTTAGAAACCCAGTTAGGTACTTTAGTTATCTCAATTGGTAATGAGTCATCTATTTCTGGAGAGTCATTTTCTAAAACTTTTGTAGGCACTTCCACAAGAGTTGATTCACCAGTCTTACTCTCTACAGTAGTGTCACTTACAATTACATTTATGGATTCCATCAAGGTTTTAGTGCGAAGATTATAAACATGGTAGGCTCTACTATTAGGCGAGTATCCTAGAAAAATAGCTTTATCTCCCCGGCTCTCAAATTTGGAATCAAATTTGGACAAGTGTTCCCTATCTTTGCATACATAACAAGTACTACCAAAGGTTCTAAGGTACTTGAGATTGGGCTTTTTCTTATATCAAAGCTCGTAAGGAGTTTGTTTAGAATTCTTTCTAAGATAGATCCTATTGATAATGTGACACGCAGTACGAATAGATTCCACCCAAAAATATTTAGGCAAATTCTTGGCATGTAACATAACACGTGCCATCTCTTGAAGAGTACGATTCTTTCTCTCAGGGATACCATTTTGTTGAGGAGTTTAAGGAGCACTAAACTCATGTTTGTAACCATTATAGTCACAATACTCTATTATACCAGTGTCTTTGAATTCTCCACCTCTATCACTACGAATTATATTTACTTGAGTGTCCTTCTCATTTTCAATCCGAAGAAGTATTTTGAAGAAAGTTTGAAAAGCGTCAGACTTTTGTTTTAAGAAGGCTACCCACGTAAATCTAGTGAAGTCATCAACCATAACAAGAATGTAACCGTGTCCACATAGACTAACAGTTTGAGAGGGACCCATTAGGTCCATATGGATGAGCTCTAAAGGGATAGAGGTAAGGATATCTTTAGCTTTCTTATGAGGTGTCTTAACAATTTTTCCTTCCTGACAGGAACCACAGACATTATTAGAAATGGATTTAATTTTTGGAACTCCTCTAACTATTTCTTGAGAAGTCAATCTACTAAGATTATCGTAATTTGTGTGACCCATCCTGTTATGCCATATCTCATTGTCATCCATTTTGGCAACATTACAGATTTCAGAATTATTCATGACAATATAACAATTGTTCGGAGTCCTGAATCCTGTAATTATGCATTCACCCTTTTCATTTAAAATTTTGCAATTGTTCTTTGAAAAGGTAACAGTATGACCCGAGTCATAAAATTGTGAGATACTAAGTAGATTGGCCTTAAGACCTTTAACTAGAAGAACATTTTCAAGAACAGGAAGTCCTTCTGCTTGGAGAGTTCCTTTACCTATGATATGAGATGATACTCCATCACCAAAAATAACTTTTCCTCCAGCAAAGCTGGTTTTGTTTAAGAGCTTTGTATCATCCCCAGTCATGTGTTTAGAACATCCAGAGTCTAAATACCAACCAGAAGATGTGTTTTCAGCTTTTAAAGCAGTAATAACAATGTTACACTTCATCTGGGGTAATATATCATGTTTTTTAACCCAAATTGCTCTTGTTTTCATTTTGCGTTTATTTGCTCTCAATTGATAAAAAATTTTAGCATTCGATTTTTGCTGAAAAGTATTTTGCGCATGATTTTGAATTTTATGAAACACATGAGCATATGGTTTCGAAAAGTGTTTGGGAATCCTTCTAGGGAATGTTCTTTTAGGTTTGGTCTTTCTCTTCCCATAATTAGAGTTTTTGTCTGGTTGTCTAGGCAGAATATAATTGTTACGGCTTCTCCTAGAATAGCTAAAGTTTTGATAGATAGGAGGATATGACACATGAGGGCATCGTGATGGTTTCATAAAGACATGGAGTGCCTAATATGATGACTTGGATCTGCCCATCCATCACGGGTAGTAATTTTTGGAACTGATAACTTTTTTGAGGACTCTGATGTCTCTATAATAATGATGAACGGAGATGATCATCTGTGACTTAATTCTCTTCTATAAATATGCTTTGGAATGTATGTTAAATTGAGGCTTAATCTTCCTATAATTCATTCTTAATGAATTCTTGAAGATCATCACTGACAACTTTGTTCAATGGGGGCCAAGTCTTAGTTGAACTATTATTGTGGATGGATTCCACTGGCCAAAAAGGAGCCGAACCACGTCTAGTAATATTATGGACCGACACACGCTCTACATGAAGGCGATTAGATTATGTCATAGGTGAAATCCTTTATTTAGAATCCATGCCATTACAGTTATCCATCTGGCATTTATGGAACTGGATTTCCCTACTTCTTTGGCACTCTAGGTTGTGGGAATAAGACCCACATTCTATAGATTTCTTAATTAATTGTCTCATTGACCGAGATATTTATTCGTCTCGTTCTTCAAGTTTTTATTCAAAAAGGTGCACCAATCGTGACAATGGTTTCTTCACAAGGGCTCCGCAGATGGAGTGTAATATCGTTGGCCAATTCCATACCTTCGTGGCATGTGTCCCCTAGACCTGATTTCACTTTGAGGTGGAGGGGACCTCAAAGGGGTTTTCACCCTCCTTAATCTCGTACTTAATATTAAATGTGTTGCCTAGCATGTGAGTGATCAGAATGGTGAGAACTCATATTAAACAAGGGACGGTATTCTTCATTGGGGTGGATTAAAACCACTTTCCCACAGACGGTGCTAAATTGTAGGGGGTATCAATCCCATAACAATTAAAATATACCAAATGAGCCCCACTATATAAGTGCAATATGAAAAAGACAAACAAGTTTAGGTGGTTCGATAGGTTAGCCTACGTACATCAATGGGGAATGGGGGAGAGATATTTATTAATATAGAATAAAAGACGACTTGGAATGCTAGAGTTGCTAGCTGAGAGTCCTGAATGAGGCTACAAGAGTGTGCTAAATCGTGCTCTAAGATAATAGGGTCATAGTTATTTATATATACAAATACATTATAACTCTAGGACTCTATCATAGCGATCGATTATCATCTTTGATCTTATCTTTGAGGTGGTAGATGAACATTAGGTTTGTATTCTTGTAAAGATAGTCGTCATCTCCTTGGTTTCTCCAATAGAGGGCCCATGATCTTCAGACGACTACAATGCCTTAACTCCTCATTGCCACATGTCATGCAACATGGCATGTTCAACTAGAAGTCCCTCAAAGTCTGTAAGAAATTTTAAGAACGGAATTTCATTATTAGGTAGGAGAAGTAATATGATGAATATATATATATATATGTTGTATGAATTATTATTGGTTGTGTGCAATGGGAGTTGTGTGTACTTGAGAATTGCGTGAATCATTGTGACAGTCAATTACATGTTTTATAATTGTTATGACCTAAAATAAGAGTATGACATGGACCAATGAAATTTTGACATCTGTCATCAACAAATATTCCAGTAAGCCCTACCCCCAAGATATTATCTTGGTCAGCTAATTGGTCCCCACTGGTCGGCAGTAGACCGACCACCATCAGGAATGCCAACCACCCATAAGATATAACATGCACATGTGGGAATATCTATAGTCACTTTTATACAAGCACGTGGTTAATCACCAGGTTGGCTCATGATTAATTGTCATCAATAATGTCAAAAAGTGTCAGTGCCTCATATACAAAAGCACCCCACCCCTTCTTCTTACCCCTACTATAAATAGCCCACTATATCCTTTAGCTGGGGCAGATAAGAAAAATGGCATACAATCAACCCTAGAGAGATTTTTGAGAGCTTGTACTCAGACCTAATACCAAGTAATTTTGCACCCGTGGATATAGGTCCTCATTGGAATGAAACACGTTAAATCTCTTGTCTCTTTCTCTGTATCTCATCTCTCTCAATTTCACATCATTTTCTTTTATATATGTGCTAGTTTATTATTGGTATCATTTAGTTAAGACACATAATTATCATAGTACCAATTTTAGGCACCAACAAATTGGCGCTGTTTGTGGGAAATTGACAAGACGTAGTTGTTTCCTACCATTTTTAATCTTAAAATACTTTTCCCCATTTTCAATAAATCACTTGCAAGTTCTGGGAATGACAGATAATCTAAAGGGGCTTTGCAAATTTAGGACCTATTATATTATGTATTTTGGAAATAGGACAACAAACATTTTATTTATAATTTTAGTCCCTATTTTTGAATAAAGCTGCTGGCGCAGACCCATATTCATAAAATGTCAACCAATCATAGCATGCCATGTGTCCCTTTAATTTAAAAATAGGGACTAAAAATGGAAACAAAATGTTTGTTGTCCTATATCCATAATTAATATTATTTTTTAAGTCCTAAAATTACATAATCTATAATCTAAAAGGTACCCACGCGGCAGAGACCATCCCACCCTTCGCCTCTGTCGGGATAGAAGACCTCCAAGGAATTCTAATGAGTATAGCCAAAGGACAAGAGATGATGTAAGAAACAGTAATACAGTTGACTCAAATAACAGTCAGAACAGGCATATAGCACGACCCGTCATACCGTTTGGATAGGAATACTCTAAGAAGAGAGGAGAAATATTGCTCCTCCCCTATATAGAGACAGACAGCTCGTAAACCCGGCTGAAATGAATATTGGATTGCGAAATGAGAGAAGCATATCTAGGTATTCTGATCAACTGAAGACAGAACATGCTGGCCCGGTACCACTTTATCCCTTAAGACCACTAATCACTATAATGAGCAATCATTCACCAATGAAAGGCCGAGCATATTTTAGAGGCTAAGTAAGGGCTTAGCGTTTGATCCCCCAGGCCCTCGAGCAATTAGGGGTCATTATTAAAAAGAGCCTAGAGGATCCATAGATCACCAAAAATGATCTGTATGGTCAAGGACTAGCGTAAAAAGGTTAGTATGCACCGAGAAGATTTCCCAAGAAGAGAGATCAGTACAAAATAATAATCGAGCAGCTAAAACTATCTCGACAAAGACCAATCCAGATGATCAACTATGGAAGGGATCAATCCAATGATTGAAAGATCATTTGGGAGAAATTAAAAAGTTAAAAAATCCTTTATACAAAAGTTTCGTGAAGGGATCTCCCTTCATTCCTTTAATTTTGGATTATCCTACACCTTCCAGGTTCAAGCTACCTGTGGTAACCCTAAAATATGATGGCAAAAATGGTCTAGTGCTACACGTGAAATATCAATATGCTGTTGATATCTATGCGGTCCCTAATGAGATGCGTTATTGAGTTTTGTCTAGTACTATAACTAGGTCAACAAAGGTTTTGTACAATAATCTACTACAATCTTCAGTTGGCTAATTTTTTCATCGAAAATTTATTCATTGGATCCAAAATAGCCAAAAAGGTAGTTCGTTTACAAATGATCGCAAGAGTTGGATACACCACTTGCGAATACATCACTCGGTTCAATAGTGAAAATCTAGAGGTCATCGATTATGATGAGAAGACATCAATCACTGCATTAATGAGCGGCTTACTTCTCAAAAAATTTTACTATACGCTAGCCAAAGGGCTTCCCAAGACTATAACCAAATTACTAGCCAAAGCTGGTAAAATGATGAATGCCAAGGAGGCCATGGTTGGGAAACAGACCCACAAATCCAAGGCCGATGCTAATAGGAGCTGATAAAAGAAAGTGAAGAAGGATAAAAAGGTTGAGAGACTAAATAGATATGATGAATATAATCTTCTTACTATTGGCGTGAACCATATTCTAGAAGAAATATGGCGAATCAAATATTTGAAATGGCCCAGGAACTTGAAATCTTCTCCAAACCAAATAGATAAAAGAAAATACTATGAGTTCCATAAAGATCGTGGCCATAACACCGACAACTACATAGCAATGAAGAATAAGTTAAAGAACCTAATCCAAAGAGGGCGGATGTCAAAGTTTGTCGATAATGGAGGTTGAGTAAATCCCTCAGATGAATAAGAGCTCGGGAGATTATTAGAATCCCATTGGAAAAGGGGACATGACAGGAAGAGAGGCGGGGATGATGACTCTAAGGATAATCCAGATACACCGTGAAGAACCAAGGAACCTGTATATGAGGTGAAAATGATCTCTTTTGACTGTAACTTAATTGCAGGTGGTGATGCCAACAGAGGAGATAAAATAATTGAGAGTAAAGATTACCTTAATAAAGCCAAATTGTATTATTACACTTGGTAGATAACATGTCTGGTGATATGAACAATCACCTAAGGAAACTAAACAAAGGTCGATTGGCGATAGGATTCTGCAAAAATGACTTACCAATGGTTCTCTATCCTCATAATGACCCTCTGGTTATCATGATATTGGTCCATGAAGGAAGGGTGACCAAAGTGTTATTCAACAACGTTAGTTCAGCTAATGTCTTATTATAGAATTACTTCAAAATAATGAGGCCGCGATATAGAAATCTTGATCCCTATCACAGTCCCCTCATTGGTATCTCATAGAAAAAGGCGTATCCTCTAGGAACCGATAACCTGGAAGTCGTGATTAGTACATGGATGACTTGTCGAACTGAGAAGATCCATTTTTTTATCCTTAACAAGAACGTTAACTCGATGTATAACATTATCCTCAGAAGGGTTAGACTAAAAAAACTTTTAGTTGTTCCCTCTACCGTGCATTAATGTCTAGATATCATTGATTTTAATTATAACATCTAATCTTGTAGTAAAGAAAAAAAATGTGAAATTGCCTTAAATTCTATGTTGGTAATTTAATTGTAGTTGGTACTTTTTAAAAGTTTGTTTAAGTCTTACAACCTACTGAATACCGACGTTGTTATTGCCCTAAAATGGAGATAACAAATAATTGAATAAAAAAATGAACAATAATAGAAAATAGGGGTGAGAGACACTGAGAATAAGACAGATTTTACGTGGTTCGGCCCAAGATGGAAACCTACAATCATGGAGTTAATGGCTCTACTTGCACTATTATCGAGATTAAAATTACGGTTGTTTTTATAAATCAATTATTAAGAGAGAGATCCATTCCCTTTTCAGGTGGATTTTTTCCCTATTTATAAGTAGTTCCTAGGGAATATTTAGAAAACAGGTGGACTGCCTTTATAGGTTAGGTAGTTACACCTGCATATAATTGCTTATCATGTAAATAACAAACAAATTCCCTTGGATCTTGTACTAACATTCTTGAAGGTCATGCCAATAAAAAACTCATAATAACCACACTCATTTATCCCATGCGACTAGTCAGAGATCTCTTGGGTGTATATCAGAATGAAGGCGTACGGTGTGAGCAAATATCCCCACTAAGTGGGGCAGCTGTCAATGCAGTGGACCCAGCAGATTAGTACATGAGCCGACCTTTCTGCTCAAGGTCTAGCTGAACACATTGTAGGTCTTCCTTTGTCAATATTTTGGCATTTATATAGACCGGGACTACAAGGGTGTAACAATAAGCCCACAACACTTCATGCATGAGCTCTGGGATCTAATACAGAGTGAATGAATGTAGTGTTTTATTCTGCTCGTATTGAAGTGGAGGATCGGCTCTCAAGTGGTTAGCTTGGGTCGACCAGATTGCCTTTGTGTATGCCAAATACTTTGAGGACACTTGTCAGGAAAATGGAGAATCTTCTTTGTAATGATTGTGTTAGGGCGCGTGTGCAGGTGCTCTGTACCGCCATTCCAGTTCCTATAGGCTGTTGGCATTCTTTTTACTGCGTCTTTTCAATCACTTATTTGAAACTATAAATACTGACCATAAGTTTCGTTCATCATCATAGTTCAAACGTTTGCAGAAATATATATAGAGAAAAATACGAGCGTTTCGCAAATTATTCTCTAGAGATCATTTTTCGTAGTAAAAGTGTTTCTTTGGCTTATTTCCTATTTGTTATCTAGTGTTTTCCCTAATCTTTCACATTCCATTGGTTTTATCAGGAAAGCCCCTTTTTGTCACTGTTAGGGTTTGATCGTTCTTAAACTTTTTGGTTTTCCATCTACTATTTATCGGGTGGTTTGTTATTGGTGATATTTGGTGGAGATTTCTGAATTAGATGGCCATTAAGGTTGTTAGCCTAGGTTTTTCAACTTGTGTTAAAAGCTTTGGCCCCACTTGGTTATTTTAATCTAGGGTTTTGTGTAAAACCCTAACTATACTATTTCATCTTATTTGTTTTGACATTGGGTCTCTATATTTATGAGTTTTCCCCCTCACGTACAGCGAATTTATAATTTCATTCGTGAGCTTGAATTATAATGCCTCGGACTCACTGAGCGGAGGTTTCCACGCCCCTTGCAAGTAGTTAGGACTAAGGATGAACCAGTTCACCCCCGTTATACGCCCAAAACTCAGTCCAGTAGTGGTTCAACCCCTGACCCTGATGAACCATATGTGAATTTCCCTATTTTGGATGATTTTGATAAAAGTATTGTTACCCCCTTTTCTTCTGAGGGTAATTTTGTAAATATCGTGTCAATGTCTACCATAAACATTATTTCTCTTTCTGACGAGGTTGATACTGATAGGGACGATGACACAAGGCCTAAGAGTGTTGGTCCTCACCCTTCTACTTCCCCTGTAGATAAATCCCTTGTTGAGGTTGTATAGGAGGAGGAAGAAGGCTCTTCTGGGTCATATAACTCTTGCGATCTTGTTGAGGCTGATGCTCGGTGGTATGCTTTTCACATATCCATTAGGCCAAGACTTCCTAGTCCTGAATAAAGGTTCTATTCTGTTAGGGATGCCGATGAGGTTTTCCTCCCCTTCTAGACTCTCTAAGTGGGGTTGAGGTCACCTCTCCATCTTATTATTAGCTCGATATTGAGAGGCTATGGTGTGACTTTAACCCAATTTCCCCCAATGCTTATAGGACTATCTTAGGGGCCATAATGTTATGGAAGTTAAAGACATGCTTTAATTTGACGGGGGATGTCTTTAGATTTGTTCATGGCTTAAAAGATAATGCAAAAGCCCCCGGATATTATTATTTCTACCCCCAAAAGACTCAATAAATAATGGTTACCATAGTTCAGACTAGTAATCATAGTCGAAAGGTCCAATATGTGTTCATAAAGGGAGACTGGGAGTTTAGGTCCCATGAGCAGGATAAGTCATGTAGGATCCCTAGGGAATGGAATGAACCCAATTAAATAGGTAAAAGTTTTTCTTACTTTTTGTTCCATTACATCTTTTAGACTATCTTGTTATCCTAATATTCTGTTTTTCTATTTATTTCAGTGAAGCAAGCCCCCAGACTTGATAAGTCTTTAGTTGATCTAGTTGAGTATTACTATGAGAAGAAGCCCCCTACATTTGAGGAGTTATTTTCTATTGAGAAGTTTATTATTGTTGGAGACCACACCCCCCGAGTGGACTTCCCCTATAGAATTTGAGGTTCCGTTGGAAGGGTGTGTGCTTTAAGAGACACATATTGATGCGGGTGAGCAGTTTGTTGGTAGAGAGGAAAGTTTTGAAGCAGGTACATCATATATGCAGGCCCTCTTATTTCTTTTCCTGCCTAAATTTTATTAGTTAATTCTTCTTCTCGACTTTTCTCAAGTTTATAAGAGCATCCTTCGGAGGACACGTTAGGATGGCTCCTCTTCGCATAAACAGTAAATATATGGCCTTAGATAGGTAAAAAAATGGAATTCGGGCCTTAGCTAGGGTCAAGCTGGGGCCGAGCAAGCTACTCATTAAAAAGAGATTGAAGTTATTGTTACTGCTACTAAGGCCCAGTCAAAGGGGAAGGCTCTCATGCACCCTTCATAGCCTACTATTGAGGAGAAGAGAGCCCATATCCCCTTAATGTTCAGCAAGTGAGTAAGATTCCAAGGTTTGAGGATGAGGACAAGCCGACCCTTCATAGTTTAGTGAGAGGTCCAAGTCATACCTCTCGCTATAGAGAGGTTCCTGAGTTTAATTTTGATCCAGATCATAAGATTACCCCTGAGGAACTAAAAGATGACCAAGATTCTATATTTTATCATGCCAATAATGCCACTGACCTCCTCGACTATCATGGTGACAGTAGATATTTCGAGTCTGTGAGGGGTTATGATCCGAACTCTTTGTGGTGGTTAGCTAAGCACAGGGTGGCAGGGGTAAGTTCTGCTTTTTCTCAGACCATTTGTACTTTACATGTTAACTCATGTTTCTAATGACCTTATTTAACTTGTCTTCAGGCATCCATGACGGGCTCAACCCTCAGGGAAAAGGCTGTGGTAAATCAGTATTCCTTTAAAGAATTATCGACTGAGAATAAAAAGTTAAAGAAACGTTTTGAGGAGGTGTCGGGGGAATTGAAGGTGAAGGGCGAGTAGTGGGTAGTGAGGACCACTGAGCTAATAAAGGCCTAAGAGGATAATAATACTCTTAGGGAGAAGTCTCAAATTTGTGATGCTAAAATCAAGAGTTTGAATGAGGTCGCTGCTGCTGATCATGAGACTTTAAAGAAGGAAGAGAAGGAGAAGACCGCCATGGCCATAGAGTTACAGACTGCTGAGGCGACGGGCGTTCAAAAGTATAAGTCTTCTTTCGAGTACAATTTGGACACCGTTGGGTTTTTCTTGGATGTCTATGAAGAGCTGAAGAAGAGGGTACTGACTCATTACCATGACATTGTTGAAAAAGTGAGCAACTGGCAAGGGGGCGATGAGGAAGCCACTACTCTAGCTGGGGAAGATGGTGATGATTCCACAATGGATGATCCCTTTCCTGCCCGACCTGTCTCGAGATCTACCAATCCGTCTACACTTACTACCTGAACTTTCGTGAAGATTTTATTGTATTGTCTTTGTTTCATTTTGATCTTTTTTAATACTGGTCGTACCTTGATCTATTTTCTTTTATATTTGGGTCACGAAAGAACGTTGACACAATATTTATGTAATCATTTACTTTGTATCAACATCCTTTAATTAAATGGAATTTAATCATTCTTCCTTTCTTCATATTATTGTAAAGTATTTGTTTGAGAATGCTAGGACTTTGCATGTTTAGACACGATAACAATTGATGGTTTATGTTCGCGACTTGTTAGATTATACAGAAGATGATCACCTTCGTTCGCGACTCGTAAGGTCATACAGAGGTTGGGTTGGGCTCCTTATTTGTAAAATTATGAGGACAAGCATATACATAGAGCAAGTTTTTTTGTTCATGGTCTGTTTTACGTAATAGGACTATACAGTTCCAGTTCATGACTTGTTTGTTCAACGAACTCATACGGTGCTTATTCTGTTCGTGACTTGTTTGCTCAATAAAATCATACAGTGTTTATTCTATTTATGACTTGTTTGCTCAACGAAGTCATATGATTTTTATAGTTGGGTATGTGCATATATATCTTATATTCAGATAAAAAGAAAATAAAATATGAAGGCTGAAAATAGCATTTTATTGATACTAAAGTGGTAGGTACATATCTGAAAACAAATAATATTTCATTGATAATACTTTCTGAGATGCTCCAAGTTCCATGGATTCTTAAACTGTTCTCTCTCCAGTGTTTTAATTTGGTACGTCCCTGGTCTCACCACACTTGTCACCCAGTATGACCCCTGCCAATTGGGCTTGAGTTTGTTGTTCTTCTGGATCACCTTTTTAAGGACATAGGACGCTCGGATTGATGTGTTGATTATAATAATGGGCAGTCCTCTACTGTTAGGCAGCTACATGCAGTATTGAATTCTCCCTCACTTCTTCCACCAAGTCGAGATCCTACTTCCTCATCTTATCTCTCTTTAGGGAGCTGAAGTTAAGAACCCTATGGCTGGGGAGTCCTATCTCGGTGAGGACTACGGCTTCTGTACCAAAGCAAAACATATATGGTGTTTCTCCCATTGCTATTCATGGGGTGATCCTGTAGGCCCAGAGTATGATGTGTAGCTCGTTGATATAATTACCATTCACATCATCAAGCCATTTATTTCCATCCAGGAGTATTTTCTTGGTGATCTCGGTTTGACCATTGCATTGTGGATGCCCTGGTGCGGAGTGCACCTTCCAATTTTAGATTTGATCCAATAATCTTCAAAATCCTAATTATTAAACTGCATGCCATGGTCTGTGATAAAAGTGTAGGGCATGCTATAGTGACATATGATCATTTTCCAAATGAACTGCAATAATCTTTCATAAGGCATTTCGACTGGAGTCTTGGATTCCACCCCTTTTGTAAAGTAGTCCACTACTACTACTAGGTATTTGAATATCCCTTTTGTCCTTAGCAGAGGGACGACCATATCGATCCCCTATATTGCAAATGGAAAAAGCAATGTGATCGGCATCAGTGGCGTTCCTGGTGTGTGGTGGATCTTGGTGTACTTTTGGCATTTGTCGCATGTTTTTGCATAGTCTGTATAGTCAGCCTTCATCGTAGGCCAGTAATATCCTTGAGTTGTAATACTCTTTACCAATGATCTTCCAGCAGAGTTTTCTCCATAACAGCGTGCATGTATTTCTTTAACTAGCTTGTTAACTTTTGTGGGGTCAACACATCTTAATAGTCAGATGATATACCCCCTTCTGTATAACACCCTAACCTCCATCACGTAGTGGGTTACCTTGTATCATAGCCTCCTATCTTCCTTGGGATTCGAGGGGAGCCCGTTAGTCTCAATATATGCTCGCATTGTATAAATCCATAATGGTCCCAAGTTTACTTCCATTAATCTCAGGCCTCCTTCTTAGGTACTCCTATGGGTTAATATGTCCACTAGAATTGTTCTTCTCAAAGCGATTATGGTCCTCGAGGCTAATCTGGATAGGGCATATTCTCGGGCTTTTTTGACCTGGGCATCCTTATAAATTTAACTTCTGTGAACCTCTCCATACATTGTCTTATAATGGCCAATTACCTATCCATAGACTCCTCCATTACTTCGTAAACTCCTAAAATATGGTTGACAACTAGTTGGGAATCGCTGTGCGCCATAATGTAGTCATCCCCCGTGGATGAGGCTAGGACGAACCCCATAATAAAAGCTTCGTACTTGTAATACCCCGTATTTTTATACTTTCTAAATTTGGGGATTTATTAAATTTAATGTGAGTTATTAATTTAATATAAATCCGGAAAATAAATATTTTTAATTACTAACGTGACGAGAGTTAGTTATCATTTGAAACTTGTTGAATATTACTAATGAGTAAAGTAATATAATATCGGTACTATTAAATGTCACGAGTGAATAAAATGACAATTTTGGAAATTTAAGTCGGGACGCGCCCGTGTCGCGTCGGGACTAAATATTGATTAATAAAAGTGAATAAATTATAAGTCGCTCGTATGGTCATTTTGAGTGCGCCAAAGTGTCCAGAAGGGTCGAGATAGTCAGAAAAGTGTACCCGGGGGTTTAGTTTGGGTCTCGGGACGTTTTTAGGCCTATTTAGCACCCCGGGAGGGCATTTTGGACATTTTGCATTTTTGGGTAATTAAACCCACGAAAATTATTAGGTTATATCAGCCATTTGGAATGGTCTTTTAGGGTTAGAAGACTCACAACCTGAGAACGTCCATTAGAGAGGAAGGTAGAAAGCTTTCCAAGCAATCCAAGGCCAAAAATTCATCCGGTTGCACCGCCACCACCACCAATGCGTAGATCGCGCGACGGGGAACGCAACCACACCAAATTAGTCCACAAATCAGAACCCTAAAGTCTACAGACAAGTATTTATCTTGCAGAATTCTAGTTAATGTTCCTCTCATGTTAGTCTACGAATAAAATTTTCCTATTTTGATTGAAAAATTATATGTTTTGGAAGAAGAAATTGCATGTGTTGTAAGGAGAATCTGTGTAGCTTGAACCTTGATCATATGTAGAGGTTGTATTATGAAATTTGGAATTAATATGGATGAACGAATTGACGTTGATTAGGTTCTTTAATTGAAAATTTGGAAATTAGGGTTCTTACGAATTAATTTGGGGATTTCATGTAATCTAAATGATTTTTGATGAATTAATGATTCTAGGAAGTTATTAATGTTATATAATCATGATATTATTGATTGGGATTGAAGAGGAGATGTTTGGGATTAAACTATAAAGGTTTTTAGGCTTAAAAATGGTGAAAAATGAATCTGCCAAAGGTTGAAGACGAAACAGTGCAGTTCGCGCGATGTCGCGCGAAGTAGTTCGAGCGAGATGTCAATGTCGCACGAAGTCGTTCGAGCGAGATGGACAAGTCTCTTGAAGTAGTTCGAGCGACACATGGAAGTCGTTCGAGCGAGAACTATTCTGGTTCGAGCGAGATTTTCAATTTTTAGGGAAATTCCTATTTTCACCCCTATTTTAGAAATCGGTTAATTTGAGTTAGGAAAACCAGTATTCGAGGAATTCAGATTAGTACAAAATTTTTGCGGTTGTGTAGGTGTGACGATTTAAGTATTTGAGATGGTGAGGTTACTTTAAAGATCACGAGAGGGAGATAACCGTAATAAACGATATGAGTCCGTTATACGGGATAAGTGAGTAAAATGTCTTCAGAACAAGAAGTTATAATTATAGGTCGTGGGTACACCAAATTGAGAAATGTGAATAAGTGTTGTATATATATATGACTATGTGATTGTTCATATATTATAAATGTGTAAAAACCATGTCCACGCTACTTGCTATCCCTGAGGTTACTGCGCTGGGACATTCTTATCTCGATGGGACCTTTATGGAGGATATTGACTTGTACCCTAGAAGATAGAGATCCTTTGGTACAGGCTAATCGGATCGATAGTCAGACGGCCTAAGAGATGTGGGGGCATGTGCTAACCTCTTAGAGACCGGGACTCTATGCTTTGCCTCAATGTTGTTTGTGTTTATGTTAATACAGTTCGAGAGTGCTTCCGAACTTGTATTTCCCTTAGTACGAGTGATACGGGGACTGGATAGCAGAGTATGCCCACACCATAATTTTTATGTGGGGTGCTGTTAGAATATAAATTATATGAGTATTTAATATATATATTTAAATTCTGAAATTTGAGAACTACCTCCTGTGTTTATAGTAAGTAAGAGATGATAAATGATTTCAATTTGGAAATACTTGTTTGAAAAATATAATGTGATATTGGAAAACTTTATTAGAAAATAACATTAAATTGAGAGCTTTGTTATTAAATGAAATTTACTTCTTAAACAGTTGAATTGCCAGTTTAAATCTTACGAGTAACCTAAGATAAGACAAGTTTAACCGTTGGGAAGGTCAGTGCGATAGGTGTGCACATTAGAAGAGAGGTGAGAATTTCTCAAGGGAGTGTCGCACTAATATATTGTTGCATTGGCCAGTAAACATTTTAAATACTTGCTAAATAAATTTTAAATCGTTTTTACAATCGGGCTCTGACCCGTTTCCATTTTCTTTTCCCTCTTGTATATATATGTATATATTACAGGTACCCAGCCACAAGGGCGTCTTGCATAGGATCCTTTGGAAGGAACGCGCTGCAGCTTAGGTGGGAGTTGTCGGCCTCTTGCTTAGACAACCTCACTTCTTGATTCCTCTTCTAGCACTATTATTTCAGTTGGTCATGTGTCACCCTTTCCATTATTCAGTTGTTTTATTGGATATTGTAATCCATTTATTTCCAGTATTTGCACTTTGGGATTAGTATTGTCAGGATGTTTTTCATTTGAGTATTAAATGTTGGATTCAATTAATTGAATTTTTGGTTATTTGGATTTATATATTCCAGGATAGTTGTTGTGTGATTCTTTATCTATGAATGATGTCCAGTTTAAATGTTGGATTATATAAATAAAATTTGGAAAGTAATGTCTAAAATGGTTTTGGCACTTAGCTTAATTATTTAGGGTGTTAAATTGGTAAAGTTATTTTTACGACAGTGATGCTAAGAATGAACCAACCGTCACCTTGATTTTAATTTAATAAAGGACTGATCACCTGGTATTTAATTAGGCGGGGTGTCACAGTACTCTGATTAATTATAAGAGGCGTCGAACTGAAAGCCCATGGCATACTCTACATCTATCTCGTTCGGTGTGGTGATAATAATGCCTGCATCACTACTGACTGAACAAGATGATCCATTGACGAACAGTTTCCAGATGATGTTACCTTAGCTGAAGTTTGACTTTTGAATTTTATAAAACTAGAATAACTTTCTTTGCGACTTGTCATATTGGTGTCAGTCTTCTTATGATGAGGATCTCTCTCTAATGGGAGTCTGCTCTGTTTCAGTAGGGACTAAGCTCTTTTCTGCGAAAGTTTGCTTGTTTATTGAGATCTCTCTCGAAGGAGTCTGATCTACGGGATTCTTCTCGCAGGTGAACTCAATAATAAAATATTCTAAGTCTTGCCCTTTGATGGTTGTCCTGGGCACATACTATATGTCATACTCGCCCAGCTCAATAGCCCAAGCCATGAGCCGACCAGATTTCTTCGATTTGTGCAAGACTTGTCTTGAAAGTAGATCAATGTATACCATAATGGTGTGGGCTTCGAAGTACAACTTCATTCTTCTCAAGGCCTCCCTTAGTGACAAAGATAGATTATCCATTCTAGGATATCGAATTTGTGCTCCTCGGTACGCCTTACTAGTATAGTAAACCGATTTTTGGACTCCATCTTATTGTCTCACCAGTGCCGAACTGATTACCGATTCGGACACGACCAGGTATAGGTAGATATTTTCTCCGATAATAGACTTGGATAGGAGTGAGGGTGATCCTAGATAATGCTTCATCTCCAGGAAAGAATTCTCACAATCTTCATTCCACTTAAAGGATTTCGTCAGCAGTTTAAACAAGGGTAGGGATTTATCTGTTTCTCTAGAGACAAACTTACTGAGTGCTGCTACTTGCCCTGATAGTTTCTACAGATCTTTCTTCATGGGTGACTTCATATTGATCAAATCTTGGATTTTATTCAGGTTAGCTCTGATACCCCGCTGATTGAAATTGAAACCTAAGATCATTCCTTCAGTTGCTTCAAAAACAAACTATGTGGGGTTCAGCTTCATCTACTGCTTCTCCAGTTGGTCGAAAGTCGACCCCAAGTCCTTGATGTGGTCGATAGCTATCCTTCTCTTTATGAGCATATCATTTATATATACTTCGATGTTGACCTCAATTTGATCCTCGAAGATTTTATTCACCAGCCATTGGTAAGTGGATCTTGCATTCTTGAGATCAAAGGGCATAATATTATAATAGTAAGTACATTTTCTAATTATGAAGGAAGTCTTCTCTCTATCAAAAGGCTTCATCCTGATTTGGTTATAGCCAGAATAGGTGTCCATGAAGCTAAAAAGCTTGTGTCCTGAGGTCGCATCCACCAACTGATCAATCCGAGGCAGTGGATAATAATCCTTGGGGCATGCCTTTTTCAGGTCGATGAAATCAACGCACATCCTCCATTTGTCATTGTTTTTGCGCACCATCACTACATTCACCAACCATTCTGGATACTTGACATTCTGAAGCTTGAGACCCTCCTCTTGGATGACAAGGTTCTTCTCGGCTTCAAAGACCCTTCTCTTTTACTTGATCGATTTGGCTCCTTCCACTGCGCTTAACTCATGGCAAATGAATTAAGGATCTATACCGAGCATATCCTCGTGGGTCCACGCGAATAAACTCTTACGCTGCTATAAGAAACTTATGAGCTCCTACTTTAAATACGGGTCTAAGGAGAACCCGAATTGGATAGTCTGTTATGATCAGTGTCAAGTGGAACCGTCTTAATTTTTTTGACTATCTAGACCTTGACCAGCCTCATCTCGTCTCGTGGAGTAATGTTCTCAATATGGTAGGTGGTCATTAGTTTCTTCTGCTTTAGTTGGTTGGAAGAGGTAAAATAGCACTTGCGTGCTTCCATCTGGTTGCCTTTGACGACCCCCACTCAATAATGAGTTGGTAACTTTAGACACTGGTGCACTATTGATGGAACAACCTTGAATTTTTTCAGCCCGACCCTGCCAGGTATCACATTGTAGGTGGACAATAAATTTTTATCCAAGGTGAAAAAATAACCATTTTTAGTTCGGCAGGTTAGCCAAGTGCCCACTATGACCTCCAACTCCACCGTTCATAGTGGGTACATATTTTCTCCTGAGAAGTTGATTAGGGGGAGGTGGTATGGAGTCAACTTGTTTTCATATAGCTTCAACCATCAAAAATAGTTGTAAAACATAACGTCTGCAGGGATGCCATTGTTCGCCAGTATTCTGAAAACTCTGCCTTTGTGAATCATTATGGTGATAACTAGTGGGTCATCTTGTGGATATAGAAGTCCGAACAGGTTATCTTTAGAGAAATTAACGATTAATTTATCCTTATTCACCTTGCGTGGATGTGTGTCTACGTCAGCTATCAGGTTGATCTGCCTCACATGTGAAGAAGCTTTAGCCTCATTCAGATAGGCCTTCCTTTTTGTTAGGTTTTCTTCCCCACTATAATCTCCTTCGAAAATGAAATGACATCCTAAGGATATCTTGTTGAGATCATGTATAGGGTCTTTGGTTTCTTCGAGAGGTCTGGATCATCCTTCGAGTCATCATCCATTTGTCTCTTCTTTTCGTCTGCCTTACATCACGACGACTTTGATTATCTTCTTACCTTGCGCTCATCAGGATTTGGTCAACCATCCCTATCCACATACCTAGATGGCTTGCCCCTCATGATTAGGTCCTCGATTTTTTACTTTAAGGCAATGCAATTGTAGATTTTGTGACCGTGATCTTTATATAACTCGCAATACTTTCTTTTGTATCGCCTATTTGCTGGTGCCTTCAACTTTATTGGCCACTTGAGGTCCTTACTTCCCCGAATTTCCTCTAGGATGTGGTGGATGATGATCGTGAGTGGGGTGTATTCATCTTACTTCTTTGGTTTATCGATCTTTTTTATCTTTTTTATTAGTGGATTTACTAGTCGGTGACTTAGGGCGGTTGGAATCCTTGGCGACCACTACTTCTTTTACGTTCATGATTTTTCCCACCTTGGCCAATAGTTTTGTCATCGTCCTAGGTGGTTCCTTAGCTAATGCCCAAAAATGTTTCCCTGGCCTTAGTCCGCTCATCGGAGCAGTTATGGTCGTTTGCTCATTGTAATCTACCACCTACACCTTCTCAATGCTAAAGCGAGTGATGTAATCACAGGTGCTTTCATTGGCCTTTTGCCAAATACCAAGAAAATGGTCCACTCTCTTTCCTGGCTTCGTGTCGAAGCAAAATTTATTAACGAACAAGTCATCCAACTGCTGTAAATTGGCTATTTGTCCCCTTGGTAGGTTGTTGTATCAAATCTGAGTAGAGCCTGTGATTGTGCTGGAGAAGGCTCTACATTGCATCTCATCGGATGAAATAAATGTCTGCAAGTTCTTGATACTGCTCAAGATGAAGGACTGAAGTTTTCGTAAGATCCCTGGCTTAGACTAGTAGGGTTCTCCTTAGCTTTCCTGTGATACTCATGCCTTCTGTCTCTGTAGGGAACTGGGGGAGCCGTGATACCCCCCGTCCTCTTCTGCTTCATGACACCCCTAGCTCACGAGTGATAAAGTTTCGATTGAGCTGCACCGGTTCATCCTAAAGTGTGTGTG
This sequence comes from Sambucus nigra, assembly GCA_949130495.1. Taxonomy (NCBI): domain Eukaryota; kingdom Viridiplantae; phylum Streptophyta; class Magnoliopsida; order Dipsacales; family Adoxaceae; genus Sambucus; species Sambucus nigra. The sequence continues at coordinate 597,505,727 of OX422217.1, read as the reverse complement.
CTAATTGCTTGATACTCTCTTGCATCATCTCCTGCCCCTTGGTCAGGCTCATCAACAGACTGTGCAAATCGCTCGCCCCAGTAAGGGTGAGTGGTGTTTGAATTTCTGCAATACGTCTACTTTCAGGGTTATCTTCCATTCTCATATGTTTTAGGGAAGGTGTTTAACGAATGAATTCAGGTAGGAATCGCAATGGCCAGTTGTGTTCCTATGGGTGGTACCAATTTATTATCACCCAAAAATGGAGGTAGCAAATAATTGAATAATTAGCAAAAAGATGAACAATAATAGAGAATGGGGGTGAGAGATAATGAGAATAAGACAGATTTTACGTGGTTCGAACCAACATGGAAACCTACATCCAAGGAGTTACTAGCTCTACTTGCACTATTATCGAGATTACAATTAGGGTAGTTTTTACAGCTCAATGATTAAAGGAGTGAGAGATCCAGCCCCTTTTCAAGTATATTTATTCCCCATTTATAGGTAGTTCCTAGGGAATATTTATAGGATAGGTGGACTGCTTTTAGAGGTCAGGCAGTCACACCTGCATACACGTTCTTATCAAGTAGATAACATACAAATTTCCTTGGATCTTGTGATGACATTCCTAACGGGCATGAACTCATAACAACCACGCTCCTTTATCCCATGTGACTGGTGAGATATCTCTTGGGTGTATATGAGAACACAAGCATACGGTGTGAGAAAATATCCCCATTATGTGGGACAACTATCAATGTAGTGGGTCTAGCAGATTAGTACTTTAGCCGACCTCTTACTCGAGGTGTGGCCATGTACATTGTAGGTCTTCCTTTGGCAATATTTTGGCATTTATATAGGTTGGGACTACAAGGGTGTAACAGATGTAATTGTAATTATATTATTTACAATTACATTAAAAGTCTTAAGTAACTCTTTACTACAAACAGATGATGTTGAGCAGTCAAAGTTGGCCACATGAGGTGTTGGTAAACAAGTTCATGGAGTACTTTGTGAGAGAAAAAGTCCTTCTTTATTATATGAAGGTTTTGCATCTTCCTTGGTTCTAGCTTGACTTTATGCTTATGGGTACCTTCGTTAACAATGTTGAGTTAAGACTTAGGACTATGTTTCCTCTTGTAAATTTCTCTCACATATACTCACCCATTAGTATATGTCGTCCATTGAGGTGTCTACTATCTCAAAAAATGAACACCACATAATGGATGAACAAGTTTATACAAACTTTATAAGATGAGAGAAAGGGAAATTATATACGTGGATCATATGTGGTCATTAAATGCGAGAACCATTTTCTAATTGAAAAAGGATGATCAAAAGTCATTAAAATCCAGCCATAATGGAAATGACTCAAAAGATTATGTTTAAATTTACATGTAATTATATTAAGACACAATTTTATTGGTGTTTATAAATGATTATGGAATTTAAAAGGAGTCTCATTTGCATTCAGGGTCAAAAGTAATATTAACTTGTGAAATTATGGGTCTGGGACAAAAATTTATCCCTATTAGTTTTCTATTTGTTTGACTGTAGTTATTTAGGCATCCACACTTATCTCAACACGGACATCAATACTTATCGACATAAATTTTTAGCCTTCTTATTATTTCCATGGGAAATATACAACACAGTCGCATTACTCCATGAATTATAAAGTGCGACGGCTATTCTAAATTCAAAGAAAAAGTTACTCGGTAAAAAAAAGAGGACTCCGCAAACATATGGCCTATATACATCTTGTATCTCTAGTGTAACACACAACATGAAGGGACAAACCGATGTCACCACATTCTCTCTCTCTCTCTCTCTCTCTCTCCCCCTCCCCCCCCCCCCCCATCTCCCGAACATCTCATTGTAGGTCTTCCGGGCTCTTTATGGTACTTTAGCATCCCAAATTCCCAAAGAGTCTTCTTTTGATTTGATGAAAATAAAATAATAAATTAAATGAATAAGAGAACGTATATGTTGAAAACTTCACTCAGTTTACTATATCCCGAGGTACTCTAATAATAAGTTCCTAATACAAAATCTAATTTCAATAAATAAATAAATAAATGTGTATATATGTCTATGTGAGCGTGTATCTTTATACGGTTCTTATGGTAACTAAAGCTATCCAAATTATAGTTACAAGTGAAACATGAAAAGAAACATTGGCCTAACCAAGTATCTATAACATAACTCGTACTGAGCACGGTAAGTGATCCACATTCTAGACAACAGTCGGATAAACAAATTTTGGTTTTATCTTTAAACAAACTCAAAAATATTAATTCTCTTGCATGCAACCAACCAAGTAAGTACTTGATCATTGGAGGAAATTTTAATCTTCCAAGCCATTTCATAAGATGTAAGTATAAATTATTAAGGTAGTATAGTCAGAACGATTAATTGAATATCCTTGATTATATTAGCAGCATAAATAAGAATTAATGTGTTTATGGTTATGCACAAAAACCATCATTTTCGTTATATTTGCTGAGAATGTGCACCCTTCTCAGTAACTACCCAATTTGGGGATATAAGGGTCATTTTGCACTTGAGTGATAACCTAATTTTGAGTTTGTAATTATAAGAAGGGTTGAGGAATGATAGTGGCAGCCACACTATCATTCCAAAGGTTTAAAAGTGAGAGAAGAGAGAAAAGAGAAGGTAAAATCAAAAGAAGCTCAAGAAAGGCAATTGGGGAAGGATTTTGGGAACAATTTCGGGCTAGAGTCATCACACAACAAAGGATTCAGACTCTACTACAATTTTAAGGCAAGTGGTTAAACTTACTTTATACTATACGTATGTACTTCAATTCATATCATGGTTGGTGAAATTAAACATGATTTTGGGTGGGATTCAAATGTTATTAAAATGGGTTTATTTCATGAAAATTGATTTAAGTAGTATATTATACGAAATTTGAGATTGAATTAAATATAAAAGATGGAATCTTGATTAAAAAAATAAGTTTAAATATTGATGAGAATAGATGTGATCTTAAATTATAAATCTCGAAAAATAGTGTGAATTAACATTGAAATTAAGGTGTGAATGATTCTATAATGTTTGACGATAAAATCCCATAATTTGGAATGAGTTTTGGGTGAATTCAATTATGATTGATATTTATAGGGTGGTGTAAATATCTGTTGGGATGATTATTGCGATAGATTTAGATTGATAATTTAGGTAAAACTTCGTAACATGTATAATAACCCCGTTTTGGCCAGTTCTCGGGAGCTAATCGGTTCGCCCCCTAGTCAAATCGATTCGGTTTCCCTACTTGGTTACGTCGTATTATTTAAATGGTTATGTTGATCGGGTTGGATTCGGGTTGTTTCTAGATGTCCGTAGATGAAATCAAGACTTCTGGAAAATATTTTTAGAATTATTATTAAATACCGTAGGTTAGTCTGGATAAATTTGGGGTGTGAAATTAAGGGTGTTTAGGAAGGACGACGCAAAAAAAATAAAGTAAGGGATTCGGTTTGGAAATTCGTTAGACTTGGGATACGCACTTGTTGGGAATTTCTTAGGGTATATATTTAGTATTATATTGGTGAATTACATAAATAAGGGACTATTTAAATATTCGGGAGTCAGGATTAGACTCAGGGAATGTAGGCTAGTGCTACATGTGACATGGACGGTTAGTTGGGTTTTATGTGTGTGTGTGTGTGTGTGTGTGCGTATATATATATATATCCGTGTGTTTGATATAGGTGAAACATACCTACTCTAGGGGAATGATATTGGTGGAGGTTGTGCACAATGAGCGATCTACCCTAGCGTTGACTAGTAGCTATAGGATTGATTCCCCAGGTCATAGGTATTTTGCACGACCACCCTATGTGAGTTTTGAGTCCAGTGGGGTAATGTGGTATGGTTATGATCCAAGGATTTATGACTATGAACACCTCCAGTTTTACATTTATGCTTTGGGTTCGGTGGCGCAATTTCGACCTGGTGGCCTAGATTGAGGTATATATCCCTGGATCTTGACAACATTCCAGAGTTGCATCCCCGAGGTAATGCTCAGAGAGGTGCGGTTATACATATATAAAAAGTGATATACATGTATGTATATAATATGTGATATGAAAATACGTATATAAGTGTGAAGTAAATATATATGGGTGTATGGCACTAAGGAGTGAATGTTGAATTAATAACTAGCGTAAAATTATGTGAAACGAATTCGGAAATTATTGTTTAGTATTATAATTATAAAGTGGATGTGAAATCTAACAGAGGATTTAAAATAAAATAATGTATATGTGGGACATAAATTAGCGTATGGGACTTATATGATGACTAGTTAGGCTGGGTAGCATTACTAAGGTGGTTAAAATACATGGATTAGGTGCACATTATAGTTGAGGGGTGACGAGTATCTCATGGTAGTAAGGCACTAGTTTAAATATGGAAGATTGCATCACATATTTATTATTGTATTTTAGTCACTTGCAAATTATTTTCAATTGGTTTTGGGCTCTGGACCATATCAAAATATTTTCAAAACTTTCAGGTGTCCAGCTACATAGACGCCACACGTGATTATTCTTTCTAGATTGACAGAGTTGCAGCAGCTATGGATACTTGCAGGGATTTGAATAGTAACATCTATATTTAGATTCTTGATAAGATTTATTCAGTTGTCATTCGGGCATGTCGCCCATTATCAGACTTTAATTTAGTTTTTATTTAGTTCAGAGGTGATGAATAATAGTATTGGATTTATACTATTGGTTTATTCGGTATTTGGATTTTTATATTTATTCCAGCGTTCAGATATTAATTTTGATTGAATGTGTAATTATTTATTTGGAATGATTATGAGGAATGAATTTATTTACGAAACTTTAATTTAGTTTTAAAATTTTGCACAGGGCTTAATAGAGTATTAGTAATTAATTTAATTACTCGACAATGATGCTAAGAATTAGCGAAGTGAGATGCTTGTTTTATTTGAGTAGAGGGATGGTCACCCGTTATTTTTATAAGCGGGGTGTCACATATGGTATCAGATCATCGAGTTCTAATGTCTTTAGGTTTTATACGGATTATTATAATTCCAGTGTAGCGTCCTTTGATATAGAGCCCTATTATTAAGACTGTTGCACTCATTTATGCATTTACATTCTTCTGCCGATATATTGTATTAATTGTGGACTTATCTCAATTTGATCTAGTTTTAGATTCCACCTAGGAGAGGACGACGAACCAAGGCTGCCAAAGGGTCCAATTCAAGAGAGGCTCAACAAGAGCCACATGTTCCATAGGGGACAGTGATGACCACAGAGGTGGACAATATAGTTGCACAGACTGTTAATGCCGCCATGACTGCTATGGCACAACATTTCCCACAAACTCAGCCACAGCATCTAGTGACACTAGTCATCCAGGCCCAATCGAGCCCATCAGTGTGGGAGAGGGTTCGAGAGGCATTTCAGAAAGGGCATCCACCAGAGTTTCAGGGCAATGCGGATGTGGTTGTTGCTAATTTGTGAAAGAAGGACATTCAACATCATCTTCCCACGATTGACTGCAGTGACACTCAAAAAAAGATACTAACCAGGTTTAAATTATTGGGTGTAACACTAAAATAGTGGCAGTTGGTGACTACTTTCGGGGAGAGGGACATGATGCCCATAGCAGAGTATTGGGTGAAATTTCACCATAAATATTTTCCTTCGATGATTCAGACTGAGATGCGAAGGAAGTTATTGGATGTTGCATAGGAGGTACGGGCTGTGGCCAATTATGAGGAAGATTTCACTCATCTTGAAAATTTTATGCCTGATGAGGTGAACACTGGGGAGAAGAAAATGCTGAAGTTTATGGATGGGCTTAATTGGAGGATCAGGTAGCACTTGTTGAGTAATTCGGCATTGAAGAAATATACTGAGGTCGTCAATGCTACATTGTTACACTGTTAGAATCATTACTTCTATATGAAGGGGAGCAAGAGAGGAGTAATCTATCCAGGAAGGAAAGTCAGGGGTAATGGTTCTTATGGGGCACCGCAATGCAGACTGGTAGATAACATGAGCAGGATTCTCAATAGGGGGATCTGGCTAAGAGATTTCGATCAGGGGGATTGAGACCAGATAGTAGTCACTTTAGGCAGGGTCAGGAGGGACCGCAACATTAACATAAGCAGTGTGTTCCTCAGTTCCAGTAGGGCTAAGGGAATAATAGGGGTGGCCAGTAGGCCGAGGCCACTAGGGCCGGTGGCCAGGACAACTCAAACATGGACAATAACGCCAGAGGCTGAGGGCCTTTACGAGCAGTTATTTTAACTATGTAATGGGGGTGAGAGGGGTAGGAATTTATAGGTGGGGGGAAGAATTTGGACGGAAAGAAGGCGGGAGGAATGGAGGGAATGGATGTGAAAGGAGGGGAAAATCGGATTAGGGAGGGAAGTGAAGAGATTTGGAAGGGGAAGGATTTGATTTGGAGGGAAAGAATGGGGGAGGAATGGAGGGAAATGGGTGTGAAAGGAGGGGAAAATCGAATTGGGGAGGGAAGTGAAGAGATTAGAGAAGGAGGAGGTACCTTGGGAAATGGCAAAAGACTGCAGAAATCGAACCGATCCGGCTCTGGAATTTTCTTTTTGATCTTTTCCCAATCAAACCGATCCGGTATAGTGGATTAGGTTTAGTTCTCTTTAAGAAGATGGATAACATGAAAAGATCTTGCCCTCACCAAGGAAAGGTAAGAAGTAGGGTGCCCAGTAGAGATAGCAGGCATAGTTACCACCTGCAGCACCATTAGCTCCAGCAGTCCCACAGTAGTAGGGACATATACAATATGGGCATGCTTATGATGTCCAAAATGGGATGATGCCACGGGAGACGCAAGTGCCACTAGATATTGAAGATACATTTCCTGTCCATCGGTATATGGTTCCAATATTATTTTATACTGTAGCATCACATTCTTTCATAGCCACTAGATTTGCACGCACGGTCGATTTATTAGAGACAAGCGACAGTATCATCATATGTTCGGATTCACCTTTGGATAGTGGGGCCCTTATTCATTCCATTTATAGAGGGATGGGGATAGATGTCGAGAGATTTTGTTCAGCATCTGACTTACTCGTATTAGATATGACTTGGTACCACATCATTCTGGGTATAAACTGGTTGGCAAAGTATAGGGCGATGGTGGATTATTTTAGTAGGACCATTATGTTTTCCATTCTAGGGCCAGAGATATTCTTGGTGGCGATGCCTCTTCCCTAGGGAGGGTCGATCACTAACTTATACTATATTGAGGTGGAGACATCATAGGAGGTGGTTATATCATTAGACTTTATCCCAATGGTTAAGGAGTTTGTGAACGTGTTTTAGGAGATAATGGGTTTATCGTCGATATGGGAGATAGAGTTTATTATTGATTTATTATTTGGGACTAGGCCGATTTCACGTACACCATATCGCATGGATATGTGGGATTTGAGGGACCAGATTCAGTAGCTCTTATGGCTGGAATTATTAGACGGAGTACATTGCTATGGGGTGCCCCAGTGTTGTTTATGAAGAAGAAGGATGGGTTGCTGAGACTGTGCATTGATTATCAAGAGTTGAATAAGATTACGATTTGGAATAAATATTCGTTATCTCGAATCGATGACTTGTTTGACCAGTTAAGAGGAGTATCTCACCTGTCAAAGATAGACTTGAGATCGAGGTATCACCAGTTGCACATTAGAGAGTAAGATGTTCTTAATACTGCATTCCTGATGGGGTATGGGTCGTATAAGTTTAGGATTATGTCGTTTAGGCTAACCAATGCTCCAGTAGTATTCATAGATCTCACAAATAAGATGTTAAGATACTTCCTTCACCAGTTCATGATTATGTTTATATATGACTTTCTGGTATATTATAGGACTGAGGGCGAGCACACAGAGCATTTGCGTATGGTTCTACAGATGTTATGGGACCATTAGTTATACGTTAAGTTCACGAAGTGTGGGTTTTAGTTGCGTGAATTGTAGTTTTTGGCTCATATTGTGTTTGATAGAGGCATTTCAGTGGACCCGAGTAAAATTCTAGTTGTAAAAGAGAGGGGGATCGCCCACGATACCAACGAAGGTTCGTAATTTATTGGGATTAGCAGGGTATTATCTGCATTTCATAAAGGGATTTTTAAAGATTGAGGGTCCGTTAACAAATCTAACTTGTAAGGGAGTGTCGTTTGTGTGGGATGATTATTTTCAATTAGCTTTTGATGAGCTAAAGGACAAGTTTACTTTAGCACTTGTGATTGCATTACATAGGGGAGGAGGGGAGTACCTCGTATTTATCGATGCGTCCTTACAGGGAATTAGGGGAGTGCTACCGCGGGAGGATCGGGATATAGCGTATGCTTCATGCAAGATTAATCCCCATTAGAGGAATTATCCCATGCACGATTTGTAGCTAGCTGCAGTAGTTTTTTCCTTAAGGATTTGGAGTCATTATCTCATGGGGGACAAATTTACTATGTTCACGGATTATAAGTCTTTGCAATATTTGTTCACTCAGAAAGATCTCAATATGCGACAGAGTAGATGATTGAAGTTCATGAAGGACTACCAGTTTGACATTCAATACCACCTGAGGAAGGCTAACATGGTGGCAGACGTGATAAGCCGACGACCTGCGGGGGAGTTAGCAATAGTCTAGAAAGGTAAGTGGAGTGATATTATCCAGAAGGATACAGTTGTTAGGGCATGTATGGTAGTGTTGGCTATTACACCTCAGAAATTTATGAGGGTTGTGAAAGCACAGGCCGTATACTAGTTTTGCCAGGACAGGGTATGATAGTTGTTAGTAAAGGGGGCGGAGTCTTACTCGATCAGTTATGAGGGACGCTTACACTTTAATAGGAGACTTATAGTCCCAGAGGATGGGGATTTGAGGTCTGCTGGTATGACAGAGTTCCATGGGTCAAGATTTGAAGTACATTTTGATGGGAATAAGATGTACCAAGACTTGTGCAGGCAATATTAGTGGGATGGTATGAAGTGGGGTATAGATGAATTCGTCTCAAAATGTGCCACATGTCTGTTAGTAAAGGTATACCACCAGAGGCCAACCGTGATATTACATCCATTGGATATTCTGATTTGGAAGTGGTAAGTATATCGATGGACTTTATCATAGGGCTACCAACAACACAGAAGGCTTACGATTCCATATGGGCCATTGTGGATCGCTTGACTAAGGTGGCTTACTTTTTGCCAGTACAAACGGACTATATGATGGGATAGTATGCCCATCTCTTTATAGTCAAGATAGTGAGGGTACATGTGGTAACACTTAATATTGTTTCCAACTAAGATGAGACCTTTGTGTCCTATTTTTGGCATAATTTCCAGGAGACGATGGGGATTGAGTTGCAGTTAAGTAAGGCTTATCATTTACAGACTGATGGGTAGACTGAGCAGGTTAATCAGATGTTGGAGGATATTCTCAGGACGGGTATACTTGATTTTAGGGAAGGTTAGGAGTTGTACCTTTCATTCGTGGAGTACGCGAATAATATTTCTTACCAGTTCACTATCGGCATGCCGCCTTATGAGGCATTATATGGGTGACCTTATCGTTTATCGAATTGTTAGTTAGAGGTGGGGGACAACGAGCTCTTTAGACCTGAGATGATCTAGGATATTCTGCCAAGATAGAGCTTATTCGAGGTCACATACAGATTCCTTAGAATAGGAAGAAGAGCTATGATGATGCATATAGGAGACATGTAGAGCTGGATATGGATGGCCAGGTATTGTTGCAAGTATCTCCTATAAAATGAGTTATGAGATTTGGGAAGAAGGGGAAGCTCGTACCGATGTATGTGGTGCCTTTTTTTATTATCTAGAGGATATGGTCAGTGGCATATAGTCTCACCTTGCTAAAGCATCTATAGCAGATTCATGACGTGTTCCATGTGTCATCGTTGAAAAAGTATCAGAGGAGTGAGATGGCTTATTGGCACATTCCACTAGAAGAGATAGATTTGCGACGCGGCATCTCATATGAGGAGAGACCAGTTGCTATATTGGATCGTAGTGAGCATAAGCTGAGGTCTAAGGTGGTGCCCTTGGTTCGTATTCAGTGGGGGCATCAAAATGGCAACAAGTTGACATTGAGTAATTATACTTTATCATTTAAATTACACGTGTGCAGGTAATTTAAATAAATTGAGAAATAATTAGAATTTACATAAATATTAATTAATTAGAAAATAATTAATATTTACGTGAATATATATATATATATATATATATATATATATATATATATATATATTTACTACCGTGATAAAGAAAATAAAATTATGTCAAATAGTATTACATCGTAAATGGGTAAAGGCGATGGGATTTGAAGGTATATCAACCGAAATGCACATGTTGGGTCACGTTAGGTTGAGATGGAAAATTTATGAGGTTACTCGGATGAGGATTTCGAGTGCACAGTTGATCCAGAATGGGTTGGAATACTCAAAATTAAGTACCCAGGGGTAGTAATCGGGTTATGGGAATTTTAGATAATTTGGGACCCTCAAAAGGATATATGGGTCATTTTACACATGGGAGATAACCTAATTTTGGGTTTTGTAGTTATAAGAAGGGAAGGGGAATGATAGAGGGCAGCCACACTGTCATTCCAAATGTCTAAAAGTGAGAAAAGAGAGAAAATAGAAGGGAATATCAATGGAAGCTCAAGAAAGGCAACTTGGGGGAGGATTTTTGGAACAATTCTTGGGCTTGAGTCATCACACAACAAAGGATTCTGACTCGACTATAATTTTAAGGCAAGTGGTTAACGGTGCTTAATACTATATGTATGTACTTGAATTCATATCATGGTTGGTGAAATTAAACATGATTTTGGGTGGGATTCATATGTCATCAAAATGGGTTTGGGGAAAAGATTTCATAGAAATTTACTTGACCAGTATATCATACGAAATCTGAGATTGAATCCATATAAAAAATGGAATCTTGATTAAAAATATGAATTTGAATTATAATGAGAATAGATGTGATCTTCAATTTCAAATCTAGAAAAATAGTGGGAATTGATATTAGAATTAATGTATGAATCGTTCTAGAATATTTGATGACTGAATCCCATGATTTAGAATGTGTTTTGGGTGAATTGAATCCATAAAACATGTACCCTTATCATTGATATTGATAGGGTAGTGTAAATAGGTGTTGGGTTGATTATTGGGACATTTTTTGGGTTGATAATTTAGGTAAAACCTCGTAATAAGTAGAATAGCCCCATCTTGGCCTGCTCCTAGGGGAGAACTATTTCGCGCCTCGGCGAATCAGTTCGGCTACCCTTTTTGGACAGTTTTGATTAGCTAAATGGTTTCATTGATAGGGCTGGGTCCGGGTTGTTTCAAGATATCCGTAGATGATATTAGGACTTTTGAAAAATAATTAGAATTATTATTAAATACCTTGGGTCAGTCTAGATAAATTCGAGGTGTGAGATTCAGGGTGTTTAGGATGAACGACATTCGAAAAATAAAGTAACAAATTCTATTTGGAAATTCGGTTAGACTTTGGATACGAGCTGGTTAGGAATGGCTTAGGGTCCATATTTATTATTATATTAGTTAATCAATTAAATAAGGGATTATTTAAATATTCGGGAGTCAGGATTAAACTCGGTGAATGTAGGCTAGTGTTATGAATGACTTGCACGGTTAGTCGACTATGTATATATATATATATATATATATATATATATATATATATATATATATATATATATATATATATATATATATATATATATATATATGTGTGTGTGTGTGTGTGTGTGTGTGTGTGTGTATGTATGATTATATCTGTGTGTTTGATATATGAGAAACATACCTACTCTAGGGGGATGCTATCAGTGGAGGTTGTGCGTAGTGGGCTATCCACCCTGATGTTGACTAGCAGGTATAGGATCGATTCCCCCGATCATAGGTTTATTGCACGACCACCCTATGTGAGTTTTGATTACAGTAAGATAATGTGGTATGGTTACGACCCACGGATGTATGACCATGATCACCTCCGGTTTTACGTTTACGTTTTGGATTCGGTGGTATGATTCCGACCTAGTGGCCCTAGTTGAGGTATATATTCCTGGACTTGATAGCATGCTAGAGTTGGATCCGTAAGGTAATGCTTGGAGCAGTTCGGTTATATGTATATAAAGAGCGATATATATGCATGTATATCTGATGTGATATGAAAATACGTATATAAGTGTGGAGTAAATATATATTGGTATATGACACTAAGGTGTGAATGTTCAATTAATAACTAGCGTAAAGTTATGTGAAATGAATCTGGAAATTATAATTTACTATTATAATTATAAAGAGGATGTGAAAGCTAATTGAGGATTTAAAATAAAATAATGTATACACGGGACATAGAGAAGCGTATGGAACTATATTGTGACTAGTTAGGCTGGGTAGCATAACTAAGGTGGTTAAAAAACACGCGTTATGTCTGCACGATAGTTGAGGAGTGAGGAGTTTCTCATTGGAGCGCAACACCAGTTTAAATATGTAAGATTGTATCATATATCTATTATTACAGTATAATCACTTGCAAAATATTTTTAAAAGGTTTTGGACTCTAACCCTTATCAATATATTTTCATAACTTTTAGGTATCCAACCATATAGACGCCAAACATGATTATTCTTTCTAGGTTTGCGGAGCTACAACATCTGTGGATGCTTGCAGGGATTTGACTAGTACCATCTATCTAGATATTCTAGATAAGATTTATTCAGTTGTCATTCGGGCATGTCGCCCATTGTCAGACTTTTTAGTTTTGATTTAGTTAAGAGGTGATGAATAATTTTATTGGATTTATACTGATAGTTTATTCGGTATTTGGATTTTTATATTTATTCTAGCATACAGATATTTCTTGTGATTTAATGTGTAATTATTTATTTGGAATGGTTGTGACAAATGAATTTATTTACGACAATTTAATTATGTTTTAAAATTTGACACCGTGCATAATAGGGTATCAATAATTAATTTAATTATTCGACAGTGATGCTAAGAATTATCCAATTGAGATTATTTTTTTGTTTGAGGATAGGGCAGGGAACTAGTTATTTTTATCAGAGGGGTGTCAAAAATGCCAAAGCCACCTATTAGTGCTCAACCTTTGGCGACGAGAATATGACCTTTTAGGCCATAGAATATCCATAAAAGAAAATCGAATGGATACCACTAAGCCAGAAATATTTCAATTATCTTTTTTCATCTTTGTCTTTCATTTTTTTTAAATTTTATTTATTTCTTCAAAAGGTTTCTCATCTCAAAATATTACCATCTCTCTCTCTCTCTCTCTTTGTATATATATATATATATATATATATATATATATATATGTGTGTGTGTGTGTGTGTGTGTGTGTGTGTGTGTGTGTGCGCTTATATTCATTGCCTTTCAGCTCTTTTAGGACCAAGCTGAGGCAGATAAGCTGTTGAAAATTCATAGAGAATTGGATGAAACCAAAATTGTTCCTATGAGTATTCAATCCTAACACAATTTCTTTCATGTCCTTTAGAATTCCAATCATGTACATTGCATATAGATTTATTTTAGGGTAATTTTGACTTTGGCACAACATTAATTATTGTATATAGACGAATGTGACTTTTTAATTTTTGTAATCATTAATTATAGATGGTCGCATGATCTTACGTGATGGTAAGTAGTTAATTACTATAAGATGATGTAATAATTCGAATATTGCATAATTTTCAACCTAATATAATTATGTATGCAGCTACGCATGAATAATTCTACAAATAGTGCACACATTTGTTTGCCTAAAAACCTTCATTTAAATATATTAATACGGGGTAGATTTTCTTTTTTTCCCGTCCAAAATTGTGTCGACTGAGCCATGCTTTCTACTTAAAAGTATTTTTAAATTATGAAAATAGTATACGAGTTTTAATTTTTACTCTATTTTTTAATAGCCCCTAGTTTGGGCATACTACTCTGATTGGGACATCAATGCATAAATGAGTGACCATGTTTCTCTTTTAACTATATTACGGTATTAAATCTTTTGTAAGGGCAAAATATTTTCAACTTGATTAAATAAAATGGATATGGCTTCATTAATAATAGCCCGAAGGCAAGTCATACCTGAATGTTTTTTTCTTCTGGAATTTGAGCTATATGTAGAGGTCGTACTTTGGTGCGATGGCATTATCCCTCTCCCAAGATATGGTTGGTATCGGGTTCAAGACATGGGAATATCCTCTCCATATAAGGTCAGTCGACATCCACCTCTCCTAGACCCTATAGTTAAGCGAGACCCTTGTGCACTGGGTACAACCTTTTGTTATTGTGATATTATCTTGGAGAGTGTATATTCAACATTTGTAAATATTTATTTTGTAGGTTTTAGGAGACAAAACAAATCATTATCGTTATGGGGTTGTATATGATAAATAAATCTGATGTATCTCTGATGATGAGAGGAGAAGTGTGCTAGCAACGTTCAAACACTTTACATGTGTGATATTATATCATTTACTTGTTTATCTATGACTTTGATCTTTCACTCTATTTTCCCTATTTAAATTACTATATTTAGTTTATAATTGCATTTTAATTGTTACTTATGCGAGTGTGATGTATTTTGTTTCCCTATTTAAATTACTATAGCTACATTTTTTTAGACAAAAACTAATGGCAAAAAGTTTATTTAAGCAAGAACCAGATATGGTTTTGTGCATGTCTCTGTGTGTTTAATTCATGGACTTATTACTTGACATTACTATAGTCAATGGTTGTGTATAACAAGAAATTGATTTGGTATACTTTCAAAATTTAATGTTTTGAACATTTTTTATTCTGCTGGTTTTAAATGTGGCGGTGGTGTAGCCTATGGTAGATAATTTTAATTTATATATATATTAATTTTATTTAACGGTTCATAACACTTACAAACAGGAACATTTGTTGGTTTACATATTACTATTTATAATTGTTCTAATCATTACAAAAAAATATTTTTTTTCATTTGTGAGTGTTAAGAACTTCTACAAAAAAGAAAAAACCTACTAAATATTGCAACGTTTCCAAACCGTTGCAAATAAAAAATTAGTAACAGTTTGAAACCGTTAAAAAATATAAATTTATAACAATTACGAACCGCTACCTTTACTTTTTCAACGGTTATCCAAATCGGACATTCATTCGGAATAAACTGGTGCAAATACCATTTTGTAACAATTTTGGCAATGCAACAATTTGCAACGATTTGCAAATTACCTTTTGTGTATTGGCATGGAAGAAAAGACTGACTAAAACTTATCAGATTTAAACATTAGATCCTCGACATGGAGATAAGATGGTCATATGAGAAGCTATCGAGAATATTGAACCTGTAAGTTTGGACGATGAGCATCCAGAAAGGACACCTAGATCGACCCGACCCTTGAACCAATTTTGAAGGAGGAACTTGTTGACTTCCTTAAGAAGAGCAAGAGTGTGTTCGCATGGAGTCATAAGGATATGTTTGGATTAGATCCAAAATTTCTCTTCCATGAGCTCAATATTGTGAAATATGTGAAGCCTAAAAAACATAAATGTCAGGTGTTCTCGAAAGAGAAGAATATGACTATACAGGAAGAAGTGGGAAAATTGAAGAAAGTTAACTTTGTCGAAGATGGGAAATATCATAATTGGCTCTCAAATGTCATGATGGTCCTGAAGAAGAATGATGAATGGCACATGTATGTTTATGTTACCGATCTAAATAGGTCCTGCCCGAAATATCATTATCTGTTACCCCGAATCGACCAACTAGTCGATGCCACAGCTGGGCACGAGTTTCTCAGCCTCATGTGAAATTACTCGGGGTATAACTAAAAAAATAAAGATGGAAGATTGAGAAATACCTCATTTATCACCAGCCGAGGTACATTTTGCTACAATATTATGCACTTGGAGCTTAAAAATGCTAGAGCTACGTACTATAGGATGGTCAATAAGGCCTTCGAAAAACACATTGGGAAGATGATGGAAGTTTATGTGGATGACATGCTGACCAAAATGTGGAAGTTAGCCAATCACATTCGTGACCTCAAGTAGACTTTTGATGAATTGGAGACGTACCAAATGAAATTAAATCTTGCGAGGTGTGTCTTCCGAGTAAGAGCAGGAGAATCGTAATGGTTATGGACCATTGTAATTATTTTCGCAATGGTTATCCAAATTAGACATTCATTCCTAATAAATCATTGCAAATACCATTTTACAACAATTTTGCACAGTTTGAAACAATTTGCAACGCAACAATTTACAAGTGTTTTAAATAATTGAAAATTACGTATTTTTTATTTAGTTGAAGAATAGAAAAAGTTGTCTCAAACTTATCAGATCAATATATTAGATCCTCAAAATGAAGATAAAGTTAGTTATGTGACAAGATGCCAAGAAGATTGAACCTATAATTTTGGATGACGAGCATCCAAAAAGAACAATATAAATCGGCTCACCCCTTGATCCGGTTTTAAAGAAGGAACATGTTGACTTCCTTAGGAAGAGGAAGATTGTGTTCTCCTGGAGTCATGAGGATATGCCTGGAATATATTCATATGTTCTCTGTCACGAGCTAAGCATTGTGAAAGATGTAAAACCCATAAAATAAAAAGAGGAAGATTGTGTTCTCATGGAGTCATGAGGATATGCCTAAAATAGATTCATATGTTCTCTGTCATGAGCTAAGCATTGTGAAATATGTAAAACCCATAAAATAAAAACAATGGGTGTTCTAAAAAAAGGAGAATATGGCTATTTAAGAATAAGTGGGAAAATTAAAGAAAGAAAACCTCATTGAAGACATGAAAGATCGTGACTTGATCTTAAAATGGAAGCATGTGTATCGATTTTATCAATCTAAATAGGGCCTTCCCAAAATATCACTATTTACTACCCCGAATCGACTAGTTGTTTGACGCCACAGATGGGCACGAGTTGCTCGGCTTCATGGACGCTCAATCAAAGTATAACTAGATAAAACTGAGCCCTAAAGATTGAGAAAATACCTCATTCATCACCAGCCAAGGTAACTTTTGCTATAATATTATGCCCTTTATCGAAAAGGCCTTTGAATTGAGTGAAGATTGCAAGAAAGATTTTATGAAATTGAAAAAGTACCTTGGATTTGCATCGTTATTGTCAATGTTAATCCCGGGTGAGAATTTATGCCTTTACATGGTAGTATCTGAGGCTGATGTAATCATAGCATTTGTGCAATTAGAAGATGATGTACAAAAGCCAGTGTATTACACAAGAAATGAATATCGAGAAGCAAAAATCTAATACCCAAGATGGGAAAATTTAACATTGGCATCAATTTAGGCCTCCAAAAGGATGAACTCAAAATTATAGGCTCATACGATCATGGTATACACTGATATACATCTACGACAAGCCCTCCATAAGCCTGAAAATTTCAGTAAGTTAATGACTTGGGCTATAGAGTTGGAAGAATATGCATCGTCTGTAGTATCCCGACCCGATAAATTGATTAAATCATATATGGATTATATATAAGGAGAATCAATTATAATTATAGGAATTTATGGGGAACAAATTGGATTAAATAAAGAGAATTAGTGGATTATGGACTTTGTATGAATTATAAAATTATTAGTTATTGATTAATTAAATTATATATGCCTTTCTTAAGAGTTGGAAACTGTTGGGGAAAAATGTGAAAAAATCTAGAAAGATAGGAGTTTATAGGAAATTTCAGTATTCAAATGCATCATTCTAATGACATTCACTGTCGTTCGAACGAGAATTTCCATCATTCGAGTGATGCTCCTTTTAAATCAAATATGCATCTATTTTTTAACGTTGTCTTCATATTAACCCTTGGACATATGTGATGTCAACTTAGGATGGTCCAGCACCTGATATGGGAAGGATAAAGAAATGATAAGGTTCCTTATTTGGTGAACATATCATTTGTTTGGACTATAAGAGAGAGAGAAGCGTGAGATGTTAAGCAACCAAAAATGCAGTATCGACACATGGGGTTTTCCTTAGAGTTCATAGCTCTCGCCCATTCCCTTATTGTCGTCCACTATTTAGTATGTCAAATAGTGTATCAACTACACCACACTACTAAATAATCAGTTTCCACCATTTTAGGTTGTAGCAACTATATCCACACCATAAATACACCGATTTTCCCCATTTTTGTTTAAAGAGATACGAAATGTATATATGGAGATGTCTGTGGGGTTTTAAAGAAGATGAACATCTTGTATGGGGGTCTTGAAGGAGGGTTTCCATGGGGAGCTTTTGGGGCTTATATGGTGGAACCTTTTGTGACTCCCTTTAGGGACACCTTTAGAGGTGGGGGAGTCACATATCTTCATCATCACCACCACCACCACTTTGGAGTCATTTAGGTGGGATTTACTAACCTTAGTTTAGTCTTATTAATGAGTATAATTTCAGCTTATTATTTACATATATTAGGCTTAATATATGTCAGTTGTGATAATTGTATCCATGGAATTTGTCGATTGATTTCTATGATTTTATGGATGGATTGGTTTCAAGCTAATGTTTTGGTGTGGGTCTTAACTAAACAAAATTTCATATTTATTGTTTTCACACCATTTGAGTATAAAAATGTAAGAGAATATGGACTGCATGGGTCTTCTATTAAAACTGATACGGGATATTTTTATGGGATAAAATTGTGAAGAAACATCATTTTAGTATATTTCTAGTAAGAAGAAATAATGGATATTTTAATGGAATAAAAATATGGAATGATATTAATTTTTGTCAAAATATTTATGAAATAAATATTTCTAAGTTTCTTGAAAAAATGGAGACTTTTATGAATAAAAGGACACTTGAAAAGTATGCTTGTTATAAATAGTATAAAATTCTAAAATGAAATGTATGTTTAATCCGTTTGATAAGACTTTAGTATTTAAATCCCACTTTCTATGCATATAAACGTGTAGTATTTTGGTAATAGATATGTGAGCAGATTTAAAGAAGGTCTTGTTGGGTCTTAACATTAAATAAGACAAAGGAAATTTTAATCTTGAAATTATGTGGAATAAGGATATTAAAAGTCTAAATAATATAGGGTATAATACTACATGTGTTAACTGAAAGAAATGGTCATTTCTAATAAAAGTAGTCTTATGTAAAATGTGTTATTTCACATATTAAAGGTGTTAAAGTGACATGCGTGAAAGTTGGGTAAAAGTGTGATATTAGACAAGTGTTAAAAAGGTTAAGAGCGTTTAGACGTTAAGTTGGAAACTTAAAAACACTTTTGGAAATAACACTTGTTAGAAGATTAAATTGCA
This sequence comes from Sambucus nigra, assembly GCA_949130495.1. Lineage (NCBI taxonomy): Eukaryota > Viridiplantae > Streptophyta > Magnoliopsida > Dipsacales > Adoxaceae > Sambucus > Sambucus nigra. The sequence continues at coordinate 597,486,329 of OX422217.1, read as the reverse complement.
AGTTTGGAAATCAAAGGGGTAAATTGGTAAATTTACATAAAGTGGAACATTTTCATAATTTAAAAATGTTGATAAACGTGATTACACTTGTATGGATGAAATTAGCATAGGTCCTTAAGACGTAAATGATTTCGTATAAAATCAATGTGAGTATGTAAAGGACAACAATTAGCTAATTAAAGATGTATCACAAGTTGGGGTGAAACCCCAGGTTTTGTCTTCGGCCAAATAAAATTAAGGAAGTGGAATAATGTTAACATGTGTAAAATGTTAAACACATTAATAAAGACTCGGATGCAACCGGGAAATAAGCAAGAAGGGACCAGAGCCCTTATGTGAAAAGACCTAAATCACTGGCCAGAGCATATGGTTCGCATAGCCGGCAGTGGTTCGATGAAAAAATATAAGGAATAAGGAATTTGCCAAGAAACGGATTGTTTGGTGAAATGTGTTATTACAACCTAACTTGAATGAATGTAATATATGTTTCGATAAAGGTTAAATGGACAAGTAAATGCATAAATTTATTAATGTCCATAAGTTAAGGTAAAAGGGGTAAAGTAAGTGGACTAATGGGTGATTAAGTAACCTAAGTGGTTAGCCCATAATTTGTATAAGTATGTATTGAAAAAGGTTTTCAATGACAAATAAGTATTTTCTAACACGGTGAGTGCGTGTGTCAAAATGATAAGTTTCAATGAATTACTAAAGTGAATTTAGATGAATAAAAGGGGTGATTCTGGTAAATGAATGTAGTTAGATAAGTCAAGTGTAGTGGTTTCGGGTGTTGAACCGCGTGTGTTAAACAATGTGAGAAATGCTAAATATTAGTAAAAGAAGTACTTTACAAGATTAAGGTAAGTTAATCAAGGTATTCAGAATTAAAGCAATTAATGCATTGGAATATGTATTTTTCAAAGGTATATATATATATATATATATATATATATATATACACACACACATATATTTTCGCATGCATGAGGGTGTAGCATGTGAGTATCTTTCCAGCCATTTGTTCTTATACTTCTTATATAATCCCACTGGGCATAGGCCCACACCTTCGCTCTGTTACGGCAGGTTAGGTATGGTTATTATGAGGGCGTTATACAGATGAGTGTACTTTATTTGTTTTACATTAGTAGCTCTGTTTACTTGGACTCGGGGCGCTCCCCATGGGTCCTACACGTAGTTTATCTTGAAATTGGAATAGCATGCTAAACAAGTGAAATGTTAGTTAAACTAAAACTGGACTAGCAACATTGTATAGGTTGTTTCATTGCACTTCACACCTAACATCTGGGCCGGACCGAGTTGACTACGGATAACCCATAAATTCGGGTCGAGGAGTTAATGGTATCAGAGCTCTAGGTTCAAAATTCCTTTTGGGTGTGACGTGGTGAGGTCGGTATTAGATCTTTCGACGTCGGTATTGGGTAGGTTCGGCCATGCTAGTTTAATGACGTTTTGGTTCGTATCCTTAACGGTGAAATCAAAGAGGCTAACACGACAATAAGTCAGTGCCAAGTGATACACAATTAAGTTGAGAGTTATTAATCGCTTCTGGATTCCATATTAGAATTGATGAAATCACGGGTGTCAAGGCAAGACTTTAGTCGTGACACCGTAGTGGTAAGTATGAGGTGCTTATGCTGAACTTTAATGGTATATAATCGTTTGAGATGTTGATAGAATGAGATAATGCCCAATGGGAAAATGACTCCAAATTTTGTATAGTCAATGGTAGAGATTGATATTTAGAGTGTCATAACTACGTAATGGGAACTCGTGATTTCAAATTATATGTAGCCTTAGGTGCGACACATATGAGGGGTCCATACCAATGTTATAAATAGGAAAATTCGATCCTTGGGGTAATACCGTGACTGATGGGCGTTTTGATGATCATGTAAATTGTATGGGTCAACACTAGAGGATAGTTAGGCTGGGTTGATAAAATGCTATCCTTATGGGTAAACTACTTAGTGGTTATTTGTCGATTAAGGGGTTTATTAACATTAGCTACGTGGTGAGAGAGTACTAGGTCCCTTGGGTGAGGGTGCCGGTGTAATACCCTATAACCTTGCGTATTTCAAATTTAACGTATTGAGAATTTTATTCATTCAAAATTGGAAAGAATACGTGTTAAATTAAATTACACGAGTTTCATAATTTAATAGGATTTAGTATTATATATTAATCGAGTGATAGATATAGATTAATATTGTAAAATAATATTAATACTTACTTAGTGTGAATAGTAAATAATTAATAGTTATAAATTTAACATAGCGAGTGATATGGGCGTAATTTATTATATCTTAATCGGGAGTCGCGTGTAGACTAATTTGAGGTAGAGATAGGAAATATTTTTTTGACTAACTCAAATGATAATTTAGAGGTCGCGGATGATTTCGAAAGGGTCAAAAAAGTCGAAAAAGTGTACCTGGGGGTATTGTTTGTGTCCCAGGTCATTTTTAGGCCAAACCAGCACCTATCGAGGGCATTTTGGTCATTTGGAAAATAGAGGTTAAGGGACCTACGAAATTATAAGTGCTAGGTAATATGTTTAAGACTTTAGGCTAGGGTTAAAAACATTTAAACCTAAGAAAGTCCATTAGAGAGAAGAGAGAAACAATTCCCAAAGCTTAAGGAGGATTTGGTGAGGGATTCGAAGGACTCTTGCACCTCAATCAAGTAGAGAGGGAAGATTGGAGGAGAAAACAACCCAACACCTTAATCAAATTTGAAATCACATCATTCTCATTAAGTAAAGTGTTTATTTTCAAATTTATTAGAAGTTATATTACCCATGTGTAGGGTTTCATGAATAGTTTACTTATCTTAATAGTCTTGGAAGAAAATAGTAGATTGAATACATGTTAGGGTAGGATTGCATGTAGTTTGTATTAACATGTGTAGAGGAATTAAAATCAGAAGAATTATAATTATTTCGACGAAATTAAATCTGGGTTTGTGATGATAAAATATGAAGAACACTTATATCTAGGGTTTTCAATAATATTTAGATTTTTATGGTTCTTAGATGAATTTTGTAAAGAATTGGTGAGATATTTACGTAAGGAGTAGTCTCTATACATATTGTGGATGTTTGGTTATGTTGAAAGAGATTCCAGAATGCTAAATGAGAGATTGATGGGTTAAAAGTGATGAAAACTGAAGCTGGGCGAAGCCATATCTGATCGATCGATGTATGAATGTCGATCGATCGACCAAAGATGATTTTAGGTTCTTTTGTTGGTTGAGTTTTCTTCAATTACCAACGATTGGGGAAAACCTTAGTAATGATATTATACCTATGTAGGGACTTAAGGAAGACCAGTAGGTATGTTAGTTAAGGTTTGGTAGTGTCATTAAGTGTAAGACTTGGGGCATGGACCAACGACGATAACCCGATTTAGTTGTGTATCGAAAAAGTAGGAATTGAGTTATGAGGAGATTAAACATCAATCCAAGGTGTAGATTAGTAGGTTGGAGATGAATTAACTACTGAATAGATGAAAGGGGTAACTAGGACCCTGATAGTGAGATAAATCGTAAAGTAATAAATACGGGACTTATTAAAGAGAAATACACTACGTATTATAAGGACACAAATTTCCAATAGAGTCATTTGTAGTTTTGGTTCAATTCCGGACAAAAACGTTTGAGTCATAGGATAGTGTTACTGACCATCCTTCAAGCCTATGACGTGTTTGTTGAAGACGTAGCGGCCAAGTTTAAAGCTTCATCAAAATGCCAAGTTTAATGTGCCTCGTTTCTACGCCATCAACATGGTTCCATTGCTCCTAAGGTATGAATGCATTTTAATATATATATAGGAGCTTGGAACAATTTATATTGGGTATATTTGGTTTTTAAAACTGTTGTTAATTTTCAGAAAGATTTTATTAAAACTTTAAAATAAAGTATTTAAAGTTTCTGGGCTAAAATCAAAATTTTAGACTTTCTGGAAGTTCGTTCGAAATTATCGTTCGAACGAGTTTGTCGTTCGAACAATAATGCGTTCAAACGAGTTTGCCAACGAGTTCCCACATTGGCCACTAGAATGTCGTTCGAAGTATCGTTCAAACGAGAATAATGTTCGAACGAGATTTCTAACGAGTTCACACTGGAACTTCGTTAGAAGGCTTGTTCGAACGAGACTTCATTCGAACGAAATCTCGTTCGAATGAGTTTTGGCGGGAACAGTTAATTGACAGTTTTGAGCAGTTTTTTCCCACTTTCCCACTTCTTTTCCCACTAACTTTTTGGGAAAACTTAATATGTGCGGGAACTAACTTTTTCCACTTAACTTTTTCATATCCTACAACCTCCAAGAGAGTGCTTGAGAGCATAATTCCAAAAGAAAAAAGTTCATTGTTTAAGTGTTGTTGTTTTTCAAGAAAAATCATTTTAACACTTATTTTACACCCAAAGTTTGTTTATCCAAGTTCATATATATATACTTTACTTGGAGTTTGGCACCGGTTTTTATCTCTATCGTTTGAAGAGAAGTTTTGGTTTGCTTCTACATCCCACAAAGAAGAAGAAGTTTTTGTTGATTTACCCACTTGGAGAAAGGCTCCTAATTTGGGTGGCGGTGACCATAAAAAGTCCAATCGGTGGATTTCGAGATCGCGGTGGAGATCCGTGGTTATTCACTAGGCGGAGGTGTATACAAGAAGGAGCGTCGGGGTTTGAGAGGGATTGAGTCGAGTGTTGTAACTCTTACTCTCTTGTATTTGTAAAACCATACTTAGTGGATTTGAGGCTAGGGTCGTCCGAGGTTTTTTCCCGTTGTAGGGTTTTCCTCGTACATCGTGGCGTAGTGATTCATTGTTTAATTTTATCTTGCTATATCACCAATAACGCATGCTTAGGTAAAAAGATAAAATTTGATTTAATCACTACTTGTTTAATTTGGTGCTAAATTAAATTTGGGTAATGTGTAGTTAATTTAATTCAAGTCATTTAATTTAATTTGATAAAATTTGGTTTGGCCTAATTTGGAAATATTGAAAATATGACTTAGGTTAATTTTTAGTACTTGGGTTAAATTAATTGGATTAAGTGAAATTTAATTTGTTTGGATTTAATCTTATTTCATTTGGTTTAATTTTAATTTGAAAAGAAATTAAAATTTGTTGTTTAATTGAACCATCTTCTCTTCCGCATCTATTTAACAAGGAAATTAGTTTTTGTAGTAAAGAAGGTTTTTAAAATTGGGGGGCTTTCTCCATTTCAAATTGATATCAGAGTCGGAGCGCTAATTTATCGCATCAAAGATCTATTTTTTTTGCTTTTATAATGTTTTTGCTCCTTACATTTTTAATTTTTTACTCACTCTCATTTTCGTTTTGTATCTCTCGATGGGACGCCTTAATGATAACGTGTCCATTTCTAATGATAATGAGGTTTTTACAATTCGAGTGGAATTTAATGAGCTTAATAAGTGTAATGAAAAATTAAGAGAATTAAATTTAAGATTTGCAAAAAGAATTAAATTTCTTGAAGATGAAAATTCTTGTTTTAAAGCTAAAATTGAATTTTTGCAAACCTCTCTATCTCAAAAAGATATTTTTCGTGAAAAGCTCATGGACATAAATCACAAAGAAATGTCCAAGAAAGAGAGTGATAGTCGAGAAAAGACACTTCGGGATATGTTTGCTCACATTGAGGGGGAGCGTGATAACCTTCTAGGTGTAATTGAAAATTTAAAGAAGGAGTTTCGTAAAATTAAGGAGTCTAATTTATTACTTGAGTCCAAAATTTTAAATATGAAAAATGATAAGACTCGAGTAGTAGTTGTGATGGTTCTAGCTCATCTAGTTCAAATACTTCCGTTACTAAAGCTAAAACCATTATTTGTTTTAGAGGGTCAACTTTATCCAAGGACTTTAGAAAAGGTCACACCGTAGGTATCATTCCTCATGTTTTCACAAGCTTGCATTGTGGTAGGAAAGGTCACCTTAGGTCATTTTGTTTTGATCTTAAAAGAAGTCCTAGGAAGTCTATGTCTAGCATTTCATTAATTTCCAAATCCCATCATTTTAAATATACATCTACATGGGTTCGGAAATCATTTTTAGACGCGATAGATATTAGATTTTTTTATTCTCATTTGCTTTCACATGAAACCTCCCTTGCAAAATCTAAAGGTTGAATGTGTTAGTTTTGTTTGCATACTCTAGCTTTTTGTGCTTCATATTATATATCATTGCTAGGTGTATGCATGTTTAGTCATTTTCTAGTCATTGCTTTATTTCATATCTAATGCTAGAAATAATGATTTGTTTATCTTTTGTATTATATTTCTTTTGTTTGCATTAAATGAAAGATACAAAAATATTTTTGTTTATCACTTGAATTTTTATCTCTTGGTAATTTACGCTTAATGAAAAATTCAAATGATTTTTGTGTGTATTTTGAGTATATATTTTATTTTTGGTTAAAAAATTTCAAAAACTCAAAAAGATTTTTTTTGTGTGTTATTTTAGTTTGACACACTTTATGTGGTATACACTTGTGTTAGAATCCCATCTTTTTTGCTCCCATGTGGCTAGAACTTTTGGTTTAGATTACCAATCCTTATTATGTTCTTTACCATGCTTACATGGAGTAGTTGGATTTTGTATTGCTTAAATGGATTCTATTTTTATATGCCTCTATTCACAAATGCACGAGCTCATTTGAAATTTAATCGTCACATGTTATATTTGAGATTTGTGAGGTGTTCTCCTCCCAATCTTGTCATCTACATATTTGTGACCCGGGAGGATTAGTGCATGTCAAAATCCGTTGCACGTGAGATTTGTGAGATATAAAAATATTATATATAAATGTGCACGGGGAAGGGCTCCGAAAGGATTTATTATCCTTTGCGAATAGTAAGCCACCGTTTGTTTGGACCTAAAAGAAATACGTGGTCCAGAGGCCTAAAATAGAATTATGGCATTAAAAAGAAAAATAATTTCCAAGGCCTATTTTTGTTTGATCTATTCATTCAAATATATATGCTTATTGAGGGAGATTGGATGGTATATCAATGGTTTGCACAATGTCCGTTTATCCTAGTTGAGCTTTCATTGTCATGACTCCATTGGTTTGTAGAATCATCAAAACTTTAGGCTTGTATGCATTGTGTATGTTTTTTTATTGAGTTCAATCTATATTGTCACATGAGGTTATATTCAAATGTGATGAAGTTTGCAATCAATTGAGAACTCCGTGAACATGTTTAAGTGGTTGGGTTTAAATTTCATTGTTAGTAGTTCACACCCGAAAACTTCGGTTTTCATATGACACATTTTTACCATACGCGTGTGAAAATCTTATCTTTATTTTGTGTCATTTTGATGTTTATATCTATATGTGTGTACTTATGCTTAGTTAGTATCTACTATTTATACATATATATGATATTTTGTTTAAGTCTTTGCCATGTTTAGCTAGTCCATTTATGCTTCAATTCATAATTGGTAGCTTGTTTGTTGCGTAGTTTGTTTGATATCACATGCTTAGAATCTTATTTGTCTATTTGGTAACATTTGTTTTCACATCATAGTTGGTATTCATTTGTATGGATTAGTTATGATTTTGTTGCCTATTTGCCTTAATGTTTTCATCACTTTACGCACTATTGCATGTTTAGCTTGTTATCCCATTATATTTATCACTTGTTTAGTTTAAGGGTAAAATACTTTATTTGGGGGAGATAAGTTAATTTTTTGTTCTTAAGCCTTTGTCTATTCCTGAACAAAAAGGGGGAGAATGATAGGGGGAGAAATGGTATATATTCCTATTATAGTCGTATCATAGCTTGGGGGAGATTTATCTTAGGGGGAGACGTCTTTTTAACTAGGTCATTTATTTGATAAAGGGGAGAATTAATTAAGGGGGAGTCTTTATTTATATTTCATTTAATATTTTGATATTCCCTATGCGTTTAATGTGTTTGCTTAAGTGTGCAGGAATTATATTCTAAGTTGCAACTTTCACCGGCAAAGATTTTGATCCTTTGGGTTGTTTGAGTCAAGCATTGTATTTTTATTTTGGATGGGGCATTTTGTTATGTCTAGTAGAGATTGACGACCCTTTAGGATTTTTGTTTGTTTTTATCCCGGAATAGCCAAAGGAGGAGATTTATAAGGACACAAATTTCCAATTGAGTCCTTTGTAGTCTTGGTTCAATTCCGGACAAAAAAGTTTGAGTCATAGGATAGTGTTATTGACCATCCTTCAAGCCTATGACGTGTTTGTTGCAGACGTAGCGATCAAGTTTAAAGCTTCATGTAAATGCCGATTTTAATGTGCCTCGTTTCTACGTCATCAACATGGTTCCATTGCTCCTAAGGTATGAATGCATTTTAATATATATATAGGAGCTTGGAACAATTTATATTGGGTGTATTTTATTTTTAAAATTGTTGTTTATTTTCAGAAATATTTTATTAAAACTTTAAAATAAAGTATATAAAGTTTCTGGGCTAAAATCAAATTTTTAGACTTCCTGGAAGTTCGTTCGAAATTGTCGTTCGAATGAGTTTGTCGTTCGAACAATAATATCGTTTCAACGAGTTTGCCAACGATTTCCCACATTGGCCACTGGAATGTCGTTCGAACGAGATTTCTAACGAGTTCACACTGGAACTTTGTTAGAAGGCTCGTTCGAACGAGACTTCATTCGAACGAAAATCTCGTTCGAACGAGTTTTGGCGGGAACAGTTAATTGGCAGTTTTGAGCAGTTTTTTTCCCACTTTCCCACTTATTTTCCCACTAACTTTTTGGGCAGACTTAATATGTGTGGTAACTAACTTTTTCCACTTAACTTTTTCATATCCTACAATCTCCAAGAGAGTGTTTGAGAGCATAATTCCAAAAGTAAAAAGTTCATTGTTTAAGTGTTGTTGTTTTTCAAGAAAAATCTTTTAAACACTTGTTTTACACCTAATGTTTATTTTTCCAAGTTCATATATATATATATTTGCTTGGAGTTTGGCACCGATTTTTATCTCTACCGTTTGAAGAGAAGTTTGGGTTTGATTCTACATCCCACAAAGAAGAAGAATTTTGCGTTGATTTACCCACTTGGAGAAAGGCTCCGAGTTTGGGTGGCGGTGACCATAAAAAGTTCGATCGGTGGATTTCGAGATCGCGGTGGAGCTCCGTGGTTATTCGCTAGGCGGAGGTGTATACAAGAAGGAGCGTCGGGGCTTGAGAGGGATCGAGTCGAGTGTTGTAAGTCTTACTGTCTTGTATTTGTAAAACCATACTTAGTGGATTTGAGGCTAGGGCCATCCGAGGTTTTTTCCCGTTGTGGGTTTTTCCTCGTACATCGCGGCGTAGTGATTCATTTGTATTATTTTATCTTGTTATATCACCTAGAACGCATGCTTAGGTAAAAAGATAAAATTTGTTTTAATCACTACTTGTTTAATTTGGTGTTAAATTAAATTTGGGTAATTTGTAGTTAATTTAATTCAAGTCATTTAATTTAATTTGATAAAATTTGGTTTGGACTAATTTGGAAATATTGAAAATATCACTTAGGCTAATTTTTAGGACTTGGGTTAAATTAATTGGTTTAAGTGAAATTTAATTTGTTTGGATTTAAACTTATTTCTCTTGGTTTAATTTTAATTTGAAAAGAAATTAAAATTTGTTGTTTGATTGAACCATCTTCGCTTCCGCATCTATTTAACAAGGAAATTACTTTTTGTAGTAAAGAAGGTTTTTAAAATTGGGGGGCCTTCGCCGTTTCACGTATGAATATGAATATTTAGGTGGTGTGAATACCTACTATATATTTATGAGTGTGTGTGTGTGTGTGTGTGTGCGCGCGCGCGCGTGTGTGTGTATGTGTGTGTGATATCAGTATTGGGGTCGAAGTAATATTCTGAACCTGTATATATATATATATATATATATACGAAATAATTATTGGGGTCGAGGTAACATTCCGAACCAAGAGTCCTTATAATTTGTTACGGGGGCATAGTCTGTGTGTGTGTGTGTGTGTGTGTGTGTGTGTGTGTGCGTGATATCAGTATTGGGGTCGAGGTAATATTCTGAACCTATATATATATATATATATATGAATTAATTATTGGGGTTGAGGTAACATTCCGAACTAAGAGTCCTTATAATGTATTACGGGGGCCTATGAACTTAGTATATATGTATATACCATATAAATAATCTACTTATGTGTGATAGTATACCGGTTCATATACATCTATATAATAAAGGAGTAGCGTTTTTTGTCTTCCCAACTAACGGCTGAGATTAAAAATTGGTGGGTTTGGTCTTCATCTACGAGCGGCTGATATTTAATGTTTGTAAGGGTTCAAGATGACGAAGAGGTGATAAATTTAACACTTAAGAAAATACTACTGCGTAGAGTCTCTGCACACATTAATATGGACAGGGCACAAGGCTCGAGGAAAGACAGCTCTTCTGAACTGTGAGATGTTAGCTTTAGGTCCTAAACTCAAGCTCTTCATGCAAGCTTCTATACACAGCTCTTCAATGTACACAGCTCTTCACGCAACCTTCTTCATATGACATCAAAACTTCTTCAACTGTCTACGATATTGTGTATAATTTTAAAGGTTAAGAGTTGCACACAAACTCAAGCCCTATCTACGGTATTGTAAGGGTTCATTTTATTTTCTATAATCTCTCTCTATCTCTAAATTCCTTTAATTCATTTTAGTTGGATGATGATAGGTCTCAAGCACCTTCTGATCCCTTTTTCAAAGCTGCAAAAATGGAGCAGAGGTGATGTTTTTGAGTTTCGAGTTTCTACCCAGGTGGACTGACATTTTTGTTTATTTTTGTTCATTTCAGTTTCTGTAAACACCTCATCTGCGAAAATGACGAAGGTGATGTTCATTTCAGTTTCTGTAAACGCCACATATGCGAAAATGGAGTAGAGGTGATGTTTTTATGTATGTAATCACCACATCTTTGCCCAAAGACAGAGCCAGAGCCTACGGAGTGCGGTTCTTTTGGTTCTTCAATCTCTAGATCTACTCCGGTTGGTGTTAGATTTTTTGTATTTGAAGATCTGCTCCGGTTGGGTACCAGATCTGCACCGGTTGGGGTAAGGTATACTCAATTAATTACAGAGGGTAACGAAATCGACGACCGTTGCCGACGTTAGATCGCAGTTGAAGAAATTTTCATATCTACACGGTTTCTCACGGCCTCTAACACATGTTCTCTATTTTCGTTTTGGTTTTGTGGTGACTAAAATGAAAACCCACCTACAGGCCGTGAATATCCATTTTTTGGTTATTTCAAGGTTGAATGTTTTTGTATTTATTTTTGTCCAAGTACTTCTCTTCTTGGTAAAGGTAGATGGTGGACGCAACCAAGAAACACTAAGGTAACTGGTTAGTATTATTTTTCTCTTTACTCAATTTTCTCACATTCATGGAGGCCATGATGAAAGAATAAAGTCTTCCACTGTAGCTGCAAGAATTGTTTATTTTGTACAAGTGTTCTCAGGGGAGTGATTGGTTTAGTTTTATTTTATTTGTTTATTTCCAACCATAACCTGCAGAAATTAAAATACCGTTGTCTGTTTAAATGGGGTTCCAAGGAGTATAAAACATGTGTGATAATAATTTTTTTATTATTCAAAGCTAATGAATCTTACGAGGGTGTATAAATAAAATACCATAGTCTTCTGGTAAGCTTGCATTGTATAAAAAATAGTTTTTTTGTGTCCTGATAAGATAACATTAAAGTTTATTAGGAGTATAGAAAAGTGTTATAATTTCCCCAAATTTTTCACAAATAAATATTTTAAATGAAATAATTGTATATAGCACAAACCAACATACTATTCCCCAGATTTATGGAACAAGCTCATTCCGAACATGGTACAATACTATAAAGTCATATTATCCGTGAACTGACCACATACTGTCACCAATAATTCTTAAAGTTACATTTATTAATTTCAATAAGACCGATTAGTTCTATATTATAATTTTGGGTATTGATTTCAATAAAATCTGACAAGTTTATGTTGATGGTATTGGAAATTTGGCTGCGTCACTCTATATCATAGATTTGCATGCCTAGCATTATAGTGTGATTAGACAACTCATCTCTTAACGTAAATACATTGTCATATTTGAACACATGGCTCGAGACAGCAGTTAGTAGGACTGTACAGTTTCTTTTTTTACTTTCTCAATGAATTATTTTAAAAGTTTTGAACTAAAAAGCAATGGGTAATCCGATACTTTCAGTTATCAAACAAGTAGTCAAAATTTTGTCAAAGTGGGCATCATATTGTAGACATAAGTTCTAATAATAAACATAATTTATTATAAAATTTAGCACTTCAATAAAAAATTGGGATAATCCTAAATCACCAATTTTTTAATTGTGAAATCATGTGAGTGAAAATATAAAGTGTTTAGAAGAAAAAAAATTTATTTGGATTTAAATATTTTTTTAATCAAAGTGGGCATCTTATTTTAATTTAAAGTTTTAATAAGAAATGTAACTTATTATAAATTTAATATTATTCGGATGTCAATATTTTTTGGGAGGGTACCTTTCTTTTGAGTACAATCCCGAGCCATTTGTATTTACAAACTCTTTTTTTCTTATTGGATAAGTCCAAATTGGTGCTGCCAGCTTCTCCTCGAGACTCACAAAAAATTTCAAGAAAAAATCTCCAATGATAAGACAGGAAGGGCATGCCCAAAATTGTATTGAGAGCACAAAATTGAGACTCTCACCTAATAAGTCTAGGCTATGAGAACAAGTCGAGATAAGGTGCAGTTAAAGTATGTAGGGCTAGATTAACGCAGAGCATGACTCAATTGACTATAATAGGATTTGTACTTTTTTATAGTTTTATATTTAAAGGTTTTAGTAACTTTCAAATGCACAACGAATCTAGCCATCTTATATTTGTTTATTTGAATAAACAAATAAAACAAAATATGACAGGTATGTTTTTTTTATAATCTACAATTATGATATTGACAATTACTGACTCCAAGTCAGGCTTCTTTAACTAAAAGTTTACTAATCCCTGACATATGTGCAAAAGAATATAAATGAACTTTTTTAGAAAGTGGTCCATCTAACATTACATTTAGAGTCCTAATTTTTAATATAACTTCAAATATATGAAAATTAAATTCTGGTACTCACTTAAGTAGAAAAGAAAAGAATATTTAACATAGACACAGACACTTTTTCGTGGGTAGTAGATATGGGTAAAATGGAATATATTTGACTTAAATTGTGTTCATTTTTATAAATAATTTAAATTATCACAATTGACCCTAACAAATTATTGACTCAATTATAGAAAAATAAACTTCATATTATTTTACTGATTGGAAACTATACTTTAACTATTAGAGGTTTGAAAGGTTTTTGGAAAATTTTACTTTGTTGATCAGTAACTATAATGATGTGACATTTAAGGGGCTAAATTTTTACAACTGTCAAAGTTAAGGGTCATAGGTATTATTTAGTCTAGAAAGTACTTATTAATGTTCATTCAAGACAACCACAATAAACAAATGTCATTTTATCACAATTTGGATCAGTTTGGCGTCTTCCATGCGTGTCATTGTGTTGTGTCTTCGTGTCGTTTCAGTTTACATCATGTTATCGCGTGTGTCTTATCTGTTACAAAATATTTGGAACATTTTTACAACCGTGCCATCAGTACAGGTACACCCTAGTGTGTGTGTGTGTGTGTGTGTATATATATATATATATATGAATGGTAAGTTAATTAGAGAGACTTAATTTATAAAGGTTTAATGATAGATTGTGAATATCTAATGAATGAATTAAGTAGTGAAACTAAATTACAAATTTAAAGGATAACAATGTGCAAAAAGTTGTCTACGAAGATAATAACATACGAGTGGTATTAATTCAGTTAGCGTACTGTATGGACGGTACTGGGAACTTAGACGTGTAAATAAGTTTGGTTAGATACTTTAGTCTAGTTAGCTTGGGTAGTACAACTAGGTGGACTAAGTAGAAAGTGTTAGGCGTGCATTATAGATGAGTGGGGAAGAAACTCAAAAGACACTACGTGAACCCTAACATGTGTAATAAATAACTAATTTTTATTTGTGATAAATGCTTGCTAAATCTTTTCAAAACGTTTTGAGTACTAACTATTTCTATAAAATATTTTATAAACCGCTTAGGTGTCCAGCCACAGGGATGCCAGGCAACTTCATTCCAGGGACTCGGCGCTGTAGCACTGTGGATGCTAATAGGATTTGCATAGACGATTATCTCTTTCTGATCTAGTGTAGGGTTCGAATTCAGTATTTTTGTATTTAAACGTGTTGTCCAATGACTTTATTTCAGTTATGTAGTCTTCAGATTTATGACGGTTTCTTATGGAGATTTGGATTTTGTCGATGGTTTATTTGGTTTTACTTTATTCATTTATACCAAATCTGATGTTGGACTTTAGTGTATTGTGATTGTGGTATTTTAGTTCTGCAAATAGTTTATCTGTTTAAATTACAGGATAAAAATTGGCACCAATTTAATTAACTATTAGGTGGTTAGTAATTAAAATATTTTCGACGGTGATGCTAAGAATGAACCAGATGAGAAACCTGTTTTAATTTAATAAAGGTCTGTTCACCCGATATTTAATTAGGCGGAGTGTCACAGATGGTATCAGAGCATCAGGTTCTAGTGTCCATAGGATATGTGCAGCTTATTACATTTCAACATATCGTTCTTTTGATATATAGCACTGTTGTTAGGATTGTTCTTTTTATCTTTACGTGCTTTAGATATCGTTCTTCCGCTATTGGATTTTTGTATAAACTGTGTACTTATACAATCTAGTTCTTTTTCAGTATGCCGCCGAGGAGAGAGCGGGCTGAGAGGGAAGACGCCAGGGACGAGGCTAGGGAGGACCCTCAGAAGCAACGAATACCGCCACCACCACCACCAGAGATGATTTCTACTACTCAGGTGGTACTGATAGTGTCTTAGGAAATCGAGACAGCCATGAGGGCCATGGCAGATCACTTGCCCCAACCTCAGGCACAGCAGCCTATAGCACCAGTTATTTAGGCTCAGCAAGGGTAACTAACTTGGCGTAGTATCCGGGAGACCTTCCAAAGGGACATTCGCCCGAGTTTTATGGCGGTACGGATGTAGTGATGGCATGCCAATGGAAGAAGAACATCCAGTGCCATTAGTGTATGTTAGACTGTAGTGAGGTACAGATACAAATGTTAGCCACCTTCAGACTAGCAGGGGCAACCCTACAGTGGTGGGAGGCAGTGACCACCGCTGAGGAGAGAGACTTGATGATAATTTTGGAGTTTTGGATGCGGTTTGATCATAATTACTTCTCGCCTGCAGTTGAGTCAGAGATGAGGAGGAAGTTCGGGGAGGTATGTTAGGGTGACCGCTCAGTAGCTTACTACGAGGAGGAGTTCTCCCGTCAGGCTAACTTTGTGCCAGATGAGGTGAGCAATGAGGAGAAAAAGAAGGGAAAGTTCGTGAATGGGTTAGCCTAGAGGATCAGGCAACATTTGATTGGTAATCCTGTGTTTATGACTTATACTGATGTTGTTAAAGACGCACTTGTACACTGTCAGGATTATCGTTTCCATACGAAGGGAAGCAAGAGGGAGCAGAGATTAACCATCAAGGTAATGCAAGGGGAGTAGTGTTAGTGGGGCACCACTCCAGCAACAGCAGGCATCGAGTTGGCAGGGGCAGAACTCCTGGTAGGTGAACTCTGCTAAGAGATTTAGATTTGGTGGGCGCAGAACAGATAAGCAGGGCAAGCAGCAGGTTCTTCAGGGACGTCAGGGCCAAGGGAACCAGGGGGTGGCCAGTAGGTCCATGGCTATCAGGGTCAACGTCAGGGCCAGAGGTAGAGGCTGTTCTAGGGGAAATGGTTCACATGTAGCCATCTGGGTCACAAGAGTAGGTCTTGTCCACAATGAGATAGGCCACAGGGGAAGGGTGCCCAATAGGGGCAACATGCTCCATTAGCTCTAGCACCAGCACCGACCCCATAGCAGTAGTAGGTCCAAATGCATTTTGGAGGTGTGTACAACATCCGAGATATAGTCATTCCTCCAGCACCTCCAGCGCCGCCTGTATTAGAGGGTACATTTCGTATTCACGATCTTGAGGGTAGGATTATGTTTGATACTAGGGCATCTCACTTATTTATTAAGATTATATTTGCATGAGTCGCTGGATTATTAGAGACAGTCGACAGTCTCCTTATGTGTATTGAGTCACCGATGGGTAGTGGTTCGCTAATACATTCAATTTGTATAGGGGTCGATATTATCATTAGGAGGATCAGTCTAGCAGCAGACCTTCTAGTGTTAGAAACATGGAGGGGTATGACGTGATTCTAGGCATGGATTGGTTAGCATGATACATAGTGATGGTAGATTGTTATAATAAGACTATTGTGTTTTCTATCCCAGGAAAGGAGATATTCCTTGTGGCAATGCCTCATCCAGAGGGAGGATCGCGCACTCATTTATATTACATCAAGGAGGAGACCTCTCCGGAGTTGGTTGTTCCCTTCGACTTGATTCCCGTAGTTAGGGATTTTAAGGATGTATTCCAGGAGATACCCGGGTTACCACCGAGCTGAGAAATAGAGTTTGTCATCCACTTAGCACCAGGGATGAAACCTATTGCCAGAGAATCGTATTGCATGGCAACTTCAAAGATGCAGGAGCTGAGAGAACATATTCAACAGCTCTTGGATAGGGTTTCATTCGGCAGAATACAACGTTTTGGGGTGCACCGGTGTTATTTATGAAAAAAGGGATGGTTTGCTTCGCTTGTGTGTTGACTACAGGGAGTTGAACAAGGTGAAGATACGAAATAAGTATCCGTTACCTAGGATTGATGACTTGTTTGATCAGTTAAGAGGGGTTGCGTACTTCTCCAAGATCAATTTGAGGTCCGGCTATCACCAGTTGCGTATTCGGAGGGGGATGTTCCTAATATGGCTTTTCTATCGTGGTATGGATCCTACGAGTTTAGGTTGATGCCATTTGGGCTCTCTAATGCGCCTACATTGTTCATCGACCTCATGAAAAAGGTATTCCGGGAGTTTTTGGATTAGTTTGGGATAGTATTCATCGATGACATTCTTATTTACTCACGTACGAAGGAGGAACACGCTGAGCACTTACATACAGTCCTACAGACGTTACGAGATCATCAGTTGTACGCTAAATTTTGGAAGTGTGGATTTTAGCTTTGAGAGGTATAGTTTCTTGGCCACATCGTGTCCAATAGGGGCATCATTGTTGATCTGACTAAGGTATCGATGGTAAAGGAGTAGGGACAATCGGTGACACCGACCATGATTCACAGCTTCTTGGGATTGGTCGGTTATTATTGTCATTTCATCAAGGGGTTCTCAAATATTTTTGATCCCTTGACACACTTGACTCGTAAGGGTGTACCATTTGTATGGAGTGATCATTGTCAGCTAACCTTTGATGAGCTGAAGGATAAGTTAACATCAGCGTCAGTACTTTCATTTCCTAGGAGTGGGGTAGAGTATTGGGTCTATAAGGATGCATCCCTGTAGGTACTTGGGGTGTATTATAGCAGGAGGAGAGAGCTATAACTTATGCGTCCCGATAGCCTAAGACCCATGAGAAGAATTACCCTACCCAAGACCTAGAGTTGCCAATGGTAATTTTTTCTTTGAGGATATGGAGACACTACTTGCTGGGAGAGCAGTTCACATTATTGAAAGACCATAAGTCAATTCAATATCTCTTCACACAAAAGGATCTGAACATGAGGCAGAGGAGGTGGCTAGAGTTGATGAAGGATTACCAGTCTGATATACAGTATCATCCTGGTAACGATAACATGGTAGTAGATGCATTGAGCTGACGGCCTACTGGAGGGTTAGCGAAGGTCTAGAAAACGAAATGGAAAGAGCTTTGACACGAGGATCAAATGGCTAGAGTGTGTATGTTATTTTTATCTATCACTCTCGAGATTGTTATCTGGGTAGTGAAAGCTCAGGCAAAGGGCTGATTTTTTCAAGATAGGGTACGTCAGTTGTTAGCCGAGGGTGTGAAGGCATATTCCATTAGCTCAGAGGGTGGCGTATGTTTAAATGGGAGGCTTGTTGTCACCCCCTAACCCCATTAGGATATAATTAACTAAATAGATTACAAACCACAATTATAATTTATTTATTATTTAGGTAATACATATTTAAACAACTTCAAGGTTAAAATGCGGAATATTAAAAAAATCCAATCGTTTTAAGGAGACATAATTTCAACAGAACTCACATATCATTTAACTTAATTACAACTAGTGCAGTTTACAAACTAATAAGACCCTACTTCTATGTACTCAACCTCCTAGACCTGGCAGTGGCAGCTGGAAAACCTGAAAATGTAAACATATAAAACCATGAGTTTAAAAACTCAGTGAATGTACTACATCTCTATATAGTAAAAGTACTATATTAACATCTTAACATATTAATATATACATCTTTGTGCCAAATTAGGCCATATACATATCCGGAGTTAATAAACCCCACATCTCCTGCCCGTAGGCAATAATCATATCCATAAGTTTTAAAAACCTAACATCTCCTGAATTGCATAGCAACTCAACATATCCTGACTTTTATAAAGCCATAACATCTCAACATCTCTTGTCTTTTAAATAAGCCATAACATCTCAACATCTCTTGGCTTTTAAATAAGCCATATCATCTCAACATATAATACATATACATCATATCCAAAATCAACTCAGTAAGTACACTCACCTTGTGTTGTCAACTACGTATTAACGTTTCCCTCAAATGGAGCTGAACTTGGTTGATTTGACCTTACACCTGTTAATCCAACTAAATCAGTACTAAATCTCAATCACAAGTATTATTTTAATTTAATTATGTAACTTTAAATGAGTAAACAATCACAATATGATTCTACTCAAGTCATATTCTATGAAACATATGTAAAGACGAAACGATGGTATATATGTTGATAAGGTCATGAACATTCAACGCTAGAAACTACCTCGTAAAGAATTTATAACTAAACTCAAGTAAACATAAAATTATAATTCTGAATATATATACACATGAAACATGTACTCAAAATACCCTTGGGAAAGAGCAAATAAAAACATTCTTTCATGGAGTATCCAATATGGCCTCAATTTATTGTCCTCCATACTTAACCATCCCATATTCATAAATGGTACACATACAGGTGTTCAAGCTTATCAATCTGAAAATATATCTAAATATGCTTTCCGTTACAAGTGACGGTGTAATTTTTCAAGCTTTCTAGGGCAAGTTATGGCCATTTCTTTACAACACAAGAAATCTTCCCTACAAACTCCTCTATTGTTCCTTCGACTTCCAAGAATTTTCATAATTTTTCTACGTTATAACTTTCCATGATTTTCAAGGCTCTTTCAGTATACATACTTAATAGTACAGAATTAAAGTTTCATAATATTTGGACTTCATTTGCTATCTCAAAAGCTTGACCAAACTCAGGGCATACCGAAATGAAATATACAAACAGAAACTATATACCAACTTGTAACCATCACTAAGACCTAAACATAAGGAGTTAAATTGTGATTTTCGGATATGATATGAATATATGAGTCTATTTTCATATCCAATTGGAATTTCTGAATTCCAGTAAGCACAAAAAGAGATATTCAAGTTTGAATACAAAGGATTTCAATACAAAGCAATATGACCTATAACACCACTTATCTCACATGTGAACCAATACATATTATCACAAAGGAGGATGGAATTTGGATCAATACTTCACGATTGATATACTTTTAAATAAGTATAATAGAAGATTAAAACAATTTTAACACATAATATTACCTTGGAAACACCTTAAGGATTTTCTTGGAATTGTTTTCCTAGATTTTCCTTGTAACCCTTTCTTCCTTAACTTCTACCTCTCTTTCCTCAAGCTAATAACACCTCAAACTGAACCTAGGGACTTATTTGATGGATAAATAAGGTTAAGGGAGAGATTTAAGTCGGCCAAGGCTGCCTCCCAATCCATCCAATCAAATTAAAACATTTGGTTTAATAAAAGACAATTTACCACTTAAGGGAATTGACAGATTTGCCCCTTCTCGTAATTTTGACCTAACTTCTTACTCGAACATCCGTTTGATGCACCGTTTATTTTGTTACAACCCTAACTCACATGTCTAAAACTATGTAGTTTTCACCTCAAGTCAATTGTAATGTTACAAGGGTCAAAACAAGTCTTAAACAGGAACATTTCTATCAAAAATAACCAAATCTTGTGTTCGTAAATAATTCGACATTTCATGATTTATGAAAGTAGAATTATACCAACCATAATCACTTAACATTAGATATACTAATAACACATTATTCATATCACATATGATAAGTATAATTTAAATATAATTTATCATAATTATATACGGGTTGTCACACTTGTAGTTCCAGATGATGAGGATTTGAGATAAGAAGTTATGACAGAGTCCCATGGTTCGAGGTTTGTGGAACATCCCATCAGGGATAAGATGTACCAGGATATGAGGAGACAATACTCGTGGTCGTGGGTGAAGGGAGATATAGATATTTTTTGTCAAGGTGTGTTACTTTTCAGCTTGTGAAAGTTGACCATCAGAGGCCTTTAGGGATACTACAGCCATTAGATATTCCCGTGTGGAAGTGGGAGAGCGTTTAGATGGACTTTATTACTAGGTTGTCAACATCACAGTGAGGTCATGATTCCATTTAGGTGATTGTGGATCGATTGACTAAGGTGGCCCACTTCTTGCCAGTCTGCACAGACTATGAGACTAGTCAGTACGCGCAACTGTACATTGTTGAGATTGTTAAGCTGCATGGGGTGCCGATTAACATTGTGTTTGATAGAGATAAGACCTTCGTGTCTCATTTCTGGCAGAGCTTTCAGGAGGACATGGGTAGAGATTTGAGATTGAGTATTTCATATCACCCACAGACCGACAGACTAAGAGGGTGAATCAGATGCTAGAGGACATGTTGAGGATGTGTATCCTGGATTTTGGGAGAAGCTGGGAGCGATATCTCCCATTAGTAGAGTTTGCGTACAACAACTCTTACCAATTCACCATCGGCATGGAACCATTTGAGGCACTTTATGGGAGGCATTGTCGTTCATCCGCTTGCTGGTTAGAGGTGGGGGACAATAAGTTATTGGGTCCAGAGATGATACAGGAGACGACTCCCAAGATTAAGTTGATTCGGGAGAGTATACGAATAGCTCAGGACCGACAGAAAAGTTATGCTGATGCAGACCAAAGACATGTGGAGTTAGAGGTAGACGACCAGGTCTTGATTCGGGTGTCTCCTATGAAGGGGATCATGAGGTTTTGCAAGAAGGGAAATATAGAACCGAGATGCGTGGGTCCATTTCCTGTTATTGAGAGGGTGGGATCAGTGGCCTTACATATTGGGCTTACCGGAGCATCTCCAGTGGATACACGACGTGTTCCATGTATCGTCAAAAATGATTTTAAGAAATTTGAAAATTCTAAGTATGAAAAAGTCGAGAAAATTCCTAGAACTTTTAATGAAAATTTAAATAGGGACGAGTCAAATAGGTGCTATGGTTGTGAAGGGTATGGCCATAAGGCGAAAGAATGCCCCACTAAACTAAGGAAAGAGAGTAAGCAACTAATTTCCTACAATGCAACCATTAGTGATAGTGATAAGGAAGAGGGACCCGATTCCCCCACTTAGCCCAACTTTGTGGATTTTATGGCAAGCCATGTGAGTGAAAGTGATCACTCCTTTAGTGATGAAATTTTAACACATGACACTTCCAAGGCCTTTGTTTGTGAATCCCAATGAGATAATGGTAGTGATAGTGGAGAAGAAAGAGAGAGTGAAAGTGAAAATGAGGTTGATGTGAGTGAACTTCAAATTGTGTTTCAAGAATTATATGAAGAATCTATTAAATTAAAAAGAACAAATTTGAAGTTAGAAGTTTGTTTGAAAGAGCGTGTTGAGGTCATTAATGAGAGTGTTTCAGTGAAAGACCTTAGGACACGTGAGAGAGATCTTCGTGAGAAGCTTGAATATGTAGAAGGCGAGAGAGATAGCCTTAAAGGTTTAATGGAATCCTTGAAAAAGGAGCTTCTTGAGTTTGAAGAGCGAAAGGTTTTATTAGAGTCTAACATTTAAGAATTAGAAAATAAATTAAAAAACTCTAGTAAAGTCAAATTTTATTTGGAGTGTCGTTCGGAGAAATTAGATAAAATATTAGGAACGGTCCAAATTAAAAATGACACTTGTGGTTTAGGCTTTGATACTAGTAATAAGTCAACTCTTAAATCCAAAACCAATGTTTCAGGAGAATCCTCTAGGAACAATGTTATAGATCATTCCTTAGGTAAGTATTTTCGCCGAGTCTTTAGGTGTTCATATTGTGGTCGAAAAGGTCATCTTAGGAAATGTGTTTTTGATCTTAAACGAGATCCTAGAAAATCCCAACGTAAGGCAACCAAGGTAGCCAAGATTCCTACACCCCGTGATCGTCATTCTTCATTACTTTGGGTTAGGAGATCCGACTTGGTAACTTTACAAGATAGGATTTTTTATTCTCATTTACTTTCACATGCTTCCTCCCTTGCTAAATCTAAAGGTTACCGTGTTAGTTGTTTGTATACTTTAGCTTTTGTACTTCATGCTAAATTGTCATGCTATTTGCATGCTTCTTAATCATTGTTTTGGTCTAAACTTCATGCTTTCTCACATGCTAGAATTATGATTGTTGTTTATCTTTTGTATTATAGTTCTTTTATTTTAGTTTGCATTAAATAAAAAAAATACAAAAAAATATTTTTGTTTATCATTTGTGTTTCACCTTTTAGTAATTTAGGCTTAATGAAAAATACAAGTGATTTTTATTTGTCTTTTGGAGTAAATATTTTTGTTTGGTTGGCTTAAAAATTCTAATAACTTAAAAAGAATTTTTTGTGTGTGTGTTTTAGTTTGAAACACTCTATGTGGCATATACTTGTGTTTGAATCCCCTTCTTTTTCGCTCCCATGTGGCTAGAACTTTTGGTTTAGATTGTCAATCCTTAAAATGTTCTTTACCATGCTTACAAGGAGTAGTTAGATTTTGTGTTGATATAATGGATTCTATTTTTATATGCCTCAATTCACACATGCACGCGCTCACTTGAAATTATAACTTCATATGTATATTTGAGCTTTGTGAGGTGTTCTCCTATTAATCTTGTCATCTACATGTTATGTGACCTAGGAGGACTGGTGCAAGTTAAAATCTGTTGCACGCGAGAATTGAGCGATAAAAGATTGTATATATATATATATATATATATATCCATATAATAAAGGAGCATGGTTTTTGAAAATTTTGGCCAAAATATCTCCACTTTGGCATGCATGACATTTTTCTCTTTCATGCCCATACATGAATGTCATGCTAAAAGTTATTTTTTTTCTTTTTCCTTTTTTTTTTGTGTTATATATACCATTATATACTATTATACTATTATAAATACATGTATTTTTTTAAATACGTGTAAATTTAATTTTTTTTATTAAATATTTTTTTCCAATTTTAATTTTTTTAATTTATATTTTTAATTTTTTTTAATTTATATTTTTAATTTATTTTTATTTTTTCTTTAATTTTATTTTATTTATTTATATTTATATTTTTTTCTTTAATTATTTATATTTATATTTTTTTTTCTTTAATTTTATTTTTTATTTATATTTTTAATTTTTTTTTCTCTAATTTTTTTTTTAATTTCTTTTTTCTTTAATTTTTTTTTTATTACAGGGGTAAATTTATTGCCGTGCCCTCGGGCACGGGCATCCACTAGTATATATATATTGTGCACGGGGAAGGGCTCCGAAAGAAAATATCATCCTTTGCTAGTAAGCCACTGTTTTCTTGGACTTAAAATAAATACGTGGTCCAAAGGCCTAAAACAATAATGGAATTAAAAGAAAATATTTGCCAAGGCCTATTTTGTGTAGTTGTTTTATTCATTCAAAAGATTAAAATAATATGCTTATATATAGGGAGTTTGGATTGTATATCAACGGTTTGCACAATGTCCGTTTATCCTAGTTTTACTTTCAATGGCATGACTCTATTGATTTGTAGAATCATCAAAATTCTAGGCTTGAATGCATTGTGTATGTTTGATCATTGAGTTCAATCTGTATTGTCACATAAGGTTATATTCAAATGAGATAAATTTTGCAATCAAATGAGAACTCCATGAACCTGTTTTAAGTGATTGGGTCTAAATTTCATTGTTACTAGTTCACACCCCTACACTTCCATTTCCATATGACACATTTTTTCCATACGAGTGTGAAAAGCTTATTATATTTTGTGTCATGTGTGTGTCTATACCTATATATATGTGCGTGTGCATTTGTGATATTCATTATGTCTACATATATATGGTATTTTATCTTTGCCTTGCTTTCTAGTCCATCTATGCTTCAAACTCATAATCGGTATCTATCGTGCTGCATATTGTTGTTGATATCACTTGATTAGTTTCTTATGTATCACATTGATATCATTTTTTTGCATCTTCGTTGGTATCCATTATTATTTGTATGGATTAGTTATGATTTTGTTGCCCATATGCTTTCATGTTAGTAAAACTCCAAGCTTCATCGTATTTAAATTATATTTATCCTTTGTCTATTCCTGAACAAAAAGGGGGAGAATGATAGGGGAGGAATGGTATCTAATCTTATTTTACTCATATCTTAGTTTGGGATATTTATCTTAGGGGGAGACGTCTTTCTAAGTTGGTCATTTATTTAATAAAGGGGAGAATTAATTTAGGGAGAGTATTTATTTTAATTGCATTTAATATCCTTGATATTCCCTATGCGTTTGATAGTTTGCTTAAGTGTGCAGGAATTCTTTTAAATGGCAACTTTCATCGGCAAAGATATTGATCCTTGTGTTTTGAGTCAAGTCAAGCTATGTACTTTTTCATTTTGGGTGGGATATTTTTTAAGTCTAGTAGAGCTATATGACCCTTTAGGATTTTTGTTTGGTTTTTGTCCCGGAATAGCCAAAGGGGGAGATTTGTAAGGACACAAGTCTCCAATTGAGTCTTAATGTTGTGTTGGCTCAATTCCGTACAAAAATATTTGAGTCATAGGATAGTGTTCAAGTGTATCCATCCAACCCTATGACGTGTTAGTTGAAGAGTTAGCGGCCAAGATTATAAAGCTTCATCATATGTCGGGTTTAGTGTGCCTCGTTTCTATGTCAACAACATTGTTCCAATGCTCCTAAGGTATGAATGCATTTTATATATATAGGAGTTTGGAAATTTATTGGGTGTAATTTATAATTTTTTATAAATAATTTTTAACGACTTTGTTTTAATCAGAAAATATTTTTTAGAACTTTTCATAAAAAGTTTTGGACTTTAAATGAATATTTCTTTTTCTGACACGTCGTTCGAGCGAACTGGAATATCGTTCAAACGAGATTCTAATGTCATTCGAACGAACTCGCATCTCGTTCGAACAAGATTGCCAGGTCGTTCGAACGAAACTTCTAACGAGATTTTTTTTTTCGCACGGGAACATCGTTAG
This sequence comes from Sambucus nigra, assembly GCA_949130495.1. Taxonomy (NCBI): domain Eukaryota; kingdom Viridiplantae; phylum Streptophyta; class Magnoliopsida; order Dipsacales; family Adoxaceae; genus Sambucus; species Sambucus nigra. The sequence goes on along the minus strand of OX422217.1, from coordinate 597,460,642 downwards.
TAAAGTCGTTCGAACGATGATAAGAAGCTTTTTGCATATATATCGTTGTATTGCAAAAGTCACTCTAAAAATTCCCTTGAGTACCTACAAAACTTGTCTAAAAATAACTCGTATTGCGGTAAGTACGGGTATCAATCCAACTTTCAAGGTGAAACAATTAATGTGAAAACGTGCAATTCCAATTTTTTTATGAAAATATTTTTATTTTTTATTTTTATTTTTTTTTTAAAAAACAATTTCAAGGGAAAAATTAACTAACAAATGCTAAAAATTATAAAATGACTAAATAATGAAAAAGAATGTGCAACCGAGTGTGAAATATGTGAGAAGGTCAAGAGATGGGACTACACTGCAATTTCAATTATTTCAATTTATCAATTTATTAATTTGAAATATTTCGAGATAATATTAAATTGATAATCTAACTCACGTTATAATTATAAATTTAATAAAATCTTTTTCAGAAAGTCAATTTAAAAATGTCACACTATGAAAATTTTGGACTACACCATTTTCAAAAAATTACCCGCTAGGATCAATTTAAAGAAAACAATATCGATCCTCAAATTTCAATACAGAATTAATATTTAATTATCGAAAAAACCTATCTCTAGTTCGATTCCAACATTCAAACATTAATTCGTTCAATTAATTTACTAACTCTCGTTACATAAATTAATTGGTGACACTTATAATTAATTTACCTAGAAATATAAAATTAATGAAACCAATTAATTAAAGTAATATCATTCGTAGTGCATCCCCCCTTGAACGGGGTGTTTAGCCAAACATTCTCATGTGTGCATAAACAACAATAAGTAGTATGTCAAAAAGGAAATAAATTGACAAGAAAATGTAGAAATACAATACGCAATTTTTTCCACAAATTTGTCTTCAAATGTGCCTTGACATGCGTCCAACTTCTTCACAATTTTCAGCACTTGATTACAAAAAGAAGACTAAAAACTAAACCTAAAAATTACTCTAAAACTAAACTAATTCTTTTTGTATTTTTTTGGAATTTTTTATGAACCTACTAGGTACATATTATACACTGTCTCTCTCTCTTTCTGCGTCTCTCTCTGTATCTGTTGAGAGTCCTCTTTCTTTTCTTTTTTTTATAAGCCACGATCTTCTTTGAGGAGGAGAGATTTTGTGGGATCTTCTATTATCCAAGTCAAAGAGATTTTTGGGTTGGGATTGAAATGGCATGGGATAATATAAGGGACATATAACAAATACTCCCTCAAACATTTTTTAATACTCATTTAGTCCAAGCCTTTTTATTTTGCCTCAAAAAGTCCTTTGCCACATATTTTGGAAAGGGAGTGCCGCTGGCGCGGACCTCTAAAAATAAGAGAATATTGAGTGCTTGAGGGACTAAATGGGTTAAACTAAAAATATGTGTCCTTTTTAAAAAATATATATTTATAGTAGGGACTATTAAATAATTGACCCTAATATAATGAATTTGTTGGGATTTTGATGGGATTTGGGAGCGGGTCTCGGTTTTGGGGCTGGAACGAGTTTCGGATCGTGCCGCCCCGCGTTGAAGGGCTGACGCAGCTGGGTCGTGGGGGGTTTGGGTAAATCGATCGGGGCAGTGACCGGAGTCGCAGTTTTTTTTTTTGGTTTGCAGGTCGGGTTTGGGTTGGTCGTAGGCGGCTCTGCGCTGTCAGAAGCTGCCGGAGGCAGATCGTCGGCACCATCAGGGGGAGTTTCATGTTTTCCGTTCGGGGCAGTGACCGGAGTCGCGCCACCGGCGTGGTAGGGTCGGGTTTTGGCGCTGGTAGGGTGACGGGTTAGGGATGGTGTGGTATGGGTATTAGAGTGAGAGGGAAGGTGTTTGGTTGTGAGGTGTTGGGTTTTTGTGGGTTTAATGGAGGTGAGAGAGAAGGTGAGAGGTTGAAGATGGGTTAGGGGATTATTATGTGTGTGAGGGTGTATGGGTTATGGTGTGGGTATAGGAAAGTTTGGGTGTAGAAAAGTGTATGAGAGTAGGGTGTGTATGAGTTTTGTGTGTGTTTAATTTGCACTCCTAAAAAAATGACACTAAAAAAATTAAAACTAGAATTAAAAAAATAATAATAATAAATAAAAACCTAGAAATAAAAATTTAATTTATTACTAAGAGATTAAAAAAAATAAAAAATAATAATAATAGACAAATAAAACTCTATAAAGACTAAAAAATAAAAAAATCTTAACTAAATAAAAAAAACTAAAAACTAAATGAAATAAATTCCTAAAAACTAGTCCTAAGAAAAATAAAATTAAATAAAGATTATAAATTAAAAACTAATAAAAATCAAAATCAAAAATAAAGAATTAGAAAAATAGAAAATAAATCCTAAAAATAAATGACTAAAAATAAAAATCTAACAAAATCTAAAAAGGCACAAACTCAACATACACCGGGCTCGGGGTATGGACTGGGCTCGGTCTAGGCTTAGATCTGGTTCGGAACTGGTTCGAGGTATTCGGAACACATCTCGGCAAGCTCAAAATGGACTTCTCACTTCACGGTCTCTTTGAATTTCTTCGATGCACGCTTTTGACCGCTTATGTGTCGCAATTGACTGGATATAGCGCTATTTGTACTGCGACTGCTGAATGACCTGCAATAGAGATAAATACGAACATAAATTCAATTTTAATTAAAACGAGTGACTAAAATGCATCTATTCGGAGTATAAAATAGAAACTCTTGGGTGCTTATCAAACGACATTGGCGGGAATAGTTTTTGGGCATTTTTTGCAGTTTTCTACATGTTCCCACTATGTTTTCCTCACTACTTTTTGATAGATTTTCTAAGTGCAGGAACCAATCCTTTCCAAGTAACTTTTTCATATTCTTCTATCTCCTAGAGAGAGTTTTGAGAGTTTAATTTTTCTATGAAAAGGTTCAAGTTTTGAGTGTTTTGTTTTTCAAGAAAATCATCCTTAAACACTTTTGGTTTACACCCATAGTAGTTTATTCCAAGTTCCTTAATATATATCCTTACTTGGAGTGTTTGGCACCGAGTTTTTCTCTACACCTCAAAGAAGAGAAGTTTGGGTTTGCTTCTACATCCCACAAAGAAGAAGATTGTTTGCTGTGACATACTCACTTGGAGAAAGGCTCCTTGTTCGAGTGGCGGTGACCGAAAAAGTACGATCGGTGGATTTCGAGATCGCGGTGGACCTCCGTGGTTATTTTCTAGGTAGAGGTGTGTACAAGAAGAAGCGTCGGGGATTGGATGGAGTTGTCGAGTGTTGTAAGTCTTTTTTGTCCTGTACTTGTAAAATCGTACTTAGTGGATTTGAGGCTAGGGTCGTCCGAGGTTTTTTCCCGTTGTGAGTTTTTCCTCATACATCGCGGCATAGTCGTTGTTTACTTATTTTATCTTTTGCTATATTACATTAGATGCATGCTTAGGTAAAAAGATAAAATTGGTATATTTAATTTGGTGTAAATTCAATTTGGGTAAAAATTAATTTAATTCAAGTCATTACTTTAATTTGATCAAATTTGGTTTCGCTTAATTTACATAAATGGATTAATTATTTTGTTAGGCAAATTTCTAGGACTCGGGTTGAGTTAATATGTTTAAGTGAAAAATATATGTGTTGCTTTATTTAATTTCACTTTTGTGTTTTGTTTAATTTTAATTTGAAAGAAATTAAAATTTGTTGTTTGTGTGTTGTTTAGTTGAACCATCACTATTCCACATCTAAAAGGAAATTACTTTTTGTAAAATATAAAATTGGGGGTCTACATT